>JALIRH010000002.1:3900000-4500000 GCA_023055505.1 Callipepla californica brunnescens | reverse complement strand
TCATTTCCAGGGCCTGCTGACAGCTCTTTTATTCGTACCTTGCAGAACAAAGTACATGGCCTCTTCCCCTCCCACCCACTTCTTTGCAATCAGCTGGTGCAACCATGAGTCATCCACTTCTAATACAGTCTTCAGAGACCCGTTCACAGAGTTTTATCATCTGCTCTCACAGTAGCTGTGGCTTTCATAATTAGTTGCAAACGCTTTCAGAAGACAATGTTAAAGATTGTCATTTTCTTTCTATAATTTCCCTGGATTAGATGAAGATGGGTACTTCCAGAAGACAGACAGAAGAGAAGCTAAGTCCTCTCAGGACTTGTCCTCTACCTAATATAGAGAGTGTAGATGGTAAGAGAGCTGTAGAAGAAGAGAGTGATGGAAAAGATACTGAGATTTTGGTGAAGAAAAGATTGCTCATAGGTTAGAAGAAAAAGGAATGCAGAGGGAGAAAAGGAAGCCAGCAAATTAAAGGAAGAATGCAGATGATCACAGAATCATAAAATTATAAAGGTTGGAAAAGACCACTAAGCTCATCTAGTCCAACCATCACCACCATGCCCATTAAAATCCCACAAGATCCATCTTCTTGTTCTAGAAAATAAAGCAATCTCAAGCCCACCAAAAATGAAGAGGCTGCAGATACAATTAAAAATCAGAGATTTATATTTTTGTGACTTGAGTTGATCGCAGGAACCTGTTCAATTTGTATAGCTGAACATGATGCTGAGAATGGAGTACCCACATTCTGTTTCTCAGTGAGACAAACACCTAAGTCAAAGTAAGAACTTAAACATTTCTTATGTGATTAGGAATCATAAGTCCCCTTTAATATCACTTTTCCAAACTGGGCAGGGAATCTGGAAGTATGGGAAATGCTTGTTAGGCTGCACCTGGAGCACTGTCTAGTCTGGTTCCCACAGTCCTAAAAAGACAGAGACAGACTGGAAAGGGTCAAAAAGAAGGGCCACAGATATTGTAGAATCATTAAGGTTGGAAAAGACCACTGAAATCATTTAGTCCAGCCATCACCCCCTTTGCCATTGTGTCCACTACCCCTCATCCTTAAGTGCTGCATCTAATCACAGGTATGTAGCACTTGCCCCGCAAGGAAAAAAAACAAAAGCCAAAGGATTCAGGTCTTCTGACCCGGGTGTATAGAATTTGCAGGGGGGACCTCATCACAGTATTCCAGTATTGAAAGGGTGGCTATGAAGATAACAGAGGCTCTCTTCACAAGAAGCCACATGGAGAAGACAAGGGGCAACTGTGAGTGAGCCGCACCAGAAAACGTTTTGTCTTGATACAATGCCCCAGAGAGAGAGAATTTTTTTTTACAGTGCAAACAATAGATCACTGGAACAACCTCCCAGGGGACGTGGTTGAATCACCATCACTGGATGTTTTCAAGATACAAGTGGACAAGGTGCTGGATAACCTCATCTAGGCTCCCTTTCCCACAGTTTGGATATGATGATCTTTTAACATCTCTTCTGCCTAAGTTATTTTATGATTCTATGAGAAATAAGTTCAAAATTAAATTGAACATAAGGGAGAATGGAAAGAAAGAAGCTACCCTTCAAAAACAGAGGAGACAAGCCAGCACAGCTCTGTCTTGTCTAATGGTTAGAGGGATAAAAGGAAGAATGAAATCAATGATGCTGGGCTTAATGTTGAAATGTAACTGAAATGTGGCATGTTTCCACTCAGAGGCAACAAAAACAAGGAGACTGGAGCTGAGGGTAAGAAGTCAAAAGCAAAACATGTTCACGAGGCTAGAGATGAGCAGACTAATTGTGCTATGTGCTGAAATAACACTGATTTTGGGCCCTACTTCTCCTGGGGCATTGTAATTGAACAGGTCTTTATGAAGCAGCAATGATGCAATACAGTTGTGGGGTTATTTCCCTTGTCTCTTTGGTAATCTGCAGTACATGGACAGGTACATAATAACAGGTACCAGCACTAATTGAAGTCCATTATATTGAAAGCTCCTTTACATAGCTCTGCCTCCATCCTACCCATGACTTAGGGTAGATCACAGAATCATTAAGATTGGAAAAGAACACTAAGATCATCTAGGCCAACCATTAACCCATTCCCACCATGCCCACTAAACCATGTCCCTCAGTGCCACATCTACCCTTTTCTTGAACACCACCAGGGACAGTGACTCCACCACCTCCCTGAGCAGCCTGTTCCAATATCTCACCACTATTTCTGAGAAGAATATTTTCTTAATATCTGATCTGAACCTTCCCTGGTCACTTTAGATCATGGTCTCTCATCCTAAGATGCTGGCAAAGATGAAAGATTGGGGATAAGCTGTGGAGGGGTATTTCCAAGCTGGGAATTAAAAAAGAAAGAAACTTTCCCACTGAGGCTTTGCTGCCCATAGCCTTCATGTTTTGAATGTTCCATCATGAACACTGCAGTTTTAACAACTGAAGAAAGTTAATTAACATATTTTAAAATACATATATTACTGCAGAAGACAGAACGCAGCAACAAAACCAGGATATACAAATGCCTTTTAGCAAGGAATGCACTGTGACATTTAAGAAGTGAAGCAAAATACAGATATAGCTGTCTGTGCAATAAAGTCTAATGTTATATGTACTCTGGCCTAAAGATTTCAGTACCAAATACCAAAAAAACTTACAATGGTTTCTATGTATGGATAGGGACTTATGAACCAAGAAACACGCATCAGAGTTCGCCCTTTGACTTCAGAGTACTGGAGACGAATATTGAAAGCTTATATGCAACAGGAAGACCAATGAAAGAAGATTCAATAAGAAGTAAAAATAATCCCGCAGTGAAAAGTTACAGACTGCATTTACCAATGAGCAAGTTTTGTCATAATTGCCTCCAGATACTACTTGATGAAAAAATGAATCTGATGGGAATATAGCCTCTTTTTCAGCCTCTACACAGACATATGATATTTTAAATTCATGCTGTAAGTGTGGAAGCTTTCACTGTCTGTAAAATTGAATAGTATGATGTTTTTTTCCACTTCTTTAAATTTTACTAAGCCTTCCTCCTCTCCTCTCCTCTCCTCTCCTCTCCTCTCCTCTCCTCTCCTCTCCTCTCCTCTCCTCTCCTCTCCTCTCCTCTCCTCTCCTCTCCTCTCCTCTCCTCTCCTCTCCTCTCCTCTCCTCTCCTCTCCTCTCCTCTCCTCTCCTCTCCTCTCCTCTCCTCTCCTCTCCCTTTCCCCTTCCCTTCCCCACTTCCTTTTCCACTCCTTCTGCTTCCTCTTCCCCTTCTTTCTATTTGGTAAACTTCATGGCTTAAAATGTTTTTAATCTACATTCATTGTATTGTGTTTCACTTTCACAGATTTTTTTCTTCCTCCTACACTATTAAAACTTATGGAAAAAAAAAAAAAAAGAAAGTGTAAATAATTTTTCAAATTATTATCTTAGATACTCACCAGTTAGTTGTTCAGTGCACACCTAAACCTAGCCTGGTACATCAGCTACATCAGTGACCTTAAAAACAGATGTAAAAGCCCTTCTACATTCAATTAACTTCATTAATTTCTATTATAGGAGCTTAAAATTCAGTAAGTTATTCCTCAGTTATGGAGTTTTCCATATTCACATCTGAAATAACATTTTAATTCTTCTCAAATGCAAAGCATGGAAGTCTTTCTGTCACTAACAGTTCTGGTCACCTGCTTTGAAGCTTCCTACTTAAAATCCACAGGAGACAACAACCAGATTAAAATGCACTATTATAGGGGATTCTGTACTTCTGAGAAGACACTACAATGTTTTGAAGAGCATGCTGTGGGACCAATAGCAAGAAACTGTCTGACTGTTTGAGTAGGTGTGTGTTTATATGTGTTCAGACTCAAAATGAAAACCCTGTATTTCCAACAGAACTGCATTTTTAATAGAAATAAAAATATCTTGATAGATCTGAAAACTTGCATTTCAGTGAATCAGCATGTTTCATTCGTCTTGTCTTTTCGTTTGTTTGTTGGTTGGTTGGTTGGTTGATTTGTTTGGGGAAGTTTTTTTGTTTGTTTTTTTTTCAATTCTATATGAATGATTTTCCAAGATAAATGAAAATTGAAAAAAAATGTAGGCATTTCAAAATAAAACTGCCTGATCTTTCCAAAAGGGTTAGAGTACACTTTAGTTTCCAGTTTGTTCACAAACTAAGTTGTAGAAGATCAACACTTTCCACAGAATTAAGTCAGTTTAAATCAAAGCTTTTTTTTTTTATTGTCAACCATTTCATTGACAGAAAATAATAATGATTAATTCTTAGTTTCAGAAGTAATTCTCATTCCAGCTCTTATGCACCAAGTTTTCTACTTGTTTACAAATGATTTTATACAAAGAAATGTTTTCTGAAGCTTATCCCCTCAGATATTGAGAATTAGAACATAGAAAGGGGTACTGAGACATCCAAATTATTTGTTTCCATTATACATTACCTTGTATTTATCAACAGAGGACTTCTATTTGTTATGTTTCCTCATGCTGAGCTTGATAGTTTTACATGTCCTACAGCTTTATTGCTTTGTTGATCATTCCTTTTTTTCTAGATCATTGATCTAATACAACTCTGATTTGGGGCTCACAGTAGATTTGTTGGGATTTGTCAAGGATCATAAACAAAATGAGATAAATAACATCACTAAAATTAAAAGAAAGCCTTTTACGTTCTCCCTCAGCAGTTCCATTGTTCCAGACTAAAAGAAAGAAAAAAATAATATGAGTAATTTAGGTTCCTTATGATAACTCATTCGCCTAACCTGCAGACCCTATGAGAGAAACCACAGAATTCAATAATTGCATATTATGTTACACTGCAACAGTGTAGAAAGAACAACCAATCAAGTTTTCTTCTCAACATATAGTCAGCAATGTTTAAACTGTCCAAAGAGAACACTACACCGGAGTGAAAATTTCTGGAACAACCTTCCAAAATGCAGTATGCTCTACAAAACAAACCAACAACAAACACTGGAAGATCAGTGCTCTTTGTCCCATCAGATCCCCTATTAGCATCATTCAGTGTGGTCCTGCAATTAACTGTCTACTCACACACTGGAGAAGGGTCACAGCTTCTTCCAGCAGCTACAGTTCCTCCTATTGCCATTCATGCCGTCAGCTCAGCCTGCAACACATGCAACAATCAGGTGCCACAGATGTGGTCCACCCACCATCTAGAAAGGAGTTACTCTTTGTCACTCTAACAGCATTTGCAAGTTCAAGACCTTAATGTGCAATTCTTTTCTCAAGGCTATTGCTGATCCATTGGATGGGGCTTTGAGCAATCTGGTCTAGTGTAAAGTGTCCCTACTCGTGGCAGTGGGGTTGGAATAAGATGATTATTTTAAAGTTCCTTCCAACTCAAACTGTTCTATCATGTACTTCATCTCTTTGGCAATCAAATCTGAACCATCCTCCTCTCCTTGTGCAGGAAAAGCTATTAAGATATAAATAACATTCACAATTAATGGTGCTGCCTGCATAGAACTTGTGAATAATGTCAGAAAATGTCTTTATATTTTTCCTTTATGTACTACCATTACCTCTGCAACTGCCAGAAACATAAGTATCTCTTTAAGAAGAGCTGTGTGTTCCCATAAACACACCCACACAAAGAACTAAATTACTCCTCCAAACAAAGGGTACTGCGTATCTGAGCCACTGCCGAGGTGTGCATAAGCTGCCTCTGAACAGTCTCTACAGGAAGCAAGAGAAGGATGGCTGAGGCAGGTCAGTGCTAGAGGACACTACAATATGGGGTAGATTGCAATGATATTCTGGTGTAGCTGGGAACCATCCTATGGCAGTTACAGTTCTACTATCCAAGCTGACTTAAGGGCCTTTTCAATCACAAAGTTCAAATCCATTTCTCCAAATAGGCTATATTTTTTTCCAAGCACACCATTCACTCCCTAACTACATCTTATCACTAAAATAACGTGAAGCAGTGCTTGGGGTTGTTTCAGCGTTTGTTTTGCTCTTGTTGCAGAGCAACTAACTAGTCATGAGAGATGGGGGTCTTGCCAAGACAACAAGCAGAACTGTTTGGAAACCGGAATGACAAAGGCCAGAGATCTGCATGAGACCTCTTCTGCAACAAGAAGATCACCACACCACATACTGCAGTAAACCTGAAAACAAGTGGCCAAGGCTTCTGGAGGATAGATCTAAGGCCCAGGATGTCCACTGTCTGTTCCATCTTTTGAGAGTAAATAACACTGTCTTTCCTGGTGGAAAGACAGACGTCTAAGTGGAAGTAGTTCTTCCTCAGCTATTTGTCCTGGTTCTCCTTTAGACAGTGGATACAAAGTTTGAATGTGAACTTTCTATCCTAAAGTAGGCATTTAAAAGCCTATCTGTGTAACAGCTTAGAAATAGCTACTACCCTCCCCTGTCCAAGCGAAGAGTCTTGGAGTTCTCCTCTTCTCCTCTACTACTCTCCCCCTGTCCAAGAGCAGGTTGGCAACTACTTTAGATGAAGTTGAACCCAGCACAGAAAACTGAAGCAAAGCAAATTAAATTCTACTCATAGCCAGGATCTCATTTAAAAAGTGAATGCTCACATGCCACCATCTTCCCGTACATGAACCAGCTACAAACTTTCTGCATGGAGAACCTTGCATAAGAAGGTAAGGAGAGAATAGGGCTCTGTGCAAGTTTCTTAGCAAGTAGGAAGAGCTGACTTGATTGCAGCTCAGAAGTTCCCAGACTGCATGACCAGACCTCAGATGCAAGGGTGCATTCATCTCCACTCCAGTGGTCTTGGATGCACAAATGATATCTCACAAAACAACTTGGAGTCAATAACCCTCTGGTTTTCCAGCCTTTAAAACCTGAAGAAGATATTATTGTCCAATTTAAGTCGGAGCTCTACAGTGGGAGTAAAAAGAGCTGCAGTGCCTTCAGGTACTTTAATGTCAAATGTGGGATGAAGACAGAAAAGAGAACTACTGATAGTGAGATCATCATCACCTTTATCACAAATGCACCATGGCTGTATAACCACCTCCATTTATAAAACATAACACAAAGGAAACTGCTCTTAATCAGGATTCATTCCACCACTCATATTTCAGCTGACTTTAATCCGTATGTCTGCCGAAAGACTAAGAAACACTGTTCCTTCTAGCCAGAATAGGCTACAGGGATTCTGTTGCCAACCATAACATATAAAAGTTTCTATAAAATTACAGTCACACATTAAGGCATATGTCTCACATTTAACAATGTTTTTCTTGTCAGCAAATCCAGCTAGACCATGCCAACATTTTGTTTCATTCATGCTGTCTTCAAACTCATCTGTGTGTGAGGGAGGAAAAAGGAAGAGGAGAGAAAAGAAAGTGCAAGAGAGTTAGCAAAATATAAAAATAGAACAAAATTGGAGTTAATTTCACAGATAAGTCTCAAAATTGAAAGAACACTGATCAAAAAACTTGGGCAATAACAGCATTTCCTTTACTCCTCTCCCACAGGTTGAAGTCATCATCCTAGATTTCTTCTGGAAAATGAACAATGATTCTAAAATCTGCCCCCTTCACATCTACAATAGGAAGTGGACTCCTTGACTTCTGCTAAGCCTCATTCTGCTGAAAGGTCTTGTCATTGACACTGCTGAGGAAGTCACCTTGACAAGCATCAGCCACTCCTGAAGAACACACTCATGACAAAAAATCAATCACACTGCAGACAGAAGGAAAAGAACAAAATGACAGCTACCCCTTTGAAAATTATCTGAAAATCTGCATTAAGAAAAGCATTTCTTTATATGAAACACAGCTTAGACAACTAAATAATTCATCATAATGAATTATTTAGAGAGATGTGGACCGAGTATGTTTACAAGTCCCAAGCTGTTTTACAAAAGGGAAACATTTATATAATTGGTCCTCAAACTCTTTCTAAAATGTTATTACAGTGAGAGGTTTCTGATTATCAGTGACATTGCTCTTGAAAGCAAAAATTTTTTTTAAATTGAGCTTTTGGTGGGAAAAATAGATAAGAGGGAAATGAATAAGTGATTATTTTCTAAAATAATCTTTTCTAAGTAATTGGTGATTATTGCCTCTGAATGGATTGTTCTTCCAAAAGTCATCCTTCAAGCCTTATCTCAGGTGTGGTATAAGGTCTCAAAACCAGCCATAACTGAATCACTGACACAAGGCATTATCTCCCAAAAGAGTCATCTGCCATGTACAGAAGCAGAGCAAGCCAAGCTCATTTCACTATAAACGTCAGCACTATCCTCCTGGCAAAGCATATTCCAAAACTCCCCAGAGGAAGTCACTTATGCCTAAGAATAAACCCACCCATGACAGCCCAAGGATGCACCTGAGAAGTTCATCTTCACCTCTATCACACTTTGCATGGCAATCTCCTCTCAGTGTCTGCCAGCTTCCTCTGGGCACCTCCATGGTCTAAAATCCTCATGGAAATGCTCTTTGTATATGCACTCAGATCCCTTCCATCTCTGAATAAGATATTTCCATGAAAGCTCCTGCTGTCCTTCATCCTGACTATTCCAAAGTTTTTACAGGCCATCTACTTTTCATTATAGATGGGTAAAAAGCTGGACTGGAAAAAGCCAGCATGCATGAACCCATACATAAATGGGTCTGAACTCACGGTTGACCATTTGAGGAGGAGCTTGGAATAGAGACTTCATGATGTTCCTTCCAGCCTGAATTATCCTATGAACTTACTCTATGAGTATAAATGGCTTTTGCCATCCACTTCATCAAAGAATAAATAGAATAGCACTCCCAGAAAGAAGCTTCTCATTCCTGATGCTCCATTTATTCAGAATAACTTCAGCCCAGAGAAGCCCAAGACCAACTACAGCAGAATAAACAATGTCATGGCTTGTCCACAGCAGATCTTCCTGACAACAAGGAGCCTTAGATGATACGCAAGGAAGAATCATGTCCTTAGATTTAGAGGTTGTAATACATCATGGAAGGAAAACAGGCAGAAGAAAAGCTTGGATACATCAAGGAAAGGGCTTACCTGTAGGTTGAATCTTTCAAACAATTCTGTTAGCTACAGTTCTCCACTATACTGCCATTTCCTGCTCTGAGCACAGCACCTTTATTTGTACAGTAAGCATACACCTAAAGAAAGCAAGGCACGAGTGCTAATACAGACACCAGCCACTCCTCCCACGTGCAGGTGAGGTGATCAAACTAGTCATTGTCTTCTGCCCTCCTGTCACAGGCACAGATGTCTCTGTCTTCCTAACAGTGAAAGATTCCCACCAAAACTGGGGATTTATCACTCATATTGCAAGAATTTAAAATTCTTTCCTTCACTTTTTCAGCCCTGTGTTGCTTCTGTGTCCATTCTCCAGGAAGGATGCCTCATCACTTTTCTCCAGTGCAGTTAATAATCTCTTTTCACTGAGCACCTTTCTTATTCTACAGCGCATGCCATGTATTTTACTTAACATCTGACAATATTCTGTGTTGCACAGCTGATGCTGGCATTAGATGTTCCTAATTAAATCTAACTAACCTATTTCACGGTCCCCCATCACCATTGTGTGTGTGCCACTCTATGCTTATTGCCACATAGACTTCGAAGTTCATAGCAGAAAAACAAGTACGCGGCAAATCAAATTTCACCCCTGTAATGCCCAAGTTGACAGGCTGGGTATGCTCTGAGAGGCTGCAGAGAAAAGTGGATAAATCACTTTGAGCACTAACAACCCTTGTGTAGAGAATACTCCAAGGCGCACAGTTCAGCAGGGATTGAAGCATCTGTTAATCCCCATGGTAGAAGAAGAGAGGAGCCCCGCTCCCTGCTGCAGGTCATTGGTCACTGCCTTGATCGGGTATGCCCACACTAGGACAAACTGGCTTCAGAAGTCACCCTGAATAGCTTGTTTACAGCTCTAGATAATGGTTAACTTGCTGTGGATACTGATTAACTTGCTACAGGAGGCCTAGCACACACCTGAGGTGGAGCTTGGTGGTGACTCGTGTGGGTCACCAGCCAGTACTGCTGATCAGCAGCTGCTGAAAACAAAGGAAAGCAGTTTGTCCCCGCTGCCAGAACCTGATGTGTGTTCAGCCTGTACTGCTGTAGGCAAAGTTATGCTGTTATGTATTTTTAGTTCATCTGGCAGCAACTATTTTTGCATGTCAATTTCTGAGGCCGAGTTATCCCACCTTCTGTTTCACAATTAGGGTATTATTATAGCTACACAAAACCAATGAGCTGTTCGGTATGGCGAGTTTAATAAAGCACTAATGTCACCTGCTACCAACCCAAGTCACCAAAAGAAAACAAGGCTTAATTTACAGCGCTACTCAAAATTAGGAGGAGTCTCCTGATCACTTCTCACTGTTTTTTCCTCCAACAATCATTCTTCCCTCCACGGACAAAAGAATGTCTTCCTCCCTTCCCTACCATCTAAGCACATTTAACATAACACTGTGGACCTGTTGTTCCTTTTGCTTTTGGGCAAACTTGCAGATGTTTATTCTTGCAAAAAAAGAGTAGCAGAGTAGAATTCCTGGCATAACTTCTCTACACCTTGTCCCTCTTCGGCCTCCTAGTGCCCTGGACTTGGCTGCTCATTTCCCCACACAAAAGTGAGGAACATTCTGGTGGACATGACATCCCAATTTGAAACAGGAGTGTGCCTTTGATCCATCCAGGACAGTCAACAAAAGTTTCCATGCCTTTCTCGATCAACAATCTCTGTACACCCTTGTGCATTATCTTTTCTTCTGAAAAGCCTTTTGTGCATGGGGATGAATCCTGCTGTTTCTGAGGTCAGTGGCAAGCATCCCCTTGACTGCATCAGTGAAAGGACTGGCTGACTGTTGAGCAAAGCGCTCTAGAACCTAACACAATGCAACTTTATATTCTGTAACATCTACCCTGGAAAACTGTACCCTCACACAGCCCAGCTTAAACGCAGCTGCAAAGGGAGAAGGGAAAAGAGAGAAAACAGTGAGGATACACTGACTGAAAAGAGATGTTTTCAGCTGAGATTTTAAACCAATAAAGTTCCAATAAAGGAAGACAAAATAAATAAGGCTGCATTGCTGCATGGTGTAGAATAGATTTATGCAGTGTGGTGTAGCCTGTAAGAAGTCCCCTGCAGCAGCAGACACTGCTCTGCTTTAATGAAATCCATCTGCTTTGTCTCACAGAGACCCTTATTGCTTAAGGTATGAGAGAGCTGGGAACCATGCAGATGTATGCCAGTACCTGCTGAACTCAGGTGCTCAATCACACAGAAGGTGGGCAGCTGCCACAGGTATGAGCCAGCAGCTAGCAAACCTGTGTCTTGGGCTCAAAACTTGTAGCTCAGAGGTTAATGCTCTGCAGAAGACAAAAAGTCAGCCATAACACAAATTTTCTTAGATAATACGAATCCAGAAGAGAGTTACTCAAAAAGACCTGCTCTTCCAAAATGTTGCGTTGCCCCATTCTTTTCCATCATCTCTAGAACAGAACCAAAGGGAGATTTCCTTACGCAGACAAGATCATTTCACTATGATTTCATGTAGACACCCTCAAAGCTGGTGCTCAGAAGACAAGGACATTTTTAGTGACACCATAAGGTTAAATGCACAAGAATCATCTGTCTGCAGTGAAGTCAAGTCACAGCCATGGAGAAGCAACAAGAGCATAGGAGTGAACAGGAGTGGAGGATAACATAATAGGAATGTATATTTTCATACTGAAACACCATGGTTGTAGGAGACTCAGAGGGGGAAATACTGGTCCTCTTGCTGTATTTCTGAAATAATTTTCAGGAAAAAAGGCTTCCTTTTCCTACTGTTCAGTCTTTGAAACGGTGCTTTTGGCAGTAGGGGCTGATAAATTGACTTCGATGCAAACGACATTTCCCTCAAGCCACATCGTCTGAGTAATGCTCATGTTCACCGTAAGAAACTCATGGTACACTGCTTCTTAGCCTCAGAAATAAATACAATGCCATAAACATGTTAGCAGACAAAACTGCATGTTATAACATTCTGGCAGAGCCAGATTCTTTCCTAGTCAGATCTGGATAGAAATACAACACGAGAGATTCATTTGCCCATCAAACTGGACAAAGAAAAAGCCTGCTGCTCCCCATGCCACTAAGTGATGGCAGCAGATGAGTTGTCTCTCCAAAGCCAAACCACATTAACAAAGCCCCACTTGTCGTTGTGCTGCATGCTATGAATCCTTAAGAGCCACACTGCTACCAGGAAGACTGAATTTGAAATTTCCATGCCAAAGAGACAGATGCTGACTTCTTGTAGCACCACTGCTATGCATTATCAATACAGCTATGTAGTATAAAGACTGACATTGGCAATTCTTTTTAAAGACCAGTAATATGTGTATGGTCTAGCCTATCCATGAGAACACCAAATAACTTAAAACTAGAAAAAATGTAGATAAATATGTCTACTGAACACAAATCAGAAGGTACTAAAGCAGCAATTTCATAAACATTTAGATACCAGCAGAAAGTCAAACTACTACTTAGGCTGTCTTATGTCTACAATCCTAAGGATGAGTAAACACAACACACATCACAACAAGGACATGTCAGGATATCACATCTACCTTATACTGCCTCAACTGCAGTAACACAAGGAAACGGTGTGACTCTCTTTGTCCCCTGAAGATGAGCTTAGGATTTTTCCGTGGACTCCTGCAGAACTAGAATCACTCTTTTTCTGACACAACTTCTTTTTTCAGGACCAGTGTATAGCCATGTCCGAGGCTCAGGTGCTCCAATCACACCAAAACCACACCATGGCACGTCTGATCTTGGGATAGACATGGAAATGCCATCAGATTTCTGGGAGCTCTGTGGAAGGACTGGATATAGCACTCCCCTCTGTAAGGGGTTCTCTGCTGATTTGCATTAACACGTGAATGTTGGCAGCATCTTAGGACAGAAAAAGATTTCTCTTTTTTACACTTTGTTGGGATGCTCCATCTGCTGCAGCCAGACAGAGAAAACATAAAACTGCTGGATAGCTGCATCCTTAACACTAGTAATAGGATTAGAAATATATATATATTTGGATTTAGATGTGGAAGAAGCCACCTTGTGACTCACACACCTGACATGTTGAGATCAGGCATGTCATGGTGCTGACCTTCTAAAGAAGGTTAACCTGGAAGCCACAGCTGCTGTGGGCAGCTTCATCCCATTACCTCCTGCAGCAGCGTTATCAAAGGTCATGCTATATCACAGCCCCTGATTTCCATGCAGCATGTCAGGCACTGCCAGTGTGCAAGGGTGGACTCATAGAATCATTAAAGTTGGAAAAGATCTCTAAGATCATCTAATCCAACCATCCGCCTATTACCAACACGAGGGAAATGAGAGGAAACACACAGGGTGATATCCGCACTATTTGTGCTCTTAGACACACTTCTCTCAAAAGCTTTGTGGCTGTGCTGAGGGAAGCATGGACTCACAGCCCATCTCGCCAACCTGGGGAAGGTTTTAACCAATAAGCAAGGAAGCTGATTGTCCCCAGGAAATGTTGAACAAAAAAGCCAAGAGCTTATTCTACTGAGTCAATAGACAAGAAAGGAGTTAGTCTTTGCAAGTGCTAAAGAAGGTACAGAATACAACAAAACAGAATAGCATAGTTCAGTTGGAAGGGATCTACAAAGAGCATGCCCTAAATGAACCAGAAGTTAAGTATCTGCTAAGTGGGCTCATATGTCCACATTGCATGAGCACAGATACACTTTGGACTTGAGGAGAACCTGCCAATTCCAGGCTGAACACCTGAAAAGATGGGTACTGAAGAAAATAAAAAAAAAAAAGTCTATTTCTTTATCAGTCCCACTGTTCCTGGTAATTTCAAGGGGACCAAACTGATATAGCGTACAGTCTTTGATCTCACCCTCTCCTTACTCTTAGGGAAAACTTTTATTTTCCATGGTTACGTGTGTGCCTCATTAAGCAGCAGACCTAGCCGATCTCCATATAGTGTAAAGGCAGACAATTACAGTATTGCAACAAGGAAAATCACAGTGTATTATTACTGAGAGGAGTAATAAAAGGCAGTTTACGCACGGCCTCAAAATAAAATGAATAACATCGTTAAACTATACACCAGGTACAACACTGACCCTCAGATCTTCTCTTGCCTCGGATTACTGTGTGGTAGGATCTGGAAAGCAGCAGCTTCCTTATTAAAAAAAAAAAAAAAAAAAAAAAGCACTGGCTGCCGCATTTCAGAAATGCCTGTTTCAACCTGTTGGCAAATGCTGACTTCTGAACAACAACTGTAGTACAAGTCTTCTTTTGTTGCAAGCTTTAAGAGACACAGCAGGTGACTAATGAGAATAAGGATCTGGATTTTAAAAGGTGCTTAATAGTACCATTAGATACAAAAATAGCTTTTTTTCCCTTAGAAATATGCTAGTGAGCAACACTATGTGGTCATCAAGAGACCAGCTATTAACAGCTGTGCAAAAAACAATAGAAGGACAGTGTTCTCTTCTATTACTATATAAATCAATATAATTGAACAAGACAAAAGGTATAATAGAAAAAGCTTTCCGGTTTAAGCAAAGGGAGAAGGTGTTGGGATGGGGGACACCAAGCATTAAAAGCTGGTTATTTGGTATAGAAAAGAATCTTTATTGTTTACACTGATATCAGATATGATGCCCTGACTTTCCATAAGCAAAAAGCAGTTCACAGTGCCTCTTCCACAGAGGAGCTTTCTGACAAAACAGTGCACATTTCCTGCCTTTCCCAGAGCTATTTCTAGGAGTTGTGCCTCCCTGTAGTAATTGAAAGTCAATGGATGAGTTCTGCCTTCCCCGTAATCATCTCCCCAAAGCCACCAACCAGCAAAGTAAGACTACATCCGAATATTTGCAGGGTGTTAATATGTAATCCCCAAAGCCCTTTGACCTTCAGTCATTTACTGTGCTGATGAGAGGATCACTGCTCCATGCAGCACTGAGGTGCCCCTTGATTATGCACTTTAGATCTCTGCAACACATATAAATACAATTTTAATCCTAGCTCTGATGTCCCTGTGCCAGAAATACAATATTTCCAGGGATATTTTTATAGGTATTTTTGTTCCCTGCTATTGCCAAGTGGAAGTTGCAAAATCGAAGTATTCTCTAGATTTGAGGCAGACACCAAGCCTTATGCAGAAATACACTGTAATGTGGCTCAGCTGATTCCACGTCTTGTCAACTGTGGTCTTACAGTTCCTCTGATTAGCACAAGGATTCAAAATCATCCCCTTCTGTTAAACCTCGTGTTCATGGGCTATGTTCTTAACAAGGGTCAAAGAGCTCCTCGTAGACCTGTAGTATCTCTCTTCTCAAGGAAATTATTTTGAAAATTGAAGCATCTGTTCCAAAGCTTTGCCTCTGTTTTCTTTTCCTATCCATCAACCCACCCCTACCAAGCTTCCTTGCAATGGGATGTCGCTCCCAGATGATTTTTACAACACTTCTGCATAAGAACACAAGGTCCTGCCTATCCAAATTCTTTGCTTTGCTGTACCTTGCAGGAGGAAGTTGTTTATGATCAGAGAGAAAAGGTGGGTCCAATTCTGCCTACACCTCTTTTGGAAATCACAGATTATCTTACAGCTTCGGGCAATTATAGGGGGATCTGCAAGCAAGTAGCAAAACACAGAGCTGTGACAAAAAGCCCTGTGATTTTCAAAGCAAGCTTCACGTAAAAGACAGATGCCCCTTTACTATAATACCCACCATGGGGCATATCCAGTCTGTCCCTATAGTATAAACAGGGAGTAATGACTGTATCATCTTGTGGGACAAACTCAAGAACCTTCTGTTAAAATGTCTATCATCATTTAAACCAGGAGCATTTCCAGCCATGCAGACAGGGATGATTTGGGGAGGACAGGGGAATGTAAGGACATCAGACAGGGAGAGTAGGGGGTTAGAGAAGGAGACAGAGACAGCAACAGCAGCTCTCCTTACTGCTGTCCAAAAAAAATGAAAGGGAGAATAACAGTATAAATACTATTTACATGGAGGTGGAAAGAGCTCTCTCTCTGCAGTCATTACATAGCAAACACTTACTGATGGGCTTAAACTTACTTCTTATTCTCTCTTCTTTCACACTCCCCAGGCATGTATGCATTCATCCACAGACATTTTCCTTCACAAGGACACTCCACAGTTTTGGATCCTTTCAGTTTTTAAAACAACAAAGGGCTGGCCCCACACGCCTCTGGAATAGAGCTATTTTCACTGTTTTCCTGCTTTTTTGTGTGCGTCCACGCTTTCTCATACAGAGATGAAGTGAGCAGCATCTCACTGCTTGGCCATCACACCCACACCTTTAAGAAGATATATTTTTCTTCTTGGAAGGTATAAAGATATAAGAGCAGCATTTTTACAGGTACATGTGTGTGTGTATATATATATATGTATGGATATGACTATTATTATAGCAATGATTCAGTCTGGCTTTAAAGCACTTAAGGTGCTGGACTACAGCAAGGTTGCTGGTCTTGGCTGTCACACACGTCTGTGGCTTTCAGCTCTGCTGAATACGATGAGAGAGATTTATTTGTGGAGTGGGCAGAGGCAGAAGTGTGTTGTCGCATGAAATTTTTTTTTAAAGGGTTATTAATTACCACGTCAACCTTTGCTGCGCGGCTGCTACCCACTTTTATTTTGGAAGCGCGGCCGTTCAGCACTCTGAATCACACTGGGTTCCCCGATCACTTCGTTTCCAAACAACCTCTTAAAATATTATTCCTTATTCCTCATCTATTGCGACGGAGGAGAGGGAGAGGGTACAGTATGGCAGAGATGGGAAACAGGAGCCGGAAAACATGCTTGCCTTGAATTGCCATCACACTGCCTCTGGAAGCCGGTAAACTAGCAACAAACATTCGCACGCAAACACACGCCAGGCACACAGTGCATCGATCGCGGGGAGTTTGCCAGCAGGCTCTTACCTGGGTTGTGCGGGATCCCTCCGCTCCCTCTCCCCTATTTCTGCACCCTTCCCCCCCCCCCTCCTGTAAGGAGCAGCGGGGTCGGTATCGGTGCTGTAGTGGGGTGACGGTGCAGGTAAGGGCAGGCAGGCGGCTGGCTGCAGCCTCGGCTGCCGGGCTCTGGCTCCTGCCAGGGCTGCTGCTACTGCTCCTGATGATGCTGAGGAGGAGGAGAGCGGTTGAGGAGGAGGAGGATGCTGGCGATGATGCTGTTGCTATGGTTACCCAACTCCACGGCGGCAGCACCGCTCGGCGCAACAGCTGCCCCAGCACCCTGAACTCTCCTCAGCACCCAAAGGGATGGAAAGGCTTTTTACCCCACAGCCCCGGCAGGGGGACAGGGAGGGAGGGGAGCATGCAGGGCTCTTGCTCCCCGGATTAAGTCTCGGGGCTCAGGGATGCCACGCTGTGTCCAAAATGAGTGCAGGGAAATGAGATCTCTCCCTGTGAAGGTCGAACAGCAGCTTGTGGGAGGCCAGGAGGTTATTTTTGGGGTGCTCCGCATTTTGGTAGGGAAGGAAACAAACAGCAAAGTGGGAGTAATTTTCAAAGTTCCTGTTGTGATGCAAGTCGGAACTTTTTTATCATTTTAAATGAAAGTCAATCCTCTTTCTTTGAAATAGGACTTTAAAAAAAAGATTTTATCCTGGCACAAGCTGGAACACAGGAAGTTCCATAAGAAAATGAGGGAAAACTTCTTTCCTTTGTAGAGTACTGGAACAGGCTGCCCAGAGAGGTTGTGGAGTCTCCTTCTCTGCAGATATTTAAATCCACCTGGAAGTTTTGCTGTGCAACCTGCTGTAGGGAACCACTTTAGCAGGGGGTTGGACTGAATGATTTCCAGAAGCCCCTTCCAAACCCAATGATTCTGTGATTATGCTCTTTTGCGTAGAGAAATCCCCTTATGGGCCAACTCCTTGTGTGAGAGAGGGCTGCTTCTTACCACAAAACACAGAAGAAAGTCTCTCCAAAAGAGCTCTCTCACACAGCCCAGGACATTTATAATTCATGCCTAATTACATGGAGCAAACAAGCTGAACTTTGCCTTTCTCTAGGGATCTGAAAATAAGAAATGAACAAATCCAAGGTAGACAGTCTACCACATGATCAAAATGCAGAGTCCTGACTGAGAGAGACATGTGAAACTGAGGCATTCAGCTACCATTTATCTATCAAAAACACATGTCATGAGGCTTTGCTTTTACACTGGAACATCAGAAAATGCACCAAGGTTACAAATGTCACTTCTGCCCAGAAACATGAGTACAAAGCTGCATACTGCTCATAAGCCATGACAGTTCTTCCCAGAGCTGGTACTGTTTGCAAGACGTTGTAATACCTTTTGTAAAAGCTACCAAAAAATAAAAATCACTGGTGGAAACTTTCTAAAGGGATATGATATCTACTGCCAAAGCTGTCATTGCAGCCTGGATGCCACAGACGGTATTAACCTTTGAGCTTGAGACAGCAAGGGGATGCACTGGAATGTATTAAATTACTGGACTCAGAGAAGTGGTTGCAGGATGTATGCAGGCAGCACCTCTCCCTGAAGTATTCTAGAGCACCGTGTGTCCACATCATGTTCATTTGAAGAGTCATAATATGGTTCAAATAAAGGCATGTTTATATACCTAATTGCTACAGGAATCATCCATCTGAGGAGCAAAATGCACCAGCCAGCAAGCTTTAAATCCAGCTTCCTTGGAATAGCTTCCCATTCCTCAATCTTCATATATCTTATAAAACAAGTTACTATATAAACCATCGTCCATATAAGGTTTTGATTAACACCCTTTTAAGCAACAATTCCAATTCCCACCCATAGACTATGAGGAGCAGTTGTCTCAAAGGGCATTTATACCACTCAAAAAAAAAAAAAAAAAAGGAAGAAGAAATGTTATCTGTTTTAAACCTTAAAAGAGGCATCCATGAAAAAGCAGATAGTATTGTGAACCATTTCTCAAAAGCTGAAAAACAGTAATTGGGGTATGTGTGGCCAAGGGGATTCCCTGCTGTGATCTGGGGTGCAAGGGGAGATGACCTCACTGCGTAAATAATTGTAAGCAAATCCAAATCATCATCCCCCTAGCTGACAGCAAAATGTGTGGTTCTTTTGAAACGATCACTAAAAGCTCAGACAGACTTTATTTCTGCTAAGTCAGTGAGTGTATTGCAAAATGTAACTGCTGAGATACACGTAATCAGCTTGAAAGCAAATATTTTCCACCTCTGCATATGAGAGCTATTTCTTGAATGCCACATCTGAGTTACAAAAGCACATATGAGAAAAACTAGTCAGTCCCTTTATCTTCAGCTGCTTTAGACCAGCGTGGCTGTGTTACACTACTGACAATCTACCCACCTTAAATCTCTTGTTGGCACTGGTCTGCAATGAGGAGGAAAAAATCCAGCATTAAGGACATGCAGAGCTCACTAAAACACATGACTCTTTTACCTTGCTACCTGGTAACTGCAGACTGTGCACCTTCAGCTGCATCAAGGGAGTACAGTACAGATGTAAAGTCTGGCATGGTGGGGGCAGTGATTTGCACCACTTCAATAGAGAGCTAAGTCATGTACAATTTGTAAAGTGTTGATTTCAGAAATGGCTACAATACTCTAAAGAAGGACATGCCACAGACATCAGTGACACAGCCCAGAGAAACACCTGCATTTTCAGTCATAGCTTCAATTTTAAGGCTAGAGAATGTGTCACGGTTTCAAGCCAGGAATTACAGACCTCTAAGAACACCATAAATGGTAATACACACCATGATTAGGCATCACACTCACATCTCCAGCCAAAAGAGGCAAGTCATTTTAGCCTAGTGTAAAATTCTATAACAAATCAGTTAAATCATAAAATCATTAAGGTTGGAAAAGACCACTAAGACCATCTAGTCCAACAGCCAACCCATTGCCATCATGCCCACTTACAATGTCCCTCAGTGCCACATTTACCCTTTTCTTGAACACCTCCAGGGACTGTGACTCCATCGCCTCCTTGGGCAGCCTGTTCCAATGCATTACCACTCCTTCTGAGAAGAATAACTTCCAAATATCCAACCTGGATTTTCCCTTATGTTACTTTTTCCTCACCTCTGATACTATGACAGATCCCCAAGGCTGACTAACTAAGCTGTACTTTTCTCAGTCACTCTAAAACAAAGGAAGTCCCTAACTCTTATTTGTAAGAGTTTCCTCACCCAAACCCACCATCTGAGGTCTGATGTCTTCCAATGAAAGACAAAACAAAAATGTTGACTCCAACACTTGAAGTCACATGGCCTGCACAGCAGCAAATGTTATATTCTGGATTTCTTGTGTAGATGACCTTAGATCATTCAAGAATAACCTGGAGCAGATATTCCCATTAGGTAGAAATATACTTAACAGATGCCCAATGGAGTTGTCCATGCTGCAGGTCCCGAGGTGAGCTGTAAATAGTTTCTTTACACTGTGGACTCCTTTTTGCTCCACTACCTTTTACTACCTGAACTGTAACATTATAGTTACTCTATCCATTCAGGTAAGAACAGGATAAAAAGAATTAATTTAATTAGATTGATAACATAAATTTCCCCAAGCATCTAAATGTTAATATATAAAACCTTACATGATAAGGCACAAGTCTGCAGGTTAAACACATATATAGTACAAGGAGGTAACTGCAACTCAACCAACGTGGAAGGAAAAGACCACTATATTAAGCTTCAATGTGGAACTTCCAACTGGTTGCAGGCACCAATTTCACACTGATTGCAACATCTTTCCTCTAGTTTTGCAATACAGCCAACAGCACAAGAAAGCCTTTAACACTGCACTGTAAAAGTGCAACATCAATACCATGGCTGGCAAGCAGATGATAGGCCCAAATGCATGCTTCAGGCAAGCAGCAGGATACTCAACAGCTCAGTAGTTAATGCACAGAAAAAGCTGTTCATGTAATTAATTGAGATGCTCAATTTACCTCTTGGTTTTGATGCAGAGTTTCTATGGTGATGAAGCTTTCTGCTCCTCAGATTTTACCGTTTCAAGAAAAGGTAAAGCCCAAGAAGAAGGTATCTGGTCCAAGAACCGTTTTCAAGTCTCAGGCTTTTGATTTCTGCTGGATTCTCTAGACACTCTTGGAGGTTTCAGATGACCAAGACCCTTTTAGGAAGCCTTGCTGTAGCATTTTTTGAAACACCCTCTGACACAACAGGCAACACAACCTAACATAATCCAGTTTCATGCTATGCAGTAAAGGAGCAGTTATGCAAAGGGAGGAAGAGAAAAACAGGATAGGAGATCAGAGGAAATCTTTCATGCTTCTATTTGATAAAATGTTCCCAGATTGGCTAAGATTTATTTTTCTGTAGCTGGTGAAAGTCAGAGCTAATAAATATAACTAATTCTAGAAGACTATCAATGTATAAATGTGTTTTAAAAATCATGCAGTAGTTTAACATATCATGCAGGAGAATTAAAGGCAACAACTGTAGCACTAGATGAAGAATTATCCCTTGTTCAGTAAAGTATACTTCATCATTTTACTCAGCGCACAGCTTACACAAAATCTGTAGCATACAATATATACAATCATCATGAACACTTGGCTTGCTCATAATAGCTGCATCCCAGAAAATCTTCAAGGACATACTCTTATCATTACTCGTCTTTACACTTATCCTACACTTAACCCATTGTCAATCCACCGAGTCCTCATTCAGATGCCACCTATTCAATACTTAGTTTCATTTTGCCATTCAATTAGAGCCCATCATCTTATTTGCTGCAGATAGCTTGCTAAGTCAATAGCCTTGCTTCAAATAAGAAAAATTTCCATTTACCCAATGGTGCTTCCCTTACCTGACAGGCAATTGGAAGGTTTGGAATACAGTTATCTCATGCACAACTCTTGAGGACTGCATACTAGATATTTCAAACAACTGACAGGACTTCAGCAAAAAATGGGCCCACAGGGAAGATAATTACCATTCAGCTTCATACTCACGAGGAAATGTGAGTAATCCAGGGTTGAAAATCAAGCTACAAACGTCCTCATGAGTTGCAGTAATACCTCACAAAATCAGTCATTATGTTCCTGAACACCTCTATGGGAAAGATGACTGCCATTACCACTTAGGTGATGCATAGGAAAACACAACATGGACTTTCTCAGAGGCACCCACGCAATCAGAGACTTACAGCTGAGACATAAGTGCAAGCCTTCCAAAGAAAAGCAGGTGATACATTTCTAATACAGGAAAAACTGCTTAGCTTTCCTAGATTCATTTATGAAAACAGCTAAGGTATTTCTGCTATAGTTTTTCAAATACATAAATACATACATTAATAACCTATGACTTATAGATTTAACTTCCTCTCTTTATAGGCAAGACCTTATAGTGGTTATAAAAGATGTGTGCTTCACCTTAAGACCTTCATAGAGAGTTTCAGCTCAAGCAATTAAGACACAGGCTGGACAACCTTAACACTCATTGGTATCACTCCTGCCTAAAATTCCTATTAATATACTAAACAGCCAGATGAGCTTGTTTGTTTAATGCTCTTCCCTGGTGGTTTTCAGCTTGTTTTATATATATATCTTTTATATGCAAAATACCAGTTGTCAGGCAGCATTTTAGTACCTTGATATCAATATTAATTCAATAAGCTTCACATCGCAGCCCTCCAAGTAGAAGAAAAACATTATCCTCATTCATCTCTAGATAAACCACAAAGGGGATAAACTAATTGTGCTAGAGGAAAATTCTGTTACAGGTAGAAAAAGGACCAGGTAGCAAAGAGCTGAATCCAAGAAATGGAGTGTTATTCAGTCACAGGATGGCAAGGTGCTGTACAAAACCCAAGCAAATGGCAAACAAGCACTTTGAACAGTGGTGAAGTTCCATACTTGAGATCTGAGAAGCTAGTTTAAGTTGCTTTAAGCGTTGATCTCTAACTTACAACAAATGTATTGCTTTCTAGGTTAACACCACTCCAAACTGCATTTAAACAGCAGAAAGATGGAAATCCCTACTGTCCTTCCCAGATCAAGGTATAACAGCAAAATTAGGAAGAATAAAGACCAAACTCTAAGTAGTTTTAACAGGTGTGGGAAAAGCAACTTAAGATATTGTCATCCAAAGTGATGAGTTTCAACTTTCAACCTCATCTTTATAGCGACCACTATAGCAAAAATAGAGGAGGCTATTTTTCAGTATCCCAGCCAACTCTGTTAATACCAGAAGCTGCTAGTAAAAACTTCCTTACCTCGTATTCAAGATGGCTTTCATTCAGCATTCATAGCATCACATGGTGGAAGGATCTCAGTGTAGCAACTTTTGAGTTGTATCTAACTTAACAGACTGATTTGGAACAATCAGCAGATTGTTCAGATCTGCATTAGATGCAGCAGTACATTGCTTAAGTGAATCAACTTCTACAAGAAGAAAGAAATAGCTAACAACTGATTCTCTCTCTTTACCTTGTATTCATTTCTCATCTCTTGAGATGTTAGGAGGAACGAAGCCTCAGATTCTACCCTGCAAAGCAAGTTTTTAACTTGTACTCTAGGGAACAATAGAGAGGAACAATGAACTCATAACCAAAAAAGCATTAAGATGATGTGTACCATAAAGCCGAGTTCAGATCAAACTGATCAGACTAAACCTTTTCACAGCTGTTAATAGTGAAGAGACTTCACCAAATAAATGACTTAGATTTCATAAGATCTTACTTCAAAAAAATAATAATAGAATATTTCTAGTGTTCAATTGAACTTTATTTCTACTCTTCCTTGTCCCTGAATGAGCTCAGTCAAATGTCTGGCCCAGAGTCTCAGTCTTACTAACATCTGAAATCCCATAGATGATAGTACATAGTGCAAATTGGCTAATTCTCACCTGTACCCTGTGTGGCTGGAAAAAATTGGACAAGAATATGGGAAATGCTGAATCACAGCCTGAACCACTGATTGATCACCTGAGATGAGCACTAAGTCAACCATAGGAACACAGGTGAAGGCAGTTCACCTGCATGATGTGAAGGGGTGGAGTCTGGCTCCACCTCTCCCAGATCCCATTTAAGGGCTGACCAGCAGTGAGGAAGGATATCTTGTTGGAGATCTCTCCTGTGTGGAGTTCTGGGTGAGCCCTTCCCATATTATCAGGAGCTTTTATTACCATCTGGATAATCTGTCCAAGAATATACTATCCATCTTTATTATACTGTTTGGATACTATTCGTTTGGGGTCATTACCCTATAGGGTATTTATTCATTTGGATATTCACTCTACAACAAGATAAACCCAAATGACCTATAGGTTATAGATTTAGCTTCCAATCTTTGTATGCAAGACCTTATAGTGGTCATGAAGGATGTATGCTTCACCTTAAAAATAATCTGAACATTAAGGGTTTACAGGAGAGGCTACACAAGCTATATGAGCCTCTTTAGTCCATGACAGTTCAAAGAAAGATGAAAGACACTACCTCATGTAGGAAATCACAGAACCACATCTTAATATCTGTGTAGACATCTGCTGATATAGCTTATTCATTATTGAAGGAAGAATGAGAACTACTCTAAGTACAGGATCAGAGAGCAACTATAGGGCTTCATGGATTTGCTGCAGCACAGGATTTATATTGAAGTCCATGGGTATAAAATTCAAATACATTCAATGCTCTCAAGTTGTCAGTATGCCTCTGCAGACCATATCGCAACGTGAGTCAGAGATAATACACATCTCCAGCAGGTTTGCCTCAGTGGGGAGGACAAAGGCTGAGAAGCTGAGGAGACTGAGCCAATCCAGTGTGATAGCAGTGCAGCAGTCTCTCACTGCATATCTTTAACAATGAGACCATACACCCTGGATATTGATACCAGTATGTTATTCTTGCTGAACTGCTGCAATACACTTGCATGGTCAAAATCTAGAGGATGACTGCAGAGGCTGAACATAAATGCAACAGAAGGAGAGGAGCTTTGCTTTCTCCAGTTCCCAGACCAGTAGTAGGGGGAGAAAGAGAAACATGTTTTTGTTTCCCCTGCAATATTCCACCCTGGCTGAAGGAAAAAACACCGTGCACTAACAATAACAGAGCTTTAATCAGAAACAAAGCACAGGTCCATCTTCAGAATATACATTATGCTGTTTCCCATCACAGAAGTTCAAGTAGGATACTTTATGTGTACACACCACAGCTGAGAGCATGAGGCACCCATCAGTACTCTGTCCCCAGCAACAGAGATGTTGTTCAGTCCAGGAAACCATATCATAGCTTGAGGAGAAAGCATCTTGTTTACATATAGATCCAGCAAGCAATCAATGAAGAGAACTACAAAACATGGCCGATGCAAACACTGCTGTATCCTTGGTGTTACTCATTTGTTACAGGAGACTAGGAAGGAAGAAAGCCTGGAAACCACAGAGACCACAGCTTATGGACTGAGGAGCAGCTTTGCAGAAGAGGCCCTGGGGGCTCTGGTGGAAAATAAACTGAATGTAAGACTTGACAGCAAATACAGTCAGCCTCCTGGATTGAAACAAGAAAAGCACAGGTTGCAGACCTAGGGGAAGGATTATCTGTCTCTTCTCAGCATTCTTCAGATTTCACCATCCTAGTTTTGGTCCGCACAGCACAATAAGAGCATGTACAAACTGGAGGAAATGCAACATGGGGCCACCAAAAGCAGTGGGATCTGAAGCACTTGCCCAGTAAGGACAGAATAAGAACTTGTTTAGCCCAGAGAAGAGGTTGCTTCAGTGGCACTGTCAAGGGGCTTGACAAGCCCCTACTATCTACAATGGAAGGTAGAACCATGTAGCAAGGATGCAACCATACAAGAAATAACAGCTATATGCTTAGATAAAAGAGATCCAAGCCTTTTCTCCACAAGGACAGGCAGGCAGTGGAACTTGTCCAGAGAGATTGTGCAGATTCCATCCCTGGAGATTTTATAAACTGGACTGGACAAACTTTAAGCAATCTTAGCTGACTCCACCACTTACCACATTCAGGAAGGAGATGACTTCCTGCATTATGGTAGGATACTTATCATTTGTCTCACTGAAGAATTATCTTTCCCTGTTTTCCAAATCTTCTCTTAGTGACCTGTATTACATTCACTGTGAGAGGGAGAGACACAGAGATAACATGCATGCGTATTTCTCAAAGACGACAGTCATTCTGGCTAACAGATTGGCACAGCAGGTATATGTCAAACCAATATAAAGGAGAACTACAGAACTCTAATCACTGAATTTATCAGAGCATTACATCATGTTTTGTTTTTTTTTCCAGTCACAAACACAGCAATAGCATTGGCTTCATTACCCAGCTCTGAAATTAAATGGGACAAGAGAGAGACTTCAGTATGAAGGGAAAAGCAATCATTTTCTTCTACCTTGAAAGCCTACATGACCCACTTCACTACCAACACCCAAATTAGAAGATAAAGGAGGGAGAAACGATGGTGGAAAGCAGGAAAGACTTTTTGGTAGCTTGCCTCTTGAGAAGTTATCTGTTGCTTTGTCCAGTCCCCATCATAGAACATGCCTCTGTTTGCCCTGCTGCACGGGACAAAGAATAGTAATATCCCATCCACGCTTCAGTGAGGAGTCAGCACTGTCTACATAAACAGACAAAACCAGCACATACTGTCTGAGTTTTAGCACAGCAAAACAGAGACCTTATGCTTGAGTGACCACAACACAATTCCAGGACAAGCCCCAGTTTCTAACAGGGATTGCAACATATTCCATGTAGCACATCAATGGCCATAAGGGGGCAAAAAACTTGTGAGAACTTATTCAAACTCTGATTATGCTGCACAGGCTCCTCCCTGTCTTTCCAGGCAGAAACAGACTCAATGTGATGAGATCCCCCACACATTTTTGCTTGAAATAAAATTGGGATCATTTTTGGTGTACTGTGTTTTATAACCAAATAGTGCCATTACTCACTTCAGGATGAACATCAATAAATTCGTTGCTGAGCTACAGCTGTAACACGAGGAACGAGCAGGGTCAGGGTGGATGCAGAATAACGACGTGTCACCCAAGAAAGCACTTGGAAATGATTTACACCTTGAGCAAACAGTGAAATGAGAGACTGACAGATCTAGGACTACGTGTATTAGGCCTGCTGAAGAAACTTCCCTTGTAGTACTAGGGCAGGAAAACCCTGATGGGGTCACTTAGTCCGTCTGCATGAAGGCAACCAGCCTGCTCAGGTAAGACAGATTCTTCCAGTGACTGCAGAAACAGTGTAGAAGCTGTAGTTTTCCAGTTCCTTATGTCTTAACAATCTGGAATTGTATACACATAATTATTATATTAAAAAAATCTGTATATTTTGCACATACTTCCACACACACAGAAAATACAGTTCAGTCCATGATCACGTACTGATATGCAGGTGTATGTGTGTGTGCTCTTCTATAGGGGCACACAAACACAAATTTGCATCTTACATAACTGCACTAGTTCTGTACAGTTTTAGTACGCATTTAGTACAAACAGTTCCATTTCATGCTTCTAGCACTAGTTAATACTTCTGCATTTGATATCCCTCCTCCTATTGTATTTGAAGATCTAAAAAAATTTACAAGCAGCACAGTGTTGTTTGTAAATGATGAGCTCTGTTGCACCTAGGACAGAATGATTTTCTAAACCATTTTCAAATTTCTATTTTTGATGTTCTAAATGTAATAAGTACTTTAAGTTCCAATTTCTATCACAATGAAATAGATATCTAAAAAATGCCCTTTTTTTCCTCCACTGTTATTTTGCACACATACAAAGATTTTGTCGGCTTCATCTTTTAAAAGACTCAGAAATTTAAGATGCAATTGGAGCTGTTGATCAATTTTCCCACATAGAGGAAAAGGAGAAAAAAAAAAAACCTATGTCAACCTTTATTCCGTTCCCCTACCCCCCTTTTTTTTTTTTTTTTCCTTTCCCTATCCTGATCTTATAAAAGTCCTTGAACAGGTACAAGCACCAGAGGATACAGTGTCCTGAACACTAGAGGGCAGATTAGAAACAAACCATCAAGTTTACTGCTCATTCAATCACCAACACATATTACTTTTTATTAATTTGTACTCCCTTTTTACATTGTAGTTAATGGAGATTATTGTAATTTTAAGTATCTACACCAATGGTCATAATTACATGCAATTTTGTTCTCTCTTAAGTATTCTTTGAGAACCAAAGCAGAAAAAGTTAATGAAAAGAATCCAGATTTCCAGGCTGAAGGACAGCTGTTTTTATGCTTCCTGCAGCTGATGGGAAACAGTTCATGGCAACAACTCCATAGACATCAGGAGCTCTATTGTAGAGCAGCCTAGGCAGCCTAGAAGGATCTTTCACACCTTTGTATGCATACTGATATGGCAAGAACATCTAAGTTACCTCCACCAAAACATCCAGGACTAAATGTTTGCATATTAAACACGAGTCATAGAATTTTTAAGGTTGAAAAGGACCATTAAAATCATCTAGTCCAACCTCCAGCTCCTCACCAGGGAGACTCTCACTTGCTTCACATCCATTTCACATTATGCTTCCTTGCTTCAGCCAGAAGCCACAGTCCTCCACCCCCTGCAAACACAGACGTGTCCCTCATCCTACAACCTCCAACATCGAGTTTCCCATATTTGAGAGAGAAGATGAGATTTCTACTGCCCCTACCTGTTAGCAGTTTCTGATACAGATGCAGAAGTCACGTGCACATCAGAAGCTGTAATCACATTTATGCACATTGGGAGGTTTAACAGCTTAGTGTTACCAGAAGCAGACATCCCATAAGAAACTGAGACAATTCAACCTCATTGCAGGACAGCCTGGACTAAAAGGTCAGCCTCGACCTCACAGAAAGCTCAGAGTCACACGTGGGATAAAGCAGTCATGCTCTTTTGCACATCCTTAACATGTCTCTTCTCACCACCAGAAGTCTAGCAGGCTGCTGTAATTCAGGATGTCTCAGTACACACCTCCTTGTGCAGCACTGCTCTCTCAGCATAAATGCAAATAGACACTGCAGTGTCTCACACACACACAGCATTTAGTGCCACGCAGAATGTACCTCAGTGTTTAGGGAAACTGTTTTCTTCCAAGGGCTGAAAAAATAGATCTGCTATTCTTCAAGCTATGATTTTTTTTTCTGGTAAACCTCAGTTCAGGATCTCCCAGAATACAGCTTATGGATTTATGCAGGCAGAGAAAACAAAAATAGCCAGTCTCTGCTGGCTGATGGTACAGGCACAGACATACAGCTGCATTAGTGTGGCTCAAAGCCTGAACTAATAAATCTCAAGGGCTCTCTGGACTTAGCAATTTGGGTAAAGCCACACGTTATACGGCCTCCAGCTCAGAGCTGGCTCTCGTCAGCCTGCAAAAACAGTCAACAGTCTTAGTGCTCCCCTTCTGCTCTAGGCCTACTAGGAAAGCCAAAACTCTTCTCTTTGACCCTCTGGCAATTGAGAAGAAACATGACATCAGCATGATAAACCTTCAGGCAGGCTGAGATCATTAGGGACAAGAATTCACAAAAGTCTCATCTTGGCAAACAAGTACAAAGGACAAGGAAGAATATGGTTTCTTAGCGTGTAAAGGATGAATGTCAAGTTAGCTAACTTAAAGCACGATCAGTTGGATGTAAAACATTCAGAAATACATTTAGGTTGGAAATTAGAAGAAGATTTTCAGCAATCCAAGAACAGTGTTTTTTCCCAGGCAAGATTTATAAGAATTTACACGGATTGAAGAGAGGAAAAAAATTTCTTCTCTTCATTCCACTAGATGTTGTAGATGTTGTCATCTTCCTCTGATCTCAGAGAGGGTTGTTAGACTGAAACCGCTAATAGCTATCTCTCTTCTTGAGAAATCATATCATAGCAGCTCCAGATTTTGCACAGGTGGTGGATGGTTAGTATTGTTGCTTATAGCCACCAAAGGAATCCCATGATTGTGCATCCCATTGCCATGTTGAAATTGACATTAGTTGAAATTGACATTAGCAAAGTTGAGTGCAATTTTTGACTCTACCCAAGAAATAAGCATTTAAATGCCACCAGTAGAAAATTTTGGCACCTAACTCACATTAACTTAAATAGGAGTGAAACAAGACATCTTGAAAGAACTGGCCCTAGGTTTTTTTTTTTCTTTTTTTTGTCGTACTTCAATCTCTAGTCAATGTATAACAAGAAAATTGTGCTGCTGTTCTCTGGCATTTCTGTAGATTTAGGCAGTTGTGAACTGCATGGTTCATTGAGGATCCATTACTCTTAGTATGTACTTGTACAACAAATAAGCCTTGTGTGGATTTCTGCTCTTGTGAGATAAATAACTTTAGGATCTGAGAATACGTAAGTAATTAATATGTCCTAGCAAATATGGATCCTTCACCCTCATTTATTAAAGTCAACTCTGAAAAAATGTCTCTAAATCTCAGCAAGAAATAATAAGGAGGGAAAAAATAAAAAAGAAACAGCACATTAATTTGTCCTTGTTTTGTAACACTCAAGCAGATTTTGCCCATCTATTAATTTTGCATTCATTACACACTCTGGCTAGGTACTAACTGCACATTTGTACTTATCCAAGAGAAAGGAGGTCAGTGCTAGAAGTGTCCTGGATGGGAAACTTCTTGGCTTTCAACTTAATCAAATAATGAAAGAATTAAAAGTAATAATAAACCTACAATGAAGTAAGAAATGTTATGTAATCAGGTCCATTTATATAAATGGCTCTTAAATTCCTGCTTATTTAATGTACTAAGCTTCCCTTATTGAATAATATATAGTCTGTTGAACATTTAACACAGCGATGAATGCTACACGTTAAATATTGAGCATATAGCAAGGAAAACAATGGTGTTCTTTGCAGACATACAGATCTCAGTTTCTAGCCTAGTGGTTCAGAGGGAAAAAGGGGAGCATGATCCCCAGGGAGGGAACCACAGTGGAAAATGAGGGTGAAACAAGAAGAAGGAAGACAATTGTGAATGGTGGGCTTTTTCTACAAATGTGTATTGATGCGTATCATAAAAATAAGACACCTAAAAATCATCTTTCTCACTCTGCAGAATATTCATCATGGAACAGTCTCTTTGGCAGCAAAAGGAGTTGTAAAAGACTGATAAATCACATCAGTCACACTGATTGCATAATGTTAGGTTGTATTGCAGCATTGCTCACTCCTTTGATTATTTATTTAACCTTTTCAATGGAAAAAAAAAATGGTCTTTTTACAGACTATTGTCCTCAACACAGCAACTTGAAAGGATTATGATAAGATAAAATACATTATTTTGTTACAGTATTTTCATTTGACTAATGTTCACCTTCTCTGACCCCAAAAGCATGCAGGCATTCAGGAGGTATTCAAGAACACAGCAAACTACCAAAGTTCAACAGGAGAAGAGGAAAGGTGATAAGGAAAAACAGTTTCAAACTACTGAATGGAGTTAGATTGGATATAAGGAAGAAGCTTTTAACAATAAGGGTGGTGAGACAATGGAACAGGTTGCCAAGAGAGGTGGTGGATGCCCTGTCCCTGGAGACATTCCAGGTTAGTCTGGCCTGGATGGGATTCTGGGCAACCTGATGTAGCTGTAGGTGTCTCTGTTCGTTGCATCGAACTCGTAGTACTCTCCTCCAATTATATATTTTAAAACTTTTCAAAATCTCTGTTGCTCCAAATATCTTGGAGTCTTAACTTCCTTTAGCTAAAATTGCATTATTTGCCCAGTACAAGTGACCTGCAGCTGTCTGTAGTGAACACTGAATGCATCAGGAAAAGATGAGAAATTGGGGCCTTCATTCTTTTACACGAAATATCTGTTTTTTCTTTAATCAACTACTGTGACTCATCACAGCTATGATTTTATTGAATTATTTAGAAAGATTTAGATGTTGGTAAAGGCTGCAATAGCACTGTTGCCATTCTCTTTATGAGTCTGTTAAAAAGGGAGCACACACCCTGCTGTTGAGAAGAAACACTGAGGAAATTTTATTCTATTATATTTTAATGAAGCTGAAATTGAAAAATACACTAAGAAATATATTGCCCATCCAGAAATACAACACAATGCATCTCACGTTTTGCTTCTTCTTTACACTTGCTTAGAAATAAAGTTTATGTGTACTTGGACATTGCTCAGCCTATAACTGTTGTATTAAGTGTTGTGTGAACAGGGGAAAAAAAGAAACCAAAAATGAAATCAAAACAAAAATAAGCCCAAGCCCAATCTCTCTGAAGATACATTATGCATCAACCAAGTACAGAGCTTAGAGCTGTTCCTTTAGTGTCCCACAGAATCCAGACAATACCAAACATAAGGGGCCAGCTAGGTTAATTGGAAATCTGAGCTCTCAGAGTGATCATTGATATTTTCATAATGACAACACACATAGAAGTAGAGGTGGGTCAGCAAGATTAATGACAGTAAATTAGATACACACACACACAAAAAAAAAATTGCATTAGGTTGTCAGGATATGAGTTTTGTTGGGGCTTTTTTTGTTGTTTTCTTTTCCTGACTGAAAGAGACATAGATATTTGCAGGCCATTTGAATTTTTTTCCTTGATGAAGACAAATGCTTAGTTATGCAGATCTGTTCAGAACATAGCTCCCGAGTTTGAAAGCCATTGTAACAACAAAGACACTTAGGGATACAGCCATGAAGCTGTGATGGAAAGACCACTACAGCAGTGACAACATTTCTCTAAGCAGAAGAAACTTGACAGAAGCTTGCGTTGTTCTCTAAATTTATCAGGGCTGAATATGCACTGGGAAATAGCTTTAGAATGCTCACTGGAAAAAAAATATTTCCTTCAAATTCATGCTGACTTCATTTTGTACAGTTTCTTCCCATAACTTTTTACAGGAACATTTTCTTGACAGCAAAAGCGTTCTTATAGAACACACTTAGACATGTGCCTAATTTTGGCAGCATACTTAATTCACGTTGTTTGCAGAACCGTATTTGAACTCTTAGCTGAAAGCCTAAAACACCTTTCCCTGGTATCCCAAATTAACATCCTGGATCAGAGAAGAGGTACATTTATTACAGAATGTTTTGCCTCCCTAGCATTAGATGTTCCAAAGGATGACACATGTAAAACTTACAGGAGAAAAGTTTGATCATTCTCACTTGATTTCTATCACCCTTCCAGGTGCCAAAGCACTGGATTTATGATTCACTCCAAAACATTTACCACTAGTACCACTGAGTCCCTTGTTATCCATGTACAAACATCTAATCCATTTCTAATTCTCTTTCACTGTTACTCTCGGGAGTTTTACAGCTCAATCATGAATAGTGCAGAAAATAACATCTCTCTTGGTTGAATTTGAACTTCTTGCTAGTTCCATTGATTGCACACTGGTCCAAATGTTCAAGTGTAGGAGAAACACAGAAGGTCATCTTCTAGTTCCTCTAGACAATTAAAAGCTTTTGTTGTTTTACAGTATTAAACTTTATAGCCTTTCTTAAGAGTAGGCACCTTCCAGCACTTTATCAGAGTCATCACTGCATTCATTTGATGTCTGAAAAGCCCTTTCTAAGAAAAGGCATCAATTCTGTACATAATACCCCAAGATGCACCATTTTCCTCAGTAGCCTCCAGTAGAGTCTTTATTTATCATAATATGTTTTCTGCTTCTCTCTTTGTAAAGGTTGTAAAAGCAAAGAGACCAATGTGAACAAGTATACAAAAGAAGGAAAATGAATGCTCACCCACTGCCAAAAAATCTAGGTATGCAGGGAAGGAACTCCATAAAGAAGGCATCTCCAACAAGAGTTCCTTTCTCAGTGGCAGTCAGTCTTTAAATGAGGTCTAAGAGGGGCGGAGCCTGGTTCCACCTTCACCTGTGTTCCCAGGGCTGACCAGATCTTTCCTTCAGGTGCTCACTCAGTGGTTCAGGCTGTGATTCAGCAGTTCCCATAGACTCTTTATAATTTCAGATAACAAAACCAGACTGGTTAGGGCTTGAGTTTGCTTTTTCATTTTGGTTTGGTTCAGTGAAATAATTTCAAAGCAGGTAAAGGTATAAAACCAGTCACATGCAAATAGTGATGACAATCCAACTTTGGACCAAATTATTGTTTGAGATGTCTTGGAAGAACATAAAACTGATTGTTCAGTTGTTTATATTTAAAAGGGTTTTGATTTTTCTTCTCAGTATTCTCAATTCTTCATGCTATAGTAGTTACCTGTGATTTCATCTCAAGTTTTTCTCCTTTAAGGATGAAAGCAATAATCTCTCAAGACAGTAGCCTGTAGTATGGTTTTAAACAGTAGATCAAGTATCTGAGGTGCATTTAAAAAGCAACTTTCTGTTTAAAATTCAGTTCTGTTTTGTTGTTCTTTTCTAATTTAGCACACTGAGGTATACTGCTAAACACTGTCACTTTTCATGCTTTCAGAACCACACTGTGTCTTCTGAAACATCTTCCCTCTTCTGTATGAAAGCCTGAACTTGGCAAAAGAAAGAATCAATAAGTCTGTCAGTTATCAATGTACTCCTTAATATGAATAATGGAAGTCAGTGGAAGAAAATGAGTGGGTTTCCCCCCCCCCCCCCCCCCCCCCCCCCCCCTTCTAATCTCTTTTGCTAAGGATTGTATTTCAGACAATGCCTTCAGGGCTCTATGCAGTTAAATATGACAGCAGTTTTTAGAAATTAAGGAAAACTGGTTTTCTTAGTAGGACAGCTACACTTCTCCCACCAGCTTAAGATGGGATTTGTGAGCCCTCCAAAATCTGGCCATTAATAAGCATCCCTCAAGGAGTGAACAAAATGAAAAGTTTCATTTTGCTAGCTGCTTAGTGACATTGCTCCTGGGGAGCAAGGAACAAATTTGGAGAGTTAACCACACTTAACAAGCTTGATAGGCCCCATGAGAGGAATGCTCTAGACAAATGCCTAGAGAAAGAGAGGAAGGTGGGAAGCAAAGGCTAACTGCCAGTGGCAAAACATGTAGTTTATATTGACTTCTGTTCTTACTTCCGCTAGGCGTAATTTTAAATTGGTTTTGATTTGTTCAAATATAAAGTTCAAAAGTAAAGGGACAGCTATTGGTAGTGTGAATAGCATTAATGGGCTAGAGATCCTTGTGGAGATGTGAAGGGATTCATTTGTGGAGAAGAAAGAAAGAAACGAGGGACTAGTCAAACATGAACCTCAAAATGTAATATATATTGATTATTCAGAGCATTTATATTGCAGCGCTGCAGTAATGTGCTGGTACCTTCTGCCAGGCTGTATCAATATTGGGATATAGAGTTTCCTGTGTGCCTCAAGTATAATTCCCCCCAGATTTTCAAGAGATACCTAACACTCCACAGTAATTACAACGGTGACCGAAGTTCGGAGCCTAAGCATGGTCTGCTCCAGGATAAGGAAAAAGATTGTTAACAACAAAAAGAGTCTGCAATTTCTTTTTTTGCTAAGCTGCTCAATACATTGCATCCTAATGGAGGAGTCATAGACAAGCTAGGCCAAAACTCTCCAGCAGGGCATTTGCAGTAATAAGTCTCGCTGCATGCTCAGCAGAATTTACCCACCTGAGAAAAGATAAACCCTCCAATAGGGATGCAAGGCCACTAGAAGGGAATATTAACAGACAGGAGAGGTAATGCTGATTCTTGATCTAAGCCAGCAGAGCTAAACTGTGATTACTGAATTCCTGCTGTACAGCTTGACAGACATATATAGAAGCAAGATGAATAAATTTTACTTTAAAAAAAAGAAAAAGAAAAAACAAAGTGATCCCTTTTCCTAACTCTATTTTTTTGTTCATCAGCACAATCAAATAGCGAATACATCTCTATTGCAAGTTAAAATCTCTGCACCAGACTGTCCCTGGAAAGCTACAAAGTACCACTATTTTTCTAAGCCTTTAAGCACCATAAAAGAACAAAACTGAATATCAGTATTGATAATTGATAATCAGCTCAAAAAACTATTTCTCAATTCCTTGTTAGAAAAAAAAGTACATAGATTCATGGAATCCTTAGAGCTTGCACTTGGATTTGTTAAACCTCATGAGGTTCACCTGGGCCCGCTGCTCAAGCCTGTCTAGATCCCTCTGGATGGCATCCCATCCCACTGATGTGTCACCTGCACCCCACAGCTTCGTGTCAGCAGCAAACTTGCTAAGGGCACACTTAACCCCACTGTCAGTGTCACTGATGAAGATATTAAAAGAGTATCAGTCCCAGTGCTGACCCCTGCAGGACACCATTCATCACCGATCTCCATCCAGACACTGATCCACTGACCATCACTCTCCAGACTCAATCCTGCAGCCAATTCTTCATCAATCAAACAGTCCACCCACATCTTTCCAATTTGGAGAGAAAGATGCTATGGGGTACCATGTCAAAGGCCCTACTGAAGTCAAGATAAATTACTTCAGTGGCTCTTCCCTTGTTCATTGATGCAGTTACACCATCATAAAAAGCCACTAGTTTGTCAAACAGGATTTGCCCTTGGTGGTTCTCCCATATCATCTGCTGTCCTCACATACTACACACTACACTTGATCCACATGCCTCAGCATTAATTCAACATAATCAAACAGTGAAGATTTACAAATTCACATTGAAAGCCAAGATCTCAGTAAGTTGTTACTGTTCTGTATGGTACTACTTGGATGCTCAGGGCTGAGAGACAATAAATGAACATAGACAACTGTAAGCCTTTGGGTCTCAAATCTCATTGAGAATATAAAACAACAGTAAAAACTGAAATTAAGTTTGGGGGGGACACAGAAAAATCCCTTCAAAGACAACATATTTCATCAGCAGATACGAAGACAAGGAGGTTTGCAAGTGCAAACTAGCAAAAGCCACAGAATATTGTCACAATCAAACTACAACAACCACAAACATTACAATTAAAATAATCAAATTATTGAACTTCCATATATAAGAAGGTAAAGGAAATGCATATATGAGAAGGTGAAGAAAAGGAGCCAATATATCTTGAAGTTAGTGAAAATGAGCTCAAGTTGCTTTCTAGACACACAATTTGTGTCCTTTTTGCCTACATCTCAAGCAGTAGGTTCTCTGCTTTGTCACAATAGAATGCAAAGCAAAAAGCATCATTCTTCATGCTGATATAAAGATCCCCATCCCACTTTTGTTGGCTAGGCTGAATTAATGTTATTAGCTTCTTAGGTTACTTTTGTTGTTAATTTGCACCTTTAATTCAGTAATTACATTCATTCTCTATACATGTTTTAGAAATTTCTCAGAGAGAAAATGCATAAATGTTTTTGAGGCAGAGCAAACTTGTAGGAGTGGTATCAGAGATCTGTGGCAGAAAAGGCTGCCAGAGATGAGCCAAAAGCAAAAGTTAAAGAGATTTTATATAAAAGTTTCTAAACTCGTAACTTCAGTGGAGTATCAATGTAAGCTGAATTTTTACATTCCCCTCAGGAATCCTAGTTTTCACAATAACAAAAAAATTACAATTTACTCTTTTTAAAACAGCATCACAATCAATATCCTCCCCTTCTGACTTCAAAAATATTCATCAATATTTCTGCTTCCCAAACTTTTTCATAAAGATCCATCCTATGAAGATCTCAGTGTGAACAAGTGCAGCTTGTTTTATTATTTCAAAATTTTTAATAATACATTAAAAAAGAGGGCAACAAAGCACAAAACTAGTAAGATATTTGACTTGTTTTTTTGTGAAACTAATGCATCAATGTCTGGTTCAACAGAAGTAGCTTCAATTCCTAGAGAATTCTCAAGCTGTTAGTCAGAGTTTTCTGATGAAGTTTTACTCTTCCAGTGCTTCATCCTTGAAAACAGTTGTTAATAAATGTACGTACTGCCAAAAGGTAACAACATGAATAAGGTGTGATGGTGAGGCAAGGGATATATTTCTCTGGTATGATTGATCTTACAAACATCTAGAAAAGAGACATGATCAAAGTCTTCTTTGAGTTGAATGTCTGATCCATACATTCCACGTAAAATTCACACGTAATGTATTTATCTCAACTGAAAACAAAGTCACAAATATACCAAAAAAATTTGATTATTTGTTTCAGAAATCATGAGGCCTATTCTCAAATTCTTTTATCAAAACTGAAAGCATGGCTACATATTTTTTGCAGCTCACAGGACTGTGATCAGTCAATGTATCAAAATGCATAGAAGTTTTTTGATGTAACTTGAGTTGCAGTAATTTAAGTTTCATTTTGAACACTGTTATGGGTTGAAACAGCACAGATAAGTTGATTTTCACTTTGAAGATGCATGTTTAACTCATTTAAATGAGCAGTCAAAATCCAAGCATGATTTGTGATATCTTCAGAGTCACCAGTATCTTTGCTTGGTCTTATCTTTGCTGAGCTGACTTACAACAATCTTTCTGCATTCTTCACAAGTCAGTAGAGGCTTTCCTCACACCACTATCAATGCAGCATTAACAAGAGATAAGAAGAACAGAGATTGTAAACACACTCCCATTACTAAAACATGACTGTCCCGATCATCTCTGAGACAAAAGCTTGCTTTTTCAGAGTAATGACAGGTAACACTGCCAACTGCAGGGGAAACCACTCAGTATAGACCAGTGTCTGTCCATAGTTAAACTGCAAAATGAGCTTTGTTCTAACATGACTAAGCCTGTGGCATCTTTGATTATGATCCATGTGAGATGGTATGTGCCAGCCAATGTACATGGGCTGTAAAAAAAACAGTTATTAAGCTGTTCTTAAACTGCATTGTCAACACTTGGATAAGTCTTTAGGGACGTTAATACAGCAGTAATATTTTGTTTGCAGATGCATTCAAAGAATCAGTGTGGTCTTTAATGTAGGCATCTCAACTAACACAGGAATTTTTTTTTGGAGAGATCATCTTGGATCTGTCTGTAGATGAGTACATTATCTGAAATCCTTTACATCTCCATCATCATCACTTTAAACCTTAGTTTTTCTTCTGCGATATGCAGTCTGGTTTCAGTTGTTCTGAAAGAAGTAGAGGTATCAAGGTCTCTGTTTTCCTAAGATAAAGGACACTTACCTTCCAAGACTGATTAGAAGGTCCTCACTCAGCACCTACTATTCTCCATAACCTCTAGACAATGTTTTGACTTGATCTGGCAGGAAATATATATTGGAAAACTGTGTTGATTATGCTGGGAGTTGTGTAGGGAATTTTTGTTTGTTTGCTTTAGTGTGAAACATTGTTTCATAGCAATTACTGAAATCCTGTCTTCAACCTCCCTTTCCTTTCATTTGGGAAAAATGAAAATAATGAAAGTGCATTAAGAAACAATGCTCTTTTTTCTCAGATTGTGGTTTTTTTGGGTTTTTTTTTTTGTTTGTTTTTGTACGCACTACTCTATATTAAATTATATTATTAACAATGAATACACATAGCATGGTCAGCTCTAGAGCTTCTGCTAAATTCCGACCAAGCTCCCTCTAAGAAGTTTACCTCCAGTTACTTCTTTTTTGATCACTCTGAATTTCATTGTTATTCTGTCTGCAACAGGAGGTTTTATCTAGAAAGATCTTAAACCTAAATGAAAGCATCTAGGTCCTTACATTTAGACAGTACTTGGCAGTTTTGTTTGACAAAAACTTTGTTATCACTGCACATAGCTAAACTTCATCCCATGGCTCCCCTTATCTCTCTCTCTTACTAGAAACAACCTTTTTCACTTCCTTAATTAATGCAGTTTTGCTTTACTCATTGTCTGCTTGGAATGGTGTTTCAAAGGACATTTTCCTTTTATGCCATGTGGTTATTTTCTGCTTTAGTAACCCTTTAGCTTCCCTCCACTGCCAAAAGTGGTTTGAATATGAACCATTCACTTTCCTCACTTCATCTCTTATTCAGTGCTAGTGAGATTCACAGCAGTCAAAGCAGTCAAATCTTGTTTTCCTCTCCTGCTTTGGTCTTCCTTCTTACAAGCAAAAATCCAGACATCTACAGTGAACTACTGCTTTACTGTCCTTCAAATATTTTCTTTGCCATGATGCATTTCACTACATTGCACGGCTTGTAAGAGAAAGGATTTTACATACTGACATGTAGACTCCACACATAAAATTTATTATATTACAGAAAGATGTGCTTTTAATACAAATACTGTCAAAATTCATCTTTCTGCTCATTGCAAAGACTTGGGGTAAATATATAGGAAGACTTTTCATTCTTGTTCATAATTCAGAGTCCACACTTCTACCTAGGTCCTTGGCAACAGAAAACACATGAGCAACTGGCTTTGTCTTCTAGACAGTCTTTGCCCTTGCAGATCTATCTTACATTGGTTGTAGTCAAATTTCATGTTTTGCCAATTAAATGTGAAGTCTTTCCCTCCAAAGAAGTTCCTGTTTAGCAGGACATTTCAAAACAATCTCAACTTCTTGATAAATAGGAGTCATGTGAATTAAAGGAGGTTGTATCTCTAGAGATTTTCTTTCGCCCATGAAGAAAACAAAAGGCAGGAACTGGACAGATCAACTGTATTCACAGACACAATGAATAGTGGTCAAGGCAAAGAGATGTGCAGTAGTATAACACATCTTTACTACCAAGTATGTTGCAGAAAGGCAAGATAAGAACTGGGAAAACATCTGCTCACTGTAAGTGAAGATCATGTTCGAGACTGTCTAAAAAAACTGGTTAATAAGTCCATGGCACCTGATGAGATCCATTCACAGATTCCGAGAGAACTGATGGATGATTTTGCTAAGCTGCTACCAATCATATTGGAAAAGTCATGGCAGTCTGGTGAAGTTCCCACTGATTGGAAGAAGAGAAGCATAAAGCCCATTTTCAGGAAGGGAAAAATGAAGATCCATGAAACTACAGGCAGTCAGTCTCACCTCTGTGCCTGGCAAGATCATGTTGCAGATTCTCCTGAAGGCCCTACTAAGACACATGGAAAATAAAGATGAGGCAATTGGTGGTAACCAACATGGCTTCATCAGGGGCAAGTCATGCCCAGCAAACTTGGTGGCCTTTTATGATGGAATTATAGTATCAGTGGAGAAAGGAGGAGCAACTGATGACATCTGCCTGGACTTGTGCAAAGTGTTTGACACTGTCCCTCATGATATCCTGCTCACCAAACTAGAGAAAAATGGATTTGATGGATAGACTACTTGATGGATAAGTAATTGGCTGGATAGTTGCACTCAGAGAGTTGCAGTCAATGGCTCAATATCCCAGTAGAGACTGGTGATAAGTGTCATTCCTCAGAGTTCAGTGCTAGGATCAGTGTTACTTAACATCTTTGTAGGTGACATGGACAGTGGGATCAAGTGCAACCTCAGCAAGACTGCAGATTACACTAAGCTGAGTGGTGCAGTTGACACTGTAGAAGTTCCCTTCCAACCCAAACCATTCTGTGACAACCAAACATTTTCAAACACGGTCATTCAGTCTAAACATTTGTGGCTTAGAAGATGAAGGTTTCTTTCTCGCTGGGAAAAGCTAAACAGATCTGTTGTTTCTGATGAAGCAGTAAATCCTGGATACAGAATCCCAGTACCTCACTTTATCTGCTATACTAATTTAGAGCTTTGACTACAGAAGAATGCCAATAAGCACTCTTGTAAAAAAGGAAGAAAGAAAGAAAAAAAACAGAACCAAAAATACCCTATTATAATATAGCTCTTATGTCCAAGGGAACAAAGCAGTGCAAATGAAATGTAATGTGCTCCCCATATTCTTTGCCCAACAAAGTTCTATAGTCAACACTTCCTACTATTTTATGGAAACACTGAATCAAACAAGGGTGGAATTAAATCATGCATTTTCACTTCTTCACCCACTAAAAATACTTTCCTAAACAGAATCCTTCCAAGTATATCACTGAAAGCCAGACAGCATCTACCCCACGCTGAGTCTATGTAATCAACTCTCCATTGAAAACACAAATATAGAGCTGGCTGAGTAGCTGATAGGGAAATTAGTTCCTAAGCTAAGCCATGCTAGAAAGGATTGGCAAAGTAAAAGACTATATGCTATCTCACAGGAAACCAAAGACAAGAAAAATAAAGAAATCTCTCAGTTCAGGAATTACAGCTTCATACTACTCGTTAGTAAATACAGATGCAAGCAATAGCAACTTGCTTTTACTGTTTCATCCAAGGAAGGCAAGAAGCCATATTCATATTTTGAAAGGCTACAATTTGTTATACAGAGGATTTTCATTGTGTTTTCACAGAGCTGAGGCAGATTCTGAACTGCTAGGCTGACTGAAAATATATCAGTCTTTAAACAATCTTCAAGAACCATGTCTCCAAAACCCCAAATCTTTAATTATGTGCTGTTCTCATCTCACAAATTCCAATGAACTCATTCTCCAAGCTTTTGACTCACTTCCTGCTTCCTACTAGTTTCAGAAGCAGAGTAATGGGATGAGCTAAACAAGCTGCTCCCCTTTGTCCCCATTAGCTTGGCCATCATCTAGCCTTTGGTACAAAGAAATTAACAGAGAATGGAAGGGGAGAACAGAACATCATCAGTAAATATTTTCTGATTTATGATATATCAGTTCCTTAAGTATACAGCACCTGAAAGGTGCTAAGGTGCTGATTTATAACATCTACAGCTTGAATTATTTCTACTTCCATGAAACAACCTCTTGGGTGGTAAAAACACGAGTTTTTTTGTTTGTTTGTTTTATATCGGTTATAACCAAATGAAAGATATCAAAAATTCAGTTAGGAAACACACTGCTTTTCTTTCACAAAGAACTTATCTTTTTATAGGTTTGTTTGTTTGTTTGTTTTCCTGTTTGGTAGGTTGTTGTTGTGTATAATTTGTATGTTAGGAACCAGGATTGGTCAGAGGCATTAGACACCACAGAGCCAGTCTGGGCAGAATAATTTTGAGCATGAGTTTGCATGATGTCAAAGCAAGATCAGAGAAACTTAATGAAGAGAAATCCAATGAGGTTTTCCTAAAGCACAGTAACTAGTGGAGGCTCAAAAAGTCACTGAAGGCAAAAAAAAAAAAAAAAAAAGTAGAAGGCTGCAAGAGATGCATGAGGGGAAAACATCATGAGGATCCTCACCTCTTTCTTTTCACTCCCTCTGTAACATCCACTTCAATTCCCCAGCCAGCAAGACCTGTGGTCTTACACAGTATGACTGTGAGAGCCAAATGATTGACTGGTACTTCAAACATGTGGCATAAAAAACAGGGCTGACGAATGCCATCTGGCACCCACTGAATAAAAATGGTTCTGAATGAGTCATTTGTGAAAGAGAGTTGAACACTGAAGGTGTATCTATAATCTCCTATGAACTTTTTCTTGAACAAGTTGATGGTATAAGAATCCCTTGTGATATAAAGGGACTCCTCCCATTTCCCTCTGTGGCAGTAATTCACTATGAGCATGAAAATATTTGGTCCTTTAGGAGCTAGATTACTTTTACAAGTAAGGTGCAAAACCACCTTTGCATCAGGGGGAATTTCCCCTTGTTATCAAAGGTAAGCAGTTATACAGTGTTGGGTCAGTGCCAGAGCATGCACTTAAGCAAGGCAAAGATGCCTCCTAGGAAACATTCTTTATAGGAGTTCCAAAATAAAACCTGTGCCAAGGGAAAACAAAAGTCCTACCATCTTCCACCAGCTGCTGTTAACAATTCTCTGCTTTTCACAAACAATTAAGCAAAGCTTTCTGTTACAGGGTGAACTTCTTGCATGAGCAGAGGATAAATTAAAGAAACTCAAGCTGAACATAAACTATATTTTCTGTATTAGGAAAAGGTTAGGTATTGAAGCAATTTATATGGATATATTCATCACTGAGTGCACAAATTATAGCAGTCATCACATCTCTTTCCCTAAACTAGCAGAAATTATTGGCCATGGCTTAAAAGTCCTTTGGTTTCCTTCACACTGGTGATTAAACAAGAATTTATCAGTTCCATCTAATCTCAGTGCATGTGTGTTTGGGGAAATTATTTGGTTACGTATCAATCTCTTCATTGTAAATAGATGATGAATTCTTTAACAAAAACACTATTATCATCAAGAAGAGTTCATTGTGTAAAACAGTGCAGGAAAGTCTTGGTTTATTTCCAGCTTACACAAAAAGACTCTTGGTTATCTACTGCAAGCCTGTGAAAAGGTCAGGTTTTTTTCTGCTTTGCTTTTAAATGACTTTCAAAGATTCTGAAGTCCCAACATGTATTGAAACACAGATCCATAGCCAAGACTATTGTAAACAAGGGCACTTGACTGAAATGGATCCATTCACACAGAAAGGACCATCTCTGAGGAACAGGCTCAGAGCATTATGATGAATATGACATGTAGCATATGCGAGTCACTTCCTTACTGAAAAGAGTTTGGCCAATCCATAAATCCACATGAGACATGATGGTTAGCAAAGGGGTGGCGAGGATTTTGCCTTCACTCACTCAGAATAGTACTGCATTAGTTTCTACCGGAGTGTCTTTTTCTAGAAAAGTAACTAGAAAAAAAGAAAAAAAAAAGTTCCTCATAGTTACTTACACAAATGTGTATAGGGAAGAGAAGCCTAGAGTACGTCTTCACCAGAGGTGTATGAAAAGCCAGTGAGAATAATCCATTAAAATAATTTGACATAGGTTTGATTTCTGCTGCCTTCTGCCATGCAGGAAATCTTATGTAAATGTAAATTAACATCAGACTGCTAGCTTATACTTGAAGGAATTAAATCTTGAGGCTTAACAAGTGCTTGGATGGAAAAACAAGATGTTAAAACTTTGGAAAACAAAAGACTAAGAGGGATTGAAAGCCCATGAAGACCATAAAATTTCATATAGTTTAACTATATGTGTCTGGAAGCCAGAGCAGCAAAGTCAGCTGGAGAAAGGCAAAAAAAACCTACAAGAGCATAGGCAGCAGTGAAATAAAAATGGGACAATGAAGAAAAAAGAAAGAGAAAGCAAGAAAGAAAGCAAGCAAGAAGGAAGGAAAGCAGGAAGGAAGGAAAGAAAGGAAAAAAAAAGTATAACGATTTGGACAAATATTCTAGAAGGATGACTGGTGTCAGACTGACCAAGACAAACTCAAAAAAAAAAGCCTAAGTCTTTTTTTCATGGTCATTAATAGAGAACATCTCACATTCACATCTTGCAGAAAGGACTCTCTGTTCCAAATGAAGAACAGAACTTAAGAAAAGATAAATGATTTTCAGGAGACAGGTCAGATACTGATACAAAGAAAATCACAGAATCATAGGGGTTGGAAGGACCCTTTGGAGATAACCCAGTCCAACACTCTGCTAAAGCAACATCCCTGCAGTAGGAAAGCACCCAGGTGGGTTCTGAATATCTCCAGTGGAGGTGACTGTACAGCCTTTCTGGGCAGCCTGTTCCAGTGCTTTGTCATCCTCAAGCAAAATGGAATTATAGGAATAAGGACTTCTTTTTCCCACCTGGACATCTACCTGGTGTAGGGAACCTGCTTTGGCAGAGGGGTTGGACTCAATGATCTCTTGAGGTCCCTTCCAACCCCTGTGATTCTATGATTCTATGAAAAACATAGGACACTATAACTTCCTGATCCTAAAAATTCAGTCTGAATGTCAGTAGGGATGTTAGGAGAGAGCGAGCTCCTTCAGTGTTATAACAGTGCCTTTCTTGCTTATACAGGAGAAGCAGCTGAGTTGCCCAAAATGAGCACAGTTCCCAGTTTCCTGCATGTCTCATTCTTCTCTTAACACTTACTGGTGGAATCACAGAATTGTAGGGGTTGGAAGGAACCTCTTGAGATCATCTAGTCCAACCCCACTGCAAAGCAGGCATCTTGCAGCAGGCTGCACAAGAAGGAGAATCCACAACCTCCCAGAGCAGCCTGTTCCAGTGCTTTGTCACTGTGAAGAAACTCCTTTTTTGGTGCAGAACTTCCTATGCTCAAGTTTATGGCTATTTCCCCTTGTCCTGTCTTCAGAGACCGCTGAAAATAGGTTGGACTTGTCCCTTTAACTCCCACACTTAAGATATTTATAAACTTTATTAAAATCACCTCTCAGTCTTCTTTTCTCAGGGCTGAACCCAGTTTGTTCAGCCTTTCCTCATATGGGAGATGCTCCAGGCCCTTTATCATCTTTGTGGCCCTCCATTGGACTCTCTCCAGGAGATCCCTGTCTTTTTTGTACTGGGGAGCCCAATACTCCAGATGACACCTGACCAAGGCAGAGTAGAGGGGGAAGATCTCCCTTGACCTGCTGGCCATGCTCCTTTTGATACACCCCACAATTACATCAGCCATACCAGCCAGCCCTTTATTCCCATAAGCTCTCCACATGGTCTTCACCCTCCCCCAGGTGGAGATCATTACATTCTAGTTGCTCTCACATAAAGAGCAACTCCTCCATCTCGCTTCCCCATCTTGTCTTTCTGAAAAAGGACACATCCCTCCGTGACAGCTGTCCCACCACATCTCCAAGACTGTACTGAGATCACGGCCCTGCAACCATACACAGATCCCCAGCTCATCCTGTCTATTTCCCATGTTACGTGCAGAAATATACAGAAACTTTAGGGAAGCGGTACATGCAGTTACCCCTAGAGGGATGCAAGAAAATTTTGAACAGGATATTGTTAATATAAGCTTCCCCGAAGAGTGCTCGCATGATCCTTTGGGAGAACTCAGGTTTTTTCCTGCAATCCCCAACAGTGACAACATCTCTCAGCCTTTCTCTACCACATCTAACTCCCTTCCCCCTTCAAACCTACTTTAAAACCCTGGTAATCAATCCAGAGAGCTTGCTTCCCAGAACACTCGTGCACCACTTTCTCATTCAGAGCCCATCAGAAGCCCACATACCTGTTTTTTCTAAGGCCTGTCCAATATCAAAGTACCCAAAGCCTTGATCAAGCCACTATCCCCTCAGCCATTCATTCACCAGACATGTTCTCCTTCTTCCTGGGTCCCAGCTACCCATCTGAAGTACAGAGGAGAGCACTACCTGCACCCCAATCCCTTCAGCATATTTCCAATTGATGCAAAGTCCTTTTGAACATTCTTCAATTTTCTCATTGCAGTATCCTGGTACCCAGCCTGGAGTGGGAGCATGATAAAGAAGTGGTGGAAGACAGAAGGAAAGGAACCTAATGAGGTTCAGCATAGCAAAATGCAAGGTTTTGCACTTGGATAGGGGTAATTCCAGATACATATACACACTGGGAGAAGAAGAACTTGAGAGTAGACCTGCTGAGAAGGACCCGGGGGTCCTGATGGATGAAAATCAAACATGAGCCAAGAGTTCTGAGTCAATAAGGTTGTTTATCTTAGTCTACTAAGGTTAGCAGGACTGTCAAGATTCTGACAGTGGCAATAGCAAGTTTGGGTTTGATCTGTATTGCTGTGTATTCACTTTCTGAATGGGAAACACATCCACCATTAGAAATGAAACCTCCAAAGTCTGACCAAGCCCTTGGCAGTGGTTTTAGCTCTACATATTTTATTTCAACATGAACACTTTAATATAATCTCCTTCTGTTCTTTTTACCTGGCTGAACTTCAAGAGGAGTGGGGCAGCCACTTAGCAAATGAGATATTTCCAAATGGAAAGAGAGAGGGAATAAGAAATCTGTTATCAGAGACAGCTCTGCATTGCCTTAGTGATTAAAAAACTAATGACCCCATAGCTGGCGCCAAAAGACTTTATTGTTCTCTCCTACAATAAATCAGCCCAGCCAAAATCAGTCCCACTGATGATTATGCTTACAACCTACAACAGTGAGTGCCTTATGAAATTACTGGCCATAGAAGGTAATCAGTCTCTCTTTTGAGCCTCACAATGATGGACCTTGTAAAGCTTTCTTTCAGCTATGGCTTATTATAAGCTTATAGATTTGGGCTAGCAGGCAGGTCCTGGGCAAAGCATGGCATCATTGTGGAAGAGCTGGAAAGCAGAAATAGGCTGAACATGAGGCGTGAGCTGCAGAATAATGTTAGTAATGCTAACAGTGACAGTTAGAGAAATCTTTGCTAAATCTTTGCTTACAGTCACTTAAGCTTTCATCCTGAATTGTCCACTCTACCAACATTTCCAACTATTGGTACTATCTAACCATTTTAATCTCAGCCATGTCTTCAGTGGTTCTGCAGTGCTGCTATCATTTTTCCACTCAGAGGTACATGCCAATTGAAATCACCCTCCAGCAATCTTGCATCAGCCAAAATCACATTTGCCAGGTTCACCCCCTTCCAAGAAAGCCCAGCTCGCTCTGCTGCAGCCTTTTTGATGTGGAGTTGCCTGCAGTTTCCCTGCCGTGAACATCAGACATTGATACTATATGAATGGCTTCTAAGTAGAAACGTTTTTTCAGTCTCATTGTAAACTACAACTCTTTGTTAAGAAGTGAAATCTTCCACAAAGATGTTTTGTCTTCATTTAGTAGTCACATATCAAAATAAGTATCTTCACATCTTTCTGAAAATGTACCCCTCACTCTCAAAACTAAAGCGCTAGAAAACCCAGACCTCATATTTTCGCTCAGAACATTTCTGTTTTCTTTTCTAATAGTATTTATATAAGCAAAGTGTTGCATTTTTGTCAAAACATCTGCAAGAGGAAACAGGGAGAAGTGCAGAAAAATACACGGAACTTTTCTATCAACACCATCCCTTCAATCTACTCCTTTATGATATTTTTGCTGTTACAGACCACTCTTCAAGGAAACACTTCCTAAAAAAAATGCGCTTCATTGGGCTCTCAGGAAAGGGCAACTGAGCAGAAAACAAATTTCACAGTGACCTACACAGCCATGCCAAAGTCTGGAGCTTAATGAGCTGCTGTAAAAGTTCCCTGAAGACTGTACTGGTCACAGTGCCCAGAACTCCAATTTCAGAAATAACAATCATGTCTCACTCATGCCCTTGACCTCAAATTCAGCCCAGAGATGAGGGTGAGGGACAGTGATCACTCCTTCCCTCACACCGTGACTTCCAGGAGAACCCTACTGTCACCTCTAACCCCACCTGAACTTGCAAGTAGTTCACCGCATGCACTTTTGCCCTCCATTTGATGAGGTTTCAGAGTGACCTGGATAAAGAAATAATCTGCACATTAATTAAATCCACATCTGCTACAGCAAATGCTGCTGCTGCCAGCACTGCAGAGAAATGATATAAAAAGACCCCAGACCATTAGAGAGAAATTCACTTGGTTTCTTTCCAGTGCTGCTGACTCAGAGCTGTCTCCTCTATTCTTGATCTCTATCTCTTAGGCTTGCCCTCATGACCCCATCACTCCAGGATTTCCAACTGGTTCACTTTCTGCCTAATTCTCTCCTCCTTATCCAATGCCTGCCATATTTATGCATTCTCCCGAGAACAGATAGAAAACACTTTTCATCCACACATTTTGAACCCATGAGCCCCTCTCCATGCATTCAGACTTGGTTGGCACAGTTTATTGTTTTACTGGTCCTGCCATCCCACTTCCTCGGGAAAGAGCTGTGTTAGTTCTTAAGAATGGGACCATAGCACAAACTCAAAAGTTATCTGCAGTTTTTCATACCTTTTAATTGTTATGCTCTGGCATAATAAGAATGTCAATTAGCAGCCTTTCAGACCAGTTTAGGAAGAGCAGGAACCATTTTCTGGAGGCAGTTTGGGCTAAAGGAAGGGGAGGACAGGGAGTTTAGCTGTGTGGATACAAGCAACACCTCATTATTATTCCCTACACCTGGTGTAGGGAATCTGCTTTGGCAGGGGGGTTGGACTCAATGATCTCTTGAGGTCCCTTCCAACCCCTATGATTCTATGATTCTATGATTTTATGATGGAACCAGAGAGTAATGCCTGGACTGTTTTATTTATCTATGTAGCAGTACCTTTGTAGCAAGATAAGATATCTGCCATACTATTTTGGGTTTCATTTTTCTACAACATCATTCAATATCATAAATAAAAAAGCAAAAAAGAAATCAAGATATCAGATCTCAATTTTTTTTCTCCATCCTTCTTTCATTCATTGACATCAGCACCAGAAGATGCTCATTTTAGGACGCTATGCATGAAATTAACACTGGTACCACAATAATCATTATTATTTAATTGTGCTTCTTATTTCCCAGCCACAGTGGATTGTTTTCCTTCCTTACTTTCAAAGTATTGGGCATATCCAAATTCTTTGATTTCCTCTTCTTGCAGCATCCAGCAAGGGCCCACCTCAAGCATTTGACAACTTTTATCCATCTCTACAGTCACTGCATCCCTTGCTTCTGTCAGAGGTCTTAATTCTTGTGTCTTTACATTTGGAATAGGATAGGAAAGAAACATCTCTCATATCCAGATCTTAATATTTGTACACTAAGCTCTTTAATACTTTGTATTGTCTTTCTTTTGCCTGCATCACACTTTAATCTTCTCCTTCCTGGACCTGCACAATTCTGTGCCCACAGACCTGCGCCAGCCTTTCTTCACTGCTCTTTCCCAAATCATTCTCATTAAATTTTCTTCTTTCCTTTTTCACAGTGAATTTCTGGCAGCATGTGCCTATTTATCCTCTTCATTAAAAAATATAGGACATCTCACAGAAACACACATGCTATCCTGTAGCCTGAAACTGAAATTTGAAAGTCAAATTCAGACATACAGCGGACTTGATGACTTTGTGTCCAAGGAGGCCCATGTTTTATTTTAAAATAAATATATGCTTATGCTTCTAAGTAAACATCCTGAAGTATTCTGACCTTCAGAAAGGTGTCTTAGCTACTTCAGGAACAAATTCACATAAAAGCACTTTCTAGGCTTTTTAGTAACGAGCCTTATGTATTTTTCCTTTATAACTCAAAAAGCAGCATTCCAAACTTTCATGTTATTTGCCCGTTTGTTTTCATTTCACAGTAGACTGGAAATTTATATGATGCTGTAAGGATTGTTTACAAAGAAATGGAGTGATGAAGATAAAGCTACTTTCATAATAAATTACACCACAGTATTTAATGACAATAAAAATGTTAAGCAACTGAAAGGAAAAAAAAAACCTCTCAGTTGATGTTTTTTTTTTTTTTTTCAGAAATGAAGGGATAGTAGGAAACATGTAGTCTGATACACACTGAACCTGCTTTGGCAGAGGGCTTGGACTCGATGAGCTCTTGAGGTCCCTTCCAACCCTTATGATTCTATGATTCTATGACTCTTATCATCTGATACACTCACATTTTATGATAAGGGCGGCGAACAGTTTGTCCAGAGAGATGGTGGATGCTCTGTCCTTGGAGACATCCAAGGTCAGGCTGGACGGGGCTCTGAACAACCTGACCTAGTTGTATATGTCCCTGTACATTGCAGGGGAGTTGGACTAGGTGACCTTTAACTGTCCCTTGCAACTGAAATGATCCCATGATCATGTGATCTCAGAAAATTCACAACATTCACTCTTCCTAACGCTGTTCTTGTTCTTTATGAAAGTGACAGGTTCTTCCACAATGAATTCAGCATTAAGTTTGCATTCAGCTACTGCTTAATTATATTCAAACATTAATTACAATAGAGATTAGTTATATTGGCACTAGTAACTACTAGAGATATGGAGATATTTCAGTCATAAGAGTTTCCTAAGGAAATCTCCAACAAAGGGCAATAAAGTAACACATAGGAATTTTTTTTTTCTGCTGCAGTGAATTCTGTTATGTATATAAGTCAGTCTTGCCTTTTCAGAAAAGGCAAAAAGTTATTTCACCCAAAATCATTCATTCTGTCCATATTTACATTGCCTCATTATTTCTTCCTTTGAAGCAGCATCCACAATAATGGCAATAACACAACCCTTATTCATTTAAGCAGTAGTCGGAATCAGTATGTTATTTGTACTTGATATATATTTGAGGAAAAGAAATGGTCAGACATAGCAATACTGCTTTAGACAGATGGTTCAGTTCAGATGAACAAAGGGCTTGTCTTGTTTCCTAGAATAGTAAAAAATGTATGTCTTCAGAATTAATTAGGTTGCAGTACCCAAGAGAACACTGAAGGACACAACATGGGTGGGTTCATACAGCTGGAGACACATCTGCATGAACCTCTGTGCAACTGCAACCTTTTCAAAGTTCCAAGTCCACACACCTGTAGCACTTGACATTGTATGATCACAGCAGTCCTCTCAGCCCTTAAGAAATCCTGTTCATCCCTTAAAAATGCAGTTATTCTGCAGGTTTTCTACCTATTTTCAGTCTTTGTGGATGACAGTGGTGCAGTAACATCCTTGGCAGGGACAACCTGTCAGGCACACACCCACAGCCATTCTAATTCGGGTGTCATGAGGAGCTACATCAAATGCTGTGTCTATTTTAGGGTCCCCCTCCACCGCTCTACCCCTCTTAGACTCATCTGTTCACCGTGCCAAAGCTCCTGCTCTGATCCTGGCTTTTAATAGCTATATAGCACAACCCAGTGAAGGCTGCTTGATTCCGTGCTGCTTCTCTCTCCCAGATCAGTACTGCTCAACAAATGTATCATTCTAATGTAAGGAACGCTCAAAACTGAACAATAAATAAATAAATATTAATAGCTCTCCCTGCTCTCCAACGGGTAACCTTGCTCCTCACGCAATGGTTTAGGAATCACCTGTGGACAAGCACAGCTAGCGCTGCAAAGAGGCAGACAGTAATGCAGTTGGACGTTCCCTTTGAACAAAACTTGGCTGCTGGCATGCAATCTGTTTTGAGAGAGTACCAAGAGGACAGCTCTGACAAATGCCTTGAAATTCAGTGCCCGTGGCCCTGCCCTTGCCATGCTGCCGCGTGTAGCACAGAATGGTGACAGTTCAAATGGCTGGCTGGCAGATACATTCACATTACATTAACATTTTGCTAGGATCCTGCCAAGTGTATCTCTCGTCTCAGCGGGAAACAACCAACTGCTTGAGCTACATTTGGATGGGGCAGCTGCTTCATCAAAATATCCCATCTGTGGATGCTTCTGCAGGGTGTACAACACAGTAAAAACCTCCTTTGACCCTTTCCAAATGTTTCTATAGTGTTACAAAAGTCTAGCTTAATCTACTTTTTTTTTCTTGGTTCATGAGCTTCTCATTAACAGAAATCAAAGATTTTCATTTTTCCCAGCTCCACCACAGCAAACAGACTCTGTTCATCAGTCGTGGGGCAGCACCACCAAGACATGGCTTATTCTTTCATTTTGCCCTCAGTTTAGGGATCTCATTATTGGGAGGTCGAATTGCCTTGACACGTCCAAAGGTAGCAGCCCAGCCACCACTGTGCATCCCAGGAGAACCTGCAGTCTAGCCCCTAACTCACCCAAAGTTTGAATTATTTCATCTTTGTCAAAATAACTATTCTCTAGCAGTTTAAAAACTCCTGCTTCCCTCATAGAGCTCCTGACACGTCACCAGGTATGTGTGACATCAGACAAAGTCAGTATGACTTCAGTTGAGGAAGTGCTTCCTCTGGGTTCCCTTTAAAAAAAAAAAAAATCAGCTCTCTGCTCTTCCACAGAAGTTCTATTTCCCATTCCATGGATCAGTGATCTTTAGTCCTTGTTGATTCAGGACAACAATGAGAGAGATTTGCAATTTACACCAGTGTGAAGCCTCTTGACAACTAACTAGGCTGGTGCAAATCCATGAAACTTGGTGTCTGAATCTGAAATGCAGAAATAGAACTGTAAATAATGAAGCATCTGCTTTCCCCTGAGCAAATGGTGTTACTTTGCTTACCATTGGCTGCCTTGGAGTTGACGCAAACTGTGTATTAATTAAATGGTGATGATGCATAAGAACATACAGGAAAGAGTGGGATCTGTAAAAGGTAGGGAATAAGAGGTGGATATTGTCATGGTTTTGTCTGGAATAGAGTTAGTTTTCATCATGGAGGTTTGCATGAAGAAGTGTTTGGTAACATCATTTTGCTGAAGATAGTGCTAATAACACACTGAGGTTTTAGTTGTTGCAGATCGGTGCTTACAACTAGTCAGTATCATTTTAGCTCTTCATACCACCCTGTCAGTGAGGAGATAGGGGTGCACAAGGGGCTGAGAGGGAACACAAGCAGGACAACCTACCTAAACTGACCAAGGGGATGTCCTATACTTATGTGTCATGCTCAGCAATAAAAGCTGGGGGGAAAAAAAAAGGAAAGGGGGGACGTTTGTAGTTGAGGCATTTGTCTTCCCGAGAAACCATTGCGTGTGGATAAGCCTGCTCTCCTGCAAATGGCATCTGCCTCCTGCTGGAAACGAGTGAACTAATTCCTTGTTTTGCTTTCTTTGTGGCTTTTTCTAGATTGAAATAGCTGCAGGAATAAAGAAAAATCTGATAGAAAGTTGCTGAACCTCAGGGTTCAGAGATCCCAGATAAAGAACAGGGGAGGTATAGCCTTAAGTTGAGTCAGGGGAGGTTCAGGTTGGATATTATGAACAAGTTTTTCCCAGAAAGTGTGGTGAGGGATTGAAACAGGCTGCCCAAGGAGATGGTGGAGGTTTTCATGTATGAGAAACATGGTTTAGTGGGCACAGTGGTGATGGTTGGACTAGATGATATTATTGGTCTTTTCCAACTGTAATGTTTCTACGATTAAGGTTGTGAAAAAAAGGAAACAAAGCAAAGGAAAAAAGAAAAATCAGTGTGACATTGGATTGCTGTTGAACCAGGCAGGCAGCATGTGTGAGCTGTTGCTTAACATGATGCAGTGTGAGCTGCTTCCTACCTAATGCCTGTCAAACCAAGAACACTGAGAGGAAGAGGAGGGAAGGACACATTCAGAGACCTGCCCTCAGCTGGAGACAAATTGTGTTTGGGGTTTGTACAGCATAATTTCAGAGAACAAATCAGATGTCTTCTCAGACAATCAATGCAGTAACTCCTACCGTAAATCCAGGTCAGCAGAGCAATAATGATTTACGCACACAGCTATCAGTATTTACTCCAAGTGTAACAGAAAGAACATTTGGGATCGCAGTTAATGAAACAGAATGCACGGGAAAAAAAGAGCAAGTTGAATGCAACCTTTTCAACTGGAAACTAATCCATGAAGGCCTCCTTGATTATAGGAGGAACTGAAATGAAAAGAAGAAACTCAACATGTTACAGATCCACCCCTGAATCAATCTACTGGTGAATCAACAAATTGATAACAGTAAGAACGGACCATAAAGCAGTCTACATCCACAAAAGGAGAAGACAAACTTGCCTTCACTGACCAGATATTGTTTACCCCACATGCAATAGTAAATAGGTCCAAAATCTCTTCTAAAATACTTCTCTATATAACCTGCTACAGCCTGGAGACGGATCTAGTAGATGCATTGCATTATAACTTGTAAGAGCCCGGTTTTTCTGCTTTCTGGTGGTCCTAAAATCCTTGGCTAAAGGAATCGGCAGCTTCTGAGCCAAGACCAAGCATGGTGCAGAACAGCAGTGTAGCCCTGGTTCTTTTTCCCTAAAAATCATTGTTGGTAGGTGGTGATGAGCACATCTATCCTCATGGCAAGGACACTCATGAGTTAAAGCCACACAAGACCAGAAAAGTGAAAACAAAGCGGAGTGGCAGAGATGCATTAGCTAACAGCTTCAGCATTCAGGTTGAAAAAATACTGATACGCAAAAAGGGTATGAGACCCTAATTAAAAAAGCAGAAAATCAGAAGACAGCAGCCCAGCAGCATCACAGATCAGTCTGTTCCAGGGAGCAATGGAGATGAGCCCTTCCCTGTCTGATTGATGACTGCTTTGCCAGCAGACACTGTGGTGAGCATATTAATGCCTGATGTGCTAGGCCATTAAACCTGGCTATTTACTGTGTGCATCAGCCAGCAAAGAATTGCTGTGTGCTCTTAAGATGCATGCATGCTGCTTAGAGTGTTTCAACACTAAAGATGTCTGGATCAAGCAAACTGGAACAAGAGAGTTTTTGTCCACACAGAAAACTGTTCAGACAAGTCAAAGTGTATGAGGAACAGCCGAAGTCAGTTGGTTTGTCCAGCACAGTCTGCCAAAGTTCAAGAGGTCTTTGGAGAATGATCTCAGTCCATATGGTCTCATTTTTATGTGGTCTTGTGCTGCTCAGAGTTGGACTATGATCCCTGCTGGTCCCTTTCAACTCCGTATATTCTAATATTCCATGATAAGTCTTTGCAGCAGGAGTACCCTTCTCCTCTGAGCCTTCTGCCGATTACTGCCACTCATTTCTAGGTTCTGGCCAAGAAGTAGACTGACTAAAGTCCTAGCTATGAAGTAAAGCGAAAAGAAATGAAGGCATCAAAGTTCTGTATCACTGCTGCTATTTTCTTCCTGGCACAACATCTCTCATGCTGCTGCTGCTCAAGTATACTTTAAAAATGCCATGTTCCATTCACTCAGAAGATCACTGAGACTAATATTGCTTGGTTCAAGCACAGACAGTTTGCATAATAATTTCAATTTTCTGTTGGGATCAAATCTAATCATTTGTAGTTACAGCTCAAAAGTTCGAGAAAACACAGTTCATGATGCTTCAGAATAGCAAATGTTATGATGACGTGTGAGAGAAAAACATGGCACCACCTGGGAATCTTGGGGTAAGAACTGAAATCTAAAAGCTGCATAACCAAATAAAATAACTAAATTTAAAACACTGAGATTTAAATAGTTGAAACTGTACCGAAACATCAGTATTGAAATGTGTAGCAAAAACAATACAAAAATGAAATCATATTTCTTTTTATTTCACACTAGAATAAATGTGCCGAAACCTGATACAAAGAAAAATCATCTTTTTCAGTCAAGATTTATAGATCACCACCTGGCTTATAATTTAGCTCCTTTCTCTAATTAACAGGCTGTATCACTGGAAGAAAGGAACATTAATGACACAAGACAACAGTGTCATCTCCTACTACAGAATAAATCTTGAAGAAAGAAAAATATCAAAGAGGTTGTTCAAAATAAATCAAAAGCCTTGGCCAAGTTGACTGGCTGCATGGCAGATATTTATTGCCTCACACGATCCTTATAGAGGGACAACAACTGGCACCAATTGGTTAGAAATAAATTAAGGAAGGTACTTCCAGCAACAGAAACAAATAACAGCGTTCAATATTTTCTTGCTGGTTAAGGTAGAAACAGTCTCTTGAGCAGAGGGAGCAACAAAATGGAGATGTGTTTAAATCACAGTGTTCAGCTGTGAATTCTACCCTCAGTCAACACTAGTGTCAATTAAAATATATATGTATATATAGCTTTTTCATTTTTATTGCATCCCATATTTTATCTTATTCAGGAAACACACTTTATCATTTTTAAGAGCTAATCCCTTTTGGAAGCATTCGTTCTCAGGTTCAGAGTGTTCAGCAGTTTTGGGGCTGCAGTTAGAGCCATGTTGGACATGAACCCCCAGTTGCTACCAGCACAGTAAAGTGTAAGGTATTGATAATATTTCCATGCACAACAAGGTTCTTCTGATCTGAGGTTCAGACATATGAGGCTAAGTAGCACTTTGGGGTAACTCCTAGCTCACCTTCTTAACCAGGGGCCGTGATTTCATTATATTCTGACTTAGATAGAGATGGATCCTACTGCAGGTACTATCATCTCCTACTTATGCCCTTTGCCAAGCACATGTTCTCAGTGCTCAGCAGAGCTAAATATCACCCAAGCATTCACATAATTTTAAAGTTTAGTGTATTTGGATTAGCAAAGGCTGTTTTTAACCTTTACATCATTAATTAACAACTTTCTGCAATCTGTTTTGCTAAAAATGTAATTTCAAGTGACACAAACTTCAATTTTTGAGGGAAACTAACTGCAAGAGTAATAGATGTGGCCATGTAGCTTCTCCCAGGCTAAAGCTAGGAAAGGATTACAAAGTTTAGCCAAGGTCATAGATCTCCCAGAGCATACAATGATCGTTTCCAAGGTTAGGCAAGAGGGAACAACACAACACAATCTTCTACTCTGAGTTACTCCATGACAACTTTAGACCCTTTTACTCTGTGCAGCAGGGAAAATTCTTCTTTAGTATGTTCCTACATTTAAGTTATTTAAACTGTCATTGAATGTGGTGAAATATGTTAGTAAGATGTATGGTGGTCACCCTATTTAAGATCTGGGCCAGCTGAGACTATTATGTGTCTGCTGTTTTATACAAAGGGCTTTATAAAAGAAATGACCATGATCCTTTCCTCTCGGCTTATGTGATGGTTTTCAGGAACAATAAAGGTAAAACAGTATCTTCAAGCAATGGTACAAGAGTTCAGCTTCATTTTCACAAGACAATGAAAACACCATCTGCTTGATAGAGCAGAATGACACTTCTGATTTTTCTACTCTCAGCACCCAAAATCTCTCAAAACTGCCAGAACAATCCTTACTGCTTCTGATACCTCTCTTCCTGCTGTACAGAGTCTGAAACAAAGAAATCAGAAATCAGATCTCATGGAAGAGGAATGCATATTTCTGCTATTACTATTTTCCAATATAATTTTGAGGTAGGCCTTATGCGATTACTATAAGAGCGCCTTCTAAAAAAAAATAATAATGAACTCTTTTTGTAAATGTTTGTTCTTAAAGAGAAAAAAAGTACATTTTAATAGCACTTTTTGATCTTAATTCTACATTAGAAGGGGTTTCAGGGCTGTCAGGTAAGTCCTATGTGAGAGAAAAGTAAAATTCTCTGCTTGAGAGTTCATATGTAACACTACTCGCAGCTGTTGGATCAGCACTGTCAGTCTTAATTAGTATTTCACTAAGTATCCAGAATGTGCTTTCAAATATTTGAATCAAGGATAATGCATATAGGCAATAAATAAATCAATAAATAAAATGAAGAGATTTGGCCACGCCAGCTTGGCCATGAAAAGAAGGCAGGAGTGGTACGTTGAAGAGCAGTATGAAAGCGCAGTGCTGAGCTATCTGCCTGGAGTTCAAGTGACCAGTAAACAGCAGGAACAACTGTCACATATATCACAGTAGGTAACATACAGGGGCATGGTTGAATGCACATAATGAGGACCTGTACTACATCCCTCAGACACCAGCTGCTGGGTAGCTGCATCTCAGTGCTGTGGCTAACCACAGGTGCCTGGGCTTTCTATTTGCAGCATAGAGGAGTCTATGAGACAGGCTATGGTCAGAGATAGTGTCAGAGAGAAATGCAAGGGAACCAGTATTGATACAGGCCAAGATGTTGGCAGATGGCACTATGAGGGCTGCTCCAAAATCAAAATCAATGCCTCCTAATTGATTGTGTTAGCCCACAACATCAAAGGTGGATGCAGTAGAGGTTGTACCTTCCAGCCAAAATTCCATTGCATTTTGTTGTTGTGTGACGGATGGCAGCAGACAGGCAGTCTGACAGATTAGCATCTGACATGAAAAGCGCGTATGAAGCAAAGGCATGGAACTGAATTCCTCGATGAGGCAAAAATTGCACTGATTGACATTCACCAACATTTTCTGAACATTTATGGAGAACAAACAGTAGATGTGAGCACAAAGAGGTGGTGGCTGTTGTATTTCAGCAGTGGTGACAGTGGGTCCACCTTTGCTAGTGCAGATTTTTATGAGTGCAGAATGCAGGCTTTGGTTCATCACTAGCAAAAGTGCATTGCTAATGGTGCCTCTATTGAAAAAGTACTTTGCATCTGAGAATTTGCTCAAACAAATGCTTTAATAAATCTTAAAGTACTTGTGCTCTTAGTATCCACTGTAATTTTCATGGAAATAAATAGAAGGTATAATTTTGGAACAATCCACATAGAATGATCAAGGCAATCTCAGGGTCCTTACAGGTCCAGAAACGAATAGAGGGAAGATTAGATCTAGAAAGCAGCAACAATAGTACTACATTGTTATTTTCTCATGGCAGCTAAAGTTAAAAGGCTCAAGTATATGAGACCCCACCATCTTCAGTGTTACAGAATCACTGTCCCTCTGTGGCAAGGTTTTCCATTTGTATTGTGTGAAATCACATCCAGACACAGTGAGGGACATGCCAGAGGGCATAAAGGAAGCCCACCACAGAGAAGAGTCAAACACCCATTTTCTAAGTGCACTGGGTTTTCCATACAGCACTGGACCATCGTTCCATCCCTCTACCTCTGAAAGTAGAAAAACAGAATGAATATAAAAACAGAAGAGATTTAATGTGATTGTTAAGCTGATGTGCAGTCTTACAACTTCGATTCCTGTGTTGTCTTTTTCCTCTTGGCTTTGTATTTCTTTTGTTCACTCTTTTTATGTGCATTATTGCGAAGGAACTGCTGACAGTCACTGCTTCAGATGTGGGACTGTATCACAGCAGGATTAGCTAAATTACAAAGGCAGAGCATATACAGTGTCAATCCCCTTCCTATTCGCATCCCAGAGGCAGATGGCAATATTAAATGAATTTTCTCATATTGTTAAAGCCTGTGCTTTTTTACCTGTGAGAAGGATTTTTGCTTTGGTTCAAGAAATGAACAGATTTTATAATTACAGCAGAAAAGATGAATAGGCTTTACATCAAGGTGACTAATCTGTTCAGCAACCTTGCTAGCAGCATTTTTTTTTCTTAACTAAAGCCGTTAAAAACTGCTATTTCTTTGTGATAAGCCATGTAGATCAGTATTCTTGCAGCACGAACACGTAATGACACAACCCCATGCTGGAGATGCTCTTTATCCCTCACACAGACTGGAAGGTCCCATGATATTGGGATATGCTAGGCTGGTGCATAATCCATTTCTGAATTTGAGGCTCTCATTCATTATTAACTATAGAATGGGTCTGTACACGACACAGCCAAGACAACATTTCTCAGGATCAGAGAAGGAAGCCCTGAGAGCATGCTGCAACAGAAGAGAGAGGAGAGAACAACTCATATTATTATTATTATTATTATGTATTTACAAGATTTCCCCTTTGCAAAGATACTTCTTTGGGAAGATGGACTATATTGCATTTAAACTTTTGGTGTGAGGATAAAGTAAAATTCCCTGTTATTTCTCCTGAGACAACTACATCTGAATTACATCAAAGAAGTCCCACAAATGACAAACCATTGCTAGTTTTCTTGCAGGGAGAGAGAAGTAAGTGATGTTTTTTGTTGGTTTTTTTTTTTTTTTTCCTTTCAGATACAATACAATGAGCAACTACAGCAAACTGTGTCCTGCTAAGTTGTACACTGATTGTGGTCACTGTGGCACAAGCATCTCTCAGATATTTTCCTTCTGTTGTGGTCTGGACTTAAACCATGAACCACAACCTCCTCCTCCTGAGACATCAGCCAATAAAGGTGTTTTTTTTCTCCAGGGCAAAAAAAAAAAGCAACTTACCTCTTCCCACATAAGCCTAGATTTGAGTCCTGAATGGCTGGCCAAGAGCTATTAAGTCTTCCTAGCTTTTCTGCTTTTTTTCCATATTAATTTTTCTCTAGAGCCACTCTGAAGGATGCCCTATGTGATTCACCAGAATTTAATCAGACATAATAAATGACCAAGTGCAATCTCCATCTTTTTAGCTAATTTGTTTCATTAACGTATTAGTTAATTATTGGTTTTTCTTTTACTGTACATCATATTGATTGTGCGTTAGATCTTCAGAGCACTAATGGAAATGTGGATACCGTTTTCCATTACTGAGGTATTTACTATAAAACACAGTCTGGAACAGATTAGATAGCTGCGTCAAAGTAGTATGAAGGTCAAGCTACTTAAAAGTACTATTAAGTCATCTTTTCTGTAATAAAAATGAAACAAAATTCTTCCCACCCCTCCTCCCTTTAAATAAAAACAAAGCCTGCTCTGGTGCTTATACCACAATGATGAGTTTCACGTTGACCAATTACCTTATGGTAATTTGTTCGTGTAACCATATGTAGGTAAAAGGTTTTAGCTTTTTACTTGTTTTTCTTCCATGATAAATCTACAGTAATTTATTGCTTTTTGAAAGTTGACCTGCCTTCTGCACAGTACAGCCTCAATAAGTGTGGTGATCATTATTACGAAGTTGTTGAGAACTTCCATCCTTGATGACCTCTGGGTCAAGTGGCTATATGTGCATGTCCTCACTTTGAGAGCTCTTCCCCTGCTTTATGCTTACAGAATATTTCTAGTACATGGTAAATCCTGACCGTACTCAACTGTCACAGTGCTGCGATTATGCAGATCTATAATGCATTGGTGGGTAATGATCGAGCTTACTGTTCTTTCCCAGTCCCACAGATTAGAATTGCCAAGCTACTAAAAGAAGACAGCCTAGAATTTAAACTGATGGACATCTGATACACAGAAAATGCATTTCGCCCTTAATCTTCACAGTTTTAGACATGGTCTCATGGTTTGTTGTTTTTATACTCAGAACTTTTCAAATCACTGAAAGTTGGAATCAGTGAAATGCATAGTTCAGCTTCATTTAACAACTGTTCTATTCAAATTCAAATATATTTTGCAGGAATGCCATTATCCCTATGCCATTTTCTTTTTTCTTTTTTTTTTGGATTACACAATATTTGTTATTTTTCTTAAGTTACAAGACTGCAGAGGCAGAGGTCGGAAGACAAAATTTATTTTTGATGTAGCATACTTAATCCTTTTCACTGTAGAAAAGTCTTACATATAATCCGTAAAAAAAAAAATAAAAATGAGTAGGGATAGGAAAAGATTCCAGAATAATTTATCTGTGTGTATTTTTAATATTTCAGATGAATAACTTTAAAAAGAAACCATTTCCTTGTAGGTTTTTCTATGTCTGATGTTCCAAAAGTAATGCCTTCTATTTATTTCCATGGAAATTATAGTAGACACAAAGAGCGCAACAACACTGTTTGACAGAGAAAATTCTCAGCTACCAATTTTTCAACACAGTTGCCACCATTATCAATGCATTTTTTTTCCAGAAATGAACAGGAGCCTGCATACCACACTCATAAAGTCAGCACCAGCATAGGTGACCCGCTGTCACTGTTGTTACTGCTGAAACACACCACCACCACCACCTCCATGTGCTCACATATACTCTTTGGTCCATAAACGTTCAGCAAGCATTGACGAATGTCAGCAGGTTTCATCTTTTTCCTCATGGAAGAATTAAGTTCCATACCTTCGCTTCATAAACACACTTCTGTGTCATTCTCTGCTGTAATCTGTCACACAGCAACAAAATGTAGTGGGATATTGGTGGGAAGGTGCAATCTCTATTGCCATATCACCAACGTCCACATTTGATGTTGTGGGCTAACATAATCAAATAGGAGGCATTTCTTTCAGAGTAGCTTTTGTAAAAAATTCACAAATAAACACTGCTGTCCATCCCAATTCCCATCTTTTGTGCAGCAGGTTCCTCCTCAGACCTGCTCTATCTACACTCTCTACTCTTAACACCACAGTTTAACCTCCTCTTTCCCCTGAAGCAGGTCTGTGACACCAAAAATCAGCTGGGATCAAGGGAGAGGCACAGGAAGGATTTACCTATGAGCACCAGGAATTCACGTAAGTAATTTGACCATGCAATTTAAAATGGTTTGGGCCAATCCTAATTGTGGAGTGCCTGGCTGAGCAGAGGGGTTGAGAGGTTCTGTGAGGACAGTCATTTCATCATCATTCCCAGCCTTACCACTTTGGACAAATAAATGCAATAGATGTAGTAAGATGGGAAAAGAAAGCCAGCAAGGAGGAAGCTACCTACAAAATTTCTTGCTTTGGTGATTGGTAACCTAAATTATACAACACACATTAGTGAAGAAAGAGCGAAATGGAAATCAGGTTGGAAGGACAAATCACCCTGACTCTAAATGCTTCAAAAAGCATAAATGATTTTAACACACGCTCTGAGGAATCAGAATGTGTTTCTTTGAATGACAAAAAGCAGTGCCTTAAGTGCTATTTAAGATACTTAAACTGTGCTGAAAATATTTACAGTTCATACGTTAGTGCACACATTAATTGCTCTTGTAGCTTTACTGTCCTCTGAAAGTGTTTAACACTGACGGAGCCAAGGAGAGCAGATAATATTGAAGTTTTAATTAAATATAATCAAAAGTAACCTAACTGACTCAGTTTTCAGAAAGCATCAGGAAGCCTCCCCATTAGAACCAAGTCTCCCTCAAGGTGGTAATGCTGGACAACAGGAGCTACAACATCACTGATTGCTGCCTGCTCTTCAGACATTAATGCTTTTGGGCATTATGTCTCCCTCTTCCCACCACTGCTTCAACCACTCTGTTCTTTCTGCATGACTCTCACCTTCTCCACTGCTGACCTTTGTCCCCTGAACAGGAAAATGAAAGTATTTTATGCACTGATGTTTCAGTCAATTCCTTCCAAGTAACATATGTCTCTTGGCTTCTATAAAATACAAATTTTGAAGACTAAAACAAATTTTATGTACTACCAACAACAACAGCAAAAAAGACATATTCTTGAGTGACCCTAAGTTTATCTGCCTTGGTGTTGCATTATGTTTTTCTAATCTGTTCTCAGATAGCAACGAGGCAAACACTGCATACAGCACTGATTTCAGACTGGTGCTAATAAAAACAAGAGTCACAGTAATATCTAAAGTTTTTCCACTGGCTGTAATTTTCCTGTAGTAAAAAGAATGCCTGGAGATGTTGCAGAAGGAGATAGGAATTTATTTTTCTTCTTTTGTGATTCATATTATCTTCTTTTGCCTTTAGTATTGCTCCCCTCCAGTGACCTTAGGGACAAGATTAACTGATTTTCTTTATGGCTACCACTTAGTGACATGTAAGTACTATTTTCTTTATCCATTGGAAGATATCAAATGCAAAGCAAGTAACAGCATGAAAGGTGAATGAATGAGAACAGTAGGCCTCACCATTATCAAACTGAACACTTTTGCTGATGAGATATACACCAATTGGAGATCTCACAGCTCTAGTAAAAGCACGGCCTGAATATCATACTGACCTCTCATCCCATGACCTGAGGGATAAGTTCCGTAAAAGCCATTTTCAGACTCATAGGTAAGATCAGGTGAGCTTCAGGCTCTCAGCCTGTGCTGGATTTAAACTTTGAGATATTTTGCAACGTTCTGTAGGGAACTTGCTTTAGCAGAGAGGTTGGACTTGATGATCCCTCAAGGTCTCTTCCAACCCCTACGATTCTGTGATATTTTAGATTTATTGTAGCACTTCAGACGCATTAGAATCACAGAATATCCTGAGCTTAGGAGAATCATAGAGTTTAACGTTACAGAGTGATAGACCCATCATGAATACAGGATTTCCTCATGATAAACAGGGGCATATGCATTCCCCAAATCTTTGTATTCCCCCTGGAAAGACAAGACCCACATTTCTAGACACTCCACAGTTGCATACAGTGAAGAAATGGAACAAAAAGCCTAAACTTTTCTTCTGTTTACAGCACAGGGCAGAACTTATATCACTCCAAAGAGCCAAAAGCAGATTTAGGGATTGTGACTGAAGAGCTCATTTCTCTCCTCAGCTAGATAGTGGGGTTAAGTGGCCTACTGAGATGTTGATCTCAAGGCAAGCATTCCAGAGAAAGAAGAGAGGGGAGAAAGCAAATCAACATGAATTCATTCTATCTTCTGTCTGTATATGTGTCTTACACTCATGGCTTACCAGCTTTGCAGGAGATGGCTTCTTCTGTCAATCAAGAGCATGCCTTTAGGTAGGAACTCATGGATTTACACTGTTGCAGACTACAACAGAGAGTGACTACACGAAGTGTGTGGGTTTTTATAGACTACTTTCCTAGATTTTGATAGACTTGCTATTTGTAGTAATATTTTGCTGTCTGCACCACCTTGCATCTCAGCAGGGCAGAACACTTTGCAAACATTTAATTAAGCTTTATGAATTCTCTCCAAGGTTGGCAGGTAAGTGCTTCTAATGACATCAGATATTTAAAGTGACTTACAGGCACAGACACACAAAAATTGATCATTAGGTTAGGGGAAGAAGGGCAATCACAGTTTGGAAGTGTCATTGCCACTTCTACCGGGGGACTCTCTGACTTTGGAGAGCCATGAGCAGGCAGCACTGTGCTGGGCAGCAATAGAGCTGACAGCTAGAAAGGAAGGTGAAATCGTGTTATGGCAATCTTCCCAGGACTTCAGGTGACAGAACTTGGAGAGTGTAGCCATTGGCTTCATTCACAGGGGGACAGAAGGATATAAGATTATTCTCAATCTCTCTGAAGAGGCTATGGGCAGTGAAAGTTTGTTCTGTCTTTCTATTCAGAATGGTGTCCTGAAACAAAGCAGCAAGGTCAAACTTCTACCCAAAGAAGCCAGGAAAGCTGGCTATGTAGCTGGCAGCCATCATATTACTTGCTATTCTCTGGCTTCCCCTGGGCTGCCATAATCTCCTGGCCCAGCATCTGTCTCACAGTATTACAGAGATACATGAAACCTTGCACAGGTGGATGGAGGATATAAAAGTGAGGAAGTTTACACTAAGATTTTATGTATGTTCTGTAGGGAGGTCTCAGTCAACTGGCTAATGAAATCAAAACTCATCTGAGGATTTAGCCACAGGTTGCATTCATTGTAGTGTTTGTGCCTACAGATAGCTGCAAAAATCCTACCTGAATCTATTGTTTTTCTTCTGATTCAGAACATTTCTGGTAATTTGTTACCTCACTGAGGTGGTTTTGTGGACAAAGAGAGTTTCTAACCATCTTTAGCAGATATCTTTAGGTTTGTTTGCTGCATTCCACTGACATAATGTCAGAGCTGGCAGTTCGATAGATGGCAAAGCATCTCTTACCTAGTACTCAACAGACTTTGCTCCAAATCTGAGCTCAGGACACACTTCTTTAACCACATTACCCAGGATACCTCTTCATCACACACTATGTTACCCAGCCTTTCAACATTTGGCATTATTTTCCCTGCTATGTAGACAAGTTTTTGCAATGTAGGACATAAATAAAATTAGTAAGATTTTGTATAGATACTGGTACATTGAATATTATTTGAATGCTTTAGATAAACAAAGTATTCCTGCTGTGATGCAATCCCTTAATCGCTATGATCTCGATTCCTCTGTCTCAGCTTTCCCATCTAACCAGTTATGCAGCAGTGTCTGAAGGTCAGGTGTTCAAGAATTCTTAGGTGCCTTCCACGCTGCTAGGCTGACACAGATTGCTTAAGCATCTTACTTGTTTTTCTAATTTATCCTTTATTCCTCCTTTAAGTCTTGCCTGGATTAAGAGCAGAGGGAACAATAAAACCAAAAGACAGACAGGAAAGAAACACCTGACAGGAAAATATAGCTGGCATATATCCATCCATTTGAGGCAATCATTGTAAGGAATTCACTAAATCACTTAATCCATCTCTTCCAAGTACTTTATTTGCATACATAATTGGGATATTCTGGTCAACCACTATTCAGAAGATTTCTTAAAGAAAGAATTACTGCAGAATTTGATGCAGATATAGGACTGTTTTGTCTGCGCTCGTAGAGAATTTGGGGGGGGAGCTATAAAATATCTCTACCTCCGCTAACGAAACACTTGCGTTAGTAGGATGCCATCCAAGCAATTTGGCTAATGTACTGCTTTTGGAGAAGAGCCAGGTAAAGAGCCCCAAGAATCGGATTGTCTGTTCTTCCTTAGAAGTCTGCTTCATCAAGTCTGTATTTTGCAAATGTCTATGCTGGCATTTCTAAATAAGATTTATGGTGGCATACTGAATTCAAGAGAAGATTGCTTAAAATAACCATCAAGCACTTACCATTGCCTAACTTTTCAGAGACAAAGAGAGCTTCTTTTTGAGACTAAGCACCTAAAACACCTTTGACATTCAAAGTATTCAAACTAAAATATCTTTATCAACAGAATCATGTCCAAAGGCCTCAAATAAATTGCCTAGGATTCTGCACTGAGGTTGCAACTATAACCAGTCCTCATGTCACTGTGTACCTGATTCTAATTATTTCAATGGCTTTGGGAAAAATATGGAAACATGTCGCAATTGCCACCATTCCAGCACTGCAGCAACTGAAATGCCTTCTACTGGAGACACTTGCATACATACCTGTGCACTAAAAATAAAGGCACAAAGAATACATGTCCACTTCTGAAAATATTTCATATTGTACACTGAGAGAAAACTGTTTCTTTCTCTTTGCTTACTCTTAAGAAACAATGCAGGAACCTCTACTCCTGGAGAACTCTGTACTACAGAGTACAAGCCACTTGCCTGTGAAGATGAGCACCAGTTTGTTCCATCCCTATCTCACTGCACTTCTTGAAGCTAATTGCTGGTGTAAAGATGAGTAGGATGAGCTGTTCAGCAGGACATAGCATTCTCAGGGAGTAGTTTTCAGAAAATGCATATTGTCAAGTATCCACTAACTTAAGTTAGGACCAGAAGAAATGTCAAGATGTTCTACAGAAGCAATTACAACAGTTTATATCACTCTTGCTGTGTGCACAAATACTGGAGGCCATTTCAGACATGTGGGGAATTGTGTGGGGGAGTATCTATACCAGGTCCTAGAAGCAACCTGTCAAAACTCTTGTGAGATTATCATCTAACTTTTGCAGATCTGAAAGATTCAAAGATTCAAGGGCTTCCAAAGTCCATATGTTATGGGTGATGTTTCTCTCAGTGTTTTCAAGGGATCCAGCACCCTGATGAAACTGGGAGAAGGAACCACAGGGACAGTTGCCAAATGCATCATCCCTTCGGCAGGAAAAACTACCCTTATTTCCAACAGAAGCTCCATCTAGCAAAGCTTTACTGTTACTGTAAAAGCAGCAATCACAAGCTACTCAAATTAACCCAGTGCCCAGCCTCTCATTTACCTGTCACACCTCACAGATCTGAGCATGGTCTAAGTATGTTGTAGAGATGCTATATCTCATCACTCCTAATCCTACTTTATGCAGTATCTTCCTGCATGGAAATTAGGTGGTGTCATGACAGCAATAAGCGCTATCACATAATTTGCCCTGGAACAACAGGGAGAGTCCCATCCTGCTACTGTGCCAGCCATGCCCTTTCCATGTCTACCTACTGGGTGAGACACTGAGTCTGGGTCATCAAAAGGAGGACTGAAGTGTCTGGGGAGATTTTTGGATAGGAAGTCCAGGAGGCAGAAATGGAAAAGAATTCCTGGAGCATTGTGAACCTTGTCTTTGTACAATCAGTTAGAGTTTTCCTGGCATCCCACACCATCTAATGTGGATCATAAAAAGGAGAAAGCAGAAAGATTTTTCACCAAGCAGTTAAACCCCAAGTTTAACCCCATTTTCCTGGAAACATTAATTGACTTGGAGAGATAAGAGAATTTGCATTGACAAATTACAATCACTCCAAGACATTTTAATTTGCCTATATCTGGCAAGGGTAAGAAAGAAGTAAGTCAGACACAGGGACAAACAGCCTGTTCTGGACATCAGCCTGAAATAAGTTTCTTATAATCTCCGTGTCCTGCAGAAGTGAAATAAATCAGAGGAACAGCAGACAGGACACATCAACCTAGCCTACCATAGGTTCATTTTCTTTCTGCATCATCTGTCTGAAATGACATTGTGAGGGCTCGATGTCACCTATCAGCTCCTCCTACACACACTTCCTGGAAAAGTGCCCGAATGAAAATTTGCATCCCTTCAAATTTTATCGAACTTGTCTGATGCCAGCAGCGGTCAGATGATAGTCATCTTGTTTTCAAGCAAAAGGGAGAAAGACAGGAAATACTGAGGGAAGCAGGAGCATCATCCTTTCAGTATCTTAAGTGGGGCTTTAAGAAAGAAGGGGCAGACATCTCGCAGGATCTGTTGTGATAGGACAAGGGGAAATGGATTCAAACTAAAGGAGGAAAGTTTTAGATTGGATATAAGGAAAATGCTTCTTACAGTAAGGGTGGTGAGGTACTGGCACAGTTTGTCCAGAGATGTGTCCCTACCCTTGGAGACATTCAAGGTCAGGCTGGGTGGGGCTCTGAGCAACCTCATACATCTGTGCACGACCATGTTCATTGCAGGAGAGTTGGACTAGACAACCTTTAAGGGTCTCTTCAAACTCAAAAAATTCTATGATCATGAAGGTTTAAGTATGCTTGAGTCTGGGAAAGGATGAAGCAAGTGAGGATTCAAGAACTCATAAAGAAAAATCATAGAATCACAGAATCCTCAGGGTTGGAAGGGACCTTGAAAGTTCATCTAGTCCAACTCCTCTGCAACAAACAGGGATATTCACAGCCCAGGGCCTGACCCACGCTCACCTTGAAAGTCTCCATAGACAGGGTATCAACCATATCTCTGGGCAACCTGTTCCTGAGCTTCACCACCCTCACTGTAAAATACTTTTTCTTTATATCCAACCTAAATCTACCCTACTAAGCTTGAAGCGATTTCCCCTTGTTCTATCACCACAGGCCCTGCTAAAGAGTAAACTCCCCTTTAGATACTGAAATGCCACTATCAGGTCACCCCACAGCTTTCTCGTCTCCAGGCTGAATAGCCCCATCTCTCTCAGCCTGTCCTCAGAGGAGAGATGTTTCATCCCTTGGAGCATGAAAAATGTTGGTGTGAGTGTCAGGGCAAATGTGATCAGAGTCATTGGAAGGCTGAGAGAAGTCAGGGTGAAAGCCATATTTGCAAGCTGCTCATAAAAATTTCATGTCAGTTCTCTCATACTCCCCTTTAAACAAGCTGACAGCTTGAGGCCAATGTTGCAGAGACATCACAAACCAGACCCATTTTTAAAAAATCACAGAAAAACTGAATTTGGAAGAGTCTAGCTCCTGACTCAACACAGGACCCCCCAGAAAACAGGCTATATGTCTCAGAGATTTGTCTATACGTTCTTTAAACTCAGTCAAGCTGGGTGCTATGACCACTGGCCTGGAGAACCTTTTCCAGGGCCCATGTAACTACAGTGCTGTAGAACTACAGGGCAAAACCCGCCCTGTACAGGAGGTGGAGTCCTGTGTGCATTTAAACCTTACGGCCCTAGGGGTCCTAAATTTTCCTACCACTAAACATAATAGCCATTATACAAATTCATTCTTTCAAATTTAGCATTTCTCATGTCTGTTCCAGTTCTTTTAGTACATGGTAATAATCATAGAATGGCTTGGGTTGGAAGGAATCTCAAAGATCATTCAGTTCCAACTCCCCTGCCATGGACACTGTTGCCAGCCACTAAGTCAGGCTCTATATCAAGCTGCCCAGGGCCCTAACCAACCTGGCCTTGAACACCTCCAAGGATGAAGCATCCATAACCTCATAGAGCAGCCACCTCATCATTGTCTCAGTGAACAATTTCCCCATACTAAAACTGGAGTCATCCCAGAGAGTTATTCAAGTTTTTCTCTCAGATGCCCCATACACAGAAACTGGATTTATTTTCTTGGGGCACATTGTGCTCACTGCCACATGACCTAGCAAACAGCAACACAAATTTCTTCCCTCATAAAACTGAAGACTTTCAGCACACTTTTCTCATTCATGCCATAAATCCCTCTTCACACTAATTTATTCCAGTGTGCCCTGTCAATACACGTGAAGACAGCTTCACAAAAGAACGTGCAACAGCCCTTATGCTCTGAAATGGCATAAAAAAGATTTAGTGTAAACAGAAATGAAGTCTGAGGGGATGGGACCAGTGGGAAGCCTGGTTCTGTGACTAAATTAATATGACAGCCACTCTGAAACTTGTCCTTTCTAGCAAGACGATGAGGCACCCTGAAAGTCTCCATGACAACACAGCCTGGCCTTGTGCTACAAGATGCTTATGAAAGAAAGCATCTACAAGTGCAGTGCCTGGGGAAGGCCTTCCAACAAAAACAGCATTTCAGCTGCTAACCTCACCTTAGTCATATATATATTTTCTCTTTTCTGCAATTCTTGAATATCTGTTCAATATAAGAGGATTTTTTACGTTATCTTTCCTATTTATATTATTGCTTGTTATTTTGATTAGAAAAACATGCACAGAAATGTTAAATAACAAAAATCTGACACATTTGCCTTTGGTGGAAGTGCTAAACCCTAACAGTTTATTTAATAAACTCTGGTGTTTCTAGCAGAGCTGTTCCTGTTGCTAGTTACCAAAACAATGCACAGCTGCAGTAAACTTCAAAACCATTTTGCTCACAGTGCTATCCAAAACGTAAGCTGTCAAATTCAAATACAACATGCTTTATTAGAAAATTTTCATGTGGAAAAGGAAGACATAATTTTACATCATAAAGACTGTCACCCTTGTTGGCATTCAGCTGCCTAAATGAAGATGCCAGTTGCCACCTGAGGTGCCCCAGCCTTTCCAACTCCATCAGAGACCAGGGCTCCTGCAAGCCATGTGTCACATCTGTCAGCTCCATCTGAACAACTTAGGCACCAGAGCATAATACCCATGTTAGGAGTCTAAAAGCAACTGATATCTATCACCACCAGAGTCAACAGCCTTTACAAAGGCTGGGATATCACCCCAGAGAACTTACCTTGTACAATCCAGAGTAGAAACAACTTTATTTAAAAATAAATAAAGTTTATTATAATAACACAAAACCAAGATCAGTTAACCAAGTTATCACAGAATCATTTGTGTTGGAAGGGCCCTTCAAAGGTCATCTAGTACAGCTCCCCTGCAATGAACATGGACATCTACAGCTAGATAAGGCTGTTCAGGTTCTTAGCTTAGACCAGGTCTTTACAAAGATCCAAGGCTTTTCACAGAATCACAGTATCACAGGACTGCCGGGATTGGAAGGGACCTCAAGAGACCATGGACTCCAACCACTCTGCTAAAGCAGGTATCCTACAGTAGTTCATACATGTAAGCGTCCAGATGGGTTTTGAATATCTCCTTAGGAAAAGACTCCACAACTTCTGAGCAACTAGTTCCAGTGTTCCACCAATTTTATCATAAAGAAGTAATTCTGCATGTTAGTGAAGTACTTCCTATGTTCAGTTTTCAGGCCATTGCTCCTTATCCTATCTTTACACATCACCAGAAGAGCCTGGCCTCATCCACAAGCATCCCTCCTCTCATTTCAGTCTTCTTTTCTGAAGACTGAATAGAAGGTTACTCAGTCATTCCTCATACGCCAGGCCTGTAATCACTCTGTGGCCCTCCACTGGACTCTCTCCAGGAGATCCCTATTGTTTTTGTACCTGAGAGCCCAGAACTGGATACAATACTCCAGATGAGACCTGACCAGAGCAGAGTAGAGTAGAAGGATCACCTCCCTTGACCCGCTGGCCACTCTCTTTTTAATGCACCTCAGGATCCCACTGGCATTCTTGGCCAACAGGGCACAGTGCTGGCTCATGGCCGAACTGTTGTCTACCAAGACTCCCAGATCCTTCTCCACAAAGCTCATCTCCAGCAGGTCATCCCCTAAACTGTACTGATGAATGTAGTCATTCCTTCCCAGGTACAACACTTGCTCCTATTAAATCTCATCAGGTTCCTCCCTGTTCAACTCTCCATCCTGTCCAGGTCTTGCTGAATGGTAGCACAGCTTTCTGGTGTCAGCCACTCCTCCAAGCTTTGTATCATCAGTAAACTTGCTGAGAGTGGACTCTAAGCCTTCATCCAGATCACTGATGAAGAAGTTGAACAAGACTAGACCCAACACGTATCCCCGGGGAGCACCACTAGTTACAGGCTTCCAACCAGACTCTGCACTTTTGGTAAAAACCCTCTGAGCTCTGCCTGTCAGCCAGTTCTCCATCCATCTCACCATCACTCGTATATCACACACATTCTACATTTCAAAGCAAGGATGTTATGGGCAATGGTGTCAAACACCTTTCTGAAATCAAAGTACACAACACCACTGCTCTCCTTTCATCTACCCTGTCTGTGATGACATCATAAAAGGCTATCAGGTTGGTCGAGCATGATTGCCCCCTCAGTGAATCTACTGCTATTCCTGATAACTTTCTTCCAAGTATTTGGAGATAAGTTTTCTAACTTCAAGGTCCATTCCACTAATTTCAGAATTACCATAGAGTTGCAATAGATCTGAATTAAGCCCACCAGTCGAAAAAAGCAGAGCCTTGATGTAGCTCCCTTGCTTGAGGGCTGGTGGAGCTTCACAGCAAAGTTTTGGTTTCCACTGGCAACACAGAAACACAGGTGGAGCAATGTATTAAAAGATGTCTCATTACATTAACATGTCTGGAGAATTAGACTGCAAACAAATAAGCCAAGCAGGGATTATATAAGACTTAATCTAATCTTTTATCAGAACTGAGAAGTCCCTAATTAAACTATGGAAAATACTACTTAATGAGCCTGTAAATAAATATCAGCAGAAGAGACAGCAGAGCTATAAAACACCTGCCAGAGAAGGTCTGAACTCAAGAGGAGAGTTAAGAAGAGCAAAGCAAAGATCAGAATTACTATAGCCCCCCTCCCACCTCAGTAATGGACACCCCAAAAGAAAACACTTACAGCCTTCTACCTTTCCTCAATAGCAATTTCATCTCTTTGTTAATTTCAGGGGAACTTAACATCAGTAAACTTTCAAAGCATGCAGCAGTGCAAATATACTTTGAAGTTTCTCCTTTCACACACACTTCATTTTCCTGCACTTAAACCACAGCGAGTTATGTCTGGCACTGCCTCTGATTTGAGGGTGTGTGCAATATCCTGCCAAGTCAGGGCAACTATGATGATGCATATTTAAGACACTGTGGCAAAAGTTACCTGAGTTCATGTTAGAAAGGAGGTCATTCAGAATGACTGAACCACTCCAGTCAAGCCAGATAAATAGCATGCAAAATCTTTGGTGGAGGCCAGGACTTCACGGTGAGTCAAAGAGGATGTGAAGTTTAGTCATTCTGCTCCAGGAAAGGTAGGCATCTGCTTTCCCTGGGAGCAGAGCCAGTCTCTTGCTTGTGGAACACCCCTCAACAATAAAACACAGTATTTTAATGGCCTGTGATCCCACCCCTCTGCCCACATCCTTTTACTTTGTAAGCTCTGCCAAGACAACTATCCTGAACAATAAACAAAGTACCTACCCACAGTGTTTTTCCCTTCTGGATTTTTTTCACGAGAGAAGGGTAGATGTGGCACTGAGGGACACGGTTTAGTGGGCATGTTGGGCACTCCAGGAGATTCAAATAAGCCACACTTCAGGAAAATAGTACACTCGCAGCTCAACGCATAGTGCTCCCCTCTGCCTTCAATACTCACCTCTTCAGCACGTTGACACCCAGTCCTCTGCCTGAAGGACTTCTTTCAATTTTCCTTAGTGGTACACAATAAACACAGTGATCCTGACTTTGTTCCATTTTATCTGGTCTGCATGCTATTCCACAAAACTTTCTATAGTATGACCTGACCATACATTGTAGCTACACCTTCAAGGCACAAACTCCCCTGTTGCATACAGCTTTCTAAATAGATCTCTCCTCCTTCAGTTCTGACTATCTTAGATCTATTTCCAGCTTGCTCTCAACCTTTTTTTTTTTTTTCTATTTTTTCCTCCTTTTTTATATGCCTAACAGTCAAACTCATCTGAACAGCTGAATCTGTTAACTGACCCAAACCAGCAAGTCCTGAGTACAAAAGACTGCATCATCTCTTAAGATCAATACCACTACAAAAATTGCTGCTGCACTTGAAGCTGCCACTACGGCGTGGTAGGGTTTCTGTTTTGTTTTGTTTTGTTTTAACCGAGGAAGAAAATAGCAACAAAATAGAATAGTCTCCTGTTAGAAAGCTTAACATCATTCCTATGATTAGTTTAATACATCTGTGTACAAGCCCATAACTTACAGGAAAACTCACCACAAGCCACTGAGCTGGAAAGCCAAGCTGGGGATCAGCAAGTAAACAAACAGATCACTCTTTTAATTTTGTTTAGATAATTTGTTTCAATACAGCTTTTACTATAACACCAATCATTATGGGTACTAATATACCATGATCCTCAAGGAAAGCTCAGAGGCTAGTATCCAAATTTCCACCTGCATCACAGCAGAAACAATTTTTGGAAACTCTATGCAACTTGGATTTCCTTTAATTTATCACTAAATAACAACTACTACTATTGCCTCAACCAGATAACTAAAGCAATATGATAGTGAGAAGAGAATGTAATCACCATAGGGAAGACAAAACTACTAATGAAGTTATGGTATCTCACTTTCTTTACAGTTGGGCTTTGACAGCTGATCTTGACACCTCCTTCAAAAAGAAGTATTCAGTGCATTTCAATCACAGGAAGAAAACAGCCAAAGTCTTGCACAATAATGAACTAATGTCAAGAATGACTGACAGCCAGGAGGTTTCAAGTCCCTCTTTGTAAAGAGAATAATGTTGATCTGTAACATTCCTTTCCAGCACTTACTGCACATCATTATCCTATTCCAATGCAAAATAACTTTCTCTTCCTTACTAAAGTCTGCTTTTCTCCATCTTTATTCTTTCCTAGCACAAATAACTTACCTGTTTCAGCTAGCTCCCTCCTCTGAGTAGTATCTTCTTAAAACAAAGACATATGCCTTAATAGGCAGGGTGTTTATAGGAGAAGCTCTGCCACAGTTTAGATTATGTTAAGTGGTGGGAAGGACCGAGATCCCAAACATATGAATACATATTCATCTACACCCACAGCATCACTGACAGCATTATGTGAGCTCACTGCAAGCAACAGCTGATGCGAAAGCGTAGAGTTTGTATGTATAGTATTAAAGGTTAGTTTTGTTTCTTCTTCTGAATGCAAACGTGTTGTCATAAAGAGCAGAAATCCCTTAGAGATATAGACATTTAATGTGGTGGTGTTTGCAACAGCAGAGTGATTGGGATAATAGCTAAATAAAATTGTATTTGAGTACTGCAGAGAACTACATACTGCAGTAATGGGGTTTTGCTACAACATATATCTGACCATAGTGGCTGTCAGTCTGAGTTAAAGCAGGAAAAATAGCAGTCAAGTGCTACGTTCATTCCACATTGACTTTTTTTTTTTTTTTTTTTTTTTTCTGGAACAGAGCTATTTTGTTTTCTGTTTGTATTTCAAGCCTCATGTGTGAGAAACTGAGCCTAAAATCCGAAGGCAGCTGGAGTTAGAAGTAATTAAGTACTCTGGAATATAATAAATAATAATAATCAGGCTTCGTGTTCCTTGCAATAATATTTTGTACTTGTTCACCATGCAACCATACTGGGAATAAAACAAGCATGAGGTTTGCTTTTTGCACCTAAATAGAGTAGAGAGCAAGCTGCTGTCTCTTCTAAAAGCAAAGTGCTGCTTTTTGCCAGGTGAAGTCCTTTCTAACTCAGAAATCTTCTATTTATGGACAAAAATAGCACTGTGGTGGCAGGGCTGCATCTTCAGCCCTGAAACAAGATGGCACTTAGCACAGACCTGCCGGTGTTAATGAGGTGATGTGCAAACACCAGTTGTAGCAGCTACTTGGTTCTGTTCAGTGTGACTTCTGATGAAGCCTCTTGCCATCTATGCATATAGTTCTATGGCAACCACAGGTAAGGACTTGTCATTTGCTGTGTTTCTCCTGCCTATTTGATCTCAGGTGCTGAGCTTTTCCACTCAGCTCCAGGCAGTGAGAACAGATCATATTTCTAAAGGATCACATTTCAACCTTTTTTTTTTTTTTTTTTTTTGTGTAACCTTTAGCTCTTCTTTCAGTCTTCACTCCTTTTCAGCTGTAATCACATACAAACAGATTGGTTTGGGCTTATGTTTTTTTCTTTCCAGATCCAGAAGGACAGACTTCCAAGATGAACCCATTCTTTTGTACCTTCTTGCAGGTTTTCATTTCTTCCTTGTCCTCTTTCTGGCTCATGTCAGTTACATGGCGTTATCAGCGAGGCCTTTCACAGGTTAAAAGCCAACAACAGCAAATCCTCCTAACCTTCAGCATTTATTTGCCTTAGTACATTATCATTTAGGTTATACATCTTACTTCCCCTTTCAGGTGCTACCGCTCTTCCACTCTTTTCTTCCAAGTATGCTCACATAGGCAGTTATTTATACCTCCACAGGTAGAAATTCCACATCCTTCTTTTAGCAAGGCCCAAAACTTAAGACAGTATTCAAGATGTGTTCTCACAAGTGCCATATGCAAGCGGGCAATACTTCCTTAGATCTGCTGCCACAGTATTTCTTATGGAGGACACTATGCACTCAGCCTTCTTGGCCAACTGAGCAAACTGCTGACTCATGTTTATGGCTTTTGTCTGTTTAAGATTTTGTTTTGTTTTCTGGAAGCTAGGTACACTGATTTGAAATGGAAGTCTGCCTCAGAGATTGCCACACTTGAGAAGTCTGAAGCAGAACAAATAAGGGGCAGATTAGGCAAAATGAATGGGACAACGAAAGCTGACATCTGAACTGCTGAAGAATCTCAGCATTGATGTTACTCTATCCTAGATGATATAGACGATGATGCAGAGGATTCAGAAAAATAGGTTGAAGTGGCATTAAAATATCAGTAGTATCTCACTATTGAACATAGCAAATCAGGAACTACTATTCATGGAGTAGGGACTGGAAAATCTAAGCATGAACGATCCTTTTTATGAAACACTAGGTAAATTATTCCAAATTCTAACCTCGTAAAGGCTGCAATTATATATTTTATAAAGCAGATGGCTAGGAGGGGATGTGGTAAAAGAATATAAGATAATGAATGCTCCGGAGAAGATTCTGTCTCATGAGTCCAGATAGATGTTCAAGGAAATTAAGAGGTGAGGAATGAAAGGCAGATCAAAGGAATGTCATTTCTAACTCACCATGTGATTAAACTGTAATTAATTGTCAAAGGATGGGGCTGAGGCCAAAAAAAAAAAAAAAAAGGAGGATGAAGCATCTACATAGATACCAGGAATAGCTGCAGTTATTTTTATTAATGATTAAAATTTTTAATTAAAATAATTCACCTCACAAAATATTGAGAAAGGATGTTAAATCTCATTCTCTCTAGGACTTCGGAGAATCTCCAGATGTGAAGGGCTCTGGATGAGTTCCAGCTTGCAGAGCAGATTATTCACATCTTTCAGTTGTTAATTGCAACCCATCGATCTTACCCTATGGATTCAAATGAGTGGGGTTAGACCTCTGCTGCTCTTGGGCTAATTGAAATTTCTCAGGCCTAAACCATGGTGACATTCTGCCCACAAATAGTCTTGCCCACCACAACAGGGGAGAAGTGTGTTAGTTCTGGAGGATATGTTAACACTTATTACCTAAAAACATCTTCCTGAGCAATTCTATACAACAGTTTATAGGCCAAGGAGCAGAGCAGAAGATAAATTGTATGCAATTATCTCACATCATTCTCTCTGATGCTGCTACTGACTTAATGTTAAAAATAAATGAAAAAAAAATCAGAGTAGCTTACACTGTGGACATAACTCTATATGGAAATAAAACGTGTTATATTGGAACCAGAGAGATCAGGCAGAGATATTGTCTCTTATTGGATCAGTTCACGGGAACTCCAGAAATTATTTCCATCTCACATGTGCTTTTGACCTGGAGATGCTAACCCAAATGAAGTTACTCCTATTCTCAGTTAAGTGCTGAGGCTAATGACTTTAGCATTCAGATCGATAATCCTCTGAAACAAATTGAAGTTAATTTAGGGCAGAGGAAAAAGTAATACACAAGGTGCTTCCCCCAGGGCTTCAGTATCTCTTCCAAACAATTACAGTGTAGGTATTGCAAAGTTTACCTTGATTGTGTTGTTCTGCCAGCACGATCCAGCCAAGAAGAAAATGCTTCTAGGTATGACAAAATGAGCCCCCTCCCTTTTAATTTAACTTTCTAGGATGATAATTAGCACAGGTTGATGGTAACCCCAGTACTGTGACAAATCAATTGCACACCCAAAGATAGAGCAAAAAGACTTTTGTTTTTAGGAGGACAAATTCATATAGCTAGGTTACTGCAACAATTAGAAAAACATGTGACATGCACAAACACAAATAGAGCAAACTACGGTTTTCACATTTGAAATGAATTGGTATTCTAATTGCTATTAAAGGCCAAGCTATTTTCAAGTTGCATGCTTTGCTGGTAGGTCTGGTTGGTTAGTATTGCCACGTTTTGGCCTGGCCTCTTGCGTGTTGGGGGATTTGCATTTACGACAGAAAAAAGCAATAGAGAGAGAAAAGCATGTGTCAGTCCCTCCATAAGTAATGCCTCCTATTTATTTCCATGGAAACTATGTACAACCAGTACTAAGAGCACAATATCAGTATTTGATAGAGAAAATTATCAGTATTTTTCAACATAGTCACCATCATTACCCATACATTTTTGTCAGTGATGAATAAAATACTGCACGCTCTGCTTGTAGATATCTGCACCAGTGGAGGTGCTCCAGTCACTGCTGAAATGCACCTCTCACCTCCACTCTATGACCACATCCAAACTTTCATGTCCATAAACATTCAGCAAGCACTGATGAAGGTCAGTGAGTTCAGCAGTTGGCAGGTGGCTCCTCACACACACCTAAGAACAACTTTCAGACAATATGTGGCTTTATTTTACTGATCAATTTATTTTAACATGTCCAGGTGATTAACCCATTTAAATCAGTATCTAACTTAGCATCTAATATGCAGAGAGAGCTCAGATCTTTTTGACACTTAGTTTTTAGAGGAAATAAAGACTTCAAATCAAAAGTACATCAACACGGTCCCTTTGGTTTTATGATTTTTTTTGTTATTGGTATTCCAGATCATGACATCATGTAATGTACTGGGAGTTAAAGAGTTGATGCTACATTTCAGATCAGCAATAGTTCTGGGTGTATCTGTTTCAGAAGAGAAGAACTACCTACCCCAGAGGACTCTGTGTTACTTTGTATTTTTCCATCTTCCACTCAGAGGGAAAGATACAACTGATGGCAAGTCACAAGATCTCTCTCTTCTCCCTTTTGGATCATCTCAGCAGTGTGTGAGCTCCCTATCTGTCTTGCCTTCAGTGTTAGAGTAAGGACTTTGGTTTTGGACATTCTCATTTTATTTGATTTGATCCTTGAAGTACTAATAGCTATTCCCTTAGAGTTTTTGGAACAGACTGCTCAGGGATTTGGTGAAGTCACTGTTCCTGGAGGTCTTCATGAAAAAGGTAGATGTGTCACTGAAGGACATGGTTCAGAGGGCACAATGATGGTTGGACTAGATAATCTTAGTGGTCTTAATGATTCTGTGATAAAGTAATGCACTTCACTTTAAGATCTGACTAGTTATGGATTCATAACCACTAGACAGTCTGCGAACCTAGATATCAAATTCCTTCCCTCCCCCTTCAGCATTTCATTATTTTTTGTTTCCTTTTTTAGGTATTCAGAGAAACAAAGATTGAAACAAAGTCTTTCCTTTCTTCCTTAAGAGGTGAGATTTGCCAGTAACCTAAACAATTATACCCTCTCATTTTTGACCTTAAAACATACTACTATTTAAAGTAAAGTAGAATCGCTTCAGTAACCTAGTAAAAGGAAGCTTTTGTGAACATTCTCAAATCCAGATTTTTAGCTCTTTGCCTTTAATTAGGAGCATGATTCTGTATTTCCTTCAGCAAATGAAGTAGTTATACCTCCCAGATATCCACAATTGCCCTAAACTACTGATTCAGTGGATGAAAAGTTTTCAAAATCACTCCTTCTGTGTCCTTCTCAAGGTCAGCCCTTGAAAGAGATGCTTGAAACCCTTCAGTCTGTAACAGAAGTACAAATAAGTGGCCACCACTAGAGATTTTTTCATTTGGATAAAGACATGATCTAATCAGGACTTTCAAGACTGAGGCACTTCTCAAATTATTTAAAACTACAGGGATGAAGGTCCAAGAAAACTGCCCCTGAAAATGTAGTGCCTCCAGAATAATACAGACAAGTAGATACTTAACAAGCACCCTCACAAAAAGTAAGCACTTAGCAATGCTTATGTACCAAAGTCCTTGTGTTTCTTTGTCCCCCCAGTTGTCACTGGGCTTCTAGAGATGGTTTCTGTACCTATGCAATTAATTTCAAGCCATGTTTTTTTAACAAAAATTGGTCTCCATACTACTTGACTTGCACCTGAGGAGAACGAGATCATTCTGTCATTCCTAGTTGCTGTAATTAAGAGCAGCATGTGCTGCTTTCCATTTGATGTGGTCTTTACTGGCTTGCTAATTATTCCATGTTACTGCACTGTGAAAATGAGAATGAAGGCAATTTCTCAGCTGTGCACCAGGAAAGCTGGATGTAGTGATAGGGGTAATGCTTCATCAAGGTTTGTCTCGCAAGACTTGCAATATGCATTTGATAGAGTTATTCCAGCTGGACTCATGATCTTATGATTCCCAAATGATTATTTCCATCCTACCTGTGCCCCAGATCTGCACTGATTTATCAGCTGATTGATACTTTACTTACGGTTGTAGCTTTCTGATTTTAACCAGGTTAGAAATGTCTTCCTTCTGCATAAGTTCTTCCTGAAAACAATAAAGAAACAAACAACATAAAACCCTCTCCAAAGTGGTATTTCCACTACTTTGGAAGATTTCAGGCACTGAAAGCAAGTAGTGCAAGAAATACTGCTATCTCCTTGAGAGAACATTCTGGCTCTGATTTTTCTTTTTTTTCTTTTTTTTTTTTTTTTTTCTCCCTGCCTTAATGTTTGTCTGCAAATCCTGGGAAGATTCACTTGGGTGATTCATGCTTACTAGTTAATCCTAGCCAAAATTTGCCCTGACACTTCCTATACTTTGAGGTACAAAAATAGTCGTGGCTCAGTCTCTGTGCACACAGTAAAAACACTCTCCTCAGCTCACCTCCTGTCTACTCTTTGGTCACTACTGCTCTCCTGCTTACCAGGCTGCAGCTAACCTGGTCATATTGCTCTCAGTTAACTCCTTTTTTAATCCTTTCATCTTCCTTTATGCATCAGAAAGAAGATGTAAGTATCTTGATAAGCCAGTCCCCATTGCATTTAGTATCTGAAAACAATACCAATTTCTGCTGTCCTTCCACCAGCCTTATCACTAAGGAATTCAGTGACACATAGATTTACTCCGAGGTTCATCCCAGTGGTGATTGCCACCTCTTGCTTCAACAATTGCTGCCAGAGTAGGGACCCCACGTTTCAAAATGCACACTGGGAGCACACTGGGACCCTTTTGTTCCACACTGGTGCTGTGCCCAGTTGCCCTCATCTTGGGTCATGCATGAGTCAACTCATTCCATTCAAAATCTCCCCTTACACTGCAGTTTCCTGACCTCTGCAGTCCCCTTCAGAGTTGTAATAACACAGAAGTTCATAACTGCTACTCACCTTTTATTAGCATCCATAAAGACCAATAAATAAACTAAAATTTTCCTATTTAAAAGATAAGGCAGTCTTATTAACAAAATACTTGTTTTTCCTTTCTAAGTTGTTTGACTTGCCCTAGGAATGACATTTTGTTTAGATTCTAATGATATATATATGCGTGCTATATGAGCTGTCTGTATCTCAAAACCTGAAATGAAGAAACTTGCCTTATCAAAGGCATATTTTCTGTTCACAGCAAATATCCTTATATCTCGAATCACTTTATGAACACTGAAAAGCCAATATCCACAATAACACAGGGACAGACTCAATACAACAGTTTATCCATCCTCTCTCTAAGGAATCCACGTAGAGCAAGAGTTCTCCAGAAAGGCACTCAGATCCCAGGATGGGATAAAATATTCTGAAGAAGCTTCTCTCTTTCTGTACAAGAAACATTTGCTGAACAGATACAGACAGTCTGGCATCCACATTCTACCATTATGAATTGTTTCAAAAGCCATTAATATTTATGGATCGCAAAGAGATGTAGGCAGATAGTTCCTACAAATCCAGGACAAACGCATTTTGTCGTAGTTTTTGGGTTCAAATATATATATATAGTTAAGGTTGTTTTTTTTTTGTTTTTTTTTTGTGGGTCTAACTATTTTGGTTGTATATTGCTTACTCTATAGCAATACACTCTCAAACTGTAATCTCTGCATGACCATTTCCTTCCTCTCTTTTTGTCATTTATGCATTTCTGTTTGTGATTTCACAAGTGAATTTTGAATTAATATGCTTCTCCATATTTTTAATTTAAAAATCATTACTATGCAGTGTTTTAAAATACAATTCGGGGGTAGCTTGGCATTTTTACTAAGCATTTATTATGTTATATAAATCAATAAATATTTTCTGGTTTTGTTTTTCATACTAAGCTTCCTAAATGATCACACATATAACGGAAATAAATGCTCCTAGAGGAAATTATGTGCTCTGGACCCTTAAGACTTGGATTTACAGTTGAGGTTTCTTTCTAGGTCTAGTGATTTTTGTGTGGAGGTTGATTTTGACAGGAAAATATTACAGATGTAAACAAGTTATGTGAAGGAAAAGCACGCAGATAAATTTTCTCACTCCAGTGCGTCCTACTGTGATCAAAATTAATGAATGAGTGAGATCATGGTTTAAATATGGCTCAGATTAGTCATGAGCTAAATTCGTTCCTAATAAATACTTCCCAGTAGCCCGTGCAAAAGACACATATTGCTCATCCAGACCTCCTAAATAGGCCTAATTATCACTTTTCTTATTTTCTCAGAAATAATAGGTAGAAGAAACTCTTGCTTGCACAAAGTCCCTCAAAGTCTCTGTATGTGTGTGTGTGTAGTGACAGCTGATATGCTGTAACTGCCCTATAGCAGAGTGGCACTGCATTTAGTCTTGTCATCACTTGTCAGGAACATGAACTCATTAAAAAATAATAATACAATAGGGCACAATATGTAGCTGTTAGCTTTAACTGAAATAGAAGCAACATTGTTGTCTTTATCATAGATGTTCTAGAAAGATTTCCATCAAAGCTGTTTTTTCTGTCAAAAGCAAAAAAAAAAAAAAAAGGGAAAAGAAAAACTGTTATTTCCTTGGAGTGTTATTCTCTTCTTTCTGCTTCTTATTTCTCCTTAATTAGCTTATTAATTAGTTACTTCCTTATTATATCGGCTTAAAAAAGATAAAATAGAAAGTTGGGTCTAAAATGCAAACTGGATTTAAGGGTAGGTAAAACACAGCCAGAAGAAAGAAGTCAGCCAGAGAATTATTCTCCCAGAGTATCTTAGACTTCTATCTTACCACCAGATGTGTTGTCCTCTAGAGCTACTTCTTTCTCCATGGACTACTAGGCAACGAATTCAAACTAGATTTCAAAAGATAAAATGTCCCATAGAATCATAGAATTGTTAAGGTTGGAAAATACCACTAAGATCATCTAACCCAAACATCACCCCCATGCCCACTAAGCCATGTCTTTCAGTGCCATATCTCCATGTTTATTGAACACCTCCAGGGATGGTCAATCCACCACCTTCCTGAACAGCCTGTTCCAATACCTCACCACTCTTTCTAAAACAAATTTTGTTTCTAATATCCAACCTGAACCTCCTCTGGTGCAACTTCAGGTCACACTCTTTTATTCTGTCACTGTTACCTTGGAGAAGAGGCCAACCCCCTGCCTCATTACAGTCATCTCATCTGATCACATCTTCTAATGGCCAAGTGTAAGCCCTTAAGTAAGTGGCTTTGTGCTACAGGGAAACATCACAATCTAGCAGAACCTTGGGGACAACAGCACATGAGGAGCATGTGGAGAGTGCAAAATTAATTGGATTTTAATTCAATACTGTTACTTCTGTGTGCTTTTAAATTTTGTTACAGCCAGAGTGGCAACACCACACTCACTTTAGTAAGTCATTTGAATGCAAGTGTCTACACCATGAATGTGCACCCATCTTAGCTATTCCAGTTTCAGCTTTGAGATCTCCACTGAATTCAGTGGAGCTATTTCAGATGTCCTGTTCAGTACAGTTCACCCATAGTCAGTGAGGGACACCTAAACATTTGCTCTGCTGCTGAGTGCTGATGTTTAAGCTTAGTCCATCTTCTCCTAATTCTGCCCATAGCTGTCATTAGCAGCCCCAAGATTACTCATAGAAAACCCGTAGTCATAGGGTCTCGTGAAACTAATGATAAACTAATCGATTCTGTTCTGTGCAGCCTCATTGTTTAGCATGCCTGGCAGGACACCAATATAATAGTTTTTTAACTCAGTTTCCTCTCATGGTGTTCAAGTGGTACCTATTTTGAAGAATGTAGGGAGCTGGAATTTCTGACTACAATATCCCATCATGGACAGTTTTGATCTAATCTTCTTAATGATACTTGCCATGCCAATATCTTGTCTCATAGAAATTGGAGTAGTGAGGCTTTAAAATAACCTGAAACATAGCAGCATAGCACAGGTGGTGAAAGACTTGCAAAGGATGAAATGGGAAAGAAGCTTAATGAGACTTAGCTTACCCAGCCTGAACAAGGAAGAGGAGAGGTGAAAACCTGTGACTATTTTTCCAGTGGAAATGAGATAAAGACAAGAACAATCTATTACAGGCTTCCCTGAAGTGTATTCAAAAAGGTTAGGACCTTGCATTTACGATGAGAAAAAAATTAGATAGAAAGGATGATTTTCCCCTGAAAGCCATTTAACCCTCAATAAAATATCCAAAGTAGCTCTTAAGCTACTCTTAGTACTGAGTATTCAGAAAAGAACAGTGTAGGATTAAAAATACCCTCAAGGAAGTCAGAACCTATTGTGTGGAGGAAAACACAGGGTGATTCTTCCTTTTGTCCACTATGAATGATTTAATTCTGGTTTTCCACAGCTGAAAGTATAGGAAATTTATCACCTCAAAATGAAAGTTTGTGATTACTAATAAACTCGTGTCCTTTACAATCAAAACCAACGCAATGTACATAACATACAGGGAGACACCTTCAGACATGATGACTCAGGGAAGGAGAGCAGAGTGAACATCTACCTACCTTCAGAGAAAAAAAAATTAAGTAGTTTTAGAATCATAGAATCATCAAGATTGGAAAAGACTGCTAAGGTTGTCTAGCCTAAGTATCAACCGATCACCAAGAAGAGACTATACTGGGGAGATGGAAGAGATCCTCCAGTCCTAGTTATTAACAATACTGATCAGGTTTTCCCTTACAAATTCTCCTAAACAATTAGACAGAAATGGAGAAGGAAAGACAATGTGATGCCTGGCCTGGACTGATGAATGCAACCAAGCTATTGAATGGAAAGTAGAGATCTCTGTGTTCCCAGGTGAGGAAGAGTACATGCTTTCTCTGTAAATTGCTCAAATTATACCTTAATTACTGTACCTGGAAAGAAGCCTTCAGATACTCTGCTCACCTTTAAATTTTGACAAACAGCTGAAAATTGCTGTTATTAAGCTCCTGCTGAAAAGGTCACCAGCTAGCTTGGTACTGTAATATCCCCCGTTTCCGTCATTCCATTCTTTTTGTTCCAAAGCTTACATAAAACATACAGTATAACACTGGACTCCAATTTCATTCAGAGAGGTTATTTTTACAGACCAACACCCTCTTCAAATCAGACTCAAAGCCCCAAGTCACAGTCCTACAGCGGCTTAATGTGTTACAAATCTTTGAAGATGGTGAAGTGAAGCTCTTTCCTGTAGCAATTCATACACTGGAGAATAAAGTAAAATGGATGACAGTTTAATTTAATGGGCTTGGCTAGGACATCGCCTCCTCTGTCACCTTCTCTACAGAGGTGGTCATTTGGATTAAGATGCAGAATAGATGAGTGCAAACTGTGAAGCAAAACTGCCCAACATGCATCCTGCCTCCTCTGGAGCTCTGCAGTATGAGAGTTGCCATTTTATTCTTTCTTACATTAAGAGGACTATGTCACACGTTGCACATGAGAAGCATGTTCCAGTTCTAGCCAAGCCATTCTTTTGGGAAGCCTTAATGATTGTTGACAAGGTCCAAATCACCCATTCAGCTGCCATCAATATCAAAGATACACAGTCATAGAATCAAAAAATCATTAAGGTTGGAAAAATCCACTAAGGTCATCAAGACAACCTATCACCACCATGCCCACTAAACTATGCCCCTTGGTATCAAATCTACCCTTTTCAGTCAAACTAAGGGTTACTGAATCAGTGTAGCATACGTTACTCTTCTACTTCTGTTTAGTAAGAGGAGAAGCTAGAATGAAGACATATCTTTAGGTTGCTATTTGCATGGAAAAGAGATGTAGGTGGAATATTCATCCATGTTCTGGTGGATTTTTTGGGGGGAAAGTATTTGGCTTCTCTTTCTGTAAGGCCCGATGGGGTTCAAGTTATTTTGCATATATTCATGAGCTCTAAAACATTCTATTCATAGAACCGCAGAATAGAATCACAGAACCATTTGAATTGGAAGAGATATTTAAAGGCCATCTAGTTCAACTCCCCCACAATGAACAGGGAAACGCACAGCTAGGTCAGATTGTTCAGAGCCTCGTCCAGTCTGAACTTGAATGTATTCAAGGACAGGACATCTACCAGATCTCCGTACAACCTGTTCTAGTGTTTCATTACCTGTGAATTCAGCCTTGCCACAGAAAAGCTAGAAAACTGATATACTGGAGAGCTGGAGGAGTGACACTGCTGCTCTTCCCAGCCAAATGCACCCACAAACACAATTGGATGTGTTTGCTGAAGGCCTTATGTACATCAGCAATAGACTGTATAATTGGATGTTTATTGAACAGATACATTGAAGATATGCAATGGAGATTCAGTGAAATTCACATTTTTATATGAACTGGATATGTACAATCCTGTACAAAAATGTTCAACCGTCCAATAGAAGTAAAGCACAATCCTGGGGCCTTTATTGTTCTTTAATTTTTAAAAGAAACAGGATCCCAGTGCCATTCAGTAGAAGCTGGCGTACAAGGCAGATGTTTTTTCAGGGTTCACAATACCTATGCAGACAGGTTTTGTTCCAATATTAATATTAAAATAGCTATAAAAGCTGACACACATTAAATAATTCAACCACAACATGATTTTTTGCATTTCTTTCTTAGGACAGAGGGAAATTATGCCAGTAACATCTGATCATAATCTTAAGGCAAATTTTTATCATCACAATTCCTTTTTGGCTGAATTGTTTAGGAAATATAATATTCTGACTATATTAAAGAATAAAACTAACCTTTTGAATAAAGTTAATGGGTTTGGTTGGATCTGATATTCTGTGTATATTAAAAACAAAAAGCAACAACAACGTCAGCAACTCTCTATAATGGAGATCACTCATGGCACACCAGGAAAAGAATGTAATAGATAATATAACAGGAGTCAGAAGAATCTTACAAAGCCAACAACAGTCAAAAATTAATTATTTCTATTGATTTGCTGCCTGACTTGTGTACATTATTCTCCAAAATAGGACAGTGACTACATTAAAAATAAAAAAGTAATAAATCAAAGCATACAAACAAATAAACAAACAAACAAAAAAACCAACCAAACAAAAAAAAAACCAAACAAAACAACCAGAAATATGAGTCTGTGTCCTGGCAAAGAGCAGGTATCCTTGTGCGACACAACATGTAGTATAGCTTTCTGTGATCCCTCTGGAGGTCCTTCAGCCCAGCATGGTATGTCAAGGAAAACAGAAAGGTGCTATTCAGAATAGTAACACAACATACTGCCAAGGTACACAGGGAGAAAAGAGGAAAAGATCAAGAGACATTTGGATCCGAGTTTATCCAGTATAACTGGTAAGATTTATCCAGGATTTACTACTTCCTAGCAGGCTGATCTGCTTTTTATAAGGCACGCAATCACAGATGTGCAAAATATAGTGTGCCCAACACAGCCATTTGGACAATGCTTGTGAAGATGTATGTTCACGAGCCAGGAACTGGGAAGAGCAGCCCCATGGTGATTCAGCCCAAATCGTTCTGCTGTGCAAGGAGCCCTTGTGCCATCAAGCTACGTCAGATCTTTGCTCAGATGTGAATAGAATGCAATACCCAGACTAGTGTTATGAAAACAAATTTTCTGCCCACTGAAGATCTACGGTCTTTTTGTTAGACTTGTACTCCAGACCCATAACAGCTTCACTGTCTTTGGAAAAATTCCAGGGCCTCAGAATCTTTCTTGTAATGATATTGTGCACATACTGTGATAGACTTCGCCTCTCCAAGGAAAACAGTCCTTTTCTGGAACACAGGTGGAAAGAAGACTTACAGCCTTCACAGACTTGATGTTCACACACCCATTCAGTAGTTCCACCATCCTCCTGTTCCCTCTGTCTGGTCAGACTGCTCAGCACTAGCAGCTGTATGCAGAAGACCCACACTGTGCCTTTCTTCTACACAAAGATGACACCACTCTATCAATCCGATAAAATAACAGGAGCTTCGCTGGGAATTGTACAGCTAGGACGTCAGGGGACTGCAGAAAGAGCGAGAACTGTAATAATTGGTTTAATCCACCCAAGCAACAGGCTGCCAGCTGGCACTTGTAGCATTAAGTGTATTAACTGTCAGCGTCTGACGGATTAAGCAGCACAGGTCAGTGATAGGTTTCTGCTGTATGAGGCAGTTCTACGCTGGTGAAGGGCATTCAGTCCACAAGAAAAGAACCTTTCTCTGTACCCTGATCTCTGTTTTCACTGAAATAACAACAAAGTGGTTTTCAATATACACCAGGGTAACTGACAACAGAATTTGACCTGACTTCAGCAGAAAGGGATGCTATCCACAAGGATGGAGAGCTCATTGTGTCATTTCTGCTAATGCAAGAAGTTTCTTGATCTATGACCATTGCTCCTACTAGGGTTATGATGGTGTTTAAATACTAATTATAAAATCCATCTATTTGACAAGACAAGTGTAAAAACAAAAGCTGAAACATTTTGCAGTGACTTTTCTTATATTTAGGATGAGATACAGACAGTCTGAAACACTGAAATGTAAGCATCCTGCATTGATGCTTAAAGTTCACATGTTACACATCTTCCAGAAATGCAAGATCTGATAACTAGCTGTGATTCAGCAGCACTCTTAAACACACATACATTGCAGTGTTGAAACAGTTAGCTAGTGGTCTGATTACTAGCTAATAAAATTGGTTTGTTTCTCTTCAAAAAGATTTAGAAATAAATGTAGGTGAATTAAGGATTTAATCTGGGTATAGACATAATGGAGTGACTGGTGGATGAATTGCCCAGTGTTTTGTTTTTTCCTATCCTTTGTCTCAAACGTCAGCCTTATACTTGAGCAAGAACAGACTGATTCAGTAGTGTGATCCCTGTGCAAGGTCATTGCCAGCTGAGAGCTCCAGGAGGCACAAGTGACATGGGGCTATGGAGAGTGTGCAACAGACTTTATGGAGACCTGTTAACATTTTCTTATTGTTTATGATTACCTTTTTTTTAGATATATATTGAAATCCACAACAATTCTAAGCATTTTCTCCCCCATCTGTCTGTTGTTTACTGAAAAAAAAAATGAGGTTATGACATAGATATTTTCAAGCTTGGGAATTTGGTTCTGAGGCGTGTTATACAAAGCCAGGCTTTGAGCCTTATGTTACATTTCTAATAGAGAAAAAAAAAATCATTCACATACTCCAATCTAAGAAATAATTTCATGCAGACAAGAAAAAAATCCCCTTCTACTGGCTCTATTTAAATTTTCTTCATCCACTCCCATTCTGTCTGACTTTCCCCCCCCAGGTCTTTCTGCATAATTCAGTCTCATGACTCCTTGTATCTGGGCTCTTTGGCTTTCCTCACAGGCTTGTTGGCCTTGAAAAACCAAATCAGTTTTAGCAAGAATCTCCTCTCCATCATGGTGCCTGCAGAAGAAATAACTATGAGCACAAACGATAGGTATTCTGCTGTCAACACTTATTCTCTGTCAACTCCCTCTGTTGTCAACACTCTTTATCTCCAGCTTGCTAGAGATGAGAGGGATGGGATCAGCTCCAAATTCAACTACTTAGATCTAGATGTAGGTGTTCAAGCTCACATTAAGTCAGCAGAGAACGTGGAGAACAGTTTGGCTCTCCTTACCACTGCGGAGCTTTGCTCTCCTCAGGGTTTGTTTGGAGCCTTAAGTGCATGCGAACATTCATACACTTCATATACATATTGACTTTGCACCACTTTAGGTCCTCAGAAAGCACAGATTCAACACAGAGATAGTTCTGTCTGCCTTGTGCAAGTTGCATGTGCCACTACTGTATTCTGGGAAGTTAGGAGTTGACGAGCTGTCCTCAGTGGAGCATCCTTAGAGCTCTTTCTTCTATATTTTCCAGAAGATCTACTCACTTTGACATTGGCAAGTCAAGAGGAAAAGAAACAGTTCTGTAATTAAGATTATTAACAGCTGGACTTTCAGCCACTCTGCACATCAGAGCTGCTTGAAGAAAAAGGCTACTGCATTTTCCTTCACCTGGGAAAAAAAAACCATTGTTTCTGCAGTTCTTAGTTTTAAGAATGACTGAAGTAGAATAACACCCGCAGAAGTATACATGCAAACTTCCATCTTAGGCCCACACCCAGCAAGAAAAATTTCTGCCAGGATGATTAAAGTTTGGCAGAGTAACAAGCAACAGAAATTAGTGCAAGTCTTGCATAATCTTAACCTTATCTGGCTTTCCTAGCTCATGATAGCAATACCTGTGCTTCAACCAGCACTATGCAGTCTCCTCCTCTCTGTTTTCAGCAGCTTCTCCAGAAGAGAGTCCTATTCTGTTCTCTTGTAGTCTATTGATAATAGCACAAATTTGTTTTTCTTGCCCAAATGAATGAAGTCATAGTCTTTCCTCAGTTACGCCAGTGTGCTTCCATTCTTTCCTTCTGACCTCCTGCCACTACACTCTTGTGTGACTTAAAGAACCATTTCCCAAATCCTTGCCTCTTTCATGTGATCTGCATTGTCTTCTTTTCCCCTTGAGCTTCCCCCACCACCTGTACACACCTAACTTTCCTCATGCTCCAAAATAATATTTTTAGGTCGGTGTTTACTGTTTTCTCCTGTTATTTCCACAGCTTTCTGATGCAGTTGTGGCACAAGACTCACCTTCTTAATTCCGGAGTGCAGATCCAAGTAAAAGATGTGAAAGACTTGCACAACTAATGGCTACAAGCAGATTTAAGGAAATGTTTCAGCTAAGGCCTTCCAATCAACAAAAATCTGTTATTTTCTTTGTTATCTGTTAGGTCAAAACATAGTTTTCTAACCTTTCCAATTAAAATGCAGCAAGGCCTGATAATGAATCACTGAGTCTCTCCACAGAAACTAATCACCTTTCACAGTGCATCTCTTTTTATTGACATTCACCTTGGCTCTGGAGTGACTCACCAGCTGCTGAGCTATGAACTTTGAAATGTTTACTTTCACACTGCACAGTTCAGCCCCCACTGCTAATGAAGAATGAAGAGAAGTCCAGGAAAATAACTGCTCCATGACAGATATGCCTTACCCTCAATCATCACAACAATCTGTTAGGAAATTCTACAGTTTTACAAGATACATTGAATACCACTATGAATTAATTGTTTTCAAGACTGCCATAGATGGGATAACAAATGGAAGGTATGCCACACTGCCCTGCCCACTGAGGCCTACAGTCAAAGAATAAATTGGCAGAGATTTCTGCTTTTGTTCTAGTTTCATAGGACTCGAGGTTTGCCTTAAGTTACAGGGGTGTAATTAGGAAAAACTTCTTCTCAGGAAGAGTGGTGAGGTATTGGTACAAACTGCCCAGGGAAGTGGTGAAGTCTCTGTCCTTGGAGGTTCAAGAAAAGGGTCGATGTGGTACTGAGGGACATGGTTTAGTGGGCATGGTGGTGATAGGTTGATGGTTGGTCTAGATTATTTTAGCGGTCTTTTCCATCCTCAATGTTTCTATGATCCTTTGATTCTCTGCTCTCCAAGAGCATGCACAGCAGGACCTCCTCTGGACCCAATCTCTCAGCAAGCAGTTCTCTGTGGTCAAAGACCATAACACTATAGCTTGCAATTTCAGCAATTCTGGGCAAAACAGCAAACCACATAATGTGATTTTTTTTTAAGTTATTACTAAAACCAGAAAAAAAAAAAGGGGGGGAAGAAGTTCTATAGGAAAGAATAGTAGAAGCCATTTACTTTTCAAGGACCTCTGGTAGGCTTATGAAAGTATCAAATTTAAGCAGCTTTTTAGTTGAAAAAAAAAATAGAATTCATGTTAATTATTAGAACGTAGGCAGAAATTTCAAAAATCATATTGTCTGACTACAGTGATGCCTTCTGGAGACAATCCTTTAAGATTGCTTAAATATCCCGAATGACAACACTTCTCATCTAGTGATCCATACATTTTTTTTCAAATTATAACCCTGTCATAGGCAAAAAATAGCTTAAATTCTGAAAACTGACAGACAGCAGATAATTGGGTGTATGCATGTTTGTGGGAAATGTCTGAAATTGAACTTTTGAACTCTCAAGTAGCAGCGTGCTATTTGCTAGCTGCAACCAGCAAAGGCTGGCTGTAAATTTTGAAGATTTCTGGTCTAAACAGAAATGACACATCCTGAATCCTGCTGTTAATGAAGAGACATGAAACAGGACCATCAGACAGGAGGCTGATCACACGCTGCGCTGCTACACATAGCATGTTCAGATGGGAAAACTGTGGGCTTACAGTCTGGGAAGAAAAGAAGACATATACTTGAAAAGAAGTGATCTTGGGAAGAAAAAGGAGAAATGGAAAGGAAAAAGTAAAGATTCTGGTTGGAGGAAACATCCTGGGAGTGGGGGGAAGGTCTGGGAGATGGAGAAGATGCACAGTGATAAATTCTGGGGATACACAAGGGATCTCAACCAGCAGCCTGAAGACTTGTAATCAAGAGTAGCATTAAAGCAAGAACCAACACAACTCTCTTCCAAGTATTGCGGACTAGCGGCAGCCTTCCTGCAGGAAAATGGAACTATATTCTGGTGAGCATGAATGAGTCTGTGAGATAATCAGGAAGCTACAAACTGATGCCTCCTTGGTTGAATAAATGATTGGCAACTGAGTACAGCATTGCTCTGCATCCAAGGAAGTAAGCAATACTGCAATTGTTTGTCATATGTTCTCAGAATCTGAGGTGCAGTCTGCAGACCTTCTGCTAAGAACCTGTATCCTCATAATAATCACTCAATATATTGAAGAAAAGAGACTCACACCTTTTGTGTGCCTCACCCCGGTATTTTTATTTATTTATTTTGTTATTCATTCGTGAAAAAAAAAATAATGAAGTTATTACTCTTGAATTTTAGGGGCCTACACCATTTTTTCTTCACTTATTGGACCTTGTTTCCAGCAGCTCTGGTCTTGAGATGAATGCTATCATCTACTGCTGCTGCTCCCAAAAGAAAAGACTTGCATACAACCTGCCCACGGTTATAACCAGCTTAAGCTTGAGCCACAGTACCAAAGCATACAGAGTAAACTTGAACCATGAAAATTTTTGCCAGCTATAAATAGAAGATTGTCAAACAGATAAAAGCAATCTTTTCTCGAAATGCTTTGTGATGTTCTTACACAACTTCTACAGCTGTTACATTAAAAAAAAAAAAAATGGACAGAAACTTTTGTGGCTAACCCTCAGGACTGAAGGTTCTCCAGTAACTCACACACAATCTTATTGACTTTGCTCTTATTACTCAGTTTTGTTCCAGAGTTGTTGATTAAAACAGCACCCAGAAAAATCTATACACAGCGAGATGAGTGGGCCAGCACACTGAATCTGGTCTAGTCTGAGATACCTTTGATAGATGGATGAGCAGCAGACAAATAAAAAAGCCTATGTCGTATCACACAGAAGGCCTTGCTTTCCTCTGTCTCTAATTCAGCACATCTCTAACTCAGCATGCCCTCCCTTACGAAAGACAAGATGGTGATGGTTGCTCTCTTGAACTTATTCTTCACCATTTTAACAGATAAATTCTCAAGTCTGGTAAGCAGAGAGAGAACAGCAATCCCATCTGTACAATATGGCATCTCTTCTCCACATAACGGTTTTCTCGAATCTCTTAGAACTATCCCCAAAAGACAAATGCAAACACGAATGCTCACTGACTACAGTCTTGTACTAAAGTGATATTAATTTCTAGAGGCAAGGAACTGCACCTCCCTTCAGCCATTGAACCAGATACATAACGTATGTACAGAATGTTTACTGTGGTAATTCCAGCCTGGTTCTTAATAACTTCACCATACTAACAGCAAAATGTCATTTTGGTTAGCAATTTGTTTTCCACATGTGAATGAATGAAGTCTGGCCAAAAAGTGTTTATCAGGGTTTGCTGTTTTTATGTCTTCTATTCTGTTAGTATGGCATGGAAAAGAATGTGACTAAATTAATTACATTTACTGGTCCCTTAGACAGTTCTGAAATCTGAGAATGCCGTACTGTGTCCAGAAAGTGCATTTTCATGGTACTTTTCATCAGTGAGGTTTCTCCACACAGAAATGTCACAGCTCCAGATCCCCGAAGCTATCTCCAGCACTGTGTTCTCTGTAGCAAATTTATTCATCGCCAGTACAATCTACTGAACACAGCGCAAAATTTACTTGCATCATAAAAAAGGAAAATAACATGAGCACACAAGAAACAGCAGTACAATGGGACAAGCACATCATCTTTTTCTAAGTCTCATTTTCATTTTGGACATTAGCTTGGAAATGCAATTCATGTGCATAAGTGGGTGCAATAGAATATGGTCTGAAATACCATTGCCAAGGTTTCATACTGGTTTTGCCTTCCATCATGAACTAACTTGGCAAAGAATCACAGTTCAAGAAGTAACAATGAAAAAAGTATATTCTGATTGTATTACTAAACTATATTTCATTTGAGTGACATGGTTAGTGGGCATAGTGGTGATGGGTTGGTGGTTGGACTAGATGATCTTAGTGGACTTCTCCAATCTTAATGTTTCTTTGATTCTATGATTTTATTAATTTGCAATGTTTCCATTAAATATCAATCTGGAAATCATTGGGGAGATTAAAAAGAAAGCATTAATAGCATTCATTAATAATGAGAGATGTGATTCTGTAGGAAAGATCAGTATTGGTCATACAACATGGCCAGCATAACAGATCAGCTTCTGGAATTAGATATTTAATTCTGTGAATGCAACTCAACTTCTTAAACCCCTAGCTGATAACATATTATAAACTGGAGAGATTGTCTTGTATAGGCAATTCACAGTACAATGACTGCCCTGCGTTGCTCTTAGAGTTCTGAGAGCTTTCAGAAATTAAATACTCACTCTGTTTTAGCAAGGCAGAAGAAAACAGAAGGCTATATGTAGGTGCCTGGATACGTACACTGAAGTTTTAGAGTAAAATGAAGATGACAAAAAGATTGAATAAGTATTCTGCTCATCTGTTATTTAAAGAATTCTGAGTTCCAGAATAATCGGTGTTCCATAATGACTTCACACATAACCAGGACCACTTGCCAGTGAACAGTGTAGAAAAAAAAACAGTTCTTTGCTGCAGATTACACAATGAATGTATGATGGGATTCCTGCAGAGGCAATTTCATGTGAAATTTAGAACTAATTCCCAAATCAAACCAATTGCTGGAGCAAACAAAGCCTGAACAGTAACCTCCAGGACAGAAAGGTTTCCACCTGTTTTAACATACTGTATAGGTTTTTCTCTAAAGGAAAGATTTGTGCTCCTTCTCAGAATAATTCTTGAAGGACTTTAAGGAAAAATTTGAAAACAGGAGAGTATGGGTTCATGATGTTAAGTATATTCAATGGCCATTTCTCTCCTAAGAGACCTCTGAGCAAAGAAGCAAGGTTTCTGAATTCTAACAGTGTATCAAAGCTATTCAGGGAACAATCTGGAAAAGAAGGCAGTATTACTTATTTGCCTCACAGGCTTCTTGCAAACAGAGCAGAATGTCAAACACTTCCTTTCTAAATCTCATGCTAAAGGTCAAGTGCAGTAAATTGCTGCAGTTGCTCAGAAGTGAGTGGAACTAAAGCAGTTTTAACTACAGATCTAACTTGTTCTTGTGTACTAGATGACTGAATTGTTGCCACTTAGTATTACTGAGATGTTCTTTATCCCACAGAGGCCTTGCAGTTCAGACACAATATGATTAGTTTGAATTTACATGTTTGCTCAAGAAGGGTCCTTGCTCTTTTAATTGCAAAAGAAGTGTCTTTTTTTTTTTTTTTTTTTTAATAAGAAAGGTTTCCAGGAAGAGTGGAATGGGAAAAAATAATAATAATAAAGGATTGTTTACATCAAAATAAAAGCAATAAGGAATCATAGAATCACTGACTATTAAAAAAACATCCAGAGTTGGAAGGGACCCATAAGCATCACAGAGTCCAACTCCTGGCTCCATACAGGACCACTCAAAATCCAAACCCTGTATCTGTGAGCACTGTCCAAATGCTCCTTGAACTCTGGCAGCATGGGGCTGTGCCCACCTCCCTGTGGTGCAGACCCTGTCCCTAACCCCCAGCTGCCCCTCCCCTGACACAGCTCCATGCCGTTCCCTCGGGCCCTGCTGCTGTCAGAGAGGAAAGCTCAGTGCTGCCCCTGTGCTCCTTGTGAGGAGCTGCAGCCATGAGGCCTACCCTCAGCTCCTCTGCTCTGGGCTGGGCTCACCCAGACACCTCAGCTGCTCCTCAGATGCCTTCCTCTCTAGACCCATCACCATCTCTGCAGTCTTCCTTTGAACACTAATAATTCTGTCTTTTTTTTGTACTGTGGTACCCAAAACACTGTACAGGGGCTGACTTCTGAGCCATTTTAAGGTCCCAAGAAGTGATGGCCAGAAATGGGCTGCAGCCCTGCTAAACATCTTGTCAAAAATGTTGTGGATGCAATAAGTTTGCATGGGCTCTAGACAAACTTGTTGAGATTGGTGAAAATTATCTGCTAAGCAGACACACTAAAACAGACCACGGTCTTCCCAAATGAAAAATACTCAGAAAGTGAGAAAACTTTAATGGGTAATACCACTTTTTTTTTTTTTTTTTCTTTCTTTCCTAGGGCTTCTTTTTTTTTATGGCTTATAATTGGAGAGACAGTACTGCACAGATGGTGCAAGATAACCCTCAATCTCATCTATTATGGCTGTGCCGGGGCCAGGGAGGCAGGGCTAATAAGGGATGAAAAGAAACTACTTCAGAGGGCATCATGTGTGGTGTGCCGTGATCCCAGAAGCTACCGAAAGATTACTGGAAAGACAACAAATCTTAAATAAAGAACTCCACTGCCAATACAGAAGCTCTGTTCAAAGAGCAATTTTCATTCTCTCTCTCTCTCTCTCTCTCTCTCTCTCTCTGATTTTTCTTGAGTTTAAAATTTTTAGTGCCTCATTCTGTTGTTTTAATACAATCTTGCTTTCGAGACTCTGATCACTGTTGGAAATTTTGTGTGGGGGAGTCTTGTATCTTCAGGGAAACTTAGAAGCAAATCCATCTGTGAGCTCTGCCCTTCGTGCTCAGCGTGGAAACAACAGGCACTTGCTTACAGGCTCTGCTTCCAGCAGGTTGAACTCACCAGATTGTTTTCCAGATGTGTAGACAGGAGAAGCCAAAAATTTCAGCCATATTCACTCACCAGAGGAGCAGAGGCATAGATTATCCTGTACAGCTCTCAGTAAATAGCACCTTTCCATAACCTCCAAAACTTTTTTGGCCCCGGTTTTTGAAAACTCATTTTGAACGTCTTTGGCTGTAAATTAAAGTGAGGAGCCTGGTTTCACTGGCTGAGAGGTTAAGCCAGAACCTGTTCATTAGTAGATGACTGTAGAAGAGAAACTCTTCCTCAGGAGCAGTTTGTACCACAGAGCATCCCGTCCAAGGAAACCTCTCTGGAGAGAATGAACATCTTTGCTCTGGGGAACCCAATGTCCCCATTTCTCCTCCAAGAAGAACCAGCAAGGCTGCCCATACACAATACTGGTTCCATATAAAGAGGTCCCTAGTGGGAACTGCTTTGAGACCGTTTGCTCAGTTAGCACTAGAAAATAATGACTACAATCAATTCTGGTGGTGAAGGAATCAGGCTGCCCAGCTCCTGAAGGATCCTCCAGTTCAGCAGCTCTGGCTCTGAAAATGAGCTTAACTTTATGATTCTCATTTTATCCAGAGGATAATATCAAAATGTCCTTAGGTTTGGCTGCAGCAGCGATGTCTATATTTTCTCAGCATAGAATACATACAGCATTTGTAGACCTGTTGCTATTGTCTGCAGTGAGAAAAATTAAAAGCAAACTTAACAATGCTTTTGAAATCAAACATTCTTCCTTCTTTTAATTTTTATTTCTTTATTGAGTGGGCAGGGTAGTACTCGGAACTAAAAAACACATTTCGTTTTGAAAAACACTTGGAGAATATTCTGTATACTGTTCTCATGAAAGAAAGATCATTTTGGCGTAGGATCTTTCTAATCATCAGACATGTGAGCTCTTTCCAGTGAGAATCTTACTAGTTCAGATAGTACAACTGTTTATCAGTTCACTTTCAGCCTTTTTTTCTAAAGAAACTTCTGAAGGTCTGGTGTGAACACAGGGACACCCAGAAGAGTCTGTAATGTGCCTAGCATATTACAACAGGGGAAGGAACTGGAATCTATACAGGACATCTGCCTTCTGGCTCCTCTAAATGAGCACTCAGAATCCACAAGAACACACACTCACAGCATCGTTTCATTTCTTTCATTTTCTTTTCCAGTTTCAGTCAGATCAACAAAAGTTTTCCAGGAAATAAAAAAGACCCCAGCAAGTGAGATTTTTTTGAACGCATGAGAACTCTGCAAAACTGGTGTCAAATTGCAGTGTAGCTTCTTACATACTGTAACAATAAAATAAAATACAAGAAAATAAAGAATAAAAGGAAAAATAACCTTTACATTCCAAACAACTACAACAAAAAATCTATATATGCAGAGAGCGTCAATTAAGCTTGTTCCCAGAAAGCAACACAACCAAATATGCAAAGAGATAACCAAGAGCACAGAACTGGAAGGAATAAGCAGGGTCAACAAGTCTGACTCCTTGGCAGGGAGGAAAATATCCTTTGGATAGATGTTAGCTATAAAGGGATCTACACAGCCATGAAACTTCCCAGCTGTGCAAACCCTGACACCACTAGATGGCAGAAAGGGAAATCAAGGGCATGACTTTGATCTTCAGAGTTGAAAATGATTACAAATGTGGATTATTCCTACACATGGTAGGAATATTTTAGAAACAAACCACAGTTATTCAGTCTGGATAAAACCTGTCTTACATCTGAAAATGAAACTTTGCAAGTAGAATCCAGAACCATGCTGATGTTGCTGGGTGGTTGTTTAGGAATTGCTGAAGTCCAGCAGTATTTTATGTGGGAAATCTGAACAGAAGTAATAGGTCTTTCACTGGCAGATACTATGCCTGTGTGAGCTAACATTTCTCTTCTATTCTTTCCAAGAGCATGCAGGCCCAATGCAAAAGATGATCTTCCTAACAGCCAGTGGTAGTGGTGAGAACAAAAAGGAATCTTCTTTTCATCTGGATGAAAAGAAGGTGTCTGACTGATCTGAAAGAGCCTTTTTACAAGGGTAGGTACCGTGCAGAGATTCTCCCGGTGATACAGCTGCCTGGGAACACACACAGGTGCACACTGTGAGCTATGCAGAAGCCTGTTATTTGGGACCAAAACTACCAGTTTACTGCTGCCCTCTTAGCAATAGCGTGCTACTGTTCCTGTTTTGAGTCTAAGCAATGAGATTAAGGCCATCAGTTTGAAAACAGGATTATTTAGTTCTTCTGTGCCAGGAAATGTGCCACAGGAGAGATCCCAGCTGAGAAGACAGAATCAGAACATGTTGGATATATCAAGACTTCAGTCATTTTACCCCTCTTGGTGAATACATTTTTCCCTGAGAACCGTGAGCTGGACAGTACACCCTGCACAGAAGTCTCTGAAGAAAATGCATTGAATAGGGAATTGAACGGGTATTTCACAAACTGCAAGGAGAACTGCAGCCCTCCACAACCACCTTGGGGCCATCTAAAGCACATCCGGCACAATACAGCATAGACCAAACCAAACTCTTCCAGTATGGATGCGCTTGTGCTCTGATGAGCTCAACTGGAGCCTGCAGAGATTGTTGCATGGAAGATAGCTGTTTCACAAAGATATCAAGCCTGTGAAGGGCCATAGAGTCATGGTAGCATGCCACAAAAAAAGTCTAAGCTAAATGGCAATTCCTTCTTCTTTTTCTTTCTGTTGTAGGCTTCATTTGGAGGTGGGATGGAGGAAGAAGAGTGCGTGAGGAGGTGTACAGGAAATGATTCTAAACTGTCTTCAGGTTCACAATGCACTTTTCATAAGTACCTACAAGCCACAGCAGCAGCTGCTTCATGTATCAGAAAGGACAAGTAACCCATGCAGATTTGACAACCATAAATTGTGTTGAACTGATCTAATCTCCACTTTTATCAAGGTAACAGGCTTTACAATAAAGAAACTGTAGCAAACACAAATCTCACCATTGGGAAGGTTTCTAAAATGTCTCCATGTGCCATTTGCTTAAACAGGCTGCAGCAGTTGATGGTCAAGATGAAACAATGATAAATGAGGTGCAAAGCTGGTTTGATAACTTATCAGAGAGGGTATCTGCAGTGTTTTGTCAGAGTAGAAAGATGTAGAAAGTGGAATTCAGCCAGATCTGTTTTGGATCCAGTTCTGGCATGTGTTTTCATTATCGAATCAGATGATGAGAGCATGGTTATTAAATTTTCAGATGGCATAAAGCTCAGAGGTCCTGTAAGCATGAGAGGACAGGATCTGAATTCAGAATGATTTCCAAAATTTGTATAACATGACCAGCAAGCAGAATGCTGCACTTCAGCAGGGACAAGTGCAAGGGTATGAAGTTAAACTTCTACATGTACACCAATATCAAAATTTGCCAATATCAGAACCATAGTGGACTGCAAGCCAAATTGTGTCGCAATCTCATGAAAAAAAAACCACAAATCACCATCAAAGCTGCATGAACAGACAAGAGTATAGCTTTTAAGACATGCAGTAGTCCTTCAGCTTGGCACGCAAACAACTTCAGACACTCATTCTATTCAGTTTTGAAAGCGACAGCTTCTCTGAGATAGGCAGCAATAATGCAGAGAAGAGAGGTATCAGAGATGTAGAAAATGTGTCCTGAAAACAGATTTGGTGGCTGCTTAATTTTAACAAGCTTCATAAGAAGCTCCTCGACAAGCTTCAGGTGCATAGAAGAGTTAATGCAAACAGGAGTAAAATAGCCTGTCTCTGGGGAATGGAACAAAAGTAAGCTTAAACTGCAGGAATAAGTTTCAATTTTAACTTTTCAAGTGTCACTTGCAAATAATAAAACAATTCCTCTTCAAGACGTAACTCGGTGCAAGGAACCTAACTGCAACTGAACCAGTACCTTTGATGTGAGAGCCATCACAGTGTTCTGAGTACAAGCCCTCCTGAAGTTCATGCACCAGATGAAGGGTGTAGGATCACTTTGGGAGTCAGCTGCAGTGAGCTCCACGTGGACTTTATCAGTCTGACAAAAAGCAGTGAGTTTGAAGACAAGGACTCAGTGTGGGCTGCTCCATCTGGCCTTGGCTTGTTGCATCAACTCTTTTCCGCACCTGCTATTTTCTTCCTTCCTGAACTGCTCAAGGGAAGTTTGTTTGCATGCAATGAGAATGACAACACATTTTACAGTTTCCTTAGGGTGGCAGAAAAATAAAAAGCTTCTTGACAGCTGCTGAGATCTTTAACAAACAGACACACGAGAACTCCATGGATCACGTGTAGTATTAACTTAAGCACATTTACTACCTGTCTCTCAGTTCTGAGGAGTCTTAATAACTATCTTTTCTCTCTTGGAGTAATCTTCATTAAATAAGCTATTTAGACAATATGGTGTGCTGAAAGATACGGCATTCGTTCATGACAGATTGCTTTGCTTCTCCTGTGGTACCATTACCCAAGTGCAGGGAACCCTGAATCTGATGCCTCTAGCAGGGTCTGAAGTTGCAGTCAGGGTTTTGGCGGATGGAAAATGTTGCACTGTATGAGAAGACAGGGCCACCTCTCGGCCAATAGCCTTAGTTCATGGTGTAAGTAGGCGGAGACAACGTTGTAACCTTAGGTTATAAAGTACCGTCTAGCCCGCCAATAACATCCCTAGCGCTGTTCAAGAAGCGTTTAGATGAGGTGCTAAGGGATTTGATTTAGTAGCTTGGTGGGTAGGGATGGTGGTGGGAGGATGATTGGACTAGATGATCTTGTAGGTCCTTTCCAACCTAATGAATCTACGAATCTGTGAATAAACGCCATTTGCCATCCACCACATTGGCGCCTGCGAGCAAGTGGACAGAGCAGCCTGGGGTTGGCTGCCGTGCCGTTACCGAGAAGGGCCACCAAGCCTTGAAAGGCAACAAATGGTGCCAAAATCCGGGAAAGCCTGGACAAGTGAACAGTGGCCGGAGCAGCGGGACCAGCCTAGTGGAGAGGATGCTCCCAGACCCACAAGGAGGATGGAAGCCCTTGTGCAGGTATTAGTAGATTTACTTGAGCAATGGGGGGTTGAATGTAATCCCGAGGATTTTACTCTGGCAATTGTGAGGCTTTTGGATACTGGGGTCATTGCTCAGCTGGTGGAGATATTCCACCCCAAGGTGTGGGATAGGTGTACTAGTGTGCTAGCTGAGGAAACAATTGCCTCGGGTAGCATAGAAAACCTTCAGCTGTGGGGAAGAGTAAGACAGGGGGTTATTCAGGAGCGGGGCGCTCCGAGGGTGCAGTTTGATGCACCACGTGGACTTTGCGCCCTTATCATAGAGAGAGAGAAAGATCGCGTGTGCCCATTGGGCCCCTTCATCCACATTGGGGTTAAGGCGCTGGTAAAGAAATGTGAGATCTCAACCATGGACACAAAGCACATGGTTGCCACATGCCCCCACTGCCAAAAAACACCTCTGTGGTCTAGTGGGGTCAATCCTCGAGGCCTTAAGGCCTCTGAGGTGTGGCAAACGGACTTTACACTCTGTCACCTATTGAGACCTTGAGCGTGGCTAGCAGTAACCATGGAAAGTGGTGCCCGCTCAAGTCCATTAAACTGGACCTTTGGAGTATAACTAATACTAACAGTAACAATAACAATAATAATAATTGTAATACAGTGAATCTAATGGAAATTGCAAGTCTGTATTCACAGGACCAGATCATCAGGCACCCTCGTAACCGCACACCCAGGTGATGAGAGAGTGACAAACCAACAGACATCTCGTCTAAGCCTGGGAGCTCCACATTGGCAGAATCCAGATGGTGACAGAATGGCCCCTACGGGAGGGGCTATGATGCCTTTGTACACTGTACTAATAGAGCGCAGACAACTCAGTCTCCTCCAGACTGAACAGTCCCAGATCTCTAAGCCTTTCCTCATATGGGAGATGCTCCAGGCTCCTCATCATCTTTTTGACCCTCTGTTGGACTCTCTCCAGCAGTTCCCTGTCTTTCTTGAACTGGGAAGCCCAAAGCTGGGTACAGTGCTCCAGATGTGGCCTCACCAGGGCAGAATTGAGGGGACAGATTACCTCCCTCGACCTGCTGACCACTCTCAATGCACCCTGGGATAGCACTGGCCTTCTTGGGTACAAGGGCATACCTCTGGCTCATGGCCAACCTGTTGTCCACCAGAACACCCAGGTCCTTCTCTGCAGAGCTCCTTTCTAGCAGGTCATTCCCTAACCTGCACTGATGCGTGCAATTATTCTACCCAAGGTGCAGAACTTTATAATTGTTCTTTTTGAACCTGATCAGGTCACATCAGCCATAGATTGTAGCTATGTACTTTCAAAGGCAGAAAAGGTCTTTTTAACCTTCATTTTGGATAAAACAAGTGGAGTGTTACCATCACACTTTTGGGTGAGCTATACTGGGGGTTTCACAGACTTCAGTTAGTGAAGAATCTGCCATATACTTAAGTGAACTCTCCAGTATTAGAGATATGAAGTTTACCAGTACTCTGAAGTACCAGTCTGTGAAGTGCCATGCATTTGCATGTTAAATTAAAGAGCCCTCTGCCCTTGTTATTATTATGAAATTCTATTTGGAGCATTTTTCACTCACTGCTTTCATATTTCATTACTGTTCTGTTGCAAGAATTCAAAGTCTTCAAAGAAAAGTCTGAGCAGTTCCTGGGTACAGTGCTCTTCAATACCAGACTGTTTGCAGTATGGCATGGGATGAAGGGAAGTAAATGCACAATCCCCATCAATGCTGAATGCCATCTTCAACAGATGTCCACCACAAAGTATGGAGGGGTCCATACTGACATTGAAGCCTTTTCACCGGAGCCTCATATCCAAGCAGTTTGCTCTTCTCTGATATTAACACTTGAGGTTTTAATGAGCAGATGAAAATGAGGATGCTTAGCAACAATACAGATAGTACAACAAATACAGGATAAGCAGCTTGAGATTAGATTTTAATACCATCTTAATGACAGCACAAAGATCTAGTTATTGCTCTGTGTAACTATGCCACTAAATGACACAGATGCCGGAATAGTACAACATTTACACACTACTGGGGTTTCCATTTGGGGAAATTAGATTTTTGAAAGCCACCAGGACAAAGGGAGATGAAGAGGCATCAAACAGCATGATACAGAGGGAGAATTTCTTCTTGCTGCATTATATATTCCATCTATCCAAGCAGCTTGATGATACAGGCAAAGTGCTCTCACTTGCACTGATTACACAAAGTTTCTCTTGATCCTTACAGACTGAAGATATATAGCAAAGATATTGACACTATTCATTAAAGATTCCATTTCCTTTCAGGCATTAAACCCCTTTTTAGCTCAATTTATTATCAGGAAGGGCAGTTACATGGTTAATGGATGTAATCATGCTTTAGAATTCACAGCATTTTTTGAGGAAAAGGGCTAGTTAAACTAAACTCTGAAAAGCTTTGGAATGAGCTGTGTGTGAAATGTGTAGGATCCTCTAACATTGACTGGACTGAATGATCTTGGAGATCTTTTCCAACCTTTGTGATTGTATGATTCAGTTTGAAATTTTGTTGGCCAAAAACAAAAAGGAAAGTTGTGAGATGCTACAAACACCCCAGGCAAGATGAAGTCTACTTCCATTTGCGAATTGCTGCCCAGGAAAATGAAGGGAAAGGAAACAGATCCTCAGAATCAAACCTTGTGCAGTGCAGAAGAGAAATAGCATAATAGAACTAAATGGTTGGAAGCAGGACATGAGAAACTGTCTCTCTCACCACATGTTGTCCTGGCAGGATTCAGTGTGTAAGATGTAAGTCTCTAGAAAAGATCACACTTATGGAATTTCAGTCCCATACTTGTCCCAAAACAGGCAAATCCGGCAGCAGACATTGACCATTCCTGCTCAAGTCCACGTAATGAAAACAGAAACAAAACCCAAATCCTTCAGTGCCATCAGTGTTGCCACCTTGATACACCCTCCATCTCACCTAACACCAGCTTTTGGATCTGCTTCACGTACAGTCTCCTATCATGCTGCCAATCTCCTTTGAAAAGTAAACAGGTTTCTGATTCTTCCTGCTGCTAGAAAAGACCCAAACAAACAAGGCAGTATAGTCCCTTTAATCCTTTCTTTCCTATGCCACATATCTCGACTCCAAGTCTTTTAAAAATAATTGCCTGCAGGAAAACAAAGAAAGAAGCCGCTGTGGGATTATTGCATGCACATTGCTAGCATGCACTGATTTAATGCTATGTGATATACTACACCTATCCCAAATCTGGTTACTAAATCACCAAAATGTGATCCTGGATTGAAAGCTTCACAGCACAGTGGTCAGGGGCATATCCAATGTCAGAGCACTGTACAAATCAGTCCATGCCAAGAATATGTGCAGTTGTGTTTTGTTACTTGGCACAATTTCAGCATCTGTTCAGGTCCCCTGTTCTCCCACTGATCTTTGCTGTAAGGAGAAGAAAATGCTTGAACAATAGACTTAATGGTCCATATATCGGTGTCCCAAACAACAACACTCCCTTTCTCCACAAACCCTGGAAGCCTGTGCCAGCAGGCCTAACTCTGCCCTTCTTTCCAGAAAGGACGCAAAGCTGCAGCTTTCTGCACACCGGCCAAATGACAAATAAATGACAAAAGAGGAAAAGAGCAAGTAAAGGAATTTATAACGGAATTAGATGATTTTGAGGAGGCAATAATGAAAAAGGAAGATAAAGTCAGTGGCAACAGCCATAGAGAAAACACCCAACAAGAGCAAAGGATAGGTGGGGAGAAAATGCTGATGAGGGACTAAGGGAAGAGAAAGCAAAATGAAAGAGAAAGGAGTCTCAGCAAATTACCATAATTAAACACTGATGAAGCCTTTTATGATTGCAAACAAGAATGCTCAGAAATATTCCCTTGCAGGAAGTTTGCATACTTGTCTCTGAACACTTTCCCAGACATGGTAGAGGTGTAAACCTTCTGCTCTAAAGCTGGGCTACCCATGTTCCATGGAGAAGTATCACTGAGGCTTATTGCTCTGTGTAACTCCAGAAGGACTGACACACCAGCTCCATGATGCTTCCCAGGACAACTGCAGTTCCTTCATGATAAGGTAAACTTTATGTCCTGACAAAGCAGCGTAGACATCACTTGAGTGTACCTTCTGGAACCTGGATATAGGCTGCCTTTATCCTGAAGCCTGAGGAGATTCTATGAGTGCCAAACAGCAAAGTACCATGAAAAGTAAAGAAGCTCTGAGCCACTTGAATCAAATCTAAATCCACAAGTCTGAATGGCCTTAAATCTCATAAATCTCAGCCTGCACTAGTTCGAGCCCAGGCTCAAGCACTGACTCAGTGTACAGGCATGTTATTCCTATTTACAGACCACAAGGTGTTTACCTGACTCTATCCACTCCAACTCGATATTGCTTATTTTCTCTGACTGAATGTTTGGCTGCAACATTTCCTGAGATAGATTTATACGGCCATAAAAAACGAAAAGATTATAGCTGTCCCTAAAACAATTGCTGAAAGATATACACCATCACTCAATACTAGTGTCAGAAAAAAAGACGGCCAGAAAAATCACCTTAAAGCACAGAGGAAGCTTTTGAGCTCTGCAGAGTGATTTCACCAGATTTTCACATTGGAAACACATTTTGCTTGTGCAGATGATTTGCACAGCATAAACCCACATCACTCAGCTCAAGGGCTGACCTCTGTTGGCTGTTCTGCCAGTGCTCTATGAAACGATAAGAAATAGTCTCTAATCTCCCCAGAACCTCTGCTGCAGACTTCAGGGGGAGGACTTTCTAGTGGATTCCCTTCAAAATTGCAAGAACAGTGGTTGTATCCCCAGTCCAGGTTGACCAGCTCCCCAAATCGTGTTGGAAGGGATCGCAGACGGTTGTTTCCCAGCCAAAGCGTGCGTAGATTCCTTAAAAGACAGACATCCTCAGGCAGACTTTCCAGCAAGTTGAAGAGCAGCAGCAACGTTTCCAGTTTCTCCAGGTGCCGGATGCTGGAGGGGATGGTGACTATTTTGTTGTCACTCAGGTCCAGGAAGGTGAGGCTCCTCAGCTGGCAGAGGACTGCGGGCAAGTGGGTGAGGCTGTTGTTGGCCAGGTGGAGGCTGTGCAGCTGCTGGAGGGCCCCCATCTCTGGGGGAAGGGAGCTCAGGTGGTTGTTGCTCAACGTCAACCTCTCCAAGTGCCTCAAGGTGCCGATTTCGGAAGGGATTTTCTTCAGGTTGTTGGAGTCCATGTAGAGGAGGGTTAGGTTCTTCAAGCAGCTGATCTCGCGGGGCAGCAGCTCCAGGCGGTACCTCAGGCAGCTCTCTCGTTCTGGGCTCATCTCCAGGGCCTGCAGCTGGTCCAGCCCAAAGACTTCTGCAGGGATTGACGCCAGCTCTCTGCCCGAAATCTTCAGTTTCTTTTTTCCTTCATACTTGGGATCATGTTCTGAGAGGTACCTCCAGTGTAGGCCAGGACCTGTGGAGGTATATCTGAAGGAGGTGACTGCATTCATTCTCCTGCCTGAAACTGCTCGAACCAAGAGCACAGTGGTGACTGATCATTTGTTCCTTGCACCACGGGCAACTGCTGAGGTTCTCGGTTGACTGAGGCTCTCTGTCAGCTTTCCTCTCTGCCAGGCACGTTAACAACACACACGCAGAGTGTTTGGGTTGCTCAGATACCTTCCACTGAGTAAATATTTGCCCTTCTCACAAGGCCAGGTGCTTCCCTTCCAGCACTGCAATGCACACAAAAAACCCAACTTAAGGATGTTTCCTCTCCTTTCAGGCAGTGTGATGCTGCTGCCTGGATTCAGAAAGTGAAGGTGTTTAGAAAGTGAAGCAGCAGGTGGGCAAACATAAATCAGCTTTGTTTGTGAAATTCGTGTTGGTCAGTCCCAGGGGACTGCAATTGAAGCAGCCAAGAAGATAAAGCACATGGTAAATGAGGCAAGAACACAGACTCATAGCTGGTGCCTGGGAGCTGGCAGCCAGGGAGAGGGCCTGCCCTCAGGGCATTTGTGCCTTGAACATTAACCAAACACAATAAAGCATTGGTTTTGAAATCTGAAAGTCCTTCTCCCTCCTGCTGAGCATATGACCCTCTGTGCCACAGAGATAGGATCTTGTGCTGAACTTGCTCCGGTATCTTTAAAAAACATTTTTTATTCTTCACAGCATAGCTTTTGTAGGAGATGAGAAATACCACGTTTATCCTAAGCCAGTCAGCACAGCATGCTGTGTACAGAGAAGGGCATTTTCCCAGAAGGAGACAATAGTGGGTTCAAAGCCTCAGGCTGAGAAAGCCACCTCTTTTATTTCATCCTCTAATCCATACGGCTCTCTGCTAAAAAATGCTCAGAATGACAATTTAAAATGCTTTTCATGAAGAAATTTCTTCACATTCTCCTACAGGCTATTAAAGTCAGAACACAACGCTTTATAATCATGGCCTGAAAAGATCTACCAGGTCAGGTCTGGTAAAGAGTGATGCTCCAGTTCCCCACCCAACTCCAATTCCCCATCCATCAGATCTCCTCAGCCCCATGTGGTGCTGAGCTTGCAGGGGGCCTGTGTCCCAGCACCTGGGAAGTGCATGGCAGCACCGATGGGTGGGGAGTGTTGGAAGCCCTCTAGCCAGAAGATGCTGGCCAGAGCATTTCACAATCATAAATCCTCTGGAGATACAAATTTTTGGTGTTGTTGCATTCCAACCTTTGGCTTGGATTCAGCATGCAAATGCCTTAATCTTACTGAAATCACGCTCTGGATTTCTTTCAGATTCATCTTCAGCATCTGTAGGATAAAACCATATCACTAGCCTTGTATCTGTCAGTGCTAAGAGGTTGTTTTAGAATTATAAGAACCTGGGATGCTGGCAGTTTCCTGATGGAGACTGCAAGCTGTTGAGCTGAGATTATTGGAGCTGAATGGACAACAATGAGAACAGATCCTCAGTACACAAAGTGGTTACTCCTGTTCTTTAGGGTCACCATTAATGTCAATGAGATCTGCAGGCTGTGCTACCTTCATCCAAAAGTGGTGTACATTTTACATAAAAAAAGGTTCAACAGAGGAAATCTAATAGTTTTTCATAAGTAATTTATTAATGAGTACAATAGTTTGGAAATATATGCATATTAACAACCAAGGGCAAGTGAGATTTTTTCACTTGCAAGGGAAAGCTTCTGACCTCACAATTAACCTTAAAAATAACACTCAAACACAATTCCTACCAAGAGACTGCTGAAGAAGTTACTGCAATGAGACGCATTTCAGGCTTGAACAAAAGCCATCCCAATGTGTTTCTAAAAATACATTGTCAGCTATGTCTGTTCTGTGAAATACACTGAATTGCTGTGTGCTGCTTTCTGCTTAAACACTCTTCTCTCCCCACATCACAATCCGAGCCTTTCAGAAAGTGCATCACGCTGACCAAACCTGTGCTTAGAGAGAAAGGCTTTTCTGATGCTGGGCACTGCTCTCCCTATCGAAACGTTTCCCTCAAGGAATATGACCCCTGGGCTTTTCTTTGCCAAGGCAGCAAGTTCTTTTCTGCTCCATCTTGCAAGACATCCTTCTTCCTAATGTTGATCACTGTCTCATCAGGAAAGTCAGTGTATGATTAATGCCTCTCTGTCATCTTGTTCCCTTGAGCTTTCTACATGCGGTTCATGGTCCAATAATTAAAATTACAGGAAGAAGCCCATATTTTCAACATGTGATCCGTCTAGAAACCCAGAAGGATATTCTCATTCTCAGTTCACACAAACTCCAATGAGAATATTGCTAGAGTCAACAACCTTAAATCAAGATGCGTGATGAATTCATAATTTAGCCTAAAAATCTGTTTGGAAACCAACCTGGCCAATGAAAATTATCATGTCTTTAGGCTTTTCTTATCAGTTGTTCACATTTCACAAGTCACAACACAAAAATCCATTTGTGATTTAAGGCAAGCATTCTTCCATTTCTTAGCTTCACCAGTGCAAAGTGATGAAATGAAAGTGTAGGCTCTGACTCTTATTAACTGACCAGAAGTGCCATGCTTAGCAAGCATGAGGCAAGTAGATGGGTGATGCAAAGATTCTCCCCAGCAGCAGAGCTGGCTTTGCATGGGCATCAAGGTGTATTCCTCATGGTAGGATGCTCACCCTGTACAGGGTGGCCACAAAGCAGCATCCTTTACCCTCAGCAGCACTGAAATTCATCTTAAAGAGGCTGAAAGAGTTGGTAGTGGATTTTTTCAGTAATTTAATGTTTTATTTTCTGGTACTTCCTTGCAAAAGGACAGCATGTTTGTGCCTTAACGTTGTCCATCTTCCTGTGCCATTCCCACAGTAGACATACATAGACACCTCAGTGTCTGTAACCCATCCATCTGCATATCAACCTGGAACAACATAAGTCAGTAAAGGTGGAAGATAGACACTTATCAGAAACTTTTCTTCTATCAACTTCTATCAGGTAATGCAGCCCAGAGTGCTTCAGCTGACTACGTTAGGATGCTCATCAAAGCTCCAGTCCTCACACTGAAATCACCTAAATGTAAGTGTCACAGCCTGGCTCCAAGCATGAGATTCAGGAACCTAGACAAAAGCATCTCAAGTAATTTGAGGCATACAATCTCCCTCAGGGACGCTCACTGCAGATCTAGGATACTCCCAGATCTTATGTTGCACCTGGAAGTCTTTTAGAGTGAGGAAGAAGAGGAAGGAAGAAGTCTTTTACTATAAGGAGGGTGAGGCACAGGCACTGCTTGCCCAGAGGTGTGGTGAAATCCCTGTCCTTGGAGACATTCAAGGTCAGGCTGGATGGTGCTCTGAGCACCCTAATCTAAATGTAGATATCTCTGTTCATTGTGGGGTAGTTGGAGCAGATGTCATTTCAGGGTCCCTTCAATCTCAGACGATTCCATGAAGTACTCTCATTATCTCTGGTAGCCAACACACTCAGATGATGATACCCACACATGCATCAGCGCCACAACCTGTTTCAGAAGCTGCCAAAAAACAGTCTGTAGCAGGTTAAGACTTGAATAGATTTCACATTAAAAGATCAAACTTTCTCCATATTTTTCTATTTATTTTCTTTTCATGTTAATTGTAATTTTTCTTAATTGCCCAGAAAGTAAAAGATGTGCTCATCTCCCTGAGAGTTTTGTGCTCAGAGCAAAGACCTCAGGTTTAGCTGCTGCTGCGTTTTTATTGTATCTCTGGAAAAAAACACACATTTGTTTCAGTCCTAAGCAGCACCATTTTGCTTTGATTACATATTTCTGGATAAACATGTGGAACTGAGTTCAACCTCAGACAGTTTAATTATCCCATATTAACGAGAGGTGTGAAAAGGACAGCTCAGGAAAACAACATCACAAGATTGTAATGAGATGAGCCTCTCAAAAGCAGCAAAGAAAGAAAATAATTTATTCCTCGCTACGGCTCCAAGAAAAGCTAATTTAGAGCATTTCAGAATACAAGTGCAAAGTGTTAAATAATGTAACACAAAAACTATTTTTTTCCCAAATTAATCTTTTTTAAATTATTTATTTGACAAGCAAAATATATAATGGAATAATAGTTTGTTTGCTGTAACTGTAATAATTTACACAATTGATTTAAAAAGAAAAAAAACACAAAAACCATCTCCAGCAATATTATAAAATGCATGTATCATTAGCACCTTGGTAACATGTAGACAATACATCATCTGGCTCTCTAAAGTCATCTTATCAGATATGTCCCCTCTTACCACGTGGTGGGCCAAAAAAATCCCTACAAAAATAACAGTGGATTTTGGGATTAAGTCTCAGACTTATCGAGTAAACTTTATTGTGATGTGCCAGATGCTTTGCTTCTGAGCCAGGAACATTGAGATGCAAAAGCCACATCCATGTCTTGTTCAAGAGTGGTTAGGAGAGCAGCCATGCTCATTACCTCTGCCCTACCTTTCACCTTCTGCATCCATTGCTGCCTTGCAAGTTGTTTGTCAGACAGTACTGAGTGGCTATAAGTGCCAGTCTTGATCCAAGCCTGTAGGAAGTGTCTTGTACTCCTCACTAGTGACAGATTGTGCTTGGTAAATGTCATGTAACTGGCTGTAGAGGAAACGAGGTTAAAAGCACAGAGCTGGCATCCTCTGAACTCAGAACACAAAGTCAAGAATAGACTGAACAGGAAATAACAAAATAGACAATATGATAGAGCAAAGGGAGTTAGGATGTCTCCCCTTTTCCAGGTACAGTTGCCCACTGCAGATCTTTTAATTCCTACTGAAGATGTCAGTGTGCCTCACTGTTTCAACACAGACTGCTGCTGGCAACGGCTTTAAGAGAACTGCTGATGAAATGAGTTATCACCAGAGTCTCCTTTATCTAGATTCCAATGCACCATTTTGGAGAGATGCAAGACCCTGGAATTTGATTAACAGAGAATCATCATGTATTTACCCATCATGTGGTATGTATACTTGAGTGCATTAAAGCCTATGCCATGCATGGTTTACATAAATTTGCACAATGCAGATTTTGGGGGAATTTCATGTCATAGAATCATAGAATTACAGAATCATTAAGGTTGGAAAAGACCACTAAGATCATCTAGTCCAAATGTCAGCTGATCACCCATCACGCCGTGTCACATTAATATGGGACAGTTTTAACATGCCTGACCACCATAATACCTGCTCGTTGCCATATTTATTCAAAATGATGGCTCATGCTATGTTGAGAGGTATCTCTTGAGTAGGAAGCTTTTCCTACATTACCACTGGAGGAATGAAATCTCATTCATCCAGGACTAGGACGACATTAAATTCTACGTGGTCAACATGCTTGCCTAAAACTGAAATTTAGAAAGTTGGTCTAAGATGCAGTACAGTAACATACACTATTCAGAGTTACTACAAAGCACTACGCTCTTCACTTTATGGTGTTTTCACTTTGCTTGGACTCTCCACAGAAACACAGAGAAATCAAAGAAAAGAATTTATTTTTGTAGGAAATAGCAAAAATATCACCACTGATATCTACATAGGAAAGACTTTGTTTAATCTATTGGGTAAGAAAAAGACTCCAAGGTTTGCAAATAGTCAGCTACTGAGTTTATAGACTGAAGAGTGACCACTTGGGAATGTCTTTTCAGACTCAGTCCTCTATTTATTTTCTCAGTGAATTACCAACTTGATTTTGGCAATTAACTGATAGGTAGATTGGCCTATGTCTGTGTTTCAGCTTTCACTCTCAGAACACAATTTCCTCTGATTTCTGAACACTTCTTTGTTCTGACCTTTTCATCAGAGATGAAAACCAGCCTGTGATCTCTCACCTGCCCTCTAAAACACAACTTTTCCAAGTTATTGTCATGGTGGATCATTCAAAACAGTGATGTTGGGTGACACTTTGCTTCCTGAGATTTTTAACAGTAGAAGACATTCTGTGCTGCACTGGCAGAATTCTTGGGTGAAGCAGTGGCAGGGAGCTATGTGTGCCCTGACACAGAAAAGTGGATTTGGCAGCTCTGAGCTGATGGAGGATAGTAATGAGGCTTTTTCAGAGTCATCTCTCTGACAGACAGAAGATAAGCTCCATCTGATATGAACATACTCTTCGTCTACTGAAGTTATTGCACAAGGAGCAGTGAGTTAGGCCTCACTGTGAGATTTCACACAAGTCCCATAAAAACTGGCTTCTGCAGAGTTCAGATTCATTTATGGACAGAAAAACACTAAATTTAAAAGAGATCTTCCAGGGAACACATTGCCTGTCTATAACTGTCTGTCTATTGTGAGCTGAGTGTATTGGAGACCTCCTCCCCAGCTTTGGCATGACCTTACCTTCTTATCCTCCGTGTGCATGGAGCTAGCACCACAATCTTGTGATTACACAGTTAATGCCCCATGCTGCACAGTACAGGATTTAATTTCAATTTCAAGGCTAAAATTTCGGAAAGAATTAACTGCCAAAAGGAGAAAAAAATGGGATCAGAATGGTTTCACATAAACTGCTACACAATGCATCAATGTTGTATGCTCTTCAAAACAACAAAAAAAACATTTTTAATGTTTTAATATGTCCTGGTGTTAGAGAGAACAAGAACAAATTCACATATCACATCAAAGGTAATAATAATTATTATTATAATTCATAAAAATAATCTGACCGACCGGCAGCATTTGTTGGCTTTAGAAAGCCTTCCATGAAAGAAACACAGTTGAAGACATCTGAGAGCTCCTGGCAGGCTGGATGAATTCAAGTTTTAAAAACAAGTCTGGGGATACTCCCCGTATCCTAGGGGCCTTTGACATTGGCAGGCCTGGCTGCCAGGCTTGCATAGTAAGCGCACTGAGAGGGGTCACACTGTCCATTGGCTCCTGGAGGCCCCTGTGGGCCCATGAGGCCAGGTACCCCAGCTTCACCTTGAGGGCCAGGTGGTCCTGGTATCCCATCTTTGGCATAGCCAGGCTCCCCTGGGAGGCCTAAAATAAAAACATAATGCCCTTGGTGAGTGGCGACGTCAGAGTGCAGTACTTAGCAGTACAGCGTCACAGGAGATGGCCTTACTACCTATACAGACATCAGATTGCACAGATTTGGGTCTGGCTGATGTATTTCTATGAGGATATGGCAAACATGGCTCCTCTGAATGTGAGATGTCCACCCTGTATGTGTAACTGGATTACAAAACTGTGCTATGCTCTCATCACGTTGCTGAAATTAAAGATATACAGTCCTCATAGAGAGGTGGTGAGAATGGGAAACCTTGAGGCAAGAGTCATTTGTGGGACATAATTCACTGCATGGAGCATAGTGTGTTCAATGTTATTTTAAGGCAATGCAGGACCACCACGCCCAGTGCAGCCCATGGAGTAATAGATTTTTCGCATGATTTCCTCTCCCGCCAAAGCAGGGTGAAGGTAAAGCTGATAGATGGCTCCTAATTAAAAATTAGAAACAATATAATACATATTCTTCTTGTTCAAAGATAAAGCTTGAGCTGTATGCCGGAGACACAGATGTTTTAGATACTATCTCTTAGAACAGGCTGAATCTACCTGGATCTCTGCATTCAGATTTGTCACAAGAAGACTCTGGCAAGTGTAGATTAGGCACTTCACTGTGTACCCAGTAAATAAAGCCTCACTTTGGTCTTGTCCCAAAGGTCAGTTAACCTAACTGTTACTGTCACTGGTCGTTGGATTTGCCAATCAGGCTGAAGAAACAAAGGTGTGATGTTAGATGTGGCCACAGGCTATAGAAATAGTGTATGCCTTTATTTAAGTCATCGTGATTATTCATTTAATATAGAAGACACCTTTGTCTTTGTGACTGTTCTGAGTTATATATATCTATTATATTTTTGTGTGTAGCTTTCTGAAAAAGCATACCTGGAATTCCTGGAGGACCTATTTCACCTCGTTGGCCAATGCCTGTATCTCCTTTCTCACCCTTTGCTCCTCTTTCTCCTGTAGAGAGGGGAAAAACAGCAATTAACTGATGAGTATTATCTGTGGAACAAACTACCACAGGCCTTTTATCCACTCTTAAACCAACATATTTGCTAAAAAATAGTTCCTAATTGTTATCACTCCTCTAAGAAGGGGAGTAAGTAGGAATAAAAATCTAACCCACTTCAATTCTGTCCAGAGGTAAAACACACACTCTGCAGTTGCTGGTCACATTCAAAAAATCTGCTTTAAAAGACTGAGGCTGCTTCTATCAAGAGTTTTGAGTACTACTTCAATGCTACTCAGAGAAAAGGTGAATACCAAGGTGGTGAAGCAATTCCAGCTTATTGTTTATAACACTCCCAACATCTCAATAAAATCTGCCCAAGGCAAGTAAGACTATGACGGAAACTCAGATCCTAGGACACTCAGACATCTGGCAAGCTATGGGATGATTGTGTTGAAATAATAAAGGCTTTCAGGAATTAGAATTCCAGGAGATGCTTAAATAATTTGAAGCATTATTTTTTCCGTTTAGAATTAATAGAACAAAATCCTTATCAGTTTGCTTCGTTTCCTAGCTTTCCACCAGAACTGCTTCTCACACCACCCCTCAGGATATCCTTTCTGGTACTCGATGCCTGCCCTGAAGAACATGTGGTGAATGCCTCTATTGGATTTCCCAAACACACCAAGGTTTGCTCACCCTTAGGACCAATGGGTCCGGGTGGTCCTTCAGACCCAGCCTGTCCTGGCCGGCCAGGCTCTCCTGGAGGCCCAGTTCTTCCTGGTAGTCCTTCTTTCCCTGGGGGACCAGGAGGTCCTGGTCTGCCATGGGATGCTTTCACATGCGCAGGCTGTAACTGAGCCAAGAGATAGGCTAACTTTTCTGTGAAAAGAGAGAAATGGGTTTGATAGACAAGAGGATAATTTTTCTAACTGACAAAGATCTGGAAACAGTGGTCCATTAAGAGTCCAAGTATGGAACTGATGAAATTTTCAGGGCTAGCCATTTGTCGTTGCCATACAACCTTTCCCCAGAAGCCATGATAGTACCTCTCTTACTCTTCCTAAATGATTTTAGATTAATTTCTCCATACTTTCATACTTCTCTTGAATATCATGCATAATCCTAAACACTTCTCTCTGCTCCTTGTTCAAGGAGGACCTGAATGTCTTTTTGTTTAATAGTACAGTTGGTGGGTTTATGTAGAACTGAAATCATTGCTGATCTGAAAAGCAGAATGTTTCCTCTGCTTCTGCTACACAGTAGGATGCTACGTGGCTGCTCTTTAGGGAGAAAAGCAACCTATTTCCACTCTCCTACACCCACTTTCAGGTGACAACTATGGACAGTTATTCTTCATACTGTCAGATCTATCCCTTGGCTTCTTGGAGCTGATTACTTACCATCTAGCTGCTTGGCTAACTCCTCTTGGATGAGTCTTCTCAGAGTCTCTAGAGATGGAGGTTCCCCCTAGGGAGTAAGAATTACAGTAGCAACACAATATAATAATCACAGCCTGGGGATGTGGAAGTGAAACTTTAGGTGAAGGGACTAGAGGAGAGGAATGAATTTATTCACCCAGTGCATACACGAGGCTACAGAGACTGCTTGGAATAAGTAGAACATAAAGGGATTCAGATCATCCATAATTCCCATACTGCTGGCAAGCCATGGACTCAACAGTGTAAGAAGGAAGACTGGTCAGAGGATAAGTCATAAAGTCAAAGAATCATAGAATGGCTTAGATTGGAAGGGAGTTTAAAGATAATTGAGCTCCAACTCCTTCCCGTGGGCAGGGTTGCCAGACTGCCCAGGGCCCCACCTAACCTGGTCTTGATAAAATCTCTCTGTACACTAACAGAAGTAATAGAAACAATCAGGTGACTTCTGCTCCACTTGATCACTGTGGAAAGCATTCCTCTTTCCTCAGCACTCCAAGTTTCCTCCAGGATAGTTAAGGCAAGTACTCAGAGTAGGCATAGGCACTGACACTGGATGCATGGTGTGCTGACAGGCCTTATCTCAGCAGAACAGCAGTCAATCTACATGTATACCCATTCTTCCAAGCAAATACAAGGTTCTACCTAGTTGCAAACTGTTGAAAGAAGGCAGGGAGGTAGGGCTGCCTGGTCCTGGTCCATCCTCCAAGGATTAGTGCCCTTTATTACCTCTCTCAGCTCGTTTGTGTGACAATAATTTTGAACCAACACGATCAAACATTTTCCTTTGTAAAGTGATACGTTTCACTTGAAAAATACTTTTTTTTTTTTTTTTAATTAAAATTGTTCCTTTCATCTGTGACAATTTTGAAAATATTTCTTATCAGCTTGCGTACTTCTTTGAATTTACGTGGAGGTCTTATTTTTCCCTCAGACTTAATACTTCTAACATACAATAATGCATGCTGTCTCCTCTGTTTATAGAACCTTAATGAAGTCTTCTGAATCTGAAATTATTCTTCAGTAACAAATTTAGATTTTATTAAATAGCCAAGAGACGTTTCCGTTTTAACCAAAAAAATTACTAATAAGGATGGAGTTGGTCCATTTGCTGCCTTCTTCCCAAAGCAAATTTTGTGTGAGGAATATATGTATTTGATGGTGACAAAAGAAGCAATTATTTCATTACGACTAACCACTTGTGATATCTCTTAGTGAATATCCCAATAAGCAAACATCACTGTGGAACATAATTTGAAGGCTTATATATTATCTTTCGACAGTTTAACTCTATTAGTTGCATTAAGTCTCCATAATCATCACTGGGTAGTATCATATCTCTGTTGCCGAGACACACAAAAAAATGTTTTGTCTAGAGTTTACCCAGCGTTTACATTATTAGAGATTATTTTACTATTTATTTTCCCCCCTGAGGCAATCTCAAATTAATTCTCAGGATGGACATATCAGCTTCACTAATGTCAGGTCAGTTGTTGTTCTCATTCTTCTACATACATTACCCGCAGGCACTTTCAAGAGCTAGATTGCTTCCGATTAGAAAAAATAAAATAAAAAGAGAAAAGAATAATAAACGAAAATAGGATTTCATGAATTCAGATGAGCTGACTCCAGAATTTCCAGGAATAGAGCAGTGACCTTTCCATGGCTCAGCACTTTGTTTCTCATAGCAACCAGCAGCACAGGGAGACGTAAGACCTCCATATGAAATGCTACACGTTAAGAAGAGCAAGAAGCTTTTCTGGACTCTGGGTATGCATGGACATAGTTGCATAACCTGATTTAGGCTGTTAAAGGTATAAGGAGTCAGACGACTGGCCATGTTGGCTATCAGTCTGCATTGTTCAGTTGAAGTTTATACCAACACCCCCAGAAAACACAGCTCTGCTTTTTATGTATCAAGAGATAGGAGATAAAAATGCTGGCTCCTCATTGTAGCACATACTCACTGTGGTTTCTCCTAGCCTTACCACAACCTTAGAAGCTTTTCTGATCATCCACTATTGCTGTAAAATGACTGCACAAAGCCTTTATCTGGCAGCCTTACCCGTGGTCCTGGAAATCCTGGCTGTCCTGGTGGACCAGGAGGACCAACTTGCCCAGTGTCTCCTGGCGGTCCATGGGGTCCCATCAGCCCTGGATGGCCTTTATGACCAGGTATCCCAGGTTCACCTGGAGGGCCCTTTTCTCCCTGAGGACCTTTTTCACCTTTGATACCAGGCTCTCCCTAAGCAAAAAAACCAAAAAAAAAAAAACAAAAAAACAAAACAAAAAAAAAAACAACGAACAACTGACATTACCACCACAAAATAAAAGGCAAACTTGTGATTTCCAAGCACTGCAAAACACAAGCAGCTGAGTTGGCAGTTACTGAATACAGCATCTGGTGAATTACAAATGATCCACAAATTATTACTGATGCTGAATGATTAAAGAGAGGGCTGGGAGGAAAGGGGAAGAGTAGAAGATCTCTACAGGGCACACCTCACTCTTAAATGATCCCTTCCCCCAGCCTCTACCTCAGAACAGCTCTTTCTATTCCAAAGTAATGAGCCATAGAATCATAGAATGGCTTGGGTTGGAAGGGACCTCAGAGATCTAGTACCAACCCTCCTGCCACAGGCAGGGCTGCCAACCACTAAATCATACAATCTGGCCTTGAACACATCCAGGAATGGGGCATCAATAAAGAAGTAACTAATAATGCTCTCCAACCTACCCTCTCTCCTTTGGAGCCAATTTCGCCTGGTTTCCCTGGAGCACCCTGCAACAAAATAAGGGTGAGCATGAAAGGTAAGTAGTAAGCAATAAAGTGCATGCATTCACAATGATTCCTGAGACATGGAGAAAATATATTTCTCTGTTTGTCTCATAGATCTCTGAGATCTCTGTTTGCTTTCAGATATCAACAAATCAAGCAAAAAGAAACCAAAACATTTTAATGCAACCCAGGTATCATTCTTGATTTTTTTTTTTCCTGAGACACAAGCACTGTTTTGAAACAAGTGGGAATCCAACTTACCTCTTTTCCTGGAGGGCCTTTGTCTCCTGGATCACCCTGAGAGACACAGAGAGTGAATTTAGCAATGTATTGCACAGACTTGGAAGACAGACCCTATCTTTTAACCATGAGTTTCACTCAGTGTCTAGAGCACAAGTTTTCTGCCACACAGAAGTGAGTTTGGAATATTTAATGTTAGTCTACTGCTAAAGGTCATCCCTGGAAAGGCACACCCTCCACTGTGTAATCTTTTATAAGTCTGTATACAGCGTAAATGTTTGTAAATAAAAGGGAAACCTACCTACGGAATGAGCTGAGATTGGGACTGAGGTTTTATTGAAAGCCATGTTCCTACTTTCAAAAAACTATATTATTTTTTCTTCCAGATATTTCACAAAGCTTCATAAGCTTTGCTTCGACTGGCTTGATCATGGAGTCATAGAATTACAGAATCATTACAGCTGGAAAAAAATACCAAGACCATCTATTCCAGCCCATTTAGCTTAAGAAGTGCCAATGTTATAGCTGTAACAGTCTAAAGATGTAAAGGAACCATACTTGTTAAGGAGAGGTATCATCCTGTATGACAGCAGCTGAGATACTGGATACTGAGCCATGGATAAAGAAACTGAGCCTGAAAACTTGCCCATATTTTAAAACTACATAAAACAACCACAACTTAAATAAGCACTCCATCAGGATTTTCTTTCTATACTCTGCATTTATAATGTGCCAATAAGGCAGAAGGATCTCTGCATTTTAGCATTTCAGCAAAAAGAGAAAAAAAAAAAAGGCACTGCAGTCCTGAAGCACGTTGCTAAAATTCTATCCACTTCTCCATACCGTGAATGGAAGGATCCATTTACAATTCAAAGATGTGATCATATCTTTAATGCGTGTATGCATACATTTATGTAACCTGAAAATACACAGAATAACTTCCACTGTGCCAGCACGCATCTGTGTATGCACGAGCAGTGCATCTAATCACAGATGTGTGATCACATCAGCTCCAAATTAGGCAGCATCAGACCCACTTGACTGTTCCTTAGGGCCACTTCAGCTTTAAATGGCCCCTGCATTTGCTGCCTTAAATTAATTTTCCAGAGAAATATGTCTTTCTCCTCATCACAAGGCTCCCTTTTCAATCATTAAATTAAAAAAAAAAAAAAAAGAAAGAAGAAAAAAAAATGATTCATCCTGTGGAAGACTCAGTCCTGCTAGATTCACATGAAAACAATTAACGCCTCATTTTGTTGCGCCAGAGTTAGAAATGAAAATGAAAACATTTACCTAACATTCAATCTTTTTCATCCTTCAAGTTGAATGTAACATATTTTTCTTGCCATGGTAGGGCTAAAGACATTGAATTTCAAAGCTGTGATGTTTTCACGCGAATAGGTATTATTTTAGATCACTTTGGGAGCCATCTGAATATTTTAATTGCAGTGTACCTCTGTTGCAGGTAACAAAAGAATTTTCCTGGGAACAGCAAATACCAAGAATAAGAGCACTTAAAATTTCCCTATTTAGCCATCCTGAGATTCATGCAGTAACAAAGTCTGAGTAACCCCATGCCCATGTAAAGAGCAGTGATGCACCAGCCCAATTAATGCACATATTATCGAGGCTGAATGACAAGTACCAGTCCCTCAAATGGGATCACAGGTATTTGCCCATAAGAGCAGTGCTAGTCTCTGTAGTTCAGTTTTCTTCTGAAGAAAGGCGGATGGCTTCTGGATTTGTGAGGTTGTGAGACTGTTTTCTACCTAATTGAAGATAACTGTCCTATCTTTGTTGTCCAACACCTAATAACGGGCAATCAGTGGCTTTAATCCATCCCCAGCCATACTTACAGGTGGTCCTCGGGGTCCTATGAAACCAGGGAGTCCTGGGCTGCCATTTTCTCCTTTATTTCCCTTGGGACCCTTTGGACAGAAAGGAGGAAGACACTAGCAGTCCTTTCTCCAACATCATTTTTCCAGAGCATGCATTTGCAGATACACTGGAATGGAGAAATCTGACTGCAGCAGCAAGACTCCCAAAAGCAAAAAGCAAAGAACAAAGAAAAGCAGAACGCAGATATCAGGTCTGCATTATTAACAACTGTGTGGGGTCCCTGTGAAAGGTTGATAAGGAAGTGACAGTTATGGAAGTGACAGGAGGTGTGCTCAGCAGCAGTACGGCTTACAACGTGTTGGTGCAGCCGTGGAAATGCTGTGATGCACAGCAGCAGGGAAGCAGTGCAGATGGTCATATAGTTCAAATCCAAGAATACATTTAAAGGACAGCAGCGACGGAGCTGCTCCTTTGCTCTTCTTTTCAGCATCAATTTAAGGAATGTCTGCCTTCTACTTATCTCTTGTGATATTCTGCCAAACTGTCCCTTTTTCTTACAGATCAGGGCAGCTTAAATGTCACTTCAGGAAACAGATCCATTTCACATATATACTTCTGATTTTTTTAAAGGTTTTTTTTTTTCTCTTTAACCTTTTCTTTCACAACTTTCTTTGACACCTTCTAATTCAGAATGCAACTTTTCCTCTTAGAATAAAACCTGCCTTTGTTTTAAGCTTGTCTAGTGACAACAGGGAACCAAGCACGTGGCTTTCAAGTATGCAGTGACTCTATGATGCAGTTATGAGAAAAATGCGGAGATATCAAGGGTTTTGCTGTATTGCTATATAGAAGATTAAGCATGAGCAGTACGGGCACTGTCAAACAAAAGGAGAAGGTTCCTGGCAAGGGCTGTGATTATAAGTCAGCAACGGTAAAGCAGGTCATATGGTAGAAAAAAAACCCTCATTGTCACAATCATCTTTCTCACTTTTTCTTCAAACAGAAATATAATATGTTGGCTTGTCACCCTACATTGCAAGGGAAATCACTGCTTTTCCACACAAGGCTGGAAATAATTAGACTAGTGTGCAGTACAAAGAAGCACTTCTCATAATAACCTTTATGAAGGAGAGAGGACTCATTTTAATGACAGAAAAGGATACTGATGAGAAGCCTGTCTGTTCTGATGACCAATACTGTCATTGTTTCCCCTCTCTCATCCATCTGACTTTATCCTTTTTCAATCTCCTATGTTATTTTTGGAGTGTAAATCCTCTGAAGCAGAGAGTGCTTTATTACTGTGTTTGTACAGGGAACTGCCTGACAAAACTGTGGGTCACCACCTGACCATCTAGGTAGGTAATATATATTTATAATATGATGATGACCAAACATTAACCTGTTTGGTGCTCACAGAACACTCCAAAACCACAGCAACCTTGGAAAAAACACGAGGAGTAACCCAAAGCGACAAAAAGCATAAGGAGACAAGGTGGGCATGATGAGAAGAAATGGAAGCTGAAAGGGCAACAGAGGATATTAAATCATTTCCCTTCATCCTGTCTCTACCTGCCCATATAAAAAGCCCCTCCCCAGCTTTCCTGCAGGCCTCCTTCAGACGCTGGAAGGCTGCTATAAGGTCTCCTTGGAGCCTTCTCTTCTCCAGGCTGAAGAGCCCCATTTCTCTCAGCCTGCTCTTATAGGGGAGGTGTTCCAGCCCTCTGATGATCTTCACAAGGAAAACATCCTCAGGGCACATGTCAGCAACAGTGCTGAGGTTGCCTTCTGGTGTTGCGAGAGCAGAGTACCACAAAGATGAGTGAAGTCCCACTGCAACACTTTTTAGATTCCTTCTGCTAGGCCTTTGTTTCTATTAGAATTTACCAGCCCAACAAGAAGTGATGTCTAGGTAGGCAAAGGGAAACAAAGCAAGAGGTACCGCTGGACAGAAAGGTTCGTTTGCATGGATGTGCTGAATCCTGAACAATTTTCAGCAGCAGAACAGAGAAAAAAACCTTCTTTCTGTTCTCCTCACAGCACTTCATTACCATTCCATTCTTCCACACAAGGATGGCCCCGGGGGATTCATTCTGCTCCATGATCTTGGTTTACTGCCCACTACCTCCCTTTCCCCGTGTGCCTGGGGAGAATTTCTCTACTGCTGCTATTCCTCCATGGCCTCCTGCCAGCTCCCTGAAGCCCTCTCCTTCCTCGTGACAGCTCTCTGCTGGCTGCAGAGTCTCTGCTTGGCAAAATTAAATCAACAGGTAAAGATGAGGCACGCCAATCTTTTCTCCATGTCAGGTAATCAATCATTTCCTTTTTTTTTTCTTCTTTTTTTTTTTTCCCCTTTTTTCTTTTTTTGAAAAGACTTCGCAGCTAGCAGCTCAATTCCAGGAATGTAGCCAAAACCCCTCTGATATTATGGCCACTCAATGATTTTCAGGTCACTGACCTCTACCTTCAGACACTGCAGCTTGACGGACTGTAAGCAGCTTCACATAAACCACCCCATCTATACTTCATCAGTCACTTCTGCCTGACGCAGCTGCTTGAAGGATGAATTTCCTTACGTGATACTTACTGGGTTACCTGCTGGGCCAGGTTCTCCTGCAGATCCAGGCAATCCATTCTTGCCCTAGGTGAAAAGGAAAAAGGTTAGTGAAATAAAATAATACTATGATCAATAAAGTATCCACCTTCTGCTAAAACAGAATATTTTCCAACCAACCCTCTTGGCAGATTACAGAGTCTCCTGTCTTTTTATTAACCCCACAACTTCTGCACCTATGATTACACGGCTGATGACATCTCTGGATAAAAAGTCAGAGATGAGGACCCAGACCCTCCAATCTGAACAGGGCCAAACTAGCACTCCTCTGTCTCTTCACCCTTAGTCCTTTCACATGAGTCCCGTACAGATGGAGCTATATCTACTATGGCAGCTCCATTAGCTGTTTGTGATTGACAAACTCTTGGCGACTCCATGATCAACGTAAAAACAATCTGGACTGGCCAACAGATACCTCCAGATTGCCCCAAACCTTCCTGTGTTCAAAGAATTCCTGCTTCCAATGACTAAGATAGGTTCTGCAAATCACTTTTTTCCACCATCATTTGATTGCACTGGATTGATGGCATCGATCAGCCTTTTTTACTGTCAATATTCAAAATCATACCTATGCTCTTTAATAGAGAATAAATAAAGAGGAAGAAGAACAAAAAAAGCTGATACTTTGCCCTTCACCATATAAAAATCCACGTAGCTCTCCCCTATAGAAGAGCATGTCTTAACTTCCATTTTCTCAAACATTTTTATGTATTTCTGGTGTTGTGCAGGGGCATGACCTATTAGAGAATGATGCTAGCAGTGCAGAAATAATGAGATAAATTATAAGGTAGACAGAGGAGCTTTCCATATGTTCCTGCAGTGTAACCTAACCCCCTACCCTCCCAGCTCCAAGGGACCTGCCATTCCAGCTCCTGGTATTGCTGGCTGAATCAGCACTTTGCCCTGATCATGGAATGTGTTTTAGAATTTGTTTCACTAGCAGATCTTCCCAGAAGGAAAAGAAATCACTCTTATTATAACACATTAAAGATGTGCCCATGTTCAGCAACCGAGATATGCACTCAAATTTGGAAAGGACTGGATTCTGAAAGAGAATTGGAAAGCCTATTAAATTAATAAAAGTAATTTCTCAGCCGTTCCAAATGATACTTTCAGAAATGTTAACTAAATTGTTGTTTCTCCACTGAAGATGTAACCAAAATTTACACATGTTCAATTAAACAAACGTTATTTTTTTTTTCCTCAAAACTGCGTTATGCTTTGTTTTAAAAAAAAGGAGAAATTATAGACAATACGACAGAAATGAATAGTATGACAACAGGATCCCAGATATCTCAGACTGGGCACCTGCAACTGATGTCTGCCTTTGAAAACCACATGCAGAGGCCCTGTGATAAGAAGTGCATGATCTGTGAGTGCAAGTCTGGAACACGAGCGCTTCTGGCACTGCAATCTTGGTAGAAACTATTAAACTAGCTTTACAGCACAACTCATGAGCTAACATTCCATTGTGCTCCACCAATCTAGTCCTCACACCAATTTAGTTTTAGTTCTAATCTGTTTTTCCCAGATTAGGTAGTATTTCATCAGATATCACCTGGATCTTGCATAGCATTCTCCTTCTAAACCAGAGGTCTGGATTGCAGAACATCTCCACTATATACAGTGTACCCCCAGAAACTGCTCATCAGGAGAAAAACTCACTGGCTGCCCTCTGAGTCCTCGAGGCCCCTGTGGTCCTATAGGGCCAGGATCACCCTAAAATGAAGAAAAGTATTTTGGTGAGTAGGAAAGATCTGATGGGGAGGCAAACAAGCCATCATTTTAAACTGCTCCTATTAAATTTAACTGTTCATGTATTAAGGAAAAAACAAGAAAAGCTTCCTTGCCCCCTTCCAGTTATGTATGACTAGCCCCTTGAATTTTAAACATTTATCACCCAGTGCAGTCTGATCACAAGCAGAACCCATTAGCATCATCTAACGCTAAAGCTGGATTCCTCAGGGACTGAAAGTCCTTTGCTCTCTCTTAAGCAAGCCCAAAAACCTGCTCTTACCTTTCCTGAGGAGTTCCCCTAAGCCTGTCTTCCATTTTACTTTGTAGGGTACTACTGACAGCACAACAGCTTGATATTAGGGGGTGCAAGGGAGAAACCACTTCCCCAAACCCATGTCAGTGGCATATCAGTCACTCCGTACATTCTGAGCTGCTGCTGCAGAGTGCTGCTTCAGTTATGCTCCCCAGAGACTTTGCTATGCGACTGCATTTGACACTAATAATGTCAAAGGATCTGTTTGCACCATCTCTCTTTGCTCTGTGCAGTAGCATCTCATTCCACGAGTTATTTCATAGATTTTGCTTCAGCTTTGCATGCAGTGAAGTACAGCTTTTGCAGAGCTAGTGGAACAGACCCTGGCCCAGTGGGATCTGCAGAATGAAACACAGTTTGGAAAGGAGTGGCAAAAAGCATGTCCATGGCTACACAGCGCAGCCTGTGATTCAGACAATACAGCTCTCCCTCCTTTTCCAAAGATATCCCTGATGTTTACGTGCCAGCAGCTGAGTGGTGAGAAAAGCCCTCAAATTTACTGGTAAAACGAGCTTTACACAAACCATTCCCTGTGAGCTGCTGCAGGAATTTAACCTTTAGTTTCTGCAGCTGTTTTTAGGGAGGGGTCACTGTGAAAGATATATATATATATCTTTTCATTTGTCAGGGTGAAGATGAATGTCTGCTCAAAATAGTACACTTACATCCTTCCCTGGTGGCCCCTCACGCCCAGCAGGACCTGTCGCACCTGGTTCCCCCTGCAAGTCAGCAAAAAAGGAAGACATCAGCTCAAGGTCAGTGGCAGACCAGCAACACCACCACTAAGTGTTGTGGGGCTTCAGCAATACTGGACTGAGCTCAGTGAGATATTTCTAAAGACAGTAAGAGCCTTGTTACATAGGTGACATGCAGTTTATATAAATAACTCAGAAGCATATTCTGAAAGTGAGGCACAGGGCAGTACCCTGTTTTCCAGCAGCATGTTTATTGCTGCTATTGCAGTAACTATAATCCACCAACATATTCATGGTATAGAAACTACTGTAATGAGGAAGAGATGAGGAGCTCCAGCACTCCAGCTCAGCTAAGCTACTCCAAGCAAATCTTCCCTATGGAGAATCAGCATTAATTAGGTAGAGAGAAATTCAGTAATTCAGTTTTGTATTCCACTGACTGCATTCAGGAACATTTTGTACCGCATTGCTCAGAAATGAGAACAACTTTACATGCAGGACTTGAGTTTTGGGTTTCATTATGCATAGGCAACTAAGCCAAATGGCTAAAGTCATTTCTGCTCTCACTTCCTTATGAACATATTCTTCCTCTGAACATATTCTGCATGTATTAGGCATTTCTGGAGGAAAGCTGATGTTCATTCAATGGGTGCAGTGAGGTTCCTCGCCTTCTATGTCAGTAGTTTACCAAGTAGGATGCTGTGTGGAGGCCTCCTGTGAACATTTCTCACACAGTTCTATATCTCAAAGGGAGTATCAGAGGACTCAGACCTACCAGTTGCCTCGCCTTGCCTGGGAGCAGAAATTCACACCACCTTTCTACAGAGTGCCATCATGCATGAAGTGCCTGTTGCTTACCCGTGGACCTGGGGGACCTGTATCTCCTCTCTGTCCTTTGAAACCCTGAAAAAGAGAGTTGAGTTAAATAAATAATTGTCCATTACCCTAACACACGAAGCAGTGAGAATATTCTTGGACATGAACTTAGTAACCTATTCCAGAAGTCCTCCTTCTCATGGCTGCTCTCTATCCGCTCATTGCCCAGCCTATATTTGTACTTGGAATTGCCCCAACCCAGCTGCAGGACCTTTCCTCTGGCATTGTTGAACCTCTTGAGATTCTCACGGGCACCTCTCAAACTATCAAGGTGCCTCTGGATGGCATCCCATCCCTTCAGCGACACCACACAGCCTGGTGTCATCCACAAACCTACTGAAGGTGCACTCAGTCTTACCACCATGTCACCAACAACAGATGTTCACATCAGTAAGGGTCATCATCTCTCTGACAAAAGCTTCCTAGTTAACAGAACAGAAGAGTTACAAGATCAAACCTACCGGTAAGCCCCTGGCACCCTCCTGGCCTGGGAGGCCCGGTTCTCCAGGTTTTCCCTATGGGAAACAATCATATTCATGTTACTGAGATCCTCAGGTCCATCCCTCTGCTGCTGAAAACTCTTCCCATTCTTCCTCTTTATGTGTAACAGCACTGAGAACTGTGATTATCTGGTGTTTCTCCATCAATTGTGTCTAAGCATGCAAGGACAGTAGTGACAAAGACATACCCATACCTGCACTGTCATGAACATACACAGAATCACAGAATTGTAGGGGCTGGAAGGGACCTCTAGAGATCATTGAGTCCAACTCCCCTGCCAAAGCAGCTCCCTAGCCCAGGTTGCACAGGTAGGCATCCAGGTGGGTCTTGTACATCTCCAGAGAAGGAGACTCCACCACCTCTCTGGGCAGCCTGTGCCAGTGCTCCATCACCCTCACTGTGAAGAAGTTCTTACACACATTTGTATGGAACTTCCTATGCTTCAGTTTGTGGCCATTTTCCCTTGTCCTATTGCCACACACTGCAGAGAAGAGACCAGCCTCATTCCTTTGACTCCCACTCCCCTCTGAGTCTTCTTTTCTCAAGGCTGAGCAGAGGTCTCTCAGCCTTTCCTCATAAGGGAAGTGCTCCAGGCCCTTTATCATCTTTGTGTCCCTCTGCTGCACTCTTTCGAGGAGATCTCTGTCTTTTTTGTACCAGGGAGCCCAGAACTGGACACAGTACTACAGGTAAGGCCTCACCAGGACAGAGTAGAGGAGAAGGATCACCTCCCTTGATCTGCTGGCCACTCTCTTTTTAATGCACCCCAGGATCCCAATGGCCTTCTTGTCCACCAGGGCACACTGCTGGTTCATGGCCAACCTGTCATCTACCAGGACATCCACGTCCCTTTCCTCAGAGCTCTTCTCCAGCAGCTCATCCCCATACTTCAAACTTCAAAGGTTCTTATCCATTTGGATTGATGCACCTTTACAATGTTTTTCTTTCAGAGGGATAATGGACACACAACTACAGCTATACCTGGTCAGCACGTCCAAAACCAGTATCTACACACAGAAACCAGCTGTTTTGTTGGGAGCATATGATCTGCAGTGACAAACATTTCTCCATTCCCCTAAATGACTGGGGGCTTGCCTTTTCACAGAAGCGCTAAGTCCCATTTGACAAGAGACAGAAAGAGGCTGGCGATGCCAGACACTGAAAGCACATTATTCTTCTAAGAAACACAGCGGTGAGGAATACCATTCACTGCCAATTTATTAAAATTTCCTTTTGGCTGACAGCTTCATGGCTCAGGTATTTTTTGTTGTTTTTTTTCCCTTCAATAAATGCAAGCATAGACTAAGGAGAGAACATCAAATATAAACCTCTCTAATCCTGGACAAGAGAACCATTACAGAACAACTCAGAAAAGGCTTTCTTTTAAGATACCTCCTCTAAAGTTTTTATGCTCCATAATCTTCTACCTAAAATTGGCATCCTTAGATTTAATGTTACAAGACAATCTTTCTTTGCAATATTTGCAGTACTTGTAAAGGTGGAATCACTACGTTTTAGAGTATTTATGGTAGTTGTAAAAGAACCCAGTTTCTTTTCAAGAGTCCTGGAGAGTGAACCTTATAAACTGCTCTAGACAATATAGACCCTCTGGTGTTAAAAAAAGATGTGCCAATGGATTTTCTGCCCCCACTGAGCCCATAGATAGGCAACTACAGAAGTAATAACTGGATGTGGTCCGTGATTGCTTGCATGAAACACATTTAATTACATTACCGGTTCTCCAAGAGATCCTGGCTTGCCATCTTTGCCATCATTCCCAGCAATGCCCTATTAATGAAATACATAACAAGGTATAACAAGGAGTCTGTAGGAGAGATTAATATAGTTGTGTCAATATGAAAACTCAAAATAGCACCTCTGATTCATTGTGACTGCATTTAATTTTGCACAGTGCACCAGAAATTCTGTAATTTCCATAGTTCAGACATAAACATTTTCTGCCACATCTCTGTAGGGAAACATTTTTTGCTTTTTCCCTATCCAATATGACAGTTCTAAGGGCCTTCCTCCTTCTCAGCAAGGCAAGCATGCCAGCAGCCTTAAAAGAGGGTTCTAAAGCCAGCTGTTGTAAATCATTATAATGTCATTAATACTAAACTACTTTACACAAGAAACAGCTCTAGCCCTACACCAATAAGGAAAAAAATAATCTAAAAACCTAAACTAAATGTTGTACTAATGCCTTTTCCAGAAGAAAAGTGTTTATGCCCAAGATGCACTTGAGTCAGTGCAGAGGAATCATTTCAGCTTTGGATTGAGAGGAAGATGCTATTCCAGACTATGAATTCTTATTCCCTTAGACTGGTGCTATTACATTATTTTTGTGCTCTGTATAAGAGTATTTATGCAAAAAAAAAAAAAAAATAAATAAATAAAATCAAGAGGCAGATGAGGAGCTAGCCTGTTTCAGGTAGTTAACGCTTAGATGTGAAGTGATCAAATACAGCACTCACTGCTGTCCTGGACCAAGGACAAAAATTGGACCATAGCACCAAAATTACAGGTATTCCTTAATGATCATGGACAGCTCTCAGGAGTCTGTTCTGTTTATGTCTACATGCACTTATAAAACAGTTTTATGTATTGAAAGAGAAGGAGCTGAACTGCACTCACGGGAAGTCCAGGAACACCTGGTGGGCCCTGTGGACCTGGAGGGCCATCTTTACCCTGGAAAGGAAGTAGAAGCATCAAGGTTCAGATGAATTTCTCAGATGCTCCTCATACGAAGATTAAATGCAGTGTTTGACATGGCACCACTGTGAGAATCTGCTCTTGCAGCTCATATCATGCTGTGCTCGAGTTTTCTTGAGTTGATTTCTGCTTAAACTTGAAAGTTTTTACACAAAACATGCAGAATTATAAATTTATAAGTTACAGTTAGAGAAAGCACTGAAATCACTGGTATTTTCTTCTTCAGTTCAGTTATATTTAGTACTGAGTGCTTAGCTTTCTTCATGAAGTGTCCAGCCAGAAAACAATATTTTAGATCTCTTGAATCAGCAGTTATAAGAAGTGCCTCATTGACTGTCCCAAAAGAGAAATCTCTCCTTATTCATAAAATCATGTAATTGTTTGAATAGGAAGGGATTCTTAAAGGTCATCTTGTCCAACTCCCCTGCAACGAACAGGGATACTCACAGCTACATCAGGTTGCACAGTGCCCTATCCAGCCTGACCTTGAACGTCTCCAGGGATAGGAGACACGTCTCACAAAAGCATACAAGGGCCTTCGAATTATTTTAACCTTAATCATCCATTTGAAAGGGAAGTTCAACCAGCTTGTCCATACAGTCTGTGCCCTCTCTGATGGCAGTGCTGACTGATTTCACAACAGCCACCAGAAGGACAGTTCCTCGGTCCCTTATGATTGAAACAGATGTGCAATAGGTGTCTTGCTTATTAGGAAACCCTGCTCTAGAAATTAATCACAGAATTACACAGTCTTAAATCATGATTTTTTTTCTTTTTCACACTTAGGTAAGCATCAATCAGATCCCAATCAGATTATCCTTCTCTCCTACGGTTTGCTGATGAATTACCATAAAATAGAATCTGAATGCCCTTCAAATGAAACAGCAGTAGCAAAATTCTTCATGTACTTCTTGAAGTTTACACCTATACTAGTATTTGCAGTGGTGCCAAGGAATGGTCTAAAAGTGTGGGACAGGAGCAGTCTGTGCTGTGACACTCTTCAAAATGTTGTAGGTTTTGTTTTGCCAATCTTCAGGCACAATTCAGGTGTTACCCTGGGTAACTCACCAGCCTAGCAAATTCAGTCGTCATGTCACAGAGGCAACAAGGTGTTGATAGCAAAGGTGGACATACAAGACAACTACCTCCTTCAATGGAAGGCCAAGAGTGCACTGGAAAAGTTCCATGTAAGGAACCACAGAATCACATAATTGTAGGGGTTGGAAGGGACCTCTAGAGATATCTAGTCCAATCCCCCTGCCAAAGTAGGCTCCCTAGACCAGGTTGCACAGGCAGGTGTGCAGGTGGTATTTCATTTTGGCTAATTTGGAGGTAAAGGAATGGAGTAATCTGTTGTTATTTGTGCGGGTCCTACTCGCAGGTATAGAGTTGCTTCAGGTTGGGTGACATGGGGAGCTTTCAAAAGACATTACTTCAGTTCCAGAACAGCTTAATTCACAGAGATAAAGCTAGGTAAAGCTAGTGTTAAAACACTAGTGTTAAAGCCTAGAGCTTACTACATCTCCTGGGTTTCCTGCTGGTCCTATTGGTCCTGGTGACCCATCTGGTCCCTAAATAAAATAAAGCAGAAACAACATAAATAATTAACACATTCTGTACATTTGTCAGCACACTCGCTACCACCCTAGAATCACAGGTCTGTGCAGACAGGGGAAAAAGGCACATCAGGAAAAAGAATCTACTGGAACTTGCATACAACACTGCAACAACATAAACATTGCAACTTGCTCTCCTTAGACAAGATCAGTTTTATTTTTCACATTTCATTTGACTCCATTCACACTCTCTTCATAACTCCCATGAGGATGTCATGGGATAGCTTTAATTATTTTATTCCTAGCAGAATAGACTTCTAGCTGTAGCAGTAAACGTTCCCATGTTATCACTTTCTCTTAAAATTATGCTTCTTAAAATGAACTTGCAGAAGTGCAAATGAGACACAAAGAGGGCACATGTGTTGTCCTGGTGGCTAAGCATTCAGCAGACTCCAGGCTCTGCTACTATCTGAGAGCAGAATTTTAACCCATCTCTTTTTTTCCAGTACCTCCCGTCCTCCAGTGTTACAAGGTAAACTCAACAAGACTATCCTGATCCCTGGAAAAGGCAAATGCTGAAAACCCTTATCATAGCAGAGTCAAACTGCTCTGCAAGCAGTGAGGTAAGTAGTAATGACTGCAGACAAAGACAGAAGGTTTGGAATGAAAAGCCCTTGGTTCAGGAAAAGTCTTGGAGACTGTAAGTGGTGATATCACAAGCAGGACAGCCAAGTTATTTCAGCCTTGCTTCTGCAACAGCACCCCAGCACTGCAACTTTATATATGCAGAGAAGTATAACTATTTGTGGAGTGAGCAGAACAAGAAATAAGGATTGTGATGCAGCAGACGTGTAAAAAGTCTCTTTATTCAAAAGTAAGCCAGAATACAGAAATAAATGGAGAAAATTCACTCTCATATTACTGCATAAAACTGAGAACCAAAAACACTGTTAGGTCTGCAGGTTTCAGGCTGACAACTTATTCTGCCTATAAGTAAACACCTATATATGTACTCCTAAGTAGTCTCTGTGGAAGAGTTTTCATGATCATTGCCTTGCATAAAGAGAGTGACTGAAGCTTAGCATCAATTTCCAGAGTGAGATGAAGCAATCAATGAAAAGAGGCTGATGTATTAAATAGCAATTATCATGAGCAGACAAATCTATGACACTCAAGGGACCATTAGGAACCCACTAGAAAAGGAAAATGCAACATGCAGACAGGTGAGAATGGCCCTTTCTGTGACTACTCTTATTAGTAAGAAAAATATAAGATTATCTGCTTTGTAACAGAGGAACTTACAGGTGGGCCAGGGTTTCCAGGAGCCCCCGCAAAGCCGGGCATTCCAGGGTGTCCCTGCAACACAGAAGGGGAGACCTTATACATCATTCATATTTCTATTTGTGTGTAGGTTAATTTATCATTGGGCCCTGTGGGGTAACTTCAGAATGAGACAATGCACAGAGTGCTGGTTACAAGGAAATAATGGACTGCAGCTTTTTAAATCAAAGTGATGGTTTTCAAAGTAAGCACATAGTTAGATTTAGGGTGTTCTTTCTGTAATGTGTATTTCATGGTATGTTAATATCAGCTGAGAGCAAATACGGTGGGAGAAGACCAGGCTGGAAATCAATGTTGTTTAAAATATCCTACAATTTTCATTGAAGATTGGATTTGCACCTTAAACTACTGACTCAGCCCTTGACAAAAATAAGTGTAAACGTTTTCTCCAGTTTTGACAATTCTCTTTCCTGTGGCAGATCCTATAGAAGTCCATCACCTTCTAGGATAAGTAGCAACAGTGGCCTTTTCAGTCCAGAGATGTTTAATTTCCTGAACTTCATGTAGATGTTAGCTGGGGAAATGAACAGATGTTGGGTACTGCAGAGAACTGAATGTATTCACTGCAGACATGAGGAAAAAATTATGGAATGCTTGGAATCCAGCAACACAAAACAGGGAAGATTTGTGCTGGAGGTTGGAAGGAAATCCCAAATAGGGCTGCTACAGTCCCAATCTTCAGTAAAGTCCATTTGAGGTTTAGCAGTGATGGACAGCTTTCATCTTTCTTGTCTGCTTTCAAGTAGTTTGATTCTTCAGCATTAGAACAATTGTTGGTGAAAAAGGAATCACTGAGAAGGCACTACTGGAAAGCATAGTTAATTTTTACCTGTTCGCCTTTTTCTCCTGCATCCCCAGTTACACCACGGTCTCCTTTAGCACCCTTGATAATGGAAAAAATAAAGTCAGTGAAAGTCACTTAGAGTCAGTATTTTATCAGCTTTTAGAAATTATTTCATAAGGCACTTGGTCACCTGAGCATAAAATACAGAAATAAGAACTGAACCTGCTTGCACTTCTCTTAAATTCTGCCCTAGATTTTTCCTATGAATACTGGAGATAGAAATATATGGGAAAATGGTCTTTGAACAGACCCAAGATGGCCTTTTACTTACATATATATATATATTTGGCTTAGGGACACGAAGAGAACATAAACAGCCTTAAAAATAAAAGGGTTGTTAGGCAATGTACTAAATGGGCTTTTGGTAAGGAATAATTCAGCCCAGTAAAGGCATCTACAGCATCAGGTACTAATCTCTTTTCCCTTCAGGGCCAAGAACATCAAAGCCAGCAATTCTAAGGTTCAGCCAGAAAATTAATGCCCAGAATGTGCCCTCCTCTCTCTTTGTGTCTTTGTCAACAGAGCAGAATCAACTAACTCAAGAGTAGATGTCTGTATTTTTGGTGCTTACAGTTGCTTATAGGTAAGATGAATCTCATACAGCAAAAATACCAAGAGGACAGGAATATAAATTATGACCTGAATGACACAGAGGACACTAATGAATTGGAGGCCATTGAAATGATTCTCTGGTTCATTACATGAGAGCTAGGAGACAAGTAGGTAAAGGAGAGCTGTACCAGCTTGGTACTGCTAGAGACAACATATTGCACTTTCAAAAGTGCAGAGCTCTCTAGATTTTTCACCATGAGGACCCTCCTCAAATATCTGGAAAGCAGTCACATTGCCCACAGTAGTGTGTAGGAATTAAGATGATCTTTGAGGTCCCCTCCAACCCAAATCATTCAAGACCATTCAGTCTTGCTATCCAGACCTCCACTTTTGCATAGCGTTAAAGAAAGCAGCATATGAGAGTCTCAGTCTGCCTGGATTTTCCACTGGTTATTGTCTTTATGGGATGCTAATTCCTTTGAAAATTTAATCTTGGAATGTACTCTCATTTTGATCAGCCTTAATGTTTGCTTTTGAGACTCTACTGCTCACCAGTCAGCACACTTTAATTTGCAAGATTTAAAATTAATTTATGAATCAGTATTAGTTTGTCCTACACTAATAAGTGCAAATACAAAGATGTTAAAATAGCACAAGTTGTTTCAGACAGTAGGTCAGGGTGCAGGGAAGTATGGAGGGAACTGTGGCCTTCATGTCTTCTCTCTCATTGTTTTGTTTTGTTTTATTTCACATTAGAAAGTTTTAAAGGTTTTGACTGACCAGACACTAGAATTGTGAGCAGAATGCTGACAGAGCTATTCATGGGAATATCAATAATAACATCAATAATAAATATAATAATAATATAAAAATAATATCAAAATATGATATTATTGGAATCCTTCAGACACTGTGTTTGATATTGACCTACGTCCCTGAATCATGAGGCAGAAAGATACATCTCAACCAAATTGTTCTTCTTACAGTGTATTAGGAAGCACTCATAGTCTGTGGAATTACTGCAGATAGTGTATTTGGAAGCTAACCCTTAATTTAAAGGGATTCCAGTATGTGGGATATAGACAGGAGAAGATCAATGCAGGAAGAGCGTTACTGCTGAAGCTTTAGTTTCTTCCTCACCTGATTTGTATTGACAGTTCCATCTTTCTCATCAAAATATCAGCGAAATGAAATTCTTTATCAAGAATCAAACCTGTTACATTTTGTTTGGTTTTATTTCTGTTTTGTTTGTTTCTGTGAACAGAGGGATGGTAGAAGACTGTACGTAAATAGAACAGTGTTCATTTAGAGAGCTGTGCAGTTTTGTGTACCTTTGGCACTCCAGAGAATCAACTGTGCATGGCCCACCCAATAGGTCAGTTCTACCCCTTCGTGTAGGGATGGGTCCTACAAAGATCCTTTGTCACCAGTGTTCTAACTATTCACAGATAATTTTTGCTTAGAACGTTGAAGATCAACCAACCTTTTGGCCATCCAACCCAGGTGGGCCTGCGGGACCTCTGGGACCAACATTTCCCTGCAACGCAGAAGAGGTAGAGATTTCTAGTTTCTCACAGATAAGGAAGGCAGAGCCTGTCATCCTTGGCTCCTCAGTGCTGGACTCACCAAGGTGGCCAGGACACCTTCACGCTCAGTATTTCAAATTGATCTGTTCTCCAGCACCTACTGTACTGTACAGATCTTTTCGCATATGACATTGAAAGGTTCATCAGCACATTATGTATGCCTCTTGGTTAGCCTACAACAACACGTAACCCTGTAGTTAGCTCTTTTCCAAACAAGTTAACCCTTAGGAAATCTTTGTAGTTACATACATACATCAGCCTTGGCCACTGCTGGAAACACATCATCTCAAAGGGAAGGCAAAACCAGAGTGCCAAGCAAGAATTAATTAAAAGAGAATTTCTTATCTTAAGAAGTCTGGAATCCATCATGCCAAAATGTATATGGTACAGTATGGTCAAGATCTCGATTAATTAGAATAACAGCATTCTCTGTGTGGCTTTTTATGGGAGTGTCTGGTTTCCTGGAACAGTAAAGTTTTAATTTTCTACTTCCAAATTCCTCCTTGCAGTTCAAATGGAATGCATCAAAGCTCACTATGGACAGTCAAATTCTCAGTTACACCATGCGTTTTTTCACTCATTTACATCCACTTAGTAGAACTGTAGAGATCTACTAGCATGATTGATGGAGGAAAACTGAAACAGGGAACATCAGATGAGCCTTTCTAAGGCTGTGAAATAGTACAGGATCTCTGGATAGTAGAGAGACATCACTTTTCCTCTCATTCTGTTCTGACAGATAACTGAAAAGGTTAAGGGATTAATTTCAGCACGTCATTTATTAAAACCCCTTAACCTTCTTCCTTTATTTCAAGTCCTCTGCAAAATTTGTGTCTCTTAAACAACTGCTACACTTCCCTTAGGCATCCTTGTAGCCAGCAGAAAATCCACATAAGGATCACGGCTCAATCAGCAATGTTGAGACAGTTTTAAATTAGGTGTGAAAGGGAAGTGGAATAAAATAAGGTTCACTAAAGATGAGTCTAGGGGAATGATGATGGGATTGAGAGTGAGGCAGATGGTTCACCTGAAGTGCATCTACTACCAATGCACACAGCATGGACAACAAAGAGGAGGAGCTGGAGGCCATTGTGCTGCAGTTAAACTACGACTTGGTTGTCATTACTGAAACATGGTGGGATCAATTCCACAACCAGAATGCTGCAATGAATGGCTACAAGCTCTTCAGAAGGAAAACGCAAGAAAGCAGGGGCAGTGGCATGGCTCTTTATGTCAGGGACTGTTTTGATTTATTGAGCTTGTGGTTTGTAATGATAAGGTTGAGTTTCTGTGGGAAGGATTAGGGGGAAGGTCAACAGGGCTCACATCCTGGTGGAGAGTCTGTTACAGACTGCCTACAGACAGACAAGCAGCTGGCAGAAGTTCTGTCATCACCAGCCCTTGTTCCCATGGGGGACTTCAACTTCCCTTACATACAATGGAAATATAATATGGAACAGAAGAAGCATTCTAGGAGGTTTCTTGAGTGTGTGGGAGATAACTTCTTGATGCAACTGTTAAAAGAGCCAACCAGGGGAGGTGCCCTGCTTGACCTACTGTTCAGAAACAGAGAAAAACTGCTGGGAGATGTGGAGGTCAGGAGTTTTCTTGGGCAGAGTGACCATGAAATGGTAGAGTTCTCTATTCTTGGTGAAGTCAGGAGGGGAGCTACCTTGGACTTCTGGAATGCAGACTTTGAACTATTTGGGACACTGGTAGGGAGAGTCCCTTGGGAATCTGTCCTGAAAGGGAAAGGACTCCAGGAAATCTGGTTGCCATACTCATATCTGGTGAGACCACACCTTGAGTGTTAGTTTTTGTCCGTTCACTACAAGAAAGACATCAAGGCTCTGGAGCATGTCCAGTGAAGGGCAGTGAAGCTTGTGAGGGGTCTAGAGCACAAGTCTTATGAGGAGCAGCTGAGGGGACTGGGATTATTTAGACTGGAGAAAAGGAGGCTCAGAAGAGACCTTATGGCTCTCTGAAGCAGCTCAAATCTAGTCAATTGACTCCAAAGACCGCTATAAACAACTGAGTACACTGTAACTGAAAAAATAAAATTTATCAACCATGTAAAAATATTTGAAGAAAAAAATTGATTAGTCCAAATCCAAGGGATATGGTTAATCCACATCCTAGGGATGACCACTTCCCTAACTCTCTTACCATTTTCCCATCCTGGCCATCTCTACCTGGTGGTCCTCGGAGACCTTTGTCACCTTTGAAACCTGGGATGCCTGGCAGTCCTGGTGGGCCAGGAGGGCATTCAGTGCACACATCCTAGGAGAGAACATTGAGAAATAAATTAACAACAGACTGAAGGCATCTAGTAGAGCCTGCAGACACTGAACATGAATGCAGCAGTGGGGAGCTAGCATAACCTGTAGGCCATTGCACTTTGCCCACAGCAGGGAGGACCTGGGTTACTTTGACACACAGTGAAGTGAGGTTAGTGTTAAGGAGAGAGAGTTAGCTGCTGAGCTTGCACGGGATCCCTAGGGGAGCTTCCTAACATAATTGGATAACTCTTACATGATCTTAATGATCATGAAATTGAGGAAACAAAGAGATCAGATAGTCACAAAACAACATTATCAAGAAAAGCTTGTTTGGAATCTACAGGACTACTTGAAGAAAACTCTGCACTTGAAGAAAACTGGTCTGTATCTGTTACTGCTGAGGGGGCATACTACTATGGAAAACTCCCTTGTTTCAGCACAGCACCAGAAAGGACATTCTGCAAAAAAACTATGCTACAGATGTCTTGGCTAATGTGAACTCATCTGTTGGAGTTCATGAAGACCAGGTGAACATCAAAGTGTCTTGGTCAAATTCAACCATGAGAATTACAACCTCCTTCCCTCAAAAATTCTTTGAAGCATCATCTCAGCACTTTCTAATTCTATTGTCCTCAAGGTATGACATTTTCACTTCAAAGACAGACTTCCATTAGTAAAGTGAATCCTGGCTCTGAGAGACAACATAGCCCAAAAAATGGGACATCAGGTCAGTCTAGTACAACTCCCAGCTCTGTCAATGATCCATTGTGAAATCATGGGGTAAACTGTCTTTCTAAACCTCAGTTCCTTCATTAATATTTTTCTACTTAAAATGTAAGAGCTTGAGAGATATCCAGAAAAACAGAACCTTAATTGTATCTGGGATCTCAAGGTGCTGCTGTATGTAAAGCTGGGCCTGATAGGGAGTGAAAAAGTACTAAACATAAAGAACATGCTGTGTGTGTGCAACTGTAATATAATTGAAGAGAAGAAAAAAAAAAAAAGAAAAAAGAAATATCAGAATAACACCCCATGCCTAAGAAACAGTCTGTTGCTATTCTCTTGATCAGAAATACCAAACAAGTCAATACAGTGAACACTATGGAAAAAAAAAGTACTTTGTTGCTTGAGAAAAAACAGCCCTTCAATGAAGTAATTTCAAAGCAGCAATCTTAAAAGGTTTGTTTTGTTAATGAGGTTAGTAAAAAAAGTAATTTTTTAGTTTCTTTTAATCAATAAGGAAGGATTTCTTGCCATGTCTCAAACCTTCTAAAAAATCTCTCAACTCAGCCCATGTAAATCTTTAAAGATTTAGCACGCAACACCTCTCAAGTATGAATTCACTTTCCAGAAAACTGTCTACCTGGAGAGTAAAAGTAGGTAGACAGATCACAATGTTTGAAACATGGGTGCACGTGGGGCTAATGACATGCACCCTTTTAGAGGCACTATGCAAATCAAATGTCCACCCACAGTGCCAAGTGTAGTCACTGCTGCAGGTGCGTGTGAAAGATCAGCCATTGGATTAAAGTGGTTTCCATTTTCTGCTTTAGGTAATGCAACTTGGCAATAGTTATTTCTGCCTGGAAATGAAAGCCTCTCAAAGAGATTAAAAAAGTCTCAGAGCTTTTACAACTTAAACCACATTACAAAAGTCTTTGTAATCTATATCGCTAGGGCAGGCTGTTGGAGAGCACTGGGTTTTGACCCCCAGCACATCCTTGTTTGTCCCAACAGCTGTGACAGAAAGGGACCAACAATTTTAAAGCTCTGGTGGAGTAGTTTAAGGCAACATTTGCACATCTAGCTCTGACACTTTGCTATCACATGGTATTAGTTAGTTTGAAACAAACATACAGATAAACTCCCGCCATCCTCAAAAGCTGCTTACCTTCACTAAGAGATTTATATCCTCCGGAGAGAGCAGGGGAGAGGTACCCTGTGGAGTGAAAAATTCAGGCCGTTTTAAAAGGTATAAATGTAAGAAATCTTCCTGAACATGTCTGGCGTTGTTTGAGTTTCATTTTGGGCTGAAAACATAACTCTTCCCTTACATTATCAGTGAACATCGTATCTGAGACCTCTTTGTATTCTTGGTCATGTCCTTGCTCACAGCACTGCATATTGTTTTTAAGAAACTGCCTTTACATTTTGGGTTTTTATTTATTTATTTATTTTGCATGCAGAACATTCAGTTATTTTCATACTGTTCCGGATTCATCACAGGTATTTTTATCATAATCCTTTAATTGTTCCTAGTTGTTTTTTAATTATTATTATTATTATCTTTTCCCTGGGAAGAGCAGCAGAGAAAAACATTGAACCATACTTGAAGCAACTTGTACTGCAGGAAAATGAGACAGAAGGGAACAGAACAGCAGAACAAAAACTTCTAGGGGATGCAGCATGGAAGCAAAGTTACATACTGGCTTTCCAGGAGGTCCTCTTTCCCCTGGATTTCCAGGTAAACCCTACAAAGTAAGAAAAGGAAAATTCGATGAGATTATGATATGCTATCCCTCCGGTTGCTCCCACACTCTGCTGACTGCTTTGGGCTAACACACATGTCTGCTGAGCACCACTCTTTGCATGTGGCACACAGTCAACTCCTCTATGCACAACTTTAGAATTTGTGTCTCTGTTTTTTTGCTCTTACTTAATCACTTCTTCTCAATCCTTACTAAATCTTCCTTATCTACATTATGACCCAGTGAAATTCATCTGAGTCACACAACTGAAATTGCTCTGGCATATCTCCTGGACCCAGGAAACACTTTGACTGCAGAAGTGTGAAGGATGAAGCTTTAAATTCCCGAAGACACCTGTAAAATGAAAATTCACTGCCTTTCTTTGCAGTAGTGTTGCAAACAAGCTCTTGCATCTGAAATAGTAAGTAAACTTTTTTCTTTTTATTTTTTTATTCTTTTTTTGGGTGGGAAAGTATTTCATGAGATGAAAATAAGGAAATGAAGAATTAGAAGTATCTTAGAATTTAAGACGCAGGAAGCCATGGTTGGGAAAATGGAACTCTAGTGGGTATCTCTTGCCTGTTATTAGCAAGTCATTAATTTGTTAAAAAACAAATGACATTGTTCTGAATCTTTGCATTAAATAATCTTACATGGAGAACTGAGTCTCTGGGCTGCCTGGGGAATTCATGATCTACGTGCACAGGTTGTACATGGAGGCACAGTTGTGATAACCTACTATACTATCTCTCTTTCATAATTCAAATTCTGCATTCCATGTCAGGAGAAAACAAAAAACATTTGGTTGCTCTTTTTCTATGTCCATACTGAACACTTCTGAGTGAATGACAACCCTTCAGTTACCTTGGCTTTGTAAGCGATGAATATTAAATATGAACTGAAGTGACATAAGTGGAACTGAAGTGGCATTGAATTTCATGGATGAAAAGCTTGTTTTTAGAGGAAGCAAAACCTTCCACAGGTGAGATTCAAGAGAAGATAAAGTGTGAAGGAGATTTTCAGTTCATAATTATCGACACATGTCTTTATGGGGAAATGAAGAAACAGGAGACAAAATTTCAACCATTAGACTGATGTTTCTACAGAGCAACTATGTGGATGTTCCCAAAGTTTCTTCTGTTGCTAGTCTTCAGCTCACGTATTTGGCATTCTCTTTAACCACTTCTCACAGTGGGAAGAGGATTCCCTACGTACCTACTACACTGATCTTACATTCAAATACGGGCCACGTTCAGGAAGTCTCACACAGCATTTGCAACAGAAAGCCAAGACTTGAGCCATGAGAATTATCCTTGATCAGAAAGTAACTAGAACTGAAATTCTGTTAAACATGACTATGATATTTACATTGCATCAGATTGCATTGAGACAAAGAGATAGACCTGTTTTCTTGAAAGCTGTATGATGAGGAGTTGGTAATGTCTTTTAACAGGATGTAAAATAAATTAGAATTAGAAATGCTATCGTTGGTGAATGTGAAAACCACAGCATCCCCAGGAAAAGCCAAGAAGTTGAAATACAAGACTAAAAAGAGAGTCTCCTTTGATGAATGACTGTCTGAGTTGAAATATAGGACAACCACACTTCAGCATGTTGTATTATTGCAGAATAGGCAATGGGCTGAGTCCAAAACAAAGAAAACATTGCTGAGCTATAGAGACCTGGAGTTAGAAAAGATAACAAGCTACGAGCTGTGAATTACTCTGAGCTGACTGAAAATGACAGAAGGTACAGAGCATAACTGCTCCTGACAAGCTAAGAGGGGACAAATTGAAAAAGAGAAAGCTAGAAAAGAGAAAGACAAGTGGAAGGAGCCTGCACAAAAATCTGCATGGTATTAAAAAAAACAAATGAACACAAACAAACAAACAAAATAAAAACCTATGAATGTGATGTGGGAAGATGCACAAACTACAGAAAAAGAAAAAACAAACCGTAGATATTTGGAAAGCTCACATGATGTGATGCACAGGATCCAGAACACTTGACTGGCCTGCAAAATCTGACACACACAAATGGTCCCAAAGAGGGAGTGGATGGAAGTTGTCTAAATGACATGTTGCAAAATGAAAGAAAGAAAATTTATATGGAAGCCAGTCCCATGCAAGAGTAAAATCAAAAGCTTATAGTAGGGAAATACTATTACAAAATAGAAAACTAGATGTAAAATCACTAACATGGATGTTTTCTAATTTCCAGGAATAACAAGAAACAAGGAAAGTTAATGAGTATTCTTTGGCTTGGGGTGCATGAATTCTAAAGCAAACACAAAAAAACTCACTGGAAATGACCAAACTGCATGGGAAAATCAACCCTAGGAAAGAAAAAGTCTGTTTTTCTGATCCAATGGTAGTAATGTATGCATACACAAAGCTTTTGTAACTTCAAAAATAAATAGATGAGAAGATTAACTTCCCAGTAAAATTGGAATGTAGTTATCAGTAATGACTAGTACATTTTAAAATGATTAATTTAATGTTTATGTTAATTACAATTATCAATAATCAAAATACAGAAACACTAAATCAAATGGATGCCTTCAGTGCTACCCGTAAGCCAAGAGGCTTTGTCATTCAGATTGTATTTTAATTTAAGGAAGTTAAGCAGTTTTACTGAAAGGAAACTTTTCTCCCAGCAGACAGGCAGAGCAGAATGGAGGCTTCCAGAGAAAAGCGTAGAATCATTTTCTGCAGCTTTCAGAGCATGACAAAGATTTGGCCAATTTCTCTGGATAAGTTACTTAAGGCTATGCTTTTTTAATAGTTGATACAGGAACACAGCCAGCTTAAAATTTGCTTGGATTTTTCTTTTTTTCCCAAAAGTAAGTAAAATTAATATTTGAAGTAATTTCATTGAAGGAATGAAATTAGGCATGTAACAGTCCTATTATGGAGAAAAGTAATCCAACTAGAGGGAAATCCAAATTATTGAATAATATCATAGAATGACTTGAGTTAGAGGGGACCTTAAATCTCACCTAGTTCCAGTGTCCTGCCATGGACATAGTTGCCACCCCCAGATCAGGCTGCCCAAGGCCTCATCCAACCTCCAGGGATGGGGCAATCACAGCTTCTCTGGGCAGCTTGTTCCAGTGCCTCACCACCCTCTGAGTAAAAAACTTATCTCCTAAAATCTAATCTAAATCTCCCTTCTTGTAGTTTAAAATCATTCCCCTTTGTGAACCTCATTATCCTCACAAGTGCCCAATTTTCAAGCGTGTCCAGGTCCCTGCAGATGATGTCCCTTCCTTCTGCCGTATCAGCTGCAACACTCAGCTTAGCATCATCAGCACAATTCCTGAGGGGGCACTCGATCCTACTGTCTAGGTTGTTGATACAGATATCAAAGAGCACCTGTCCCAGTGCAGACTTCTGAGGGACAGCACTCATCACCAGTCTCCACCTGGACACAGAGCCATTGAATGCAACTTTCTGGCTCTGGTTATGCAGCCAATTCCTTATCCATCAAACAGAACACCCAACACATCCATATCTCTGCAATTTACAGATAAGGATGTCATGTGGGACCATGTCAAAGGCCTTACAGAAGTCCAGGTAGATGGACTTTATTTGTCATCTGATCCCACTGCTCCATTCTAGCAGGTCACCAGAGTGGTCAGGCATAATTTGCCCCTGGTGAAGCCATGCTGGCTATCTCAGATCACCCCCTCACCTTGCTTCTGCCTTAAAATAGTTTTGAGGAGGATCTGGGAGTGATGTTTCCCTTTTTCCAGACACCAGGGACTCTGCCCAACAGACATGACTTTTCAAATGTGACAGAGAGTGACTTGGCAACCACCTCAGCCAGTTCCTATAAGACCCTGAGATGCATGCTATATGGCCCTTAGACTTAAGGCTTCAGTTTCATCAGGCAGTCTCAAACTTTCTCTCTGCTTACAGTGGGAGGGATTTTGCTCTCCCAACCTCTAACTGGAGATTCAGGGGGACAAGAGATGTGGAAAGCCTAATTAACAGTGAAGACCAAGGCAGAGAACTTGTTGAGTATCTCAGCTTTCTCTGTGTTCGCTTTACCACTTCTTCCTTCTCATTTATTAGAGGGGATACACTCTACTTGGGGGTATATTCTTCTCTAACCAATTCACCCACAGAATCTCTTGTTATTCTTTGCATTCTCTGCCAAGTTCAGTTCCAACTGTTCCTTGGCTTCCCTGTTTCTATCCCAAAACAAAAACAAACCTAACAAACAAAGGAATATAAAAAAGTTTGCATTTTTTGGGCTTTATGAATTGGGGCTTCAGTTAATCAGAAAAAAAAAAAAAAGACAAAATTTAGAGAGAAGAAAATAACATAGGTAAAAGATGATATGGAAAAATAAAGCAAGGATTATCAAAACCTAAGTTTTAATAAAGCAAGATACTGTCCTGAGAACTCATGGCATTTGATCAAGCTGCCAAGGTTTCATAAGGTAACCTAGGGCAGTACTACTGCTGAACATATGGCACATGCTTTAGGGCACTGGAAAGATTTTATGATCACAGAATCACAGAATTTGGAAGGAACCCCTGGAAATCATCCAGTTCAACCCCCCATTAAAACAGGTTCCCTTCAGTATGCTGCACAGGAAAGCATCCAGGTGGATTTTGAATATCTCCACATTAGGAGACTCCACAACCTGTATGGGCAGCCTGTTACAGTACTCCGTCACCCTCAAAGTAACAAAGTTTTCCCTCGTGTTCAGATGGAACTTCCCGAGCTCCAATTTGTGATCACTTGACTACCACCCAGAATATGTTTATAAGCACTGATAACATTCTCTCTCAGTCTTCTCTCCTCCAGGCTGAGCAGTTCCAGATCTCTCAGCCTTTTCTCATGAGGGCGATGCTCCAGACCACTCGTCATCTTTGTGGCCCTCTGCTGGACTCTCTATAGAAGTTCTCCAGTCTGTGAGATCCCTAAAAGGCAGCACAACCTTCTGATGTGTCAGCCACTCCCTCCAGGATGCAGTCATGCCAAAAAACCGATGTGTTCCTCTGGGAGATAACTGTGGTCAAAACTACTGCAAAGGAGGTATTTATTCTTTCACCTCACAAAATGCAACTCTAAATATGATATTACAGTATCAAGGAATGTTACAACCTATAACAGACACATTTCCAAGGGCATCTGATGAGTCTGCAGCTGGAAAGACAAGACAGAGAATAGTCTATTACATGTAAATGTGATTTAGAAGAATTATTCAGTCGCAGGAAAAAAAAAAAAAAAAAAAAAAAAAAAGAAATACATTTGCAGGGGCCACAGCAAAAGATAAGACATTGAGGCAAGTCATTAAAGCTGTTACCACTGAATAACTTGGGAATTATGTGGCAAGCTCCTATCAGCAATTCAAATCAGAGCTTTTCTAACTGATGACATACTGTGTAAACACCAGAGAATACAAAAATGGGCATGCTTCAAAGAACACAAGAATGCTACACTGACACAGAAATGCACAAAACGCAGAACCAGAAATCCTCCGTACTACTCATAAATAAAAGTGGAGATCAAGAAACTGGAAGCGCACAATCTTGTCAAAATATCCCTTCTGTTATACCAAGAAATGTTGGAATGTGCTCTGTAGTTACATTTACGCATCCTGAAACACAGGTAGAATTGCTTAATAGGTGATCAACCAGAATACATAGTTCTTGAAAGGCATGCTGACTGCGATTAAATCAGTTTGTGTAATAGAAGATGTGCTTTCTAAGCACCATAAGGGATGGTTTTGCTTTGGTGATTTCCTGCTGGGAAAACAAGAAAGACTGCAGTGCTGCCTCTCCAAGAGCTGACCAGTCAACACTGATCTGAGCAGAGCCAGAAAGAGACTTAGAAAAGCTACGCAGTTGCAATAAACTCATCTATTTCATCTCCTGTTTAAAAGCTCTGTATTTCTAGTTTAAAGCCTCTTGGTTAAAGAACTCAAAAATTTGCTATGGCTGCTCAGGGACATAAATTGAGAGACCATTTCTGCCACAATAAGCTTTTGAGGAATACCAGTGTCACAATAATTTATGACAGAGTGGGTGAAGAAAAAAACAACAAGACCTTCCTTTCCAAGTGTTTCAAGAGGAAAGGAAATGTAGTTAACAGAAAAGTAAACCCATTATGCTAATTGGTGTATGTCAGTATTTGGGAACTGTTGAATCATGGCCTGAACCACTGATTGGTCACCTGAGGTGAGCACTGAGTCAGCCACAGGGGCACAGGTGAAGGCAATTCACCTGTGTGACCTGAAAGAGTGGAGTCTGGCTCCATCTCTCCCAGATCCCATTTAAGGACTGACCACCACTGGGGAAGGGTCTCTTGCTGGAGATTTCTCTCCTGTGGAGTTCCAGGTGAGCCTTGACTGTCAGTGACAGGTGAGCTTTTTCTTATTTACTGGTTGTCTTTATACCATCTGGATAAGCTATACAAAAAATATACTGTTCACCTTCGTTATTTTGTGTGGCTACTATTCTTTTGGGGTATTCACCCTACAGCAATAAAGATGCATGAGGACTAACAATTGCTTGTATGTCCTTCAGGAAAACTGGGACGTGTTTCAGGTAAGACAGCATATGAAAGTGTGCTGAGGAGGAGAGTTACAGGAGGTCACTGCCCCTTTCCCACAGTGCTCCCCAACAGGCACAAATGCAAAGATTACATCTCTCAAAATCTTCATAGACCCCTTGCTGACTTTCCTTCAAGGCAGGTTTCCATGCCACAGAGCTGGCTTACCAGCAGAGGGGAAAAAAAAAAAATTCCCTTTCTGATTCAACACTACAACAAAACTGGGCAGTGAGAAGGTTCAGCTATCAAGCTGGGAGTCTGCTATGCTTCTCTCTATCCCTTAGCTCCATGACTTCTTTGCAGAGCGTTGAGTGAGGAAAATGCAGAGAGGAGGTTAAAGTGACATCTCTCAAGGGCGGCAGCAGCAGCAAAATGAATGCATAAAAAGCTTTTTAATGGTGATGGCCCTACTTTTATAGAAATATTACAGGCTGTTTCTCTTAGAGGCTTCTAAGAATTTCCCAAAGAGCTTAACTATCATCCTTTTCTACTCTAGGATCGTTCCCCAGGGTATGTTGCCATGTAACTTGTACACCATTTCCCTTTAAAGGTTACTGTATGGTCTAAATATCATTTTCCCTGAAATTCTGAAATATAAGTGCTCAACTTTTATGGATAATTTCCATTGGACCATCTTAGTAACACTCAACAACTACAGCTGTACATGCACACCATTTTTAGGGAATTTAGACTTAAGCATCAGCAAATTTTGTGAGCACTTACACTTTTGTTTTACTTACATCCTGACCAGGAGGCCCCTGTGGTCCAGGGATACCAGGTACACCACGAGGACCCTGGCGGGGAGAGAAAAAGAACAGACAAACCCAGTAACGTGAGTGGTACTTGCTAGATTATCCTTAGCTGAAGAGAAAAAAAAACCTCAATAATTACTTGAAAACAAACAAACATCCCACAATGCTAATAGTTAAACAACTTCAAAAAAAGATTGGGGGGGAAAAAAAAATCCATACTGAACTATCACAGTTGATTCTGTGCCTCCATGAACTGTAACTGGAACTCTACAGTCAACTCAACTGGAAAGGTAATAATGACTCTTCATAAGAAGGCAAGATTATGAACAGGGAGAAAGTATAACCGATTATGGGACTGTGGAGGAGAAAAGAATATTTAACTCCTCAATGTCAAACTAGTAGACACCATGATTGAGTTATATCACTGGAAATGCATGACAGCATCCAGGGGAACCACAATAAACAGCTATTTTCTTCACACCTACAGACCGCATCCTTGTAAACCATTAAGGAAAAACACACTTAAATGCAGGGCTTTTTGTAAGCCTTAAGCAGAAAAAATGCTTAAAAAATGCTTATATATTTGAGGCTTTGGTTATAAGGCATGACGACATGCCTTGAATTGTGTGTCTTGACATACTTTTTCTTTCCACCTGTGGGTCTATGAGGGGTGAGGAAAAGTTGTCACTAGAACAAGAGTCTGGATTACTCTTTTTCTCATAACCCACTACAGCAAACACGTAACACTAGAGCACATCTTAAGTCTCGTTAATCTAACCAGCCAATATATGACCCTATGATATTTAGGAAAAAACAGAGAAGCAAAAAATTAGTCATGCATCTATGAAATCACTGATAGTAACAAAATTAATTTGTTTGCCCAGTCCCCGTAAAGTCTGGGTGTAGTTAGAAAGACATACTATACCAATGATCCTTTGTCTCCTGGGGGTCCAACAGGGCCCTGCAAATAAAGACAGCAATCAAAATACTAGCAGAGATTCCAATTTACATCTCATTTCTTTAAACAGGTGAGTCCCTGAAGCACAGAGATAGGAAAGAAGAGCAAAAGGAAGGCAAGGAAAAGGAGTAAATCTTACAGACTGCCCAGACCTGGCAGGGGTCTGCGTACTGTGTAGACTGAATGTTCAAAACCAGCTGGTGGAGTGATCCGCATTTTGCGTGTATATTCCAACAGTGTACTTGAAAAAATCATCCCAATCATTCAGATATACACTTTTTAATGTTTCATGAGTGTTGGTCAGGTGTACATGGGTGCTGACCAAGGCATTAGTCTCTCTGCTTTGATTTGTGTGGCAGAATGTGTGTATTTGTGTACGGTGTACTGTACATACCCATTGTCAATATGGGCTCAGCCTTGCTACTGGCTGGACCCAGGGACACAGAACTGCAGCAGCTTTTCATCTTTTGGATTAGGGCAGGACAACCTTTCCATGGTCCTGAAAACCACTTTGTTCAACTTCCTCTAAAACAAGGAAAAGCATCTCATGGGATCTGTGTACTCATTAAATAAGGTTAAAGTAGGGATTCCAGTGGACTTGCATGCATGTTTGTTTGGGAATGCAGCTTACACAGGTGCATAGTGGAGTGAACACACTAGATGAAATCCACTCCTAAAGGCACACTACAGAAGTGTACCTATATGCAGAAGGAATGGATCAATCTGACATTCCTAACGCATCCTAGACATGGTTTGACCTCACATCTCTGTTTGAATAAATTGGTTCACACTGTGGCTCCTCTCCTTTTGCTTCCTATTTCAGGCATATTAATTCACTAATCCTCATAAAGTTCTCCACACAAGATGCCTTAATGCTCTGCTAAAGCAAGGGCAAAATGCATCATGTTAAATTCATAGCAATATGAAGAAGGAAAGGCAGATCATGAGTAACTCACTCCAACTTGGTGCTTGAACCTGAGCATGTGAATTCATCTCATTTCTCCATGCAGTCACCTCTTCTGCTTTTAGTTCAGTTGGGAAAATTACACACTGCTAATACTCATTTTATGGGTGAATGTAATGTAAATAGTAATACAATACTTCAGCAGGCAAAGTAAAAGTAAACAACAGCAACAAAACCCACCCTTATCTATCTCTACCTTTCACACAGGGAGCAAAACTCAAGGGAGATTAAGGACACAGGAGGAAACAAGGTGAGGACTCCAATTAAAACAAATTGCTGACTCTTAGCTCTGAAACTGAAAACATTATATACCCAATTTTGTCACACTACTAGAAAGGGTATAAGCTGACACCTTTATTCAGTATATAATACGCACTGAAGCACCTCCATTGAGGCTATTCTGTTTTTTATTGGGACTCAATCTGTGTGAAAGCCTGACGGATTAAACGTTATATAACACATTCCAAATTCGGAGTCTTTGAACTGGAGTTGAGGTTATGATAAACCTGCAGTGAAGCAAATCATTATAATGGTGGTTAAAGAAAAAATAAATTAAAAAAAAAAGAAGCATTTAATGAAGCAGTAAAAAGAAATCAATCAGGATTACTATGATATGTAACAGCACCATCTACTATCCTGACAGTGGTCAAACAGTGATGGTATAGTACAAAGTAACCCTCTGGTCAGCATCAAGTGGTGGCTACAAGTGATGGAGTCAGGTTCTTAGTGCACGTATGTATGTGAAGAATAACTTTGGCTTCCACTGTGCATCAGGATGCAGAATTGTACTCAGCTAACCCTATATTGGATCTAAAACTCATTAGTTAAGTACTAGCCACAACCTAGCAGCTTTCAAAGAAGTAATTCATTTCTAATTTAACTTTAATATTAATGACTGAACCTTAAGAAATGGAACAATATCACTGTTCCTTATCTAAATCATAGCAAGTCTTCAATCACTGATACCATTGTTAAGCACCATGATGGCTATGATACTGTCATGGTGTGTTATAAAACTGACCCAATCTGCTTTACCATACAAATACATAGTATGGTAGCAGGGTAAAACCAAACATTAAATGGAGGTGCACCCCAGAAAGCTACATTTATCATGCAACATGACATCATTTCAAGGTAATTGCATGTTCTAACTGAGAAACTTTGAACTAGATAATCAGAGCATGAAAATGTTGGCTGTGTTGGGTACAGTATCATGGCATGTGTGAGGAGATATGAAAGGATGCAAGGATTCTGATGTTCTCTAGTAATTTTAACTAGGTATGAAGTTTGATTCCTTCTAGACTTATTTCACATGTGTATTTAGTGGAGCAGGAGGGCTGCAAAGTCAGAACACTCTCAAATCCCCTTGATCTCAAGAGTAGTCATTTGTGTTAAGTACTGGAAGAATCAAACCCCAACAACATCATACTTTGTGGAGCAAACCCCACAGACATCTCATGCCCACTGATAATGGTAGAACTTCAGCAACAGCAGGAGATGATGGCAGAGCTGGATCAGATGTAACTTAATCTCTGAGGGAAATTATGAAGACAATGATTCTCTTGGAAGGCCGCAATTTAACTAATCTGATTTTATATTTCCCTATCAGAGTACTGTTTCACTGATGTGGGCATGTGTGTCTCACTCATTCGTCCTAATGAGGTGACAGCAGGGCTACATCTCCCTGTTAAACCAACTCTGGTAGCTCAGCACAGACCTTGGCTCCCATCCAGAGCCAGTGTGTCGAGATGCTGCAGAGAAGTCACAAGTAACAGACAGCTGCATCAATCACTCTGATAGCACTTTTCTGCCTTTCTCTTTCAACTAATCAAGAGCCCTCACATCAAACGTGGGCATCAGAGCCATGAGTGGCAGCTCCTGGGCTAGCATTGTGCATCTCCAGAGAGTGAAATGACATAAGCTCCTGGCTAAAGTGTGCACCGGGAGCCCACTCTCCAGATGGTGATGAGTTAAGGCGTTAAATTTTTGTCTTGTCACAGGTTATAACAGCCCCTGCTACTTACAGGTGGTCCAGCCAGTCCAACTCCTGGTACACCTCCGTCTCCTGGTTGTCCAGGGAGGCCAGGAGCTCCCCTCTCACCCTGAAATAAAGGGAAGAGTTAAAGCCTTTGTCCACTCTTGAGAAAATGTTCTGAAATACAATATGGTTTTACAACAGAGCATAACACTGATACAACCTGACCTGATCCTGCCGACTAAGAAATGGGATCAGGCTGTGGCAACACAGTTTCTGTCATGTCATGCCAAGAGAATTGCCTCCCTCCTTCAGAAGGGTTCACATCTGTGAGCACTGACACCATGTCAGCATGTGCCACATCACATAACCGAAAAGGAACACAGCTTCCACAAGTATTTTAATGCATTTTAGCACACAGCATCCAATTTCCAACAGTAGTTCCATATGCTACAACGGCTGATACACTTCACTAAATTGAGAACATCAGATTTTTGTCGCAGAGGGCATCTGCTTTCACGGAGTTTCACTTGCATTTGCAATTGCCAACAGAGTATAATGAGGCACTTCCCTTGGCCTGGGCTAACACTAAGCATAATACCTGCAAACATTGATAAATGCATATCACTTATACAGTAAAGACAGAATTAGGAAGTCGGGGCGCATCTTAATATTCTCCTTTACCAACAGAAGCTTGTTCACAGCAGTGCATTAACAATTTTTTAAATCAATTCTACCACTCTCCCTGGGGGACTAAACTACAGATGGAGAGATCTCCCTTCCAGAAAACCAAATTTTCAACATTATAATCTGCAGAGCACAGGCAGCCACTTGGTGCTATTTGGTGGGCACAGAGGGTTAAGAAAAAAAAAATCAGTGAGAGTACTTAAATTTAATATCCTTTCTCTTTTCTTGTTATAGGGAGAAATATCAAACAAGATTTTTATGGATTATACTGCAGTTGTGAGAGTCAGTCTCACGTTGGCAGCAGACATATAACAATGAGCCTTATTTATGTTATTTATTATAACACTATTTCCAGCTGTACAGAAGCTTGATAGAAAAATGGCTACCCATGGATTCTGCCTGGCCCAAATTCATTCTGCAATATCTTCTACATTATTTCCTTCCTTTTTCTTTAACTAATCTATTTCAAAGAAACAATACTGTAAGGACAGTGAGAGAAAATGTATTCTCATTAGTTCAGGCACTCCTGCAGATTGCTTATCTGTTACTTTGTTCAAGAACATAATTTCAGTGCAAAAATTTCAATAGTAGTTTTCCATGCACAATTAAGATTCCTACAATCTTGTGTTGATATTGAACAACGTATTTCATTAGATTTCCTTCAGTGTTTTTTTTTTCCTTCTGATTTTTGTATTACTTTCACTCTATTATTGTGTCTATGTTCGGAGCTGTCGAAGATATATACAACAGAATATAATGTATTTATACAGAATGCAACAAAAAACAAAATAAAATGTTTCATAGCAGTTTGGTTATTTCAAAAATATGGGACCTAGGTGAATCCAGTCTCATATTGCTATATTCCTACCTATCATGTACAAAACCTGTTTCATTACCCTATTTTTCTTCCAACCCAAACCAGCACATAGTCATTTCAAATAGAATAATTTGTGACATGTCTGACTGAAGACTCAAGCACAATCTAAATGCTTCCAGGAGCAAAAGCTTTTGCTGTTTTATTCCTTTCTCTACTTGCTATGTATTTGCAAAGGAATAAACTTCGTTTTCAGTTGAAGACATTAATGTTGTTAATCAACAAACTAGTCTTTGCCTTGTCTGCAGTATAAGAGGGCAAACCAGGAATACCCACTCCCACTGAAAAACATTTGATTTCTCCTTGAAAGAAGTGAAATAAACAAATGCTATGGAGGAGTGCTCTTTGAGGGGCTGACAGGTGGTCGCAAGAGTCATTCATCCTTCAACTGTGAAATGTGTCTCTTGTTGAATGGATTACAGGTGCCCTGTCACAATTTCCCTGATAAAAGTATGCGGTGTTTAACATTTAGTCTGTGTTGAATTTGCGTAACGCTGGAAGAAATTTAAAACATAGAAAGCTAACACAGTTAATTCATATCTTAATATTTGCATCTACAGAGGCACTGGAATAGTAAAGAAAGAAATGTCCTGAAAGGTATTTTGAATGTAAGCTTCACATAATTTCTTTTCCAGTGAAAAACAGACCATATTTTCACCATTACCTTTTCTTCACTTCTAGCACTGGAAGAAAGCAATCTGTAATGAACACTTAAAGCCCATGCTCACCTTCTGTCCAAAAGGTCCTGGCAAACCTGGTGGGCCTCTTTCCCCCTAGAGAGGTATAACCAAAATGAGAGGATTACTGCACAGCCAGATGGGAGCCTGCACCCACCCCCTTCCTTGCTCTACACCGTCCTGGTAATAATATTTTACTGACAATGTGTAAGCAAATTACATTCAGTTAACTTAGCTAGAAGTAAATGTTTTTTAGGGGACTTTAATGATGGTCACAACAATAATTCAATGGTTACTTGTTGCAGAGGCCATTCTGGATGGCCAGGATGGCACAGTTCAAAAATACAGCTTCAGTCTTCTCTGCCTGGTTGGATACAGCACTGTGACCTGCAGCATCCTGCAGAACAAACCCTCTTGTGCCTTCAAGTGTCCTGCAAGCACCCATGAGATCACAACCTAACTCTCTACCAGAGAGAGTCCACCATTCCCCTCAGGAGCTGTGTTTGTCTAGCTCACATTGAGCTACTTGAGCACCGTGTTTGCCAGCAGTACTCACCTGTTCTCCATCTTTACCTTTGCCAGGCAAACCTGGCTGTCCAGGAGGCCCTGGCACACCAGCTGGGCCAGGTAAACCCACTTTTCCTTCTTTTCCAGGGTCACCCTGTAGAAGACAGTCTAATAAGTCTGTCAGTCATACACTAAAGACTAATCCTTCCTGAGGTCTTTCACTGGGACTAAAAGATCAACATTTTCTTCTAGATTTCTCATCTGAACTTGTTATCGTGGGAAGCCTTTTCCTTCAGAAATTTCAAGACATTTTACTTTCCTTAAAAAAGTAAAACATTTCAAGCTGACTAGGTGAGAGAGTCATTGATCCATTCGTGGTGCTGAGATGAATCTCAGTAACCTAAAACACTTTGTGACTGAGGAGGCTGGGATTTGTTTCTATTTTAAAACCTATATCCTAGATATACGGATCCCTGTTTGTGATTAACTATGCCTACTCTAGCAAAGAAAAGGGAAAAAAAGATGTGGACTTTGGCATGCTGACTGCTGAGTGAAGTACTGGTAAACTATAAATCCCTGGCATCAGAGAGTACATTGCCTAGCTATGAAATGAAACACAACAGTTTGGCTAAGCAGATATAGGTAAGAAAGGGCGTAGTGGACAGCTGTGCTCATGGTCAAATAATGGCAATTTATCAGAAAAGAAAAAAAGGTTCGTTTCCTAAACAAGAAAACTAACCTTTTCTTCCGGCTTTGGGTTTACAGTGGTAAACAAGCATCTCTCAAAGCACTGAATGGTGAGGACATAAGAATATCATCATCACATGAACATGTAGCAGGGACTTCATTTTCAGTTGTATCTCAGTAGCTTTATTAGGTAAATTATAAGGCTGCAACAGGGTGAAATCCTTGTAGCATGTGTAATAGAATAGTACAGATGAGAAAATCTATTGAGCCTATGTGTCCTAGCAGTCTATGAACCTATGAAATCACTTGCCAGTTCAGGCTGTTTCTGTCCTAAGTTACTTAAAATGCCCCAAAGAAAAGAAACAAATCCATGAAAGTACAAACTCACCTTTTCCCCTCTTTCACCCTCCTTCCCTGGTAGTCCAGGGTTTCCAGGTACTCCCTGAAGAGAAAAGAACTTTAAGGACTAAAATCTTTTTAGGCAACATTTGTTCCTAAAGAAAGCAGATAGACCAGTATGTTCAGTGTGATATATCTCAAGGTTTAGTGTGAGTTTTACACTTTCCACTACAGACAACTAGAGAGTTCAGAGGATCACAGTCCAGAGAGCATCACAGAAGAGCTGTGTACCAAGTGCTTACATGAGTTGATTTTTTTTCAGTACAAAAAAGAGCTGAACAGCAAAAGCTGGAATTGAGCTAATTCCAGATTTGTGCATTCCTCTAGCAGTAATTTTTTTTTATTCTGTGAAATCCTCAGCAGTTCCTAATCTGTTACCAACAAACTTCAAGTCATCACCTCTCTATCAGACAAACCAAAAGTCTCAGAATATTCCATTTTTTATAGGTAACAGTCTCCAAAGCCACACTGGAATACTTAACTATGCTTGTTTTACCATTTATTTCAATTTTTATTCCTCTTCGTGTCTTAGCAGATTCCAAAAGATTCCTTGTCAAAAATATCAATGAAATCAAATGCTGTAGCTTCCGAACTCAGCAAAATATGTTGTGCTCCATTTTAAGATATTAAATGATGTTTTAGCACCATGAGATTGGATTGACTTCCTCTCTGAGTGGACATGATAATTATTTTCTTTTACCCACTGTTAAAAAATATTTACAATTATATTAGCTTTTGTAAGTAATATATTCATATTACTGGTAGAGAAACTTGCTTGAATGATTGTAAAATTGAACAAAGTCATCATTTTAAATATCATCTTCCAGTTTGAAATGAAATCATTGTGCTAATACAATTAAATGAAATGTAGCTTAGCAATTAGTAGAAAGGCAAGTAAGTCAGTATTATTTGGGCTGCCTAGTTGACAAAATCTGCCTTCAAAAGCCTTTGTGCTAAACCATTGATCCTGAATATATTTTAACCTGAGGTCTAAGTTTTGTTTTTCACTTACTCTACCGTAAATATAAAGAAATCCTGAGCACTAAATAGAAAATTACAATGGTGGAGCAGGGAGTAGAGTTAGTCTAAAGGTTTCTGTGCAGACATGAAAAGCTCTGTCATGCACAGTATAATGATGGTGATGAATGTGTACTCAGGTAAGAGAATGTTGTACTAACTTCAAGGCACTGATTGTAGGATCTAATATTTGCATATTTTTATAACAAGTATAGGAGCTTTCTATGCAATCTTGATATCAAGAAGTAATGTTTTCAAAGGGAAAGGACAAATGGAAATGAGGTGAAGGAAACAAAACAAGAGAGACAATAAACACTGTAATTTTTCTCTTGAGGAACTGGCAGAAAAAAAAATGCTTCTGACAATCTGAAGAGGAGTGAAACTTCCCCATGCTACAAATGAATATGAAAATACATTCCATGGAAACACCATTCCCAGGTGCCTCCACATCTTTTGATTCAACTGTAAAAATTTGTAATGAAACACAGCCTTCTCAATTTGATAGCATGCCCCCATGGGAGGAGAAACAAAACATCAAATAAAGAGAGAAGGTCACAGATGGGAAAATTGATACACTGGTGCATACATACCACATTTCCTGGCAATCCTCTTGGTCCTGGAGGCCCCACTGGTCCAACAGAACCCTGTTTAAAGAAAGTTAAATTTATGTACGTACATAATTCACAACTCGTACCACCGTAGGAACAACATGTTCCAAGTGGAACTGCAGTTCATGTCGTACAAGGTGTTGTACAAGTACAAAGCCAAAGCACAGCATCTCTTGTGAAACACTTTGTAGCACGAAACAATACAAAAAAGATGAAGACTCTTTTGGGAGCTTAAATTACCTGCATCAAAATAAATCCTAAGTCTAGCTCAAATACAGCAAGAAAGGTCTGAGCCCAAAACATCAAAAGAACAGAGAAAAGTATGTTGATTTATGATGAAAATAAAAATCTAGGTCAACAAAATAGGCTCTGTTGAAAACAAAAGCCTGAAAAATGCTCACTTGTGTTAGACAGACCAGCATCACAAACCATTCAGAGTGGTTTTGTTCTGAATTACAGATATTTTTGTCTGCAATCCCATTCAGGATGCATGCCTCCAAACATGCATGGGGGACACGGAAGGAAATATTTTCAGATTATGTCCCCAGAGAGATACATGCTTGGGGTTACCAGGCTATAGTTAGACATTTTCCTCTAGACCTGACAGTATCAGGTCTAAGTCATTATCTCTGGAGTTACTCATCACTCTGCACAGGCCAGGGTTCACCTGCTGTTACAGCTTCACAAGGAAGAGGATTTCTATCAGCATTCCCAAGCCATTCAGGATGAAAACAGACAATCTAAAGACATCTGCACTGGCAAAGTGAAATAATCGACCTGACTTGGATATAGAAACCTCTTCTACTGGAAGATCTGGGTATCATTTTCTTGCAGAAAGATAATGTGAACAGCTGAGAGTTGGTGAGAATTTTCCACAGCACAACTGTGACAGGTATTCACAGAAAATGAATGTATCTATGAAGCTCATGTAAGAGAATTAAAGGTTTCCTCATTTTTGTGTTATTTGCAGTTACTGGTCTATGAGTCAAAAGAAACATGTGGAGCAGTGGCAATCTATGATGGGATAGCAAACAAAAGGATGTTTGCATATGTGTACATTTCCATATCATTAATATTCTGCACATCACCAGGTTATCCTAAGAAATAAAATCAGTGAATGGGTTTACGGGGAGTGGGACACTCTTAGCTGCTTTTCCCCACACAGTCTAAGGAGTCCTTCAACTGAAGACAATGGAGAATTGAAGACAGGCAGTCAAGAATTTAGGGTCAATGCACTGCTAAATACAATGTCTGAGCACAAATCCAAGCAGGGAAAGGATAAAAACAATGACACAAGGAGACAGTCAGTGCTCTAGGATGCTTTGCTTGGATTTCCTATGGCTTTCTTCTCCTGTATACAAACATACAATCATAGAATCATAGAATCTTTTGGGCTGGAAGGCGACCCTTAGAGGCCATCCAGTCCAACTCCCTGCAATGAACAGGGACACCTACAGCTAGATCAGGTTGCTCAGAGACCTGTTCAGTCTGACCTTGAATGTCTTCATAACTGCTCCCAGTCTGTACTTGAAACAGTTCTTCTCTTTTCCTTCTCTGCTTACAAAAGAAGTATGTGGTCTTTTTTTCAAATACAAAGGGCTTACACAACTGTTATTGTAATAAAACAGGACTTGAAACTTTAGCTGTTCTTTAGCATACAGTCAGACAATAGTAGCACTCCCTTCCATACAAGCCTCGAAAAGTGGTATGTAATGATTCCTCTGGTGATGAGGCTTTATTATAAAAAGCAAAATTGACTACAAAGCCTAAAACCAACTGTTATCAAAAACTAACTCAGGCTGCTGCTGGGAAGCTCACTCCATGAACCAGCTGACTGCCTGGGTTTGGCTGATAGCACAGTGCAGCAGCAAGCTCTGCCTCACTTCACCCAGAAAAGTGAGCTTTTTGTTAGACAGGGAGACTTATCCAAAAAAAGATGAACAATTTAGAGCTGGGCTGATTGGGCCATTGATTGGCTTGGTGCAGCTGCATCTGTTTGCCCACCAGCAGCGACTCTTCTTTCAGCTGCAGATTAGGATGTGCCCTGCACCCAGGCAGCCTGGGACCATGAATCAGCAAAGCAGGGAGGGACTTCCATGTCCCTTTAGGTGTATTACTGCCAAGGAAAAATGCTGCAAGGGAAACAGCTACTCACAGCCTCTCCGGGAGCTCCAGCTTCTCCTCGGGCTCCTTTTTGCCCTTTTGTCCCCTGTACAGGAAGAAAAGAAGTACCAGCTGATTAGAGATGGGATGGGACTGCCTGCCAGACAAATAGACTTCAGGATGCCTGAACATGCACTCAGCTAATCAATTCGCAGAGGAGTTTAACGGCTGAGGAAATGGCTCTGTGCAGTTCTCAATGCAGCAAGAAAATGAAATACAAAAATAAAACCCTGAGACATAAGAAGAATTACTAATGACCGATCAGCTCAGAGGCTATTTCCCTGCACTGCATGTTGGAACTTGCAGACATTCATCTGGGTGAAACTGCTTCCTATCCTCAGGCCTACCTGATGCTTTCATCCTTAGCTGAATTCTGACGGTCTCTTTGCAAAGAGAAGGATTTGCCAGCAGTTCCCAAATACCGACAATCATTTAGGAATGGTCAAAATAGATTACAGGGCAGAGAGTTTGCCATGGTCCTACATGCTACTTAGTTCTTTCATTAGGATTTTGGCATGACAGAGTGGAGTCTATCCATTGATCTGGTACCCCTTTTAGCACATGGTACTTGAAAACTGCATGGCATTATTGTTTGGTTTGGGTTTTTGTTTGTTTGTTTTCATGATGCTAAGACTGCTGTTAACCAGTTCACGTTACTGATCCTCAAGTAACAGATGATGACATGAACACAGCCCAAGTGAAGGCAGAGTAAGTACCCTTCCATGTTCACATGGAGACACACCTCAGTGGTACATGGAAATAATGTGCATGAGCCAAGAATTTTTCAGATAATTAAGATTATAAATCCATGTCACATGAGCAATAGTGCCATCAGGGTTAAGTGAGCTGGGGTTGAATCTGAATGCTCTGCAACATTTTGTTAATGTATCGCAGTAACCTATCTGTGAGACCTGTGATTTGGTGGCACCAATACAAGGTGCCCTTGTGAAAGAACCTAATGTTGGAAGAAGTCTTTCTCCATGTATGACATATTTCTGCTTTGATTCTCTTCATATTGTCCAACATGAGCAAATATCTGTGTAGACCCTAAACATAGAATGATGAAGGAGAAATGGGATGTTGGTGTTTGGAATTATTCACAGTGAGATGCACCATGAAATCAATCCTTTCTGGTCACAATGAAGATTTTTATTAAGTTATGCCCCTCTTACCTGTAGTCCTACAGGTCCTGGGACACCCTGTTCACCTGGGGTCCCCGGTAATCCCTGCAAAAAAACAGAGGCAAAGGTGGAAGAGCTGAAGGAAACAGTTCTCTTCACCAAAAGTAGATGTTATTTCTCCCTCCCACTGAGAGAAGAAAGAGCATTTTTTATAGAGGCTGTGACTGCACAGGACTATCTCTCCTGAGGGCTCCTTCCAGAACAGGAGCAGAGCAGAATATAAATGGAGTAGCCAACTGCACTATTTAGAAGGGCCATGTTTCAAAATCTTATTCTAGTCTTCTTCTCAGCCACTAGGGTCCAGAGCTAAAATATTAGGTGCTTAATTTCATGTAATTTGTCTTCCTGTGGAGCCAAAGCTAAACACCCCTGTGGCTATATCTGATGATAGAAGCATCCTGGCTATAGAAAGAGCATGTCCCACACTCTCTCTCCAAAAGAGGCAGCTCTTATGACTTCTCCTTGCTAAAATTCACAACTGACTTAAGAAACACTTAGCTTTACTTACAGGTTCTCCACTTGCTCCTTGATCTCCTTTTTCCCCTTTTGGTCCTGGTTCACCCTGATACAAAACAAGACAAAGAGAAATAAAACCTAGAAGTCACCCTAGTCTTGTTCTGTAAGAGGACTCCTTTGATCAGATATCCATTTCTGGCACAAAGTACCTTCCTCAAAGGACTGCAGAGATTTTTGTCTAGACTTCTAGGACTAGTATTATACTAATAGTGAAAAAATTCAGTTTTAAAAGTTTTCCTGCATGGTAAAGAGTAGTTAAACAGTCTGCAATCCTAAAATTTTATCAGTTCTGCTTGAGTGTATTCATAAGCCAGGTGACATATCCAACAGCAAAAGCACCAGGGCCACTGCACTGCATTGTCTATCTGTAAGACCAAAAGCCTAAAGCTGTCCTACAGCATGGAAAGTGTCCCACCTGCAAAATGTTTGCTATCCTACCTGACTGAGGGAATCTTGAGCACTTCCTGAGATGGGTGTTACACAGCTTTTCCAGGTCTTTAGTTTTGCCAACATTTCCACACATTGGTGCAGCTTACCCTCCCTCCTGCAATGCCAGTTCACTATATAATGCACTACCATTACTGACTAATAGGAATAATTTATCCTTATTCTTCCTCATTAGAGATGCTTTCAGACAGGTGTTCATCAGCTCTGTGTTGAGTTCTTAACTAATTATCAGTAAGAGTATATTTCTATTTTTTATAAATGGAATGAACAGCACACAGCTGTGCAACTAGACAGAGAAAACCTGACACTACTTGAGTACCCACGTTTGCTTACTTATAAGACCATATGTATTCACGCAATAGCAATCACCACTTATTTATTATTTATCATATGAGGTGTTTCAATTATGCAATCAAAGAACAGTAAGAACATCAGTGAATTAAGCTCCCCCCAGCACACATGGGAGGAATAATGATCAGCTGAAATGCAGAACCCATGAACAGTTTGCATTTTATTCACATCTGCTATTTGCCAACCATTTCTGCGTCACCTGGGAATTCAAAGTCTGTTTGAAAATGGTTCTCTATCAGACAAAATAAAAGTAATAGCGTAAATACTGCTTATGTCTGAATTTATTATGCATAATGAATAAATATTATGCTTTGTAAGAAATAATTCGAAGAATTTTACAGTCAGCACCTGGGCAGACCAACTTTCAATCAGGCAGTCCCTGATGCCATCTACTGGCCTCCAGAGAAGCAGTGTGACCACATGAAGTGCTTAAAACTGACAAACCTGCTCAGTTGTGTCTGGAATTTGTTTCGTGTAAGAGAGAAGAGCAACAAGGCACAGACATAGCGTAATAAATCTGTAGATAACGATGGTATTACTAAATGAAAATAAGGACGTGTATTATTAAGGGGAACAAGATCGCAGAGGGAAGAAGCAACTCAAGAGATAAAAAGAGGATTTGTTTTAATATTCTCATTTTTCCCACATTTTCCTCAATATTTGACTTGCATGTCAGGGCAAAACCAGCAGAATTCCGGACTGATGCCTTTGCACAGCCACAACCAAAGGCATTTCCTACCCTATCTACCTTCAAGTCCTTCCCAAATTTGCCAAATCCATGACTGCCCACAAGAGACCATTAACTCTTCCCACCAGTGCTGCACACTGCAGACACCTCTACCCCTGGCAGATGGACTCAATCAGCTGCCACCTACTTTTTCTCTAAAGCTCAATGAACAGAAATGATGTGGTGACAACTAACAGCTGCTACCAAGCTGGGCAAGATCAGTGTTCACAGCATTGCTGACCTCCTCTCTTGGCAGCGTCCTCCTGTAGTCTCAGTTAATGCATTTGTCATTTCTGTGCCATATAAAGGAGAGTGGGGGCCAGCTATAACCAGCTGCAGTTGGGGGTGGAAGGCAAAGTGAGAAACCATCTTCTGTTTTACTGTTTTGCTCATTTCCAATGCTAATACCTGACTGCCACTGTGATTCTCACACACTTCATCACCAAGAAACTCAATGCTCTGAATTCGCTGGTCTAAATAGATATGGCAGAAACCCCTCTACACCCTGCTAGGTCAGGAAGTTTCTGTGGAGCCCACAGCACAAGCTGCACCCAAAACAAACAACAGAGCTGTGGTGATTGGCAGAGAGCAACTCAGAGTCACTTGGCTAGAGATTTTCCATTTCTGACAATTACTGTGGCATGTTTTAAATAAAATTGATTTAAACCAATAATAAGGAAAGAGAGGTGCTGTCTTCTATTTACGTGTTTCCTGTCTCTGCCTGTGTAAGCCACTCTCTGCTGCTATATATCACAGAATCGATGGAATGCTATGCCAAGTAATGTGTTTTGGAGATTGCATGACAGTTTTCAGCACCTTGCTGGTGCTGTAGTCTCTATGACATAATCAATGACAACCTGCTAAGGCATATTACTACCTTCTGACACCTTCACTTCTAAAGCTGTAAATCAAAGCTAACCTCCCCTTCTCCTCCCAAACTCTGCAGTTCTATATGCAGTTCTGTGCAATGGTAAATACTGTTACTGTTAACTTGCACATGGAGAAATCCCAGTGGTCCGACCTGCTGACATACTTCAGTCCTTTTAGTCTTCACAGTCTTGCAGCTCATTTACAAGAGCAATGCACTCAAACCTAAAGAGAAAGCTCTTGTGACTGCAGTAGTACAAAGACCACGTAAGTTGTCATTATTCTGCATATTTCATAGAATCATTAAGGTCGGAAAGAATCACTAAGATCATCTAGTCCAACCATCAACCCATCACCACTGTGCCCACTAACCATGTTCCTCAGTGTCATGTTTCTTGAGTATCTCCAGGGACAGTGACTCTACCACTTCCATAGGAAGCTTATTTCAATGCCTCAGCACTCTCTGAGAATAATCTTTTACTGATATCCAACCTGAATTTTCCCTGGCTGAACTTAAGACCATTACCTCTCATCCTACCACTGTTACCTGGGAGAAGAGGTTGACCCCCACCTCGCTACATTCTCCTTTCAGAGAGTCGTAGAGAGTGGTAAGCTATCCCCTGAAACTTTATTTTGTTCGTATATATAGCAGCAAACTAGGAGCTAAAGTGAAGAGAGAAACAAAGAAGTTGTCACCAACTCCGACTCTATCTCACATTCCGATTTCCATCTCTGAAGAACTTGTCACGCACTTTCTTCTTTTAATGCCACATTTGCAGCCTACTTGTACCACTTACATGTACTAAAGCCTCCTGATCCTTAACAAGCTTATCCACACACCAAAGCTATGATCTTAAGTAATGCCAGTTAATTCCCATTATGTACTGCAAAACATTCCTCATTGGAACAGTGGATGGCATAAAGCTGTGTCTTGGCAGAATCTGTTTTGGATGCTGGTATAACCAGGACAGCTGTGGGCTTCTCATCACTGCTGGTTAACATGGTGATGTTGCTCAGAACCAGACTTAAACTGAGCTCCCTAATGAAAGCATTTAAATAACACTGGAATTACTGAGGTACTCTAACAGACATTAAAGGTAATAAGCCAGAGGACATCTTTATTAGAGACATTACTTACAGGAATCCTAGGGTGTGGGGTGAAGAAGGCTGTCTGGAAAAGAAACCAAAGTATTAAAAGAAGCACTGTCAACTTTCCTGGAAATGCAAAAGCTTCTGTACTCTCCTTCTCATTATAGATTATGCATTCCGTGTAACCATTAGTAGGTTTATAAATGAACAACTCATTGTAACATCTGGCTGCTTGGAAAAAAGCCCACAGGCCTCAGGTATTTCTTAGAAAATCTGAAATATGAATATAAACTCAAAAGTGTCCTATGTGTCTTCAGTATTATTAAACTTTCTAACTCCATGGCTGAGCTTTTTGTTTTGTACCACTTACATGACATCTCAACATAACTGGTTGTCTTACGACATTGGTCATCCTGAAGGAATGGCCAGATATAAAAGGATTGCAATTAGCAGAGAGAAGCAGCATCTATTATCAAAATTGACAAAATCTGGAAAAATAAATAAATTCTTGATGAAATGAGAATACACTGAAATCACTAGCTATCTCTACAGATGAAATGGAAATTACTTCTCCCTACAAACGCTGGAAGCTTGAGCTGTCAGGCTTATCTTTTTTACATCTATCCTTGTGATATTGTATTTATAAGCTTTATTTTCCAAGCTTTTGACCAAGACAGGTTTATTATTAATCAAAGTCTTCTCACAGGATCCTATTAAGTACCCCTGGTCACAGGCTAATGAGGCCCAACTGATCGCAAGGAAGAAATTGCAATACCTCCTCCACTGCTGTATGAAGGTTTGCAGACACTGGATTATCTCCAAGAGATCTTGATTAAAATTCTCTTCATGACCTGTGAATGCGGCAGCTGCAACCAGCTGAGGTGAGCAAAGCTGAAAAAGTGGGTATTTGACACTTTCCAGAGGATCTGTAACAGGGACCAGCCTTTCTGTTGCAACAAGAAGCCTGTTCTTGGTACTTGCTCCAAGCTGCTTATTCAGACATTGCTGGAGGGAACTGTGAGGTTTGTGTATTTATATTCAGTGAATGCCTGGAGTTAACTCCATAGCAGTCATGCTCATGCATCCGAAAGGAATTGTTCAGGCTCATTTAAAAACAATAAATTGATGTTTTCTTGTGGTTTGTTTGCTTGTGTGCAAGATCTACTGCTGAACCTAAATATCTATCAAGTTCTGGAAGGAGATCTTTCTGGGCGTCCAGCACAGTATGGCACTATCTGCAGCAAAGGCTACAGCACTGCTCTTCCAACCATAACTTACTGTCACTGAGAAGTGGAGCCCTCTGCTGTTCTTGGAAAAAGAGGAATTGTTCACCACAAGAGAAAAGCTGTTGTTCATTCATATCTGTTCTTAGTGAATCAGTTTTACCATGAGGTCTCAGGTGGGAAAATCTAGCTCACCTAGAAAATCAGTCAGAAAATACTCTTCACCTTCACCCATTACCTTCATCATCAGCTTCTACAGCTGCTAAACATGTCAGAAGTTCAATTTAAGTGCAACCACGAAACAAGTGCACAGAAAAAGGCTGTTTGTGAAGAAATAGAAGAGTGCTTAACCTCCAAAAACACAAAACATGACTTCATAGAGCTCCTTTCAAACCAAAGGAGCTAAATGTAAATGGGTACTAATGTTTCAGCAGAGAGGCACAGATCCTGAAAAATTTTGTTTTTGAAGCACTTGTATGGTAGAAGTGTGAGGACGCCTGGAATGTTTTTTGCAGCACAATGTCTTACTTACTGTTCCAGGTAAGCCTGGCGGGCCAGGGGAACCTGTATCACCCTAGGGAGAGAAGAATATAACTGTGGATATAAAAGGTGAGCAAATAAACATCAACATTATCATCTAGAAGATACAACTTCATCAGATGAAATGTACCGTAGAATTGGGGTAGAGCTTAATGTGCAATTTTGGTTGAAGCGTATCAGAGTTCTTGATTGGAAAGCATGTTTTAGCTAAAACTGTTATATGGGGTAAAAGCACAGCCATCTCCTCTGGGTCTTTTGAATGTGGCTGTTGGGGCCCAGCCTGGTCTCTGGGGACCCAGGCTGGAGGACATGGCCTCCATCATCCCCTTTCCATTTGCGAGCCCCCTAGTGAACCAATATGGACTCACCATTTGTCTGATACATTGGCCCAGGCCCAAGACCTCCATCCCTTGCCAATCAGTCCAGCTTGGTTTACTAGCAATAGGCAGTGGTGCAGAGCACCACACTCACCTCACTCACATCAGTCTCATTCCAAATTAAAGAAACTGACTTTAGTTTCCATCAACAACTTACTATTTCTTGTGTTATTCAATAAATGATTGTATCTGTTACACAGAGTTTCTTCTGCCACTTCACAGACTTCAAAACAGCTAATCCATGTGAGACTATCTCCTCCATCTCTTGTCTCTAAGCCCTCTTCTCTTCTTATATAAGGACAGGTAGTGACAGGACAAAGGGAAATAGTTTTAAACTGGAAGAAGGAGGAATTAGACTTGATATCAGGAAGAAATTTACTGTGAGGGTAGTGAGACTCTGAAACGGGCTGTGCAGTGAGGCTGTGACGACACACTCCCTGGAAGCATTCAAGGCCAGGCTGGATAGGGCTGTGAGCTACCTGGTCTAGAGGGAGGTGTCCTTGCCTATATCAGGGGGTTTGGAACTAGACAATCTTAAAGGTTTCTTCCAATTCAAACCATTCTAGGATTCTATGATTCTATAAAGAGGACCATGCTTATTTCATGACTCACCTTTTCTCCTCTTTCCCCTTTCAGTCCTGGGAGACCAGCATTTCCCTTTCCTCCCTAAAAGCAAGAAAAGGAAGGTAGGAAGTACACACACTTTGATTTGATTTAATCAGTTTCATTTTACACTTTCAGTTGATCTTATCTGTCCTTCAAGATGAAACGAAAGCAATTAAAAGGGTAATTAATACATCTGAAATGGCTTCAAAAAATTCACACTACTTTCAAAAGCCAAAAAATATTGACTAAGTTAATGGAAAGGAAAGCACCAATTCCGAATCAATTCGCATATAGGTCCTGTTTATTGATGTAGTAAAAAAGGTCAGAATTTTCCAGTTGAACAAGAGAAGCAGAACACATTTAAGACTTAGAGAGGACACTCATTCTACCAGTTTGTTTATGCCGAAAGATTTCTGAGATATGAGATATGAGTCTACTTTTCTACTTCACCCCGGAAACTTGGTGGCCTGAATGGGAGATGCCTAACAAGGATGATGTAAATATTCCTCAAAGTGCATATACAAATGTATATATTCAGCATTAAAATAGGGAAAATCTGACCTAAATTTATATGATTTCATATATAGAGGGAATATATTCGATATCCTACACTTTAATATTGTCATGGTTTTATGATTTTTTGTTATATTATTGATATTCCACATCATAACATAATGTAGTGCATTGGAAGTTAAAGAAGACCACGCAGCTAGAGCATTAACTCTTTAACCATGACAAATATATATATAATATAGCAAATCAAACACTAAGACTTCAGTTGATTGTACATCTTTCTTGCTCGCATTCAAGGACATAGTCAGCTATCAGAACTAATGGCCTCGCTGACACAGCTAAATTTACTACCAGGTCCAACTGCTTTCTAGTGCATGGGTGCCTCTGACAGTCTGCAGCTGGCCAGGGCTTGGGTGGAAGTTAGGCCATCAGACAATAATCGAACCAATAGGAATGTTCTCCAGTGCTTAGTGACAAGAGAAATTTGGGATTTTAGTTGTTATTATTTTTTTAATGTTCTTAAGTCATGCAGATACTTTCAAAAGTGAGGCCTAAAGGGCCCTGTGCCTCTTCTACTGCCTAACTAAGGGTATGGCATCAGACAAAATCTTCTGTGTTCAAGACAGACATTATTAATATCTCCACTGCAATTAGCAATGATCATAAGGCAGTGAAGCACCCTGTTGGAAGGGCTTTTTTGTGGTCTCCCTAGAGGTCAATCTTCCCACAAGATCACAAAGAGAAAATATTATCTAGGGACAATTGAGAGAGAAGTCCTCCTGACACCTAATGGTCAAATAAAATCAAGCTATGGTTCAAAGTCACTCACCTGGTCTCCTTTTTCTCCTCTCAGTCCAGGTAATCCCTGAAGACCAGGAAGACCTGCTTCACCCTAAAAGTGAGAGAAAACCATGTGTGAAATCCAGGTATGCTCAAGATGCATGACTTCCATTAAAAAACTTTATTTGAGAATGAAAGAAAAGACTGGTAGGCCAACTCCTCACTCATTCACGTCAGATTAAAATTACATCAAATCTAACTCTCAGGGTTGATTAATCTAGCCAGAGTGTCCTTAGGCTAGGAAGGATGAAACCTTGATTTAGCTGTCTAATGGCTGATGCTAGATGGTGAATTGTTCAGCACTCATAATGTCTGCAGATGGTTTCTTCTTGATACATAATTACACCATGATATATGTGCGCTATACTTCAGGCCAGAACCTGCCCTATTTTGTGTGTGTGATTGATTCTATGTGCAGCTTGCTGAGAACAGGATCTTGTTTAATTATCACATTGTTTCTTTTTCCAGGGGAATAATTACCTAAAACAGCAGCAAAGACCTTTTTTTTTTTCTTCTTTTTTTTCTCTTTGTATTGTTAAGTGGTATCATAAAATGTAAGGTGTATTTTCTTCACACTGTTACATAACAGTAACAAGCAAGCAACCAAGCAATCCAGAGCAACAAAAAGAATAAATCTAACTTTTATTTTCATTTATTACAAATCTGATGTAGTCTAGCAATGCAAACACAATACTATTAACCTTAAACGTACAGATGTGAACTTATGAGCAAGTTCAGAATTTTCTCAATGCGTCTCATGTTTGGATTTGTTTCTGTCTAAAACTCACTTTTTAGTTTCTGCTTTATTATGAATGCAAGCTGTTGGAGTAATTGTACTCTGTGCCATGTGGTTTGTTCTAAATATAAAAAATAGTCTCAAATTTAGCTTCAGGTTGAACTAGATTGTCACCTGAAAATAGTAACATGGTGCACCATATATAATTACACTGTTATGCACATTTCTAGTGCAGTATCTCAAAGGATCTCAGTAGTGGAGAAAACCCAACTGCACTATGTGCTATATGAATAGGAACTAAGAATTGGTTATCCTTAAAGAGATTAACTCTTTATAGCAAGAGTCCAAACGTTATCATGATGTAGATGCAATGAATGCAGAGAAATTGGGTTAGGAAAAAGATGTTTTCCTAACAGAGAATAGCTGGGAATGATATTTAATGAATTTTAAAAGACAGTGACATTTGGTGACAAGACAGTGATGCTTTTTGAGAGCCACTGTAGGATCCTGGATGATGATGAGATCCCAGAGACTGTGAAAAAGATGAACAGAGGGCATAAAGCTATAGAGAGGAAAAAAGAGGATTTGGAGGAAAAACAAAAAAAAACAAACAATGTATATTTGGTCTTTTGAAAGACACTGAAGAAAAATATTAATGATATTTTATGGGTCCCAATGAGATTTATCTCAGAGTCCTGAGGGAATTAGCCTCTCTCAATAGTATTTGAAAAGTGGTGGAAATTAGGTTAAGTCCTGTCCCTGGTGACTGCGAAAAAGGTAACATCACATCCATTTTTAAGAAGGGTAAAAAGGATGACCCTGGGAACTACCATCCTATGAGTCTCAACTCTGTGACAGGAAAGATCGTGGAGGAGATACTCCTGAAAGCTGTGCTAAGGAACTTAGAAGATAAGGAGGTGATAAAGGTGAACCAGCATGGCTTCACCAAGGGCAAATCCTGCTTGACCAGCCTAGTGGCCTTTTATGATGGCGTCACTGCATCAATGGACTAGAGAAGAGCCCCTGATGCCATCTATCTGAACTTCAGGCCTTTGTCATGGTACCCCACAACATCCTTCCCTCCAAATTGGAAAGATCTGAATTTGATGGGTGGACTGTTCAATGGACAAATAACTCGCTGCAGGATTGAGTTGAGAGGTTGGTGGTCAATGGCTCCATGTCTGAATGGAGACTGGTGATAAGCGGAGTCCCTCAGGGCTCAGTGCTGGGACTGACACTCTTTAATGACACTGACAGTGGGACTGAGTGCTCCCTCAGCAAGTTTGATATGACACCAAGCTGTGGGATGCAGTTGACACACCAGAGGGACAGGATGTCATCCAGAGGGACCTAGACAGGCTTGAGAAGTGGGCCCGGGAGAAATTCATGAGATTCAAGAAATCCAAGTGAAAGATTTTGTACCCTCACTACCAATAGAACCTAGGGGATGAAAGGATTGAGTGCAGCCCTGCCAAAAGTTCCTAGGGGTACTGGTGGATGGCAAGCTAGCAATGTGCCCTTCCTGCCCTGGGCTGCGTCAAAAGAAGCATGCCCAGCAGGTTGAAGGAAATGATCCTGCCCCTCTACTCTGCACTGGTGAGGTCTAACCTGGAGTACCGCTTCCAGGTGTGGAGTCCTCAGTGCAGGAGAGACGTGGATCTATTGGAGCGTGTCCAGAGGAGGCCACAAAAATAATCCAAAGGATGGAACACCTCTCCTAGGAGGACAGGCTGAGAGAGATGGGTCTGTTCAGCCTGGAGGGGAAGTGATCTGATAGCAGCCTTTCAGTATCTAAAGGGGAGCTACAGGAAAGAAGAGGACAGACTCTTTAGCAAAGTCAGTGGTGATAGAATAAGGGGAAATGGCTTCAAGCTTAAAGAGGGTAGATTTAGGCTGGGTATAAAAAAGCCTTTTACAGTGAGGGTGGCACAGTACTGGCACAGGTTGCCGAGAGATATGGTGGATACCTTGGAGACTTTCAGGGTGACTCTGGATCAGGCCCTGGGCAACCTGATCTAGCTGTGCATGTCCCTGTTCATTGCATGGCAGTTGGACTAGATGGCCTTTAACGTCCCTTCCAGCTAGAAGGATTCTATGAGGTCAAAGACAAGAAGGTAATAAAAAGGTAATAAAAACCAATATTGATCTGTTAAAAACTCATAATTTCAAATCCATCCACTTTTCTCCCTTGAAAGGACAACTGATCAGACAATAAGGAAGCATTTGTGTGATGTATCTCAACATTACTAAGATGTCTAACACAAGCCAACATGATTTGCTCATTAACAAAGTGCAGAAATACAGTGTACAAGAAGAGTCTTTGTAGAACTGATCAAAAAAACTCACCTACATTCACACATCTGTTACTAGCTGTTTACTTCCAGATTCAGAGAGAGATGAAGTGAAGTCCTCTAAGGGTCTGTACTTACTATTCAATATTTTAATTTATAACTGAGATGACAGAAAAGAGAACACTGATAAAATGTGTGGAGAATATTACACTATAGAGAGAGAGGTACTTTGGAAAGTGGGATTAAAATTCCAAAAAAAGCCCTGTTGAATATGGAAAAATTACGAGCAGTTCCTAAAATTGATAGGGCAAGGAGAAACTAGCACAGCTTATAAAAACCTGCTGTGTGAAACACCTCTTTCTTCCTCTACTCCTGATCTAGTTGGTTGTATAGATACTGTGTGTTCAGTTTCCTTACAAATAACAGTGTGGGAGCATGGGACCATTCTATTTCATCTTTACAGCAGAAGATTGGATTGAGATTGATAGAAGTGAGAGATGAATGAGGCTCAGAGACCCCTCTTGCTGGCTTATGCTCTGTAAATCAGTATCCAAAAACATATGATAAAGATGTAAGACTATCTTATATAGATAACTTTCTACAGAGTTAAAATGATGGTATGCAGATGAGACAGCATTTAAGTATCTGGTCAGTGATCCAGACTGGACTCCAGACAGATGCATGCTTTAGGAAATCCCACAATGTTTCCCTACTTACTTGCTGTTATCTGCTGAAACTTAAATCTTAATTCATAACAATTAAGATAACTGTGTAAATTCTGACAGTCACCTGGGGTTATTTCCTAGCATGCATTTGTATCTAGAAATGACTTGATCACACTATGCATCACATATTTACAAAAAGTTCATCATCATCCAGAACCATCACCAGCAGAGTGGTTTAATGTGAAGGAAAAACAATCACTTTTATGCCACTCTACCCTCCTTTTCTTTCTTATCTACCAGAAACAAGATGACTGAATTTCCTGAAGTACAGACAAAATTGGATTTAGAATATTTGCTCTGGAACATTGCTTTGTCCAACCATGAGTCTTATCTGCTGACTTGCACTCTCCTTGGCAAAGGAAGTTATTGGCAAATGGCTTTATTACTGCATGTGATCACTCTGCATCATCTGACAGGTAGGTGCTGTTGCTAGCACCATTTTTTTTCTGCTCACCTGTTCACCAGGTTGGCCACGACTTCCTGGTTCACCCTGGAAAAGCAAAACCATGAAGTTAGCATTAAAATGACCCAATCCTTTTGCAAGAATGCTTTCTCTTCAGTACAACTCATGTTATTCTACCCTGGCTCATGTTATTCCGCCCACTTTTTGTAAGGCACTGAAGCTGTCTTCTTTGATAGCTTGGGATTCCTAGCCACAGGGATCCAATGTAAGGTTCAGGTCACATTTTCCTATATACACAGACTAGAAAAAGGAGCATCAAACAGGGTTTCATGTCTTAGAATGCAATGAACAATGAAAGTCACTGAACTACATCTGCTCTCCCTCTTATCTCTACAGTTTTAGAGGAATCTTACTCTCCTGACTTCAGTACAAAGCCTTCTAAAATCACACTCTGAGTGACTCAGTGGCTGCAGCAAACTTAGAAATAAAATTCCTTACCTTAGGGCCAGCTTTTCCAGGAAAGCCTTCCTCACCCTTTTCTCCTTGTTCTCCCTGTGAGGAACATGAGAAATTAATATACAAACTCCTCTTGCAGTGCAGCAATGTTGAGGAATATTTTGGCTCAGATCCCCAGCCTCAACCTGAGGATGTAAATGGAGACACATGAGAGTATCTTTCCTGCTATTTACAAACACATCTCCAGCAACAATCACCCAACTAAAATATCTCTAGAATAATACAAAGTTAACCAGTGTTACTTTAAAAACATCCATGGCAAATCACCTGAAAAACAAAATATCCATTCAGTTTCTTCAAACTCTATGTGGTGAAAAAGACTACATTTTCCATTAAGCAAAATATATAACTGTGGAATTAGAATCTTGCTCATTGGGACTCTTAAATAAATCCTTTGATCTCTCCTTGTGGGCAGTGTCAAGACCGAGAGCAGAAACTGTGGTGGATTAAGAACTGAAATATGCTGTGTATCTCAGAAATGCAGTCGATACTTCACAGAGCTCAGTAATTTGTGATATGCCCCAAATTCATCACTTTTATTCATCAGTACACTCAGACAGAGAAATGCTGGACTTGGGCTTCAAGTATAGATATGACGGGTTCCTGGAAAAATTTGAAGTAATAATGGCCAAGCACCAGAGTTGAGAAGACTGATGCAGTGCCGCTGCCTTGGACTCAAGGCGGGTTATAGTTAAGTACTTCTTCTAATATAGTGTAATCATTTGGAGCTGTTGGAGCAGGTCCAGAGGAGGGCCACAAAGATGGTCAGAGGGCTGGAGCACCTTTCCTACAAACAAAGGCAGGTAAGCTTGTTCAGCCTGGAGAAGGTAAGGTTTATGCCACAGACTTCTTGTAGTTAAAAGGAGATTATAATCACGTTAGATTAGTTGTTAGGGGGAAAATTAACTCAGACACTGATGACACACTGACACAGACTGCCCAACAAAGCTGCACATGCCTCACCCCTTGATGTGTTCACGGCAAGGTTGGATGGGGCCCTGGACAACCTCATCTGGTGAGTGACAAAACCTACCCACAGATGGGGATTGGAACTGGATGAGCTTGAAGATCCCTTCCATCCCAAGCCATTCTGTGATTCTATGATCTCCTAGGTTGGCTCTGACAGCCAAAATATGGTGCTTTCCTTTGTCACTTACGACTGTAAGAACTCAACAAGAGTTTCTCCTGCTCAAAATGTTGATTTTCCAACTGCAGAGACAACAGAACAGCAGAGGAAGCAAACCTACCTGAATCTGTCATTCATATGAACTTACAAAAAGGGCACAAGAGGTGGGGAAGGAATGAAGAGCCACCCTTCTTCCACATGGCCCCACAGAAGACCTAGGGGGATGGCATATCTTCTTTCGAGATCTTAGAGGATGAAAAAGAAATATCTTTGGGCCTGAAACACTTTGTTGTTCTTTGTGCCTTGGACATGTACACTGATTTGCCAGCCTCCTTGGCTTTCCAGTAGGACAGTGGAAGCTTCTCTGTCTAGAATACTCAGCTGTGTTTGCTGAATAAAAGGCAGTAGCTGAAGACTGGGAGGTCTCTCCTGTATTTAAATTCAGCTTAGTCTTCACAGGGACTCAGTACAGTGCAGTCACATCAGATGATTTGACCCTGGAACTCCAGGGCTAGAAGCAGGTTTGATATGTTTGGCTCTATAGATCTTGTCCCACAGAATCACAGAATTGTAAGGATTGGAAGCGACCTCCAGAGATCATCTAGTCCAACCCCCCTGCCAAAGTAGGCTCCCTGGACCAGGTTGCCAGGTTGCTCCCCTTTCAATTTACACTTCCTAGCTCACCCAGATAAGTTGCCCAGGCAAGCCAGTTATTCTGGTGTATGTGGTGACACTTACCTTTTGACCTGGGAGCCCTGGAAGACCATTTAATCCATCCTTGCCAGGTGAACCCTAAACAAGAGAAAATGAGACCATTTAGTTCCTCTTTGCCAGGTGAACCCTAAACAAGAGAAAATAATGAGCATTAAGAGCCTGTTCCTTAAATTGATAATGGCAATGCTGAGTTTATCCTTCTTGCCACTAGCCTAACATTTAAGATTTGTTAAAACATCTCATGCATCTTCTGACTTTTTCACTACCATGGCTCAAAGTACCCAAAATTTCTTGCAGTGCAGATATCTGCTTGGCTTCATTCAGCAATTTTAGTTAATGACCACAGGATGTCAGTGTTGTAACAGACAAACAACAAAGTTGATGTTTTATGAAGAATGGACTCTTAAATAACTTTTGAAATAGCATTCTCTGTAAATCTCTATTATCTGTAGCTGTAACTTTTTAAAAACATCTTTCACCTTTTAAGTATCAGTAATTCCTTACATAATACACAGACTGGCATTACACAGCATAGAGAGATGGAAGTATTCAGCAAAATAAGAATTAAAATGACTTCTTGTAATGCATTTAAAATAGTGAGAATAAGTTTGGTCCTCTTTTCATGCATCTCTAAACACCTCAGGCATTAAGTGGCACTTTTCAATACTAAGTATTGCATAATTCATCTTTCTTGACTAAAGAGCCAATAGGAATTGCAATGCTCTGCTATAATTAACTTCTTTGCCATGATTCAAGAAACTCCAGTTTGGAAGAGTCACATTTTACCAAACGTAAACTATGTTTTGAAAGGTGTTATATAAAGCACCATAGTCCCAATGTGCAGGGATAGTACAGCTACCACTAGTAAGCCAAAAGGCATCAGTCCAATGTCTGCTTTAAAGAAAATACTGTTGGAGCCAGTACTACAACTATAGGTGCAGACAAGCTGCAGGAAAAGAAGAAAAGAGTTTAGAAGTAAAACATGTAAGGTCACGGAGAGCAGGGAAGCAATGCATTCTATCCCTGAAAACTTACAGCTGGTCCTGGTGGTCCACTTCTACCAGCAACACCAATTTCCCCTGGCAGTCCCTGAAAAAAAAGAATCCAGCACACAATAAGCATCAGTATTTCTGCCCTTCACAGGCTGCTTTCAATTCAACCACAATTTTCCCTCACGGAATAGTCAGGTCTCTGCCACGGGGCATCCTGCAGATATTGACTCATTTGCAGGTAGTGCTAACGTGGCTCCAGTACTCAGTGCAGTTGTCCTGCGGGGCCGGATGGAGCTTTTCTTGAAAACACAAGAGAAAGCATACATTGCCAGAGGCACTGACTCAGTTACCATTGAAATTTAAAGTCTAAATCTAAAATTCTCCTGAACTGTTTTTTTTTTGTTTGTTTGTTTTGTTTTGTTTTTGTATTTTCTCTCCTTGATGTAAACTAAACAACAGGGAAACCAAGCCTATTTCCTTACTGGTGCTCCAGGTGGTCCAGGGGGTCCAGCTATGCCTGGGGGTCCTGGAGGTCCCTGTAAGAGAAGCAAAAACCAGTTCATTAATAACCATGATAGAAGTAGAAAGCCTCAGGTCCTTCCTGCATGCAACTGGGGCTCTGCTCCAAACAGCATCAGCACTGAGCTTCATTTTATTAACTTCTCTCCTAAACCTGCAAGATGCTAAACTGATCTCTCAGGGAATTGTACTCAAGAGCATAAGAAGATCTCCTGCTTAAACCACTAGTTACTGTTTAGATGAGGCGCTAAGGGATTTGATTTAGTAGCTTGGTGGGTAGGGATGGTGGTGTGAGGATGGTTGGACTAGATGATCTTGTAGGTCCTTTCCAACCTAATGAATCTATGAATCTATGTTGATACAAGGCGAGCTCCATCCTGGGCTCCAGTACAAGAGATGGAGCCCATGCAAGACAACACATCCAGCCTACTTTAATCTTGCTTAATGGTACAGAGGATATAGTGGATCAGGTATTCTAAAAGAAGTACCCCAGCATTTTAGTGCTCTGTGTTTACCCTGTTGACAGTCCTCACAAGCTCATACCTCAATGTATACATTCAGCTTCAGATGCTCTAGAAGTCTTACTCATCTCCTTGCAACAACTGTTTATTTGGGAAAATATCATCAGAACAGAAGTACAATTTTCAGAGGGATTTATTTCTGTGTATTGGATAAATAGTCAAAAGTGAGTTCCTAGCTGAAGAGATTTTTTTCCATACTTGACACATCACTGCCTGAGATATAGAGGTGTTTGTTACCTTAAGCTTTACTGAAGACAAGAAAGATTTTCTCCTTTACGTAAAAAGAATCATTTGTTCATCTGTTTTTTGAATCAGGATATAAGCATACAGCGTAGGGATGGATGAGAGAAATAGATACATGACTGAGTTGAAACTCTAACCTTGTCTGTCTCTTTCAGACTTTCTAATACTATGATTTAAGACATTTTCAGTTTCCAGAATAGAGTGAGTTCTGATGTTTGCACACCAAAAACACAAAAAAAAGCAGGGGAAAAAAAAATCCAAAACCAACAAGAGAAAAATGTATCAGGAGGACATTTTTCACTCAGCAGGTGGTGAGACACTGACAAGGCTGTCCAGAGAAGCTGTGGATGTCCCATACCTGGAGGTGTTCAAGCCTAGGTTGAATGGAGCCCTAGGCAGTCTGATCTGGTGGTAGGCAACCCTGCCCATGGCAGGTGAATGGGAACTAGATTATTTCAACCTAAGCCATTCTATGATTCTATGATATACACCAACTTATGCAAAAAATTAAAAGTGAGGAACCAACACAAGATGGAAAATGGTCAGCTTCTGCTCTGCTAGACCTGTTTTACAAACAAATAACAAAAATCACATCTTTCTGTGATTATGAGTCACGGGCCAATCTCAACGTTTAATGAAAAATGCAGCTGAAGAAAAGAATAAAGTGTCATAAACAAGAATGGACAAGAAAAATTTTGTGTTGTGGTTTGATGGAGGAGGAAGGGATAAGCACTCATTTTAGAAAATGCTTGTAAAAATCAGCCAGAACAAATAGCATCATCTCACCAATAGATGGTGCAAAGCAACTGAAAAACGAACTAACAGATGCGCTTGGCTTATATATCACCCGTAATATGCTTCCACTGCAACTCAGTCCAGAGCAGGCATAGAACCATTCCACAAATAACACTAGTATTTGTAAAGTGTCTAAGTGCAAACACGGCTCAAACATCTGCAGGAAGATATGCCTTGGGATCTACTGATGTTGCTGACATAACTCCTGGGGAGCCTAGTTTCTGGTTTAGAGGATGAGGTTTCAGATGCCATTGCAGGAGGGTCCTGCAGTTAAGCAGCTCTAGTCCTGTCAGAGGCAACTGGATGAGACCATCCATCATTTAAAGGACATTCAAAACAAGAATCAACAGTCTAGTACAAGAAAAAGTATCCCACTGCACATACAGTCAGAGGGAAGCTGGATGGAGTGGCCTCAAATGTGAGAGACATGGAAGTCGTATTTGGCCCTAGTCTAATCCTACAAGGGTGGTAGGTATATAGTTGGTATAGGAGCCAAGAAAGGGTTGCTATGAAGAGTGGGTGTAGTGCTGGGAAAGAATTCAAAGATAGCTTTAGATAAACAACCAGAAACTGATCAGCATCAAAGTGGATTATATGTAAATACAAGGAAGATAAAGTGCGAAATTTACCTTTGTGGACTTTCCTAGCCTGTGTCGTGACCCTACCACCTCTCAACATCAAACACGAATTCCCCACCTCTCTACAGCAGACAGCTTCTACCAGGAAGTGAGAAAACTGATATCCAGCCATTTCCAGAAAGAAACAGTCATGCTTTTCTAAGACACACACATAAGAGTGTAAGTTATTTTAAAAGATGGCTTATATGGGTGAAAACATGCTTCTGAAAATTTAATAGTAACTCTTTCTACTTCTTTGTGAGCTTTATGACTTACTAGCTCTCTGATTCCTGCAACAATAGGATTTAATAAGCAATTAACCAGTAAAGAACGTAGCCACTGTTGTCCCATAGCAAACTTCACAAGACCTCCTCCTGAGCATCCCGCAGGTAGAACACCCACCCTAGACAGGATAAATCTACTCCAAAAGAGAAGAATCATTCAAGCATTTATCAGCAAGCAGCACAATCTTCTACACCTAGTGACTAGGACACAAGGAAATAAAAAAGTCACCGTCATGTAAAAGCTGCAGAAATACATTCTATCACATAGATGTCCTTTACAAAGCCTTCCTTTTTGCCATACTTGACCAGAGCAAGACTTGTATACAAAACACACTTGTGTGTCTTCTCCTGACTTCTGAGTATACTTCAAATATTCTCTCAAGTATTTGAGAGGTTCAAACAAACTGACAGTATTTATTTGTTACAGGGAAAAAAACAAAAAACAAACAAACAAAAAAAAACAAAGAAGAAAAAAACACAACACAACAAAACAGCAGTAGGACAGTCTGTACTGTTTAACCCCCAAATCTCACACCATCTGTATTCTTCCTTTTTGATACTGAATCCAGATGAAAGCACCTCATTCTGTTGATCACATTTTGCACTGATCATTTGATGAGTCCTTGTCCCAAATCCAGTCCCCAGTGTTGTCCCTCTAAAACAACGACTCAGAAGAAAAAACAAAAAAGTCACAGAGAACTTTGTTTGTGGCTTGTAAGAGCTCTGATGTGTGCTTCCTACACACTGGAACCAAACCTAGTACATAAAACCTTTCATCTCTAAAACAGTACTAAACAAACTCAGTTAGGAAAACAAATGACAAAACATGAATCTTTTGTCAAAATGTTTAAATGTAGCTATTATAAAACAAATATTTCAAGGTTCTTTAAAATCCAGATATCCATGGGAAATTGTGTTGAGGTGTGTGTTTCGAGAGGAACACCTATAAAGACATTCAGGATTATATTTCATCCAGCTCCATTCCTAAGAGAAAGCAACACAGTTCTCAGGAAAGAAATGTGACACTCAGAACTGAAGGAACAGCTGCATCGATCCTCCAGGAACCACTAAAAGTTGTTCTCTTCTTCCAGCATGCTCCCTGCTGAAAGACAGGCTGGGAAAGGCAGGACTACTAGGATCGGGGTTCTATACTCCCAAAGGAAGTTCTGCAAAGGAACAAAAACCTTTCATGTGAATACATCAGTAGGTTGTGTGGCTCAAATCTGTTTTCCATAAGAAAAGGGATGGCTATGTTTTAAAAGAAGGTGAACAAATGTCATTACGGGATGGAAACAGGAGCCTGATGGCTTCTCCAGATATCTGTCTCCAGAGGAAAAGCTTGTACGGACATATTTTCTGTATACTCTCTCATGCCAATGCCTGGATCCTCTTGCATTATGAAAAAGGCTTAGATAAGCCCTAAATCCATGAAAAAAAAAAAAAAAAACAGACTGTGGTCTGGGTTTTATAGACAGTATGCCATTTTTATGAATGAGAAAAACCTCCAGGACATCTAGAAGCACTTTGTCTCCTGCCACAGCTATAGTGAAATGCATGGGATAGTGCTGAGACCCTATTCCCCCTTCAGAATCTGCTCTCGTCTGCACTTCAGAGCCAACTACATCCTGAAAACCGCCACTCAGGAAGTCCTCACAGTTCTGACTGTTGGCTTCATGTCAGCTCCCCTTCATTTTCATTTCCTTCCCATCAGAAAACCAGCTGTTGCTGCTAGTTTTGAGGAGCAGAACGTGTTTCTCAGCGTCCCTTGCTACCTCAGCTCTCCATTTCTCCTCTACTAGACCTGTGGGATCAGGTCCTCAGATCTACTCTTCATTTATCACTCCTGGTGCTACCTATATCTACCAGCACAGCTCCTGCAAGTTATCTTCAGAAGTACTGCAGTAGAGCACCATATTGCTCTCCTTCCTTACAGACCAAGACAAAGATGAGAGGACACAGGAAACTGGTGTTGCTGATAATGCTGAAAACCAATAAGCCCAAGGAGCCAACAGATCTGCTTATGATGCATGTTATACAGAAAACTTCAGTGATAGTGTCATAATTTATAAATGAATGAGGTCTTCAGTTGTTTCAGCAGGTTGCATGATAGTTGGAATGCTAGCAGTATTTTAAAAAATAAAGTGTACTGAACAGAAATGCCATAAACTGTCTTTCCAGTGCTGTAAGAGCACTGAATAAAGTTGACTATGTACACAGCAGTCTCTGTAGGAGAATTTCTTGCTTTCAGTGCAAGATGAATGGTGCTTAATTGCACTCTTTAGTGCAAGATATGGACACGGTGTCTTCTGTCTACAGATGAAGATTTATCGCCCTATTTGTTTACTTTCAGTTCTTTCACTGTGTCAGGATGGCAAATGAGAAAAAAAAAACAACAACAAAAAATTTCCCTTATGCTCTTTTGTTTCCCAACTATTAGTGGTCTACACTGATGCAGTCTTTTTTCTCTCTCTGTTTTGTAAAAGGCATGTAGCTTATTAAAGACAGTTCTGAGCACTATCTTCTACAATTTCAAGCAGCGCTGACAAAGTCTGAATTCAATCTCAGCTTTGCAGCTGGGGCTGGTATCTTTTTCTTACATTTTGCAGTACTGCATTAAAAAAGAGATGTTCAGAACAGCGTGCGTTTCAAGGGATATAATTTATTTCCTCTGGTTTACTTAAGGAAAGCTGGATTGTGCTCACACCCTACAGATGAGCCTATACTAATGAAATCACTGCCAGCCACAACCATAAAATATACAACTTGTGCTGGTTTCTCTAACAGGTCTTAGTTCTACCACCAGGTTATCTACCATAAAGCAAACCTCAGTAATGGCCCAGATATGTTTCAATTGGGAGGTATAGTGTTTTTACTTAAATTTCCAATAGTTTTAAGTCATTTTGTCTTCCAACTGGTGGACAGCATGCACCTGCTCAGCTCATGGAGCCTGGAGAGTGGCTTAGTGGTACCTGGCTTAGCAAAGTTGAATGTCTCCAACCACAGTCTATTTATACTATTGGATCTTAGTCAATTGTAATGGGAGCTTGGATGTATGCACCTCCACCTTCAACTCCTGCCTTTCAAGAAATGTGTAGACGTGTTGCTTAGGGACACGGGTTAGTGAGCAGTACTGGGAGTAGATGGGCAGTTAGGCTACACAATCTTAAAGGTCTTTTCCAACCGTAATGATTCTATGATTCTATGAAGACCTGACAAAGTAATTCAATGTCTGAGCCCTCGGTGGGTACTGAGCTATCAACCCCCTTCTTAACTGAGCCAGCAAATGCAGCCGTCAAGGCACACCTATACATAGCACACTGTGCCTAACAGCTAATCTCCTGTCTCCTTAGGACACCCATCATGCCTAGAAAAGCATCTGCCTTCAGCCTCTTCTCTGAAATCTTCCTCTCAACAGACAACAGGATAAATGAGGTACATCAAGATCTCAGGTGCCCACATAGAAAAGCATAACCTCACTGTTGACCATGCTTAGTACTCATCTGTCTATTTTAATTGAAAGTACTTTACAGAAATGTTCATTTTTCAGTCCACATTTGAACAGCCTACTGTAATAGAAGTTTGACCCACGATTAAGTTTCCTGCAAAGTAAAATAGTGCGAATAAAGAATAACAGCACAAATATGTTATGAGTTCAGATGTTTTTGCCCTTGCTGCAGCAAAATCACTCAAATCTAGAGGGGAAATAAGAACCAAAGTGTCTACTCCAAGGTTTAATGATGCTGTAAGATGCACTATTTCTAAAGGTTAACAGAAAATAAATGTTCATTTCTGAGGGTACTAACTGGGTAATATGGGACAAACAAATTTATTGACAGGCTCACCACCACAGCAGATCTAGAAGGAAAAAAAAATAATCACAAAAATCTTAACATTTAGTTTGAGTAGAGTAGGCACGCAGTCCTTAAGAGTCAGACTGGCATCACCTCTGTAGTAGATTATCACTATATCTGCTGGCCCTGCTCCAGAGCATCCCTAAGGCTGGCTGCCTTGCAGTGCTGCCTGTGCCTTCTCAGGCTTCTTGCTGGGACTGGAATGATGAATCATTTATCCTGACAAAGCCCAGCAATAAATGCAGATGTTAAGAAAAACTTCTCCAAAAGAGTGGCTAGGCACCAGAAGGGCTGCCCAGGGAGGTGGTGGATTCACCATCCCTGAAGGTGTTCAAGAAACATTTAGATGTTGTACTGAGGAACATGGTTTAGGGAGAAATTTTGGTGATAGGTGGATGGTTGGACTGGATGATCTTAGGGGACTTTTCTCCTTGGTGATTCTCTGATTCTATACCTATGCCTGAGTACACTTCAAAATGCAGTTCTGCATCTCCGTAGGAGGAAAGGTTTCCAACTACACATCACTAGAAAATGCAGGATGTCTCTGAAGGTGTTGAGAAACCAGCATCTGTCTCACAGTAATGAAGAGGCTGGCTCACCTTTCCCTGAGATTTCAATAGATACACAGAATAGGGGTCAGAATTAATTGGCAGCCTTTTGTAGCTTTTTTGTGCCTTTCAGAAACATGGCTTCTGAAGCCCTTATCTCCATCCCATCCTTCTGCCAATTCAGCTCTCAATGGGAACAGAAAGGTCAAAAAAGCAAAATCACATTTAAATTTAAAATAGCAGATGAAAATGAGGTTATCACACTGTCCTAACCAAGTTTATACATGGGCAAATGAAGTTTTGTAGCCCTCAACACCATGGAGACGGCACAGGAGGAGGTGACACAAGACTTCCATTAATCATTTTTAAGAATACATGCGTAACTACAGCCTAAGGAAACCTCTTGGTTATTCTTGGAGCACAGCACAATTAAGATAAAATAAAAGAGAGAGAGAAATGCTGATGAAGTGCTTACAAACCTCATGTCACAAAAAATGCTGCTAAGCTGAAAAGTAGTTTTGTCACAAGTTCAAGGTAAGCACTTTCTCTAAACAGAAATATGGAAGACTGCAGTAATATATCCAGGACAATGTGGCACTTCAGGAAAAGGAACAATATTTTTCCATCCTTACAGTTAGCTTGGAGGAAGAGTCAATTTAAGTATTCCTCAATGGGGCTAGAACTCTATGCAGTTTTAATTAACATAAAATTTGAAAACTTTATTTAGACTGTGCTGAAAGGAAAACTACTTAATGCAGTGTCAGTAGTTCTTTCAGATAGGTTTATGAAATAGCTAACACATTTTGTGAAGTTAAGAGAACTTCAGTTGAGCAAGATGTTTAAGTGGATGGTCAGGTATATCAGAATTAACGAAGGGAGACAAATCCTCCCCAAAAGTAAGGAAAATCCTCTCCCACTTGCTACACAGATAGTTCAAATGGCTTGAGGGGATATTTAATGTTATCCTGCAGGGAAAAAAAGGTAAATGAATCCATTGAAAATACTGTCTTCATTCTTCTTGAAGGCTACTGCTGAAATACTTGCAAACCAGACACTGTATCAAAGGAGGAAGTCTTAAAAATATGGAGACCATTATCAAGTGGTGTGGAAGGGCAAGGTTCCCAGCTGGATACAAGGGTTCTTGCCCTCACAGAATGGGAAAGCCTCAGGTTGTATTGCTGGTGGCCTCTGCAGACATGCAAGTGGCTCATTACAAAAGGTCTGCTATAGAATTCATGTCTAGATCGTGTTTCATGGTTACAAGGGCATAGCTTGGAAGAGGAAATAACTGAAAAGTCAGTACCTGCAGTACCATTTATTGCAATATCTCATCAACAGCTGTAGCAATGGAGGAGGTTCTTTATTTTTGCTCCAAACTTAACTAACTATTGTAACAAAATCCCAAAGCCGAAGACCTAGTTTCTCAACTTATTGAAAAAGAAATGAATGAGATACTCAGTTTTCACCTGAGTGGTTGGTGGATCTTCCCTGCTAGAGGACATTCCCAAAGATACTTCTCCTATTACAAGGGAATGACCCTACACTGAGTTGGGTCAGCTGAATTTGGCTACAGAGTTAGCAAGAAGCCAAGCCAGAGGCAAATGTCAGTGTATTACAATGCAGAGCAGCACAAGCCTTTCCAAGGTGGAGTCAAATCCGCTTTGACTGTATGTAATGTACACGGTGCACAGCACTGTTTTGTCCTTATGAAACCACAAATGGTGCAAGCTGGAGCATTATCTTGCCAAAAGGGAGCTAATGGGTCATGAACTTCAGACACTGCTCACAGCCTTCTTCATCAGGAGAATAAACAACAGTTTTAGGCTGCTGCGTATACCTTTCCTAGTAAGCCACTGCCTGACCTCCTATAACAAGCAGAAATACGACTATCAAAGCAGTGAAAAAAACTTGTGCACAAGTAAGTGTGCTTTCTGAATAGCAAATACCTTTAAAATCGTTTCTTCCCTCAAGACTGAAGAACAGGAGGCAAATCTGCACTTACCAATTCACACTATCTATAGCTCAGACACTGTTATAAATATTACAAAACACAAGTCTTGCTTTCCCCCAGGAACGATACTGCTCTATGCAAAAGCAATGAGAAAATCATACACAGAACGGTTCCTTATGTCTCTAGACAAAAATGCTGAAAAACTGGGAGGGAAATATAATTGATGTCAGACTTTTCTCCCAGATCAGGATCAATCAGTTTGGATCTTAAAGGAGAAAAGTCAACATTGAAGATGGTGCAGATGAGAAGAGAACAAGGGTACGGCATGCTGCATTGCAGTTCCAAGTCATAAAGTTAGTTGCCATAAAATACATTTTTCCTACATACTACATGAGAATGAAGAAATTGCCACTCACCTGAGGTCCAATCAGACCATTAATTCCTGGGAATCCAGGTTCCCCCTTCTTACCCTGTGTGTACAACAGAAAAACAAATGTTAGACAAAAACTGCCTGCTAAGACTTTCTAATATCTTTTACCCTGAGACTGGCATATCAACAGAATAGAAAACATGAGGGATAGAAATTAAGGCATCAGACACTGGATGTGCAACTCTATCAGTATGTGGTAACACCTGTCCAGTTTGTGGACAGTACACTCTCCAGTCCAGATTTTGCTTTTGAAAAAATGAATAAATAAATAAATAATTTGCAAAACTATGATCCAAGCAGACTCATCTCTGGAGGTACATGAATGATCCTGAACTCATAGCCTCAATGCAGTGAGTAGGAAGTCATGTTTTGTGCTCACCACCTCTCCCATTTCTTACATGAATTTGTTATTTTCAAGCTCAGAAGATTTCATTGGTTTGAAATCGCATCGAATCAACTTAAATACCTGAAAATTAATGGTAAATTTTCTATGAAAATATGGTTTATAAAATAAATACTTGATAAACATAATGAGCTGAATATAAGCAAAATGGATCCCAGTCACCTAAGTATGTGCAACAATGAGCAGAATGCATTACTTAGCATTGGCCACACTCCCAAAAACTGCAGAAAATACAAATTCTCTCAATTATTTCCTTGCATATTCAGATCTACCAAGCTTCATAATCTGAGTGTAGACTTCACTCTCATAGAGGAGGGTGAGTTTCATGCATCTTTGGACTCTGTTCCACACTGCACTTACTTCTGGGTGCTGCCCAAAGAGGATCAGAGAATTGACAGTACCGAGATTCAGCCAAGGGAGGTACCATGTGTAGAGACATGCTACAAGATGCTTCCTTTTCTACAGTATAAAGCTTCACACCTTTGCAACCAAACCAAGCTCTGTCCTTTGTGCTTCCTGCACTGTTTTATGTGTAACAAAAGAAAATAATTAAGAACTCTGGTACATGGATGAATATAAAAGATTCAGCCTCTGAGTCAGAAAACAAGAACATGAGGCATTTCTACTGGGGTTAGCATTATCACCAAGGGACAGAGCTCACCGACTTCTCTGCAGTAAAAAAAAAACTTCCTCCAGAAGAATAGAAGAGTTTCACTGGTGCAAAGGAAGGATAAGCCAAGTCCTGGAGCATACCCATGTGAATAGAATTATAGAATCATTAAGGCTGGAAAAGAGCACTAAGATCATCTAGTCCAACCATCAACCCATCATCACCATGCCCACTAAATCATGCTCCTCAGTCACATAGAGACTGCAGTCTACCTGTGGGCCGTACCTCAGTAGTTCACAGGTAAAATGTCCTCTAAGAGAAAAAAAAGAGGAAGAAAGGATGGAGAAAGGATGCCTGAAGTACTAGAGTTAAGGCCGAAGTTTGGTTTATTTCTCAACTCAAAAGTTTACTTGCCGTGTTCCTTTGGGTAAGTCACATATTCTGTGACTCAGCCTCCTTGCAAAAATAATCTATCCTATCCTGACATATAATAGATACTGAATCATTAACACTTTTGAGGTTGTTAGTAATACACTAGGACGTTACAAGATAAATCATGTAAATATCTGAAAGTCAGAGAAGTGATTTTTCTCCTCGTTTCCACTTCTCATCCAAACTGGTTTTCTTTTCAGAAAGATATTATAACTAAGCAAGTTTTATGTGACTGATGATGTGATTTGTCATACATATGTGCCAGTCTGATATATAATTTCCTTTTATTTTCCTTTACTGAAATATGTCCAGAAACAATTTACATAACTCTAGTTGACTTAAATGAGTGAAACAACTAAAACATCACAAGCAAATCAAGTTTTCATCATTTTTTATCTGATTTTGACTAAGTTTAGTTAGCTGAGATGCCAGAATCAGATCTCTTCCATAATTTTTTCATAATAGAAGTATCAGCTTTCATATACAGAAGAGTTTAGGAAGAAAATTAAACGAATTATTATGAGGTGCTTAGGTAGCAGGAAGAGTTTGCATTCATTACCACACTCCTGATATCAACAGGAATCTGCCTGCTCAAATACATGCACTACACAAGAGTGTGTTCCTTCCATTTTCTCAATATCCATCACTTCTTTCCTTGCTAAAGCCCTTTTTAACCTGTGGGTCTCATGTCATCACATGAATCAACACGTTTTCTAGGTAGGGACCCTAGCTGGATTTTCTCAACTGCCAAATTGACCACAGAAGACGCCCTATGAAAATATTTGTATAAAATTTAAAAATTAAAATATTTGCACCTCCCCTTACAGTGTGTGTGCATCTTTGGTTCTCTTTTGAAACATTAATTAAGAGAGCAGAAACAAATGCAGAGCAGGAATTTTATCACTGATACAACTTTTGGTAACATTTTGAAGGAGCGTAATGGTATTAGCTCCCTAATTAGTCACCTGAAATCATAGAATCGTAGAGTCAGAAGGGTCCTTTAAAGGACATCCAGTCCAACCTCAAATCAGATATTTGTTGGAGAGCACAAATATACCCATTGTATATGATACCATAATGACTGATTGTCAGTATGTTGCATGGAATAGAGGCCTGAATGATGCCATATTTTGATAACACACTGATGTTTTAGCTGTTACAGAGCATAGCCGTGGACTTTTCAGCTCCTCACACTGCTCTGACAGCAAGGAACTGGGAGCACAATGTGGTGGGAGAAGACAGAAGTGGGGCAGATGGCCCAAATTGACCAAAGGAATATCCTATACCAGCAATAAAAGCTGAAGAAAAGAAAGAGAAAGCAGGGAACATTTGGAGTTGATAGCATTTGTCTTCCCTAGAAGTGGTTTCATGTGATGAGCCCTACTTTGCTCTACGTGGCTGCACACCTGTCTGCCAATGGGAAGGACTGAGTTAATTCCTGATTTTGCTTCACTTGAGCACACATCATCTGCTTTACTTAGAATACTCTCTTAATCAGTACCCACGAGTTCTTGTACTATTACCTTTTTGATGCTCTTCCCCTTCCAACTTAGGGAGAGTGAGCAAGCAGCTCTGAGGTGCAGAGCTACCCACAAGATTAAACCACGACACTGATTAATGCACTGGTGTTCAGGACAGCAAAATCCCAATGAGATTCTTAGCCTTGCAACTGAAAAGAAACAAGTAGTACACAAGATCTTATTTTTGTGGTCTACTATCATGTGATTTTAATGACTTTATAACTTAAGAGTATTATCTAGTTGTGGTTTTCTGAATATGCTGATTTTTGGAGACTTGGTACCATATGATAAAATTACTTGGGGAAGCTGAGGATGGAGGTAGAAGCTACAGCTTCTTCCCAAAGTGATCTCAAAAACTGAGAAAGGGGAGGAAGGACAAATTTTGCCTCCTGGGATAAGTATATACTAGCTGTTCTGTTTCCACACATTGGCCAGGTACACTAATCTGCAGCAACAATAACAGATGTGAAAGGAGCCTATCCTTTTCTTGAGTATAACACTGAAAAACTTTGCTGGTTTTCAAAACACCAAGAAATCCCTTACAGCAGCATATAATTATATTGACACAGAGACTGAGAGTGTAATTTCCCATTTTTAAGGGAACATTTTGGCCGCTCTGAGGTTAGCCAAAATCAAACTACAACAGAGTTACTCCATGATATTACAGCCTGTCTGGAAAATACAGAAATACTTGCTGGGAGAAATTATACCTATGGGAGCAATGCTCAGTGAAATGTCACATCACCTAATAATATGACAGAGAAAACTAGCAATTATGCTCTGTTACTTAGGGAAAGAATCAGCTAAGTGTGTAAGAATGTCTACCCTTTGACTGTATTAAATATATGTTATTTGTCTTCATCAGCAATTTGAATAATAGCACAGTTAAAAATGTGTTTTATTGGAATTTTACCTCAATGACAGTTATAGTTTATTTCTGGATTTAATCTACACCATCAGTCCTTTCTTCCTTCTTTTTGTTCATTTGCTTAATTTCTACTTCTGTGCTGCTGAACTTTCCAAGGGCAGGCAAAATCACCTGAACAGTTCAAGCATCCCTAAATACAGTCCCTAAGCACAACTAACCTTTGGAAACAACCATGTAGAAGACATAAAAACAGGGGGAATTGTTAGATTCACTCTGCTAAGGGGGAAATTTGGAAAGGCATTGTAGCTCTAGACTATTTCTTCTCTTGCTATCCAATACCCTGAACATCTGCATATTCTCATAACAAGGTTATCACTTTGGTTTGGCTCCAAGAATAGAGCTTTTGGTACCAAATACAGAAAAAGCACCTTAACTGTGAATTAATATGACTGCTAGCAGAAATGCCAGCTCTTTACTATTTAAACTAGGTTGGATGATAGGATTACACCTTTCAGCCATGTTCCTTTACCTCTATACAAACAGCAGTGGTAACCAATAGCTGACATCTCTTTAGGCACCATGCTTTTACAGCCTCCAAATGCACTGAACAAAGGCAGTAAATTAAGAAGCAAGAGCATCTTCTTGGCTTGAGGATGCAAATACCATTGGGGCTGCCCAACATGTGAATGATTACAGGGAACTGGTACAATAAAGAGAAATAAGAGCTATTAGGACTTCTGGACAATAAGATAAGTTGCACCTTTGGACTCTCTCTTTCCAAAAAGTCTGCCGTGATTGACGGGCAAACTCTTTTTTCTCTTCTGGATTATCTTCCTAATGAAGCACATCTCCCCCTGGAGATACAAATCAGCTCTTTCTTTCCCTATGCAGGTTATGATAAGCCAGAATAGGAATATCATAGGCAACAACCCATCTAAACAGGAGAGCGGACATCAAGTAACAGGAAAATCTGATATCAGTATTTCTGTTCTGCCATAAAATCAGAAAGAAGAGTTCAGTAGCCACCAGGGATCTTCTACATTACAGCTAACAGATAAACCTTTCAAGTATTGGGAAGTGCTTTTTAACACTTCTCTTCAGGGTGGATGGTGTGCCCAGAACCCAGCAATCCCCAGGATTAACAGGACCCTCCAGAGTAAATTGTAAAACAAACAAGTAGCATTTACTGACACTCACAGCCTTGTTAATCTAGTTGTAAAGAGTCAAGAAAGGTCTGTTAAGCTGTTTGTGCTGCTCTGACTTCAGGGATAAACATTCAGGGGATGTGGGCCCCAGGACATGAAAACTTGCTGAAATGTGACAGTTGAATTGAAGACACAAAAGACATCCTTAGGTAGTTCACTCTTGGAGTCACACTCGTTCCTCTTGCCTCCAATCCTGACAGAATATGATCCTGAACTTCAGAAATCACTCCCAAGAGAAGTGTCTTGCAGTAAATTTTTTATGTTATCTCTGTTTTGATGTCCAACCAACTCTCATTCTATGCTTGACTCTGAACAAATTATCTTGTGCACCAAGTTGAAAAAGGTGGAATTATTATTACTTATCAGTCTGATTCAGGTACACTGGAGTCTTAATCATAGATAAGGACATTCATTAAGGAGTGCAATCTTAAAAATATATTTTCGATCAAGAATGGTTTTCCTTCACAACACTGTTCTTACTATTCTGTGAGACTTGTATTTGTTAGAGTTTTTCACTCTTCTTTGAGCATGGGAAATTCTGACAATACAAATTTAGAAAAGCAGGCTGCAACACATCACATTCAAAACGTGTCTAGGTAGCTGCTACCTCACACTTAAATGGAGAGTCTTCTTCTAGGATAAGTAAGCATTTCCTCTTTGTTTATCAAAATTTCAATCCCTTGAATGAATACACACCATCTCAGTTGGATGGACTTCTTTCTCTACATTTATTTGGAGCACACTTCAGAAGAACCCCGTGTTTAGTCTAAATTACACAAAAGTCTGGATGCTTTCCAGGAGCATTATCAGAGAAGCACCTTTTGTGTCACTCAAAAAAGGCTAGGATTATTTCCATTATTTCTAGCAGTAAGTCAGGTGCCAAAAGAATTTAAAGTAAAACAGAGTACTTCAAATTCTCTTCCATTTCACAGGAGGAGGAGGAAAGAAAGAGGGGAGAAAACCTAAAATGAATCCAGACTCACAGTTTTCTGCCTCTTTTTTTTCAGGTAATTTTAGTAAAATAAGAGAAACAGTACTCTCTACCATTGAATGGTCTTAGGGATAGATGAGAAGAGCTTTGCTCTTCACATTGTGTGCAGTCGATATAAGGGTATTGTCAAAATTTAGACCTTTGATGTTGGGCACTTGGAAGTAGCTGGCTAATAAAAAGAACATAATTCAGTTGTCTGGTTCAGGCTGGAATTATTATCTCCTCCTCCCTGTACAAAATCAGAAGATGGAGGTGAATTACCAGATCAGCAGTTTAGCAGAGATATTGAGGCAATTATGCCAACTTTTTCTGTGCTCATAAAATACTTCAAGACCTGCAAATAAACCAGACTAATGGAGAAGTACTTTTAAATGTACGAATGATTATTTGTCTTCCCAGACTATGCTCTTTGTAGCATCTTGCCACTGTTGTGCCACTAAACAAGATGTGTAAGTAGCCCTCCTATTAGCTTTCTGTGGTTAAGGTCTATGTCTGAGAGTGTGCATAATTATAATTACATTGAAAATACACTGTACACAGTGGAGTTCCTAGGAATGAGCTGCAGGAGGAAGAGGTTCATATACAGCAAGGGGAGCTTCTGATAAATTTGGCAATCACATTGCTGCAATACTATCAGCCTGGTTTTAGACCATAAGACTCCCTCCACTCTCTGCTTAACTTTTCTATATAAAGCAATAGGGAAATAATCACACCCATAGGTCATCTTGGGAACCCTCCTCCCTAAAGCCATCTTAAATCCAGTAGTATCTTTTTCAGCCTGTTCCCTGCTGTCTCAGACTGCATTCTCCTGAAGGGCAGTGATTCCAGTCACTTCTTGGGACTCACTAGTTACCTCTGTGCCTTTATGAGCAGCTATGTGCAGACTGATCTCTTGATCACATCTTCTGAAATGTTTAGCTGAAAGAGTACAGTGCTGCTCTACACTGCATGGCAACTGGGTATGTCTGGAGTCTATGTAAAGTTCCTGGTGTCCACATACAGCAATCCTTGTTCAGTGGTGAGGTACCAAATGCAACAGATATGGATTACCTTGGCCAGAAGCCCCATGCCATCAGAAGCCCTGATAATCAATGATCACCCCACCTGGTTATTCAGCCATGTTTGGGTCAAGAATATGCAGAACATTCTGCAACTGCTCCAAGAACTGTACAGTCTAAGCAGGGGTGATAGGAAAAGCTTTATTTTGGTCAAAATGCACAATAAATGCCTTCACATGAAAGATTAAGTTTGCAATAACCATGTTAAGAAATTGATCCTCCACTTCCCTTCCTATAACACAAATGGTGACTCTGTAAGCAATGTGCCTTACTTACTGCCAACTGTGCTAACCCATACTATCTTTTATTTCTTCATCAGTAACAGGAACCAACATTCATGCCAAAGGAATATCATACTTCCTTTTTTCTTAGAAATCTTCCTAAAAATTATGACTCCACTCCTGTTGGCCAGACTATCTTTAGGATATTTGGCACAATATGTCAACTTCTGTGAAATTTCATTTACACTGTGTAGGTGGCCCCAGCATCATATTTCTGACATAAACCAACAATGGCTTTGGCTTCACAGATCTCAAAATCTTTAACTTGCAGTGGACTGTGTTATGAGGCACGCATTCCTGTATGATATTGTTCCAAACATCTTTAATCCATCAGTAGCCCTTGGCAGTTGCACTACAGCTAACCAAAAATGCTGTAGCTTTTTAAGAACTCCAGTTAAAGTTTGTATCTACATACATGCATCAGAACAGAAGATCTGTGTGTCTGTGCATCATCTTCACCTAAATCTCAGCTGAGGACCACATGGCCAAGCTGAGGTTGAATCATACCACAAAACCATAACTGTTCTATGTCAGCCCCTCTTTGCAGCTTGCTACTTGAGAGGGTCCTGAATTCAAGCAGATCAGAAGTTGGAATTTACCCCTGAACTGTTATTTGTCTCTTATATTACAAGATATTAGTGCAGAAGAGTTATATACTACCTCAAGAATGAAATTTTCAGGAGATAAAAACTGGTGTAACATCACATCCTGAAACTCCACCCGCATAAGGCAGCAGAGAAGCTAATCAAGCAGATAGTGAATTTCATCTGTTCAACACAAGATCTGCTAACACTGGAAAGGAGACCCAAATCTGCCTCTGGCTAACTCTGACTTTCTGTCCCTGCCACAGTGTGGTGGGGGAAATATCAAAGAAATCTACGTTTGTACAGCCAAACTCACCTTTTCACAAAGAAGGATGTCCCTTTATCAAGGAGGGACATTTGTGGGAGACAACTTGCTGGTATGACCCAAAGTTGTGCAGGAAAACATGGATAGGTTTAAACTCATGCTCTCACTACTGATTTGTCTCTGTTCTATGTGCTCACATATTTATATAACCATGCACTCCTTGCCACTACGTCAGACACAGAGGTGAAAAGATGTAACCAGTGTCTTGCAACAAGACAGGGCTGGACTCACAACGAAACTGCAGCATCATGACCATGGCCACATTCTCACTGGGCTGTGGCTTCAGAGACACACTCTACCTCCCATCCAGTCATCTAAAACCAGACTTGAATACATACTTGCAAAGATTTCTGTTCATGGCATTTTAAATTCCAAGACTACTCAGAGAAATGGTTGCTTTTGTGGCCAAATTTATGTAGGATGGCAATCAGTGCTTGTATTTGTACTTAAGCAAGAACGGTACGAATGGTGAATGAGCAGCGTCTGCTAATCAGGTCTCTCTCCCACATCTGCAGATTATTCATGTAGCACTACCAACCTCAAGGTCTCGATTCATCTCAGTTATTTAATCACTGAATGGTCTTTAATTAAAAAAAAATTATCCACCTAAGATGCTTGGTGACTAATAAATACCCTCAGGAAACGTCTAACCAGCTAGACACAACAGACTCAGGGAAACATTCAAACACAGTGTGTATCAAACGACATCTCTAATCAAATGATCATTAACAGGAGCATTTTGTATTGTGTGGCAGACCCTGACAGATCACTGTCCTTTACTTAGCTAATATGCTCTATAAATCTTATTCAAGAAACTGTGTTTCACAGCAGGCTTTAAAACCAGGCCAAATCAGAACTTGTCAACTGCTAAGGAAAGCACAGCAAAGTTATTTGCAAAAGCCATAAGCTGATATTTTTTAAACACTGGAAAACTGCAAAAAATGCAAGTAAATGACCTCTTTCTCTGTAGCATTAAAGACTAAAATAAAATAAAAGACTACAAGCATCATCTTATCTACCAGAAGATTTTTAAAAGCCGAGTTTACAGTTCGATTCAATGTCATGCAACTCAATTGGAAGTCTGTAGAAAACCATCTACCAAAAAATGTATGTCAAATTTGTATCGTTCTCTGCCTTCCCATACTCACATTAGCACTCTCAAGACCATACAAAACACAATGGCTCCACTTTGTAATAGGTACCCTAAGGGACCTTGGATTTGACTGCAAGACAATGGCATTTCTCTGAAATTTCAACCGGTCCATCTTATTAGTGGCTCCACATTCAGACTCCTATCTTAATAGGGATGATGTTGTTTCAAGTCTCACTTGCAATAGACTCCACTCTGTTTTTACAGTTTTAGGAATTAAAGCATTTTGAAGACTCTTCTAATCCATTTTCTACCTCAAACAAGGTTATATTGTAGGTCAGTTTCCAAGGCTTGGCAAGTTCATAAATAACTTCTAATGAGACTTTTATAAAAAAATTCTACTAGATTGTACATGCTTGTAGCATTTACCAGTAAGCCTGGTGTAAAGTGATATTTGTCGGTGCTGAAAATATACTTCAAGCAGTTTGATTTTGTCTTATTAGACACTGTTTTTTCTATAGAAAGTATTTTGCTTTGTGTTTTAAAGACTAACGGTGTGACTGAGTGCAACTCAGGAATATTCCTTTAGAAAACAAAGTTTCCATTAATTTTACCTCTGATAACCATCAAGATATATAACATAGGATCCAGTGGGGAGGAATAAGAATTGTCTTGACATCAAGGAGCAGAGACAAAGAGAGTGAAGAAAAGGACAAGAAAGAAAATTTCCCAGGGTCCTATAGGGCAGTGCAATACAGTTTGTGGAATCCAAGAACTACTGAATGTTGCTGGACCACACAGAGGGAATAGGAGAATGGATTCAGACTTCAAGGATCCTTAAGTAAATGGAAAAGTATACATAAAATGAGTCAAAGTACCAATGCTTATTGAACACCGCAGTCCCTGGCCTATTGAGACTTAACATTAAATAAAAAGAACAACTCACCCTTTGACCTGGTAAACCTGGGACTCCAGGCTTGCCCTCTGGACCAGCCTCTCCCTTTGAAAGTAAACATATTTTCAGAAAGTTAACCAAGTAAGAAAAACTAATAAACTCTTATACTATTTCCAAACTATACCGGGCTACAGTTACTGCATGGCTACCTAGACAGCACCCAGCTGATAATCATGCTGTCCTGTGAGCAGAAGAGAATAAGAAAATGGGATAGAGAAAAATGACAATTCCTTGATTAAATACAACGCACCCAGCTATATTTAAATCACATAATCAAAATCATATTTACTTAAGCAATCTTCACAATGCCATCAATTTTACAAAACCAATGAACAGTGAAACACCAGAAAAAAAAGTAAGTGAGGAAATAAAGAGCGTGTGCAAATTAGGCAGGAGTCTAATGTGAAATTTACTACAGAGCTGGGTTATAAAACGTACCTGGAAGAAGACTCAAATAAGTAAAAAGAATGCAAACTATCAGTCTTTAAAAAACAACTTATTGCAAATACTGTGTTGTATTCCTTGCTGGGACACCAATACGCATACCCATCCCTTATAGCTGGGACATTGTGGCATAAAGCCAACCTCTTTGCAGCAACCTTTCTTCGATTGCCATTCTATGATGGCTTACAGGTTCTTCCAGTGAAGAAAACTGGGAGCACTGTGATTTGGTAATGTATAATGTTTTGCATGTATGCCTCACATCAGTCTGAGTTTCAGCTTCTGAGGACTGAAAGCAGTAAGAGGAACTGCTTACTGGGAGTCCAGGAGGTCCAGGTTGTCCTTGTGGTCCTCGTGGACCAGGCTCTCCCTGCAGAAAGAAATTTAAAAAAAAAAAGAAGCGTTAAAATATCTGCAGGAAAAATCATATGGGCACAGTACTCACATGAGTCAGCTGTACAGGACCTACACCACCTCTTTCCTCACAGTTCCCAGAGCAGCAGTGCAGAGACCAGATGGTTTTCTTCTTAGCCCTGGGGCTACTTGAATTATCAGCACTGACTGCATGTGCATGCAGAATGATCTACCGGCATCTAGTCATCATTTAACTATAAATGACTCTCTCCTCCTCAAAGGTACTAGGTTAACAAAGACACTGGGCTACCTTGGATATTCCAGCAAATGCTGCATTATGGTGTCCAGAGGTGGAGATAAGCAGCTTCTGCAGGCATTTTCTCTAGGGCCAGCACAACTGTGAAGGCCTTGAGAGTATTGTGCATATGATGCATTTCATTATATTCCAAAAAAAAAGTAAAATGTAACAGAATAAAATTTAGATACAGTCTTAACTTTATATTAACGCTGTCCAAAATTTAAAGAATTGCATAGCTGAATCTTCCCAGTTTGCACTTGTCACTCATGTTAGATTCACTGCACTTAAGAAGGGCATAACCCTTCTCACTCTCATTTATTTTTCCCACTACTTGTTGACTTGCTTCTTGATGCCCTATCCATGCTTCTATCCACCCTAATTTTGAAATGCCATTTTAAAGCAAAATGTAAACTAACAGGCATCTGAACCACATAAAACACCTTTGCAGTGGAAGCACAGATACTGAATCTCTCTTACTTGCTCTCCTTTCAGGCCTTCGGTATGTACCTGCAATAAAAACGCAAAGTTATCAAAGGGAAAACCAAAAAAGACAACAAAGAGGTGCTGGAGTGTGAGTATCCTACACAACATATTTTTCTTCCCTCACCATTCCCCCAGCGTACATGATGGAGGGATATTTTCTATTCAGGCAGATCAGATTGTCAGGGTTTGCTCACTCAGCTGCCTCTGATGAGATTTGTGTGGCTGTATAAGCGGTAAGATAATTCATTATCTCATCAATATAAACTAGTTAGTAAGTTCTCTTCAATGCAACCAAAGTGGCTGTGACAGACAGCTGTCTTCTCAGCTCTTCATTGGCACCATTTTATATGCAGTGTTACCAGTTTCAGTGGCTGCTTTAATGCCTTTCACCAATAGTCCAAGAGCACTATTTCCTAATTTTAAACCATTTTTTTGGAGTGCAAAATGGATATACCCCAAAAGCTTTGTTACCAGCTCCTGCAGAAGTCAGTCTTAAACCTGCCCTCTGCACACTTTTTCATAAATTTTCTTTCTCCATTCACTCAGAAATGAACTCTAGATATGCTGCGCCCCTGCTAGAGGTACTTTTTGTTTCACTGAAGGGATTGCTGAAGAGAGAGGCATGCTTGAAAACATATTGAGCTTGTGCCACAGTAAAGATCAGTCCCTCTCTCCTATGTTCTTGTTTTTCTCATTTACCACTTTTGTCGGCATTGGCTCAGTGACTGTCCTGGAAAGCTCACAGTCATGTCACAACATGGCTTTATAAGATGTACCTGTGGTAATGCTTTCTCAAGTCCTAATCTTCAAACATCAAAATCTCCCAAAATTATTGACAGCATATCTCCTCGTCATGGTCCTTCAGAAATCTTTACTGGCTTAAATTTCACTTTTTTGGAAAATCCATTTAAGAACATTGAATAAAGCCTACCATTTCCCATCTTCCATCTTCTATTTTCACGCAATAAAGCGTGATATGTGATTAACACAGCAACAACAACAAAATCTTACTGAAGAGCCTGGCAATCCTGGGAGCCCTGTTTCACCCTGCAGGAAAATTCAACAAAAAATGAAAATAAAAAGGTAATGTAACACAAAGCACAACATAAAACATAACAAGAGTAGTAAAGCAAACCTCTCAGCTGTTGTATATTTCTAATTTCTGTTCCATCCCAGAGCTGACAGATGAATATGCAACCCCATCTAACTTGTTTCTCCATCCTGCATGTGAATGGAAACAGGAACTGATTGTCTTCTGTTGCTGTGATGATACACACCAACTTCAGTGGTACTTACTGTCTTAAAATGGCGCCATTTCCCTCAAGTCATTTTTACAGCACAGAACGTTAGAAGTATTTGCAGCACACTGAGGTGCTATGTACACTCTGCATGATTTACTGCCACCTAGGCTATCAATTTTTTCCAGCAGTATGTTTCCAGCAGAGCACTACTATTTATCATGCTTTAATACTAAGCCTACAGAAACTCTCTCCTTTACTTTAGGTACAGTCCAACACAAAAATGACCATTCAGCTTCTTTTCACAGTCTGTTTCTTCATTATTTATGTAACTCTCTGCTTGACTCAAAATACCATTCATTTTCTTTCCTCTTAAGACAAGTTTAATTACTACTGGTTAGTCCACAGTATGTCAGAAGGACTGAAGAGACATAGAACATCTACACTGAAAGTTACAGAGCAAGGAGATAAACATTTTCGTGAAGAGCTAGATGCAGCCACAACAGAGATAAGGATGGAGAGTTATGAAGTCAAGACTGCTCTTTACTTCACACATGCTAGAGCACAATGATCTTCCTATCTCTTGTTAACTCCATGGATGTGCCCTGCTTCTGAAACCTCACTAAGACCTTTTGAATATGAATCAGAGAGTAATTAGATTCACTTCTGATCTCCGTATTCTTGGGTAAGGCTCACTACTTGGATGAGAAAAGGAGAAAGAAAAGGCAGATCTAGGCACATCTTGCTATTTATGCTAAAGAAATAGGTAGGGAATATCAAAAACATGTCAGCCTGAGCAGGAAGGAAAAGGTAAGATTGTACTGGAAACCTTAGTAACCCTGTAAAATAAAGTCCTTTTACTCCCACAAAGAAGTTAAGCCAAGAGCTATAAACAGACCTGTTTTACCTCTCATTATGCCCACATCTGACTGAAGCACCATTAGAAAAGTTACACGCTTATATGTATTCAAGTTTCACTTATACACAAATGAGAGAAGTATTAAGCTAACAGCCCAGATATTTCCAGCACTGGGGCTCAAGGAAGAAGTAATAAACGTGTCTTAAAACTTCTCCCATGTGTCCCAACCCAACTCACCTTTTCTCCTTTGGGCCCACTGCCACCTGGAGGGCCTGGGCTGCCAGCAGGGCCCTGTAGATAGGAAAAATAGTGGAAAAAATCTTTGTTTTACATAAACTCAGCCATAAATTGCAATTCTCTTTGAAGTGCAGGAGAAACAGAAGGCTGCAGGTTTGGGTATTATCACTACAGTTATGTCCCATTGCACTTTAGTATAAGCTAATACACACAAGACTGCTTTGGCTCTACTACATAGACAGGAAGGGGAATAGGAATGGAGATGCCACAGCAAGCATGATAACAGCAAACCAATTCCAGCTGGTTCAAAAGGATTGCACTTCAAGGAGTACACCAGTGTCAAATAGAAAATTTAGGGTAAAATTCAGGCATGAAGATTTGCCCGCTGCTAGGTGTCTAGACATGAAAAAGGAAGAAAAGCCTCAGAATAATGCAACTTCTGTAATAGGCTGTCAGCTGGAAAAATTGCTCCTGAGAAGTAGTTAACAATCAGCATCCACCTCTACATCTCCCTGCAATTTTTCGCTTCATCCACATTTGTTGCCAAGTGCAAACTAGTCCTGTAAACAACACAATGGGCTCAGTGAACATAGTTCATTGAGATTGCAGTGCCACATCTAGCACCAGGAAACATTTCCATCTTATAAGGACAGTGATAAACACTAACCAGAGAAATATGTCATGGAGTAGGGTAGAACATGGCTGAGGAACAGAGCAGAGAGAAAGCAGTGACTAACAATCAAACCTCCCACAAAGGAAAAGGAAAAGGAAAAGGAAAAGGAAAAGGAAAAGGAAAAGGAAAAGGAAAAGGAAAAGGAAAAGGAAAAGGAAAAGGAAAAGGAAAAGGAAAAGGAAAAGGAAAAGGAAAAGGAAAAGGAAAAGGAAAAGGAAAAGGAAAAGGAAATAGTGTGATGATCTCTATTACCTTGCAGAAAGGAAGGTGTAGTTTAAGAGAGACAAGGATTTCTTATGACACTATACCTTGCCATTTTAATACATGTGTCTGATCGGGAAACAAAATGACTTCCTAACCAAATCAAATCAAATCAAATCAAAACTCTGATTTCCAAAGGAGCAAAAGCAAGGTAGTCAGGCAGCTTCTCAACTTCTGCAAATGAGAAAACATGCCTTCAAATGATTCTTTCTACAGAAGGAAACAGCAAGGGACAGTGATTAGAATGCAGATGTAGTAGGCTCAAGGGTGGCAACAGTAGCTGCATGACCTTTGCCAAATCACAACCCCTTTTTAGTCTCTTCTTCCTACTCCATCCTCTGTTACTTGACCTGAAGATCCTTAAGAAAAAGAATGTCTCTCATTAGGTATAGTACTCTGAGTAATGAAAGCGTCTTGTGGGATCTACAGATAGCAGTTTTAGATACAGACAAACAGAGCACAATCTCTCTAATCATCAGACGTGTGCTGATCTTACAGAATATCTTTCTGTTTTTATCTTGTTTTAAAAAATGTAAATAGTTCCAAGATGTTCTATTGAAAAGAAATCAAACACATTAAATCCCGTTCTTCTTCTTTCAAGTTGTGGGTGGAAAAAACCCCACATCTTTATAAAAGTAAGGCTCAAACAGACACATTTTTATGTGTGCTTCCTTATGTCTTTAATGAAAATTCAGACAGACTTCTAACCTATCATGTTAAAAGCACTGGCACTTTTAAATGTATGTTGTATCACAATTTGATTCTTAAAGAGAAAAAAATAAAAATGAAAAGGGAAGAGGACAAGGGAAAATAAATAAATAATAATAATAATAATAATAAAGAATAAAACAGAATAAAGAATAAAAGGTGTAAAAAAGGAAAAAAGATAAAAGGGAAGGAAAAAAAAAAGAAGGAACAACAGACTGTACCAACACAGAGTCTTAGGACAAGGATTCCAAAAACTGCAGATGCAAGAGAGTCCTGCTATGTCTCATCAGTTGCCCAAGATAAGTGATAAATTTAAGTTAACTCCAATTCACGCCAAAGAAAAGCCTCCATCTGCTGAGTATTTGCCACGTACCTGTTTGCCTTCCACACCTGGCTTTCCCGGGAACCCATCTAAACCTCGTTCTCCCTGGAGAAGGATGAGAAAGAACCATTACCACAAATCTTTGATGTTTAGATCAGTGTTCTACAAGAGATGCCTGTGTTATTCCTCTCAAGCATAAAGATACAAGAGCAATTCATATAATCCCAATAGAGAAAATGCCTGAAGGGTTGCACTCCACAAAGATTCTAGGACCATCAGAAACAAGGAGGTGAATCAAGTGTAGGGAGTAATAAACTTTTATCCCCTCTAACTTTGCTCAGCATTAGCACTTGTCTATCTAGAAAACTCAGCAATAGGTATCTGGGATGCAAACTTTGAGAAATGGTTGTGTGTGAGATTTCCACCTGAGCATCCCTCCTCTGCCTGCTGAGCTAGGTTCATGTAAACCACATAAAGGGTACCAGGAGAACATCACTCTGGAACAGCTCTAACAAAAATAATGAAGCCACAATACAGCAAGAGCTCGTTTTTACCCAGATAAATGTTTGATTTTTCACCTTTGCTTTCCTTAACCTGAGGGATCAATTAATCTATTCTTACATGTTTTCTGAGATGGACAGTCCCCAAAGTCCACAGGCAAATTATTCCACTGCTTTACTTTCAGTACTCGTAGATACGTTTTTTACCCTATATCTAAAGCCAACTTTTTCTTGCTGTTTCAAACAAGTACCTCTTTCCTAAGCTCCCTGGATACAAAGGACAGGCTGTTCACTTCATCTTTACAATGGCCTTTCATGAAGAAGAAGATTGACAGAACTTCCCCTTGGAACTTCAAACCTCAGACTAAACCACCTCAATACTTTCAACTTTTCTTAAAAGGCATATTTTCAGACCTCTTATCATTTTTGCTTCTCTTATATGGGCATTATTCAATTTTCCCATGCCTTCACTGTAACTGGATGCCTAAAGCTGAGCTCAGCTGAGGCTAGCTCTGAAAAGAAAGATTATTTCACAATTTGCAGACTATTCTTCAGTTTAAGTCCCAGGATGATATTTGTTTTACCCTGTCAACCTTTTGCAGGACGGGCCCTTAATCAGTTGTTCCCAATCTGCAGCAGTGTGCAATTAGCTGTCCTACACACACGTAGCATCCTGTACTTGCTCCTTCTCAGTGTCACCTTCAGCTTTGCAGTATTACATTTTCAGGACCATTTTGAATTCTGATCCTGACCTCCACTGTACCCCCACAGTCAAACTTAACACACATATTTCATATACTATAAACCAGGTCCTCGAAAGAAATGATGGTAAGATCAATGCCGTGTTCCCGTTAAACTTACTTTTTTCCTTACAGATTGTGGCCCTTTCCCATGGAGCCACTTTGTGTTAGAAATCTTTGAATAGGGTCTTTCTCTTACCGTGTAATTGCTTAAATCTCTGTAAAACACAATGCTTATTTTACCTGAAGCCTGAACATATTGCTGAATTCAAATAATCAAATACACGTACCCGCTGCTAGTGTTAACATAAAAGCACATGTAAAATACAAATTGTAAAAGCTTGAGGAGTGACAGCAGAGTATTAGCTTTCCTCTTTTTTGGGGGGGAATTTTTAATTCTGATCATCAATTCTATCCCACAGTAACTCTATCAGACCCCTGTTATTATTCACATTGGATTTAACAAACCACTTTTGAAAGCCGGATTAATCCAGCATTCAGAAATGGATTTGAAAATCGATTAATTTATGTTCCCCCTTCAGATAATCCACCAGCCTTGTAACAGAGAGGTTATTTCAAAATACTCACTCAAGGAGAGAAATTAGAGAGATCTCAACCCTACAAAAAGCAGCTGAAAAACCAGTGTAAGATATCCAGACCTACTTGATACTGAAACAATAGTTTCCAAGATCATAAAAACATGTCTAACTGAACTGTGAGCATCCTGAATCTGAGATTTGCAGTGACAATCTGGTGGGTTGCTGACAAAATGAGCACTATATTCTCAGGAGGATGTTTTAGCATCAATACACCGCAGCAGTGAGTACTTCACACATGCTCATTCAGCTGCCAAAACAGAAAAGAGTCAATATTCCTACTGCTAGTAACTGAGAAAGGCAAATGAATTATTTATACAAATGCATACACTAGAGGTGTTTGAAAATGTTCCAAAGAACTGTGCATTCCAATGTTTCTTCAGAAAAATTTGTTACTGTTTGTTAGGGATTTTTTTCCCTTTGAAAAAAGACATTTAGATAAAGTACATTTTTCCTGAAAAGAAAGGAAGAAAAAAAAAATACACCAAAAGATTAATTCTTAGTTTTTCAATTCAAGACTCCCTTACCTTGCTGAATGAAGTTGATGCACTAGCATGCACTGATTTGCCAAAAATAGAATTCTACAGAAGTCTACAGTGAGCCCACTGGACACAAAAAGAGGTGAGATGTCACTCCCCTTATGCAACAGGCCTCCTGAAGTGCAGATGTAACCAACATGGGGTTTGGAAACCTCATTATTTTCATCAGGGGTTAAAGGATATAAGAACACGATGACAAGCTGTGATACTCTTATGGGATATTAGGACTTTTATCATATTAGACGCTGAATACTATGCTTTGTCTTACTAGGGTAGATGTGGCACTAAGGGACATGTGGCTTAGAGAGCATGGTGGGGATGGATTGATGGTTGGACTAGATGATCTTAGTGCTCTTTTCCAACCTTAATAATTCTGTATGATTCTATGAATAGACAATAGTCAATGCATGGATCAGCACTCTTGTGTGATACAATAAACACTCTTCTTCTCAGACAGAAGAAACACGGGTTGCGTAGGTGTCAGTATTCAAATTACAGACTGAAGAACAGACAGGGAAATATTTGGCCCACCACATCAACGCCCACTGTTTTTGCAGCACTTGCAGCTGGTGGAAGTTAAAGCAATGGCAGTGGGTGCTCTGAGAAGAGCATTAAAGTCAGAAAAAATCAAAGCATGATTGCTGTAGCAGAGATCTGTCTGATTCAGGAAAAAGAAGAGAAAAAAATACTGGAAAAGGAGAGGAAAAAAAAAGAGATCTCTATTTGTTCATATCTTTGTAATGAAACAAAGCCAAATTCATTTCTTTTGCACTTTAATCTCTCTCTAGTTGAGGCAGTCATCAGCCCACACAGAGCTCCAGCTTCCTCTCCTATCATGGTGATGTCAGAAAGATGGATTTTCTTCCAGGAGACAAATATTCCAGCAGATTAGATAACCTCACCTCCAGAAAAGCAGCAGAGGAAGCTAGACACAACACACCAAGCCAGTCATGCAAAGGGATGAGGCAAAAGCATGATGAAGATAAAGCAAAATCCAGCTTCTTGTTCTGGTTGCACTGGTGAGAATAGATAATACGAAAGCTGGCCATGGCCACTCCTAAACAATAAAAATAACGGTGGGGACAGGCATCCTGACACGTGGTGAAGAAAAGTGCAGTATCTCACACTAAGGGCCTATTGATCAGTTGTCCTGCCAGGTACAAGCTAGGTGTAAATCTCTGTGCAGAAGATGCAGGGTGAGAAATGGGAAGAAAGCTGTGTAAGCAAATTAATAACTCCCTTCTTTGCACAAACACCTATGGCCAAATAACACTAGAGAGAACTTGAATGTAATTAAAATTGCCATTGAGGTATGCTTGTTTCACTATCAACTTAAGCAAGAAAAGCCATTGTTCAGGGCTGCCACCTACTAGAGCTGGCAAGAAAGGCTCCTTGCTTGCAGGAAAAGATGGACAACTTTGGCTGAGAGCATGGTTGTGCCATATATTCCATTGCTTTTCAGGGCAGGACCTGCCCAGCACCCGTTTCTCCTGGCAGTGCCATATCTAAGAAACTTTGAGCACTAGCTGGCAGGTCTGCAGCAGAAGTGTCAGAGATTTCACCAAACATGGTGAGCAAACTGAAATAATGAAAGGTTTTGCGTCTTCCTGGCTCTACTTCTAAAAGCATACTGGAGCTATAATGGGCAGTTAGTTTCTTTCTTTAACCAAGGTAGTTCAAATCTCAGAGTGTCTTGTGCTATGTAAAACCAATACTCCCAGACAGAAGAGAGCAGAAAATTGGAAGCAGCAGTTGTTGAATGAAGCTTTTAATAGAAAAACTACCCGGTACTCATAAAAAACTTATAGTGATGAGAGAATACAGAAATGTAGAAATTATATAATTTCAGAAGCTACAGAGAGACCAGAAACACTGGACAAAGACTTCTTTTAGAGATCACATTGCACACACTCTAGGCACCCCACTAACCCTACTCAACCGCATCTCATTACCCAAACCTTCCTCTCTTTTCCACTCTCCCCGGTTACACACAGATCTAAATGTATGTTTAGTAGTCAGCAAAGATCCACAAACTACTCCTGCACTCACATGGGAGGTCATTTGTGGACAGTACCAGAAGGTGTAGAGCAGTTAAGTAACTCCATTATCACCCTTCAGAGCTGCTGGCCTGAAGGACAAAGAGTAGCACAGCTTTTCGAAGCATGCAGAAGGAATACCTTGTCTCCTCGTGTTCCTTTTTCTCCTCTTTCTCCTTGTAGACCCTAAAAATAAGAGGAAAAAAGAGATCATGCAACTCAGTGCAAGAAGATGCATCTTTCCTCTAATTAGTCACCATATCAATGGATGTCTGCACAATCTATTCAAGTGAGGACATTTACTGTGTTGCCAGTCCTTAGAGTTGGCCACAAGCATCATCTAAGCAGACACACAGAGCAAGGACGACCTGTGGACCCAAGGCCATGTGTAATAATATACTGTTCCAATTCTTCAGTTGCTCCCAGACACACAACCCTCCCGCCAGCAGCAGTGTGGAGGGACAGGGAACACATCACAGCTGCAGATGATCTGGAAACCATCCAGCACTAAGCATTTTTCATGTTGCTCACAGTGAGAATTTAGGTGAAAGACAGTACTGATGGAAAAACCTATTGCATAAACAAGGAAGAATGCCCATTCCTGGTGGTTTTGGATGCAGTAGCTAGACAGACAGCAGGTACCTCTGAGAATGCTAAATAATCCCTGGCCTGGAGACCAAAGTGTATTTTTGCACTATGAAACCAATGCTGGAGTTCAACTGGATGGTGTAATTCATCTTCTCCCTGGTACATGAGAATCATTTGCTGGAGATTGGTGTGATGAATGACAGCAATGCTAGCACTGGAGATCAACTCAATGGGCAGGAATGGATTTCGCCCTCCCTTGGTGCAGGAAGCACCATCTATTTTGCAGCAACTGCAATCAGCTAATGGCTACAGGCAGACAAATATGCTCAGTCAGTAGTGACCTTTCTAAAACTGCTGAAGCTTAAATCACTTATTATAATACACTTATATTTAAACTTTACACTATTCTGAAGACTTAACTCCAAGCTAATGAGAACTATCTGTCTGGACTTATTTGTTCCATGGGATGACTTATCTAACTATTACGATATTCAGATTTCATGCTATGTTTGACTGTGAGCAAACTGCACAGTCCTGTCTATCTCTAATGACCTAAAATGAGCACGCACAGCTTCCACACTGCAAAACAATAACCCTACTATTTTCGAAAAACAGATGAGAAGAGGTTTTAAACACGACACCTTTAATGCAGTAATAACCACAGGGCCCTCATATACACTGTTTGGATTATTACAGCCTTGATGCTCCCCTGCAACTCAAGCCAAATGTTAGGCTGATGATGGACATGAACAGAACCTTTGATATCAGTGCACTACATGCAGATGCTTTGCTTCTTGTACATAAAGGAAAGTCAAGGAGGAATTAATGCATATTTCTATCCATTTATCTCATTAATGTTTCAAGGATCTGCAGTATGGCAGGGAATGCCACCACCATATCCATGCCACCTTCTTCAGGCCAAATACAATTCAGTCTTGGACTGAATGGGAAACAGAATGTACTTTTGCAGAGACAAAAGTGCCCACACTATTCTGAATGTGTTGGGTCTCTTTGGAGTGAGTCATAAAGAAGGAACTTGGCTGGCACAGGGAAGTCTTTCAGTGTATGAACATGTTCTGGTATGCCATTAAAGCACACTGACATACAATCAGATTATTAAAACCCCAAAATCCAATCAGCCTTTGCAACACCTGCTTTAAGGCTGCCTCTGTAATTATGAAGGTGAGACCACAAGACAGAGACAACGTGATTTATTTTGGTACTACTGTCTACTCATTCAAGGCAAGTTTGTCCCATGAGCCCAAAGTGCTGCCTGCTGACAATTTTGAAAATATGATTGGAAATTTGCTGACAGCTGGTGTTTTTGTTTGGCGTTATGATAAAGTTTTCAAGCACCATATAAACAGTGCATCAACACAGACCAAAGCAATTGCATTACAGTGGGAGTACCACAAAATTCCCAGCTGTTATCTTGGTAATCAAGTCATTATTGCAGACAATTCTCTAGGTACAGTTCTGTTCTCATTTAAAGAAGTCGGAAGAAATTCAGTGAAGTCAAGAAAATGTCTCAACTTGGACATAGTACACGTAAGAGGTCAGATATACAGGTTAATTTAAAAAAAAAAAAAAGTGGGCAGAACATGCTGAAAAACTGGATAAAGTTTCTAGAGTATCAAAAATTTAATAAGAGTTATAACTTACCGGTGCTCCTACATAGCCTTTAATACCTGGAGGACCCTGTTTTCCCTCAGATCCCTGGCAAAGAATTGAGATACAGTCAAATAAATAAAAGACTAAGGAAAATATCATTTATTCAGAAATGTAACATACTTCTTGGCTCACAGAAAGCTGCTGAGACTTCCTGACTGTCTCAGCACTAATATACAGAGTAGCATTTGTCTTTACTTATACTTACCCAAAGTGGCACCCAGTGGCACTCCACAGTGTTTTCTACTGTTCTTATTGCTCAGGCAATAGCAAGTTTTACTTTTCTGCTTTCAATCCTTCCCTACAAAAGCAAACTACCACATGAACATTCCTCTAGAGGTAATCACAGAGGTGAAACGCTTACTAAACTGGGTGGTGAGTGGACCCACCAGAAGGCAAAGTCACCTTATGGAGAGACCTGAGCAGGCTGAAAGAGTGGGCAAGCAACAACTACATGAAGTTTAACAGGACAAGGGCAAATTCCTGCACCTGCACCTGCAATAACTAAAGAGTCCTGTACAGGCTAGGATCTTTGTTACTGAAAGGGACCGTAATGTCCTGGTGGACAACATACTGAACATGAGTCAGCTGCAAAAGTGAAGGCAAATCATATCCTGGGCTGTATCCACAGGGTCATGGCTAGCAGACAAAGATGTGATCATGCCCCTCTACTCAGCACTTCTTTGACAAAACTTGCAATACAGTGTCCAGATCTGGTCCCAGTAATTCATAAAAGATGCAGAAGTAGTCTAGAGGAGGAGGACCACAGAGGTGAACAAAGGTCTGGAGAACCTGTCTCATGGTGAAAGACTGAAGCAGTTATGTCTTTCAACCATGGAGCAGAGAAGGCTTAGAGGCACCTCATCACACTATTCCAGTGTTTAAAGAGTAGCTACAAAGAGTACCGAGGCCCTCTTTTCACAAGGAGACATATGGAGAAGATGACAAGGGGAAATTGTGTACTAGCTACACCAAAAAAGGTTTCATCTTGAAGTAAGAGGGAAATTTTTTGCAGTGAGAACAATGAATCACTAGAGCCATCTCCCAAGGAACATGGTAGAATCCCCATCATGGAGGGTTTCAAGATGTGATTGGACAGGGATAGCATCATCTAAGTTTCCTCTTCTCACAAAAGGCTGGATCTTACGATCACCATTCCATCCTAGGCTGTTCATTAATCATTAATCAATCATTAAATCGCAAAGGTTGAAAAGACCTACAAGATCATCCAGTCCAACCATCTACCTATCACCGATAGTTTTCTCTGAACCATGTTCCTCAACGCAACATCTAAATGTTCTTCGAATACCTTCAGGGTTGGTGACTCCACCTCCATGAGCAGCCCATTCCAGTGCCTGACCACTCCTTTGGAGAAGAAGCATTTCTTAACCTCCAGTCTGAATCTCTCCTTGAAGCCATTAGAAACACAAGAGAATTAGAGGTGTTTCAAAAGTCCCTCAGTTGGTTATGCACTGATTTTCTCCCTTGGAGATGGTAAAATGAAATAGAAAGAACTCTACCGATTGCTTTGCTGTGCCTTACTACACCTGATAATGGTATGGAGCCCCAGATGAATAGGACTGGCCCTCAGAGCATCCCTGTGGTGATAGCCCTGGTCTGATAAGGTAGCCAAGAGAGTTGGGTAGCCCTCTTACATCATCTTCCAGGCAGATTGTTTTGTTTCCTGTCTTTCCTTCTCTTTATCTCTCCCACCTGGTTGACTACTGCACTGGGTTACTATATTTGATAGGGCTTTGAAACAGATCAAGACTGCATTTTTAAATTATGTCTACATTTCTTATTAGTGGATGCTCTGTGATTCTGTGATGTTCCTTATTAAAAATATATGTACATATATATATTAAAAAAAAAAGATTTAAAAATACAATCCTTGTCTTCAATGAACTGTTACAGAAATGGGACATCTTTGTCCCAGCACAAGTGCTCTGGAGGCTGTTCATGCCACACCACTGTTTACAATTTGCCTTAGTCCAAATGACAATCTCATTTGCAACAGTTGTTAAGCACAGACCTGGCAGACCGATTTAACTGTAGCTGGCAAGTTTCTCACAACTGTTTTAAGCAAAGCATTGTCAAAACTGTCTCCTACCTCTGCCACAGAGGACTTTGTTCTTTAAAAGAGAGGAATCATAGAATCATCATAGAATCCTCAAGGTTGGAAAAGACCCACAGGATCACCCAGTCCAACCATCCACCCATCATCAATAGCTCTCACTAAACCACATCCCCTCAACACACCGTCCAAACATTCCTTGAACAGCTTCAGGGTCGGTGACTCCACCACCTCCCTGGGCAGCCTATTCCAGTGCCTGACCACTCTTTCAGAGAAGCAGTATTTCCTAATGTCCAGCCTGAACCTCCCCTGGCACAGCTTGAAGCCATTCCCTCTAGTCCTATCACTGGTTACACAAGAGAAGAGGCTGACCCCCAGCTCACTACAACCTCCCTTCAGGTAGTTATAGAGAGCATATATACGTATACACACACACACACACATATATACATATATATACTGAGCCTCCTCTTCTCCAGACTGAACAATTCAATTCTTTCAGCCACTTTTTATAAGGCCTGAAAGGAAACTGTACTCTGAAGATTGTGAGCAGTTCATAAGCGCAGGTTTAAAGGAGTTGAACCCATGCTCAATATGGAAGCTGACCACGCCACAGAGTCATGGGGAGATTCACAAACAAGTTAATAAGAGCTGAGTATATACACAAGCAAAGTTGGCTCTGGGATCTCCACAGCAGCGGGCACCTGAGGACCTCTGCCGTGTCAGCTGTGGATGTTCTGTTAGAGCAGAGAAGGAGCAGGCATGCACTCAGTCTGCCTTCAGAGAGCAAAAAAAATTATACTATCAAATTCCAGGTAGAACCCCTAGAGAAACAGAAGCCTGCTATTAGTTGTCCAGATTATCAACATCCAACTCAGACTGTTACATAAATCATGGTTATAACAGTCAGCTAAAGCTACATAAAGTGGATTTGTCTGGGTGGGAAGACTCGCTGATCCCACTCAAGGCCTGTGCTGAGATCATGTCTGGTAAACCAGAGAAGTGTGAGACCTTCGACAGCTGAAGCGAGCAAGAATGAGGAAATTTGTCAAAATGAAAGTCTTACCTAATACTTTAAACTTCAAAGACTTATTTTTTCTTCTCCTTCTGTTTTTCTATTAAGTGCAGATATCTGTCAGTTCAGATAGCAATGCTATGGCTGTGTCAGTTCTACTGCAATGACAGCCATGAGAAAATCTCTTTAACCTTTTATTAAAGATGGAGGGAAAATAAAAAAAGAAGGAAAAGGTTGAGTATTTGCTGCAGGATTGGAAAGGCTAAAGGGTCGTCTCAAAAATTCAAGCTTTGTTTAACTGCTATGATGCCACATAGTGAGGGAGTTGTACTGTAATCTTTTTTTTCTTTGAACTCACTTATTCCATTTCAGTATCTTCCCGGCTCCCATGTATTTATGTGAGAGCCTTTTCCACTGAACAATGGATGTCTCTTTTCATCCCAGTCTACCTCACCACCTTCTATAACCAGACTCTGACTCTGATCAGCACAAGGCTAGAGCTCTTCTTCGCTTCCACCCAATTGCAGCCAGCAAGAACAAATACCCACCTTGGTGAGAGCTGAAGTTTACCCACCAGTCTTGGAGAGTGAAGAAAACGGGTTTTATGATGAAGACATTGAGCTAGAAACAATCAACCTGGAAGACTTCATTGAGCAGCAAAAGCTGTAAAGTGAGAGATGACTTATCAAGGGCATTTCATTGCTGTAATCCATATGTGTACCCTAATCATCCATTTAGAGTACCTTTGGGGATTGAAGTCCTATTACCAGAAGTCTGCAGGACTCCTTTCTGTGCTATTGGAAATTTCATCACACAATTAATGAGGTCTGTAAAACCTGCACCTCCTGAAAAGAAATTGCTGGCAATTGCTACTGAGGCAAAAGATTGGAAATCCTTCAGCCAAGCAGAGAAATAGGGTGCTGAATCTCCTAGGGTGCATGTAAAGTTACTGAGCACTGCTGCACTTGACTGCCTCAATGGAAATGAAGGTGACTGAGTTGGGAAGGACTACATCCCAAATGACCAGAGAAACCAAGGTAGCTCTCTATGGACCCTGAAGTAGAGCCTTAACCCACTGTATTGATGCTAATGATTTTAAATAAAAATAAGTGAACGGGCAAAAAGTAATCATTACAGCAATTGGAGATATGACCTTTCCTAATGCCAATTCCACACCTCTCTATACAGCCCATTCCACAAGAGCAAGGAAGCTGGGCTTTACTAAGGAATTTTGGTTCATGCTTTAGATTTTAAAGCCCTGTCAACAAAACCTGGATTGTTTCTTAAAATAGTTCAGGCCAGGATCCAGCTCAAGGACACTGTATATAGTCAGTGCATCCATTAAAATAATTAGAAGTTACTATGAAAGCACACAGTCATTTCATATTTAACCACTGTAGCTTAGAGGCTGAGGATAGCCAAGCTCACCTCTTCCCTGGGAGCACTTGGCACTGTCTAATCAAACTGTGTTTAAGTTCAGCCATATTAGCACCTATCCTGCCCAGCTCATAGTGCTGGACTTCTTAGCATTGTCTCATAATTTGGCCTGACAATTCTTGTGGGAAATATGGAGCTTTTTTCCAGGATCAAACCCTTATGGAGGTATAGGTAGTAGTAGTAGCCTCAATTTAGCTTGATTTTAAAAGCTTTGTAAAGCAAGAGTGAGGAACCTCACAACAGAAGGAAACGGTATTGTACAGCCTACTGGCTTTCAAATTTATTATGGAAAAATATGCAGGGCATAGAGAAAACACATATTTGTTTATCATATAATAGACGAGATGCAGCTGATTTCTAGGTGATGAATTCCATTCATTTCATCTATTTCCTAATTCCACTGAAGGGCAAAACAATATCCAGTGTACCTCCACTCAGCTCAGCCTAGCCTTGCTTTACAGCTGTAGCTGTCATTTATCCCCTGCTGAACATGCTGCCATGCTACTTCCATAATCAACCCCTTCTTGTTGCTGAAGGCAATAAAGCTCCTGCAGAGAACCATGGGATGGCTGCCAAGTATTTCCACTAATCCACAAATACACCATTACTGCTGATACCCTCCTGATGAGACTTAAGGAAATGATGAACATTTCCCTCTATGAAAACGAGACATTTTAGAGAAAGAGTCTATCTTTGAAAAACCCAGAAGGATCTACACGAATAAAGTGATTCATGGAGTCCTCTCAGACAGAGCCAGATGATCATCAGGATGACATCTAGGATACTATTCAGGCACTTAACTCCTACTCGAAGACAAAGCCGTAAGTGAAATCAACAGGTGGTTTTAGTTAGACATATAGCTGTTCCAGAAAGATGTGACAATCAAACACCTTTGCATGTATGGGAGCAGATCTAGATCAAGGAAGTCTGAGCAATCAATCCATTATCCTTGCCTCACCTTTCATAGGCTGAGCTGAGCTTGCTGTGCATAACGTCCCTGGGAAAAACACTCATCAATGTAATAAGCCATCTTTATGTTTTATGAAGACAGATGAAAGTAGCTGTTGGTTAGTTATCCTCTCACTAACTAGGAAACAAGGCAAAGAGAGCTGAGATTTTGGAAAGACGACAAATCACGGCTCATGTGAAGGCCTTCAAAGATTAGGTGCTTTTCTGATGATAAGCCAAGCCTCACTGAATGCTCATTCAGAAGCACACTGCTTGATGCAGTGATATGATGGATGGCTCAAGTTCTGTGTCATTTTGCCACTGCTTACTGGTGCAAAGTGAAACTCCCACAATAGAAAGAAATATAATTACCCAAGCTAGGGTCTACCATGATTTTATTTTTCCAGTAGCACAGTAGAGATAATAATTCTCACCTGAACCTTTGCCAAAGTTGAGAATGCTCATTGAAAACATAAAGTAAGGTTTGTGCCCCAAAACACAACTGTGTTCTCTTCACCTTCTCCAACCATACTGTTGATCAAATAAAGTATATTCTCTTTATTTATTTTACCTAATTTCTGGTATGCTATCAGATGTCTTGATAGAAATGAGCATTTTGAGCTTCTACATTCACCAATGAAAATAAAGGAGTCACAAAGAAAAAGAATTTCTGAAACAATCCACATATATAAAAAGTCTGTGTAAAAGATATACTTACCCACGTAAAAAAGAAATGGCAAGCCTACCTTTGGACCTGCTGGCCCAGGCAGTCCAAATGCTCCTGGTTGTCCTGGTTCACCCTGTAAGTAACACCAATACCAGTGGTAAATGCTGATCTTTTATCTAATGAAGTTAGGATGACTCAAAACAGTCATTATATACAGCTTTAAGAATGGAAATTCTATCCACAGTCCTGAGTACCATTATACAGAGATCTGAAAGTCTACATTATGCTTTCTTTGCGATAAAAGAAAAAAAAAAAAAGAGAAAAAAAAATGGAAGAAACAAACTGAAAATTGAAGTAGCTATTCATGCATTTTTCAAACCCAACCTCTTAAATAGCAAGAAATGAGTTCAGAAAAGTCAACAGCTTCCACCAACTACAATCTACAATTGCTGAGTCCCTGGAGATAATATAGTACATTTGATTGATGCAGTGAATACATCCTATAAGAAATTCTGCAAACCCACATATGTTGCTGTCTGATCACAGATTGTGCCAGGCAGGAAGTGATAAGTTTGCATCAATTTGGGAAGCAGTACAGGAAAATTATCACACACCTGTCCAAGCGAGACAAGTGTCCAGTGTTGCACAAAGCAGAAACAGGATGTAAACGACAGAAAAACAAGGGCTTTTCTGATATGTATCACTACTTTTGTGCATTCCTGCCCTTCCAGTGAGTTATTTCCCCAAGTTCATCCAATCACCACCAAATGGCTGCCACGAAAGGACAGCAAATAAGATTACAAAGGCCCTTCCTCAATGATAGTTAAGGTAAAAAGGGTGCTACCCCCCCTCGACCAGCTTAATGAACAGTAACAGAGCTGACCCTGGGCTCTCTCAGGATGGCTAATCCACATGATGCTCTCTGTCACTACTAGTGACTGCTGAGGCTATTAACCTCCCGCCGTTTGTTTCTGCTGCTCCTAAAATTGCCATACAAATCCCCGAGACATGTTCCACTCAATACAGATTGATTTTCACTGTCTGCCTTTCACAGAAAGGCAAGAATTACACTGAAAAGAGGAACAAAAAGGCTTACGGCGTCTCCTTTTGCTCCATCCCTCCCCGGGGGACCAGGTGAGCCAAGGGACCCCTGTAACAACAACAGAGCTGTCATCAGCATGACATTAACAACAGTTGCAAGTGCAAGGACATGAGCAGCACTACAAGACAAGAATAAGGAATGAGGAGAATCATTTCAATGCAAACATTTATTATTTACAGTCTCTGGAGGAACTGCTGCTAACATTAACTCACTATGACCAATTGATGAGCTGTTAATGAGGAACTAGGCACTCTTGGCCACTTATCTCACTTAAGAATAAATTAATATAAAGGCTAGGCTGTGCAACTGATGAGATACATAAGTACTGAATCATTTTAATATCATCTCCCCTCAGCCTGTCCACTGTTCCACTGTCACAAAAAATCTGTTGTTTTTGCAACTAAGTATTACTTCTTTTTATTACTTATTTATTGTTGACTCTGTGCTTGCACAGTATCCACCTCAAAGCTCAGAAGCCTCTAGGCGTAGCTGTAATGCATGGATGTAATGAGCCTAAAAGCAAACAGAGAAGCCTTGAAAAACTCAAGAGTCCTTAGGAATTATTTTACCTATGGGGAAGTGATTCTCAGAGCTGGTAACATGCAAAGCTGGAGGAAAAAAAAATACCAGAAGAAACAGGTATTGCTTCTTAAATCTGTGCCCACCAGTCTGAATGGGACTAAGTATGTCGAGGCTGGCAGCAGTGCAGATAACTGCAGCAAACACCAAAAAAGCCAAGTTGAGGGGGTTTTGTTTTTTATAAGAGGCTACCATAGTGAGCAGCACGAGGCCATCTCAGTCCAAAGGTTATTTGTGTGCAGAGCAAGAAAGGACACAATCTTTTGACTTCCATGTCTCATATTGAAAAACCTCTGGTATTTCAGCATGCGAAGGCATTTAGCTCTGAGCCTACTTCTATTCTGTTTCAGTGTTTTACAGAGTTTAGACAAAGTTCCTGCCCTTGCAGCCTCCACACATTTTTTAGATGTGGCTGAGCACAGTTACTCATCAGGTTTAGATGTGAAAGGATACTTTGCGGACAAGCAGCACAGCAACACATACTTCTCTTTATAGAACTTTGCTAAAGAAAACACGGAGGGAAAAGAAAAAGACTTCCAAGAGAAGCTATTTTCACAAGCTTTCCTCAGTTGCTTGATAAAGTTCTAAACTTTATACAGTGTAATTAATACTTAGACTTACTTTTTCTCCTTTATCACCTTTTAGTCCAGGAAATCCAGGGGATCCTTCTTCACCCTAAAACACCAACACAAACGTTACCTTGTACAAAATGACATACACATGTGTATTTACACAGCACAGTTATCTTTTGGGAGTTGTTGCCAGCCTTTCCTTGATGTACTGATGCTGTTCAGTCACCTTCAAGTTGGCCATATTTGAATGATTTCAATTCCAGGTTTTCATCCAACAGTCCACCCCTTTTTTTCTTTTTATAAATATAGCCAAGAGGAGTCTTTTTTCCAAGGACAAAATTAGAGGCATGTCCTTATTAAATAAAACTATTTCAACCATAAAAACATCTCACTGATAAACTCTGCTATTGCCACATTTCAAAGTACTGGAAGTCGAAATTTTCCATGGCCAACGTACTGCTAGAGATACCTTATTTTTTCCACTTTTACCTGCTAAATGTAGGCTGAAATGTACGCTGTGCAAGTCGCTCCATTTAGATCTTTATCAATAGCTACTTCTCATACTCAACAGCTAATGTCATCAACACATCAGTGCTCAGGGGATGGAGCAAATTATGCCAGCAGTTGTGGGTTGCTTAGTCAAGACCCAGCAGCCTGCCTGTATCTTTCTTGCATGTTCATGCTCCAACTGATGACATCTAGGATCCAACATCTCTGGGTTTTACAAGAGACACTGGCGTGTGTCCTTCAGCAGATGGCTACCAGCATTTCCACTATCTGAAATGGTAGATATCTGTGCATGGGACATTAAAGCAGCCAGCAATGATGGCAAATGACAAGGCACCATAAAAAGCTAATCCACTGAGAGCTTCTCCCTGTCTACTTCTGTACCTAAGTAATAGCAGGAAAAATGCCATCAAAGGAACATTATAACCAAGCGCATGAATATATGCAGAAACTCTGTCATTTTCTATGTTGTCTTTAAACACATGTATACTAACTACAAATGTAGAAAAGCACAGGCCAAATTCCACCATTCTCAGCCTTATTTGTGATGGTTATTTTCCTGCATGAGTAGTTCAGCAGTCTTAGATGGATGTATTCCTAAGGCAAGGTTCCAGTCAATGTCAGACAAAATGATAAAATCTGACCTTATTTATTTATAGGTATATTTGGCAGTTAGAGGTTAATAAAAGACAGTATCTGGAAGTTATCTGTACTATATATGCAAATTAAAGCCATTAAATACTCTTATAATTACATTTCACACTAACTGTGAACCTTCATGAAGCACTCGGCCTAGAATATGCAGTGCAATTGGCGGTAAAAATCAAATCTGCTGTATTTGAATAGGTCCCTAATGAAATAGAAAACCCATAAAATAGCAAATGTGATTTTTAAGGAAATCACTTGTTCTAGGAGGTCAATATAACTTGAAGGAACTGCTGTTCCATGGCAAAGTGTGCTGCACAGGTAGAACAATTTTTGTCTTTTCTTTGAAAATTAAAGGAATAGGGTTAATAACTTCTTCTCTTGTCTTATTTTTTTTGTTGTTGTTCTGTGAAGTAGCAGCTCTGTTGTGTAGCTGAATAAAATAACGCTGATAGCAGCCAATAAGTTGCATTCTCAGTACACATTGGACAGAACCTCATCAGATTTCTTCTCCAACCTCCCACTCAAAGCAACAGTGAATTCACACCAAGTTGTTCACAGTTTGGCACTGAAGACCTCTAAAAACAAGGCTTCTCCTCTTCCCAAACACAATTATATCCTAAATTAAGTGCATCTCAGCAGAGGAGAAAGACTTTTATTTATTATTAGCTGAAATAGCATGATCTTTCCCTTTTGATTTTTCACATATCTCAAGATGCTGCCTGCAGAGATGTGAAGCCAAGAGGAATCCAGTGCCCTTTACAGACAAGGCTCTGCAAGGGCAATTATAGTGTAGAACTGCAGACTCATCTCCCACTTAGTGAGCATGCACACAGAGGCAGCTGGTCGGCCCACTGATCAGATGGAGGGTCAGCAAGAGAGGGAGAGGTCCTTCAAGGTTGCATCCCGCTCAAGGAATATGTGATCCAGCAACACCTAGCACTCCAAGGAACTCTATTAATAAAGACATTTCCTCCATCTGAATCCATTGCCACAGCCACAGGGGAGACCCTGCTGCATAAACAGAAGCACTGCACGGCACACATCAGGAATCCCATTACAGAACAAACCCTTCACTAGAAATAAAGCTGGAATGTTTAACTGGTTTGCGGTGACAATCTTCACCTATCCACTGGCCTTACTAGAAAACTGTTCAGAAACAATCTAGAGACTGAGGAGACAAATTTAACATCTGCTGGGGAACTACCACTGAACCTCACCACACAAGAGACTGGAAAGGAGTCATACTTCTGCTACTCCAGTAAAAAAGCCTCGACATTGCTGTGCTTTCATATAGTGCCAAAGAAACTGCGACATAAGGGATGGAAAACTACCAACAGCTTGCACCCTTAGCTTGCATCCAGCTGCTGAAACCCCCCAACTGAGGATGTAGCTAACTGGAACAGAGTTCTGTTGCCAGGGCAATTAACTTCACTGAGCTACTTAATCTATTTTTATTTTTTAACTAGCCAACCTCATGAACTGCATCAAAGAACAATCACTTTTTCTTTTCAATTGTCCAACGGAATTTTTTAATTAGGTAAGGTCCCAACCATCCTGCTCACCATACCACCAAGAACTTAGGAAGTGACGGTGTACCCAAAAGGTGTCAGTGACCTCTGATCTCTACTCCAGTGAGGTCAATTCGGTTAGCAAAAGGGACAGTGCATCTCCCCTAGGAACCACTTACTAAGGCCCAATAAAGTTGCAATTAGAGAATGACAGAACTGGACAAGAAGAAATCACAAGGGCCGGAAATTATTTTGTTCAAGAGGAGTTCATGCTGAGGAGGTTACAACTCTAGCAATTAGGCACAAAAGGAAGGCAGAGATTTTCCTGAGTACTTTTGTCCTTTTCAGGCTCCTGAGCATGCTGTCCTTTTCTCACTGAAAATCCAGCCACGTATGTTTAGTTTCATCCTCTGCGCTGCACAGCCAGCAGCCTTTAATCAAACCTTCCCACAGAAGTTAACAAGAGAATAAATCCGTTCATTAGCTCACAGTTGGCAAAATACTTCTCAAAAGAGCCTATATCTGGCAAACTGCCACCTGATCCAAAGTGTCCAGAGGAACTCTCATGTAATATAGCTCTGGAGTGCTATCAGATTCATGGAAGCAGATACTGCTGAGTAAGAGAGGGCTGGTAGCTACTTCAATTACTGATGGTATACGCTGGCACAGACTATAGGCACAGAGAGGTGATGTAGCTTACAGGTAGCTTCATATTTCTTCAAATGCCACTTCATGCTTTTCAAAATTCATTCTGTGATTATTCACTTGCATTACAGCAATGCCTCATTTGTTTCCTTTGTCACTCTGTTGGACACTGTATGAATAAATATTAAATGACAGTCACTACACTTGAAAGCTCAGTTCAAAATCATGAGCAACATGTAAATACAGCAAAGAAAATAGCACAGGCAAAGGGCACAGGCTAGTAAAATAGCTGCCAAGCAAACATGGATGCAAGTGCACTGGGCTGAAGGATCTAGGCATCACACAGTGAGAAATGGGTCGGCTTCAGCAGCTGGCATTAAGCCCTGAGGAAGAAAAGCTCATTGCATTTCTTGCACCAAGGCCAAATGTAGTTGTGCACACAGAGAAGGATAAAAATAATAGTGTGTATTCACTAGCTGGCTGTGCTCCCAGCTTCAGCACAATGAGATTCTGGTGGGGACACGTATACTATATGTAACTGTTTATCCCATGTATTTCTACTGCCATCCCTCCACTTTATGGATATCTGAACTTCAATTGGTTGTCCACTTCTGAAACATCTGCACTAGACTGGAAGTCACAAGGACCAGAGCCTCCAAGGTATTGGAAAGAAGGTGAGACTACTACTAAGAGATGGAATAGGGTGGAGCTCCTAAGGCAATTTCTCTTAGGCTTAGCCAACACCTGGTTTTGGTGAAGTACCTTTATGATTTAGTTGGAGCAAAGTATTATTCCTTTCATCTATAGTTTTATGGAAAAAAACTTGAGCATGCATGTAATTGCACCTGTGAGTAAGTGTATTAAAAATACAGCAGTTTGGCTTAGGAATTTCCAAAAATATTGAATACCACAAACTCTAGATAATACCACAGAGATAGGTAAGTAACTCTGTAAACTCTTTCATGAAGGAATTGATAGAAGTTCTGTGAGCAACTTGCGAATATTTTCTGAGCCATACTAAAACAAAAAGATTTTTCCAGATCCAATGGGCAAAAGGAAATGTCATATCACATGGGAATTCAGAACCCAGGCAACACTCAGCTGCTGCAGAGCATTAAAGTGACTATGAATAAGGATACACACATCAGCTACAGCTATTGAAAACTAGAGGTTACCTACGGAAGCATAAACATGCATTTACAGGTTTCTTTATTAGCTTGTCTGCAATAGCAGTTATCTCATCTCTAGATTTGAGTGAGGATGTCTTCCTGATATATCACTGCCATATGAGTTCACCAAATCACGTCAGCTGTAGGTTAGGGTGTCCCTCCATGGTCACAAAGGTCCTAAGGTCTTTTTTAAGAAATTATTGGTGTTTCTTTTAAAACTTCAATTTCACGCTCCCCATATGCATACGTAGCTTAATTTGTTTTGTATTATCCAAATGTTTACCTCTCTTGGGTTATTTTCATACAATTATAGATTCATTAAGGTTGGAAAAGACCACAAAGATTATCTAGTCCAACCTTCAACCAATAACAACCATATCCACTAAAACACGTCCCCCAGTGCCACATTCAGCTTTTCTGGAACACCTCTAGGGACCATGGCTCCACCATCTCTCTGGGAAGTAGCCTCTTTCAGTGCCTCACCACACTTTGAGAGAAGAAATTTTTCCTAATATCCAACCTGAACCTCCTCTGGTGAAACTTAAAGCTATTATCTCTCATCCTATCGCTGTTACATGGAAGAAGAGGTTGACCCCTACCTCACTACAACCTCCTTTCAGAAAGCTGTAGAGAGCAATGAGATCTCCCATGAGTCTCCTCCAGATTGAACAATCCCACTTCCTTCAATCACTCTTCAGAAGACTTGTGCTCCACACCTCTCACCAGCTTTGCTGCCCTTCTCTGGACATGCTCCAGGACCTCAGTGTTTTTCTTGCAGTGAAAGGCTCAAAACTGAACCACAGTACTTGAGCAAACACCTCACCAGAGCTGAGTACAAAGGGATACTGAGCCTTAATACCCCATATAATTGCTGAACACTATGTATATGGTCTATGACCAGGGTATATCCACACCCCATGTAGATCCTCAGATGGCTGAATGGAAATAATTATAAAATTATGAAGTAGATAGCCTAATTACTAGATGATATGTTTCCTCAGAGCAGGAACAACTAAAACATAGATTTTACCATATCCAGCCTCACAGAATATTTTCCATGAAAAGGGACCTAAAATGCAGGAGGAGGTGGTCTGCAGATACTTATCTTTTCAAGATAAGGAGATAGAACAATTCTTCACTACCTGATTCTAGAAAGACATCAAAAGCACAGGATGGAATAACCCATCAGTGATGCTTTTTAAGCAATCTGCTCAAGTTTAACTGCTTTCCTTTCCTCCACTTGCAGCTACTTAAGCAGCTGCCAAGTTTACAAATATTTCTTCCAACTTGAGAACAGCTGTGGACTATAATCACATATTTTATTTCAAACTCAGGGTTGTGGCCTAAGTTAATAGAAATGAGGGGAAACTAAATGAGAAAATAATGGAAAAAAAATCAGTCCCAAAACACATGATTAGGTTCTTATTTCCTGTCAAATTCAAGTAAATCACTGGACATTTCCTTCACCTTACAAAGCAGCCTACAGAAGATATACCACACTGAGGTTAGTTCTATACACCTTCTTTATTCCCTTCCAAATTGGTCTACACCTACCACAAAAGTATCACTTCTGTAATCCCAGAACGTAATAAAAATTTCTAATCCTGTCACAAAACATCAATAGAGGTATCATTGGGTGACCTTCAAAACTTTGCCAAGCAGAACTCCATGAATCAGACACTCAGCATACTGACAGCTCTGCAAACCAGGGGATCTATAAAATAGGCGGGAGACAAAAGCTGAATAAAAACAGAACAAGAAGGGAAAGATGAGATAGAAACAAAAGCAATACTGAACTGTGCAGCACTACCATTTCACCATTAATACCCCCCTCGCTCCTTTCTTAATTAAACTCACTGTATACCTGTGAAATGAGAATTTACAGCAACTGCATTATTGTTTACACTCTATGAGGGTGATGAGTCAGAGGTGCAACTAAATGGAAGACATATGAAACGTCACAGGGTTTGGGACAAAGATAGAAAGTCACTGCAGATTTCCTGTGTCCTAGGTCAATGCTCTAATGACAACTTCATCCTTTCTCTCTCCTTGTTCTTTGACCTGCATTTAACTTAACCTGATGATGACAAAAGATAAACCAGAAGACTGGTCCAGTGCTGATCCTTTGCACAACACTAAAGAATTTTCACTACTGGATGAGAAAAGTGCAGACAAACGATGTTGTAAGCTTAGTATGATCTTCAGGTCCAAATTCTTGAGAGTACTTTCAAAAGACAGGATGAGTTGGGAAGAATATAATTTCTTCTTTTCCCTTCTCTAAGATTTTCTTCAGAAATATTGTCAATTCTGAGTTTGGTGGAGATTTTTTGTTTGTTAGGGATTTTAATACAGTGAAGGTCAGGAGGGATCCGCAGACCAAAGGAGATGCAGAACTGCAGTATATATATGTCACTCAGCTAGATTTTCAAAAGCTGCTGACCAAACAGGCAGCACAAATGACTGCCATTTTCTAAGGCACAGATGCAGGATTCTATTAGTTCAATGATGCTAAAACCCTATTAATATCTTGGAAAATTTGATACCAAAACAGGCATTATCTTCTGCTTCTAAAAGAAGATATTCATCTTATCTGGGAGACTAGTTCATTCTAAGAAAAGAAGAATATTATCCTGCTTGTTCGCTGTATTATACTCTGATTTAATAAATGGAAAGGCCATGTGGACATGACACACAGAAATCTATGGAAGCTGTAGGTGTGCCTAATCTATCAGGAAATACATTATTTAGTGAGCTGATTAAATGACAGTTATGAACTTTTTTTTTTTTTATATGTTGCAAAGATTTTTTTCGATTGCAGAGATGACAATTGTTCCCAAAACATTCTTTATCAGGAGAAATTCAGGATTCTTTGTATTTCATGTTTATCTAAATCTTTTAACCTTATCATGAACATCATGGTCCCTACTATGAGACTATCAACGGATCTTCTGAGCCTTCATCACATGATCTCAGTCACTGATTCCTTTTTTTCTAGGGTAAGTACAACCTTTTTCAGGGACCACATGTACCTGCACAGATTGGGGGGTGAGCTGATGGAGAGTAGCTCTGCAGAGAGGGACCTAGGGGTCCTGGTGTATGACAGACTAGACGTGAGTAGTGTTCCTTGGTGGCCAAGAAGGCCAACAGCATCCTGGAGTGCATTAAAAGGAGTGTGGCCAGCAGGGCGAGGGAGGTGATCCTCCCCCTCTACTCTGCCCTAGTGAGGTCTCACCTGGAGTATTGTGTCCAGTTCTACAGAATAGACAGGGATCTCCTCGAGAGAGTCCAGTGGAGGTCCACAAAGATAACACAGGGCCTGGAACACCTCCCTTATGAGGAAAAGCTGAGAGACCTAGGTCTGTTCAGCACTGAAAAAAGAAGACTCAGAGGGGATCTGATCCACGTCTATAAATATCTAAGGAGCAGGAGGCAAAGGGACAAGGCTGGACTCTTCTCTGCAGTGTGTGGTGATAGGATGAGAGGAAATGGTCACAAACTGATGTGTAGGAAGTTCTCCACCAATACGTGTGGGAACTTCTTCACAGTGCAGGTGATGGAGCACTGGCACGGGCTGCCCAGAGAGGTGGTGGAGTCCCCTTCTCTGGAGATGTTCAAGACCTGTGTGTGCAACCTGGTCTAGGGAGCTGTCTTATAGGGGATTGGACTTGATGATCTCTAGAGGTCCCTTCCAGCCTCTACAATTCTGTGATTCTGTCATTCTCTGATCCTAATGGTTACCTTCCTCTAAAGAAACTGGATACTCCACCTTTGGATCAAAATAGTTAAAACAGGTGTGCTGTCAGTGAATTTTCACCCATAAACTTGGTGCTGCAGATGAGAAGGTTCAGTAGAGCTTAGTGACTTGGTAACTAGCTATATCCCAGTGAGAGCCACCGTAGACCTCATAATAATCTGAGAACCCCCAAAGACTTCAAAGCACCCAAGAACCTTTCCATTAGGTTCACACTATTTGCACCTCACTTTGACACTCCTTCACTAATGACATATGGGATTTTTGAAAGAGGAGTATGGTCAGAACCTTTGACAGCTCTTGAACTATCAGTTTTTCTGTATCAAGGCTGCCCCAAGTGGAGGATTTACTTGAAGAATAAATCTACCTCTGCAACAAAGATAAAAATGTACTAAATGTTCTATTTGGAGTTCTTCTGTTTAACAGCTATACAAGTTGTTTGATCAACTGAGAAAATCTTCACAAGTTAAAAAAAAAAATAAAAAAAAACAGTTGTTTGCAGACGGAGTTTTGACTGAACATACTGAACAGGAGCCAGAAGGTAACTGGAGTTGGCTGGTGCCACAACCCCACTACAGAGAGGAACAGCCAGAGGAAAAAATGGGATTCAAGGGGCTGGATTACAAGAAGCAAAATCATTATTTGCCGTGAGGTGAATTTCCACGCAGAAAGGAAAACAATGCAAAGCCAAGAAACAACTCAGCTGGCTATGCTTGCATCTCTCTTGAGCTTCTACCTATGTACCAATCCTTGCAAGCAGCAAAAGTTCATCATGGAAAAGCAGGATTAAAGTCTCTGTGCTAATCAAGATGCAAATACAGCACAGACTGATAGCCCCTGGAGTATCTAAGTGTGAAACAGATAGCAAAAATATCTTTGTGTTGTAGAACAACATGTATCAAGATGAGGATTGATTGGCAGACCATTCATATCCTGTCTTAACGCAGTGAAAGCTAAGATCCTCTGCTTGTGAAAGACAGTGAAGGGTTGCAGATTTATCTTGTGTAACCAAACAAGACAATAAGATCTCATGTTTTTTTTTCCAGTGGCAAAATATGCCCCAAACATTGAAAAAATAAAAAATAAAAATAATAAAAAAACAAAAAAAAAAAAAAAAACCCACCACTATATTTGATCATGGAAAAACAATAAGAACACGTACGACATGAGCAAGAAGTCCTCATTTCTTCTGATGCGGAAGAACTGTCACTAAAATTTAAATTTTCCATTTTCCTGCTTTGCATTTTTGAGACAAGTGGCTCCTTAGTTTGAGGCACATAAGCTGGACACTTAGAAATGTGAAATTCAAAGCATCTCTGCTCCAAAAGCTTGCTTGTCTCAAGGTAAAACCTGGTGCTCCTTCCTGCCAGAGCTCAGGACCAGACAAATGACTTGTCAAATGCCAGAGAAGTGTTACTGGAAGCAGAAAAGTAACCCACTTATATACATCATGACATTAATTTATGTCCTTAAATCTATAAATAGCACACAGAAATTATTTGGAGGCTTATGGATGATATGGGTTAATATTTTGTTTTGCTAGAAAAATATGTTAATTTTTTTTGCTCTTATGGGAAGCCTCAAAAGCTCAAGACCTCCACACACCTATCAAACCTTTCAGTATCATTTTGTAGTGTACTGGGTGTATTGGGGCAGAGGAGTAGGATTGCAGTACTTCAAACTTCAGTTTTAATCCGCTCTTAAATGTTTACTGCTTCTGCTGTTCCATTATTTACCACTTATAATCTAATACAGTGCCTTGCTGGAGTGAGTTCTTCATCACATCATGCAGTCAATGATACCTTCCATTGACTTCAGTGTGAAGAGACAGTACTTATTTTTCAGAAACAAAAAAAAAAAAAAAGAAAATCAACCACTGTAGTCCTCCAGGGTTCCTCAACCTTCTTGTAGTTAAAAACCTCAGCTAATGGACAAAAAAATGCACGAGCCTGGTCAAGTCTTTCCCAAGATTATGAATTGGATTGGTCCAACCAGACATACTGGTTTTATAAACCAGTATGCAACAATGCTACTCCCTAGGTTTTCTTCCTCTCACAGGGCATAACGAAGGTTGTGATCATTTTCCACATTTTACATCTGGAAACATTGAGGCACAACAATCACAAAAGAAGGGGAAAAGCTAAGGACAAGATCTCCTGAGGAGTCAAGGACAGAACCAGAAACAAACACTGGGTGTCCAGACCCACTTACAGCACAAAATGCATCAGTTTCTCTTGAAATAATGAACATTAATGCTCATTGTTTCATAAACAATTGCCGTGAAAACAGTAAGTTTCTTGGAATTTGCTGCTCTGTGCACATTCATTACCCAGAAAGGTTTGAGGCATAAGGTATTGTTTTTACATAAAAGCCAGAGACAAGGGATCTTGTGGGTTTTCGTAGAATCATTAAGGTTGTAAAAATCCACTAAAATCATCTAAATCATTGGTCAATCCATCACCACCATGCCCACTAAACCATGTCCCTCAGTGCCACATCCATATATATATTAAAAACCTCCAGGACACTGACTCCACCTCCAATGCATTACTGCTCTTTCTGAGAAGAATTTTTCCTAGTATTCCATCCAAAACTCTTGTCAGACTATAAAAGACAAAGGGTGGGAGATCCAAAGTTGGAAATTTACAGATGGTTTGTATCAAAGACAGTATAAAACAGCTTGACACACAGTTCTGCTGTGGTACCAGCTGCATGGTCAGTGACTCAGTGCCTAGCCATGGCCAAGGAAGATCGGACAGGTTTTGATAAGTGGAAGACACCATGAGAAACTTGGGATCCTCAGTTAAAGCAGTGGACCTGAGCTTGTGACACTGCCTCTACTCTAAACTCAGAGAGTCTGAGAGGGAGGATGAGTTTCACAGCTATCATGGACTGGAGGAGTAGTTGGGAAAATGAGAGGGGGCAGAGAAAGCTTCACACGTTTTTGGTAGGTCACAACAACCTGTTTTGTGCAACGCTTCAGCTATCTGTAATTAAATAGGCTACAAGATCCATTTGAATCTTCTAGAAGAGCTTTTTCTTTTTGCACCTAGCAGACAGATAATCCATACCTATCAACAGTGATATCACTCTCAGAATCAACTTTAATTTTAACAAGAGTAACCAATGACAGAATCAAGAGAAGATATTCTTTTCTTTTCTTTTCTTTTCTTTTCTTTTCTTTTCTTTTCTTTTCTTTTCTTTTCTTTTCTTTTCTTTTCTTTTCTTTTCTTTTCTTTTCTTTTCTTTTCTTTTCTTTTCTTTTCTTTTCTTTTCTTTTCTTTTCTTTTCTTTTCTTTTCCTCTCCTCTCCTCTCCTCTCCTCTCCTCTCCTCTCCTCTCCTCTCCTCTCCTCTCCTCTCCTCTCCTCTCCTCTCCTCTCCTCTCCTCTCCTCTCCTCTCCTCTCCTCTCCTCTCCTCTCCTTTCTTTTTTCCTCTCCCTTTCAGCACTTCTATCAGAAGCAGCACAGACGAAAAATCTTTCTCATTTTCATTCCTTTCTACACTGCAAGTGGATCTTGGCTGAGAACTGTAAGAAGCACTGGAGATTTCATCAAGACTGCTTGCCAGTAGATGTCATTATATACCAGCAATATGCCTGAAAGCCAGAAGCCAACACTGAAAAAAATAACAACTGTTTTCTAAGTTTATGTAAGGAAAAACAAGTTACTAGTATTCTTGCACTGCTGAGAATTAAGCTGTCATGATGCACAATTATTACGTGATCTGGCTTTGAGTTGTTTATTACAATCTGCAGCTGTTATTCTGGGTCACAGAAAACCACAAAACCTTCTAATTATTGTTAAGAAAAAGAACTCCATAAAACCACAGTTATTTAGCTGTGCAGAATGTACTTTAACTACAGTTAAGAGGACTCAGAAATATTCAAGGTGCAGTCTGAAATTGCTTGCATGCACAAGAGGATTCAGAATGTACTCAGAGCACTAAGGCAGATACTGACATTAATACAATTTACTCATTAGAGGAAAAGTTCGGAACAGGAATGACAGACAAAAAAAGTCCAGTGAGCTGCACTAAAGCTTCATGAAGTGGATGAGGTTATATTATCCAGATGTGCAAGATTATACAGAAGTGTAAATATTGAGTTGGGAGGTTAAGAGCTGAGTGACTTAAACCGGATGAAATCAGTAGCTAAAAATGGATTTTGAGAGAGATGATTCCTAGCAGCAGAAAAGAACAAAAAGGAAAAACATCTGTAGCTATTGCACTCTCACTTTTCATTTCCAAATCAATCTGAGATACACACACATTATTTTAACAAGGTTTGTTTGCTAAGAACCAAACACTGACATGCAGACATTGTCTCCAATGAATACCAATTATTGGGTGATTGGGTTTTCTTCTGTTTTCCAATTTCTAACTCAATAGTATCTCTGAACTTGGAGCTATTCTCCCATGTTGTTACTCTCAAGATTTGTTGGCTGAAAGAGCACTTCTCAGTCTCCTGGATACTGGTGCCTCCCAAAGCTCTCTGAGTCCATCCTCAGTCAGTCAGCCCTGGGGAAATTTATACTTCAGAGGTTTTGGACTTGTTAAATATCTGAACAGCATAGCAGCCCAAACAAGGCCTATAATCTCTCAGCAGCACCTTCAAAACCCCAAGGTTTCAGTGATGAAAGGATTCACATCAGCTCCTAAAGAGGTCATTGTTTTTTCTTGGAAGCTACAGGAATGAAGACCAAATCCATATCCCTTCAGGCATAAGCTCCACATGATGGAAGAGCTCATGGTACATGACCTGCTCCTAAGAGCTCAGTTTGCTATTCCCTTTCCTTTATTTTCAAGCTGTTTTTTAGTTGAGACTGACACATCTGGTCTTTACTTGAGATGTGCTGAAGAAATCTGATCATGCCTCTGATCCTGACTTGCAGACTCAGCTTTACAGCTTGGACTTGAACCAGTAACACATCACCAGGGACCAGCTTGTCATATGGGATTTTGGCAACTATGACTGACCAACTCTGCTTCATAGAGGGGTGATGTGTGACATAGCCTAATCAGTGAGGTCCCTATGTTGCCTGACATGTTATCTCAGCTACCCTTCCATTTCCCTTGGTTTGTAACTAGTCCTTGCTGCACTCGGACACTCAGGGTCCTAACTCCCAAACATTATTACTGCTTGCAGGTCTAAAATATGCCACTTCCAGCAACTGAGTCATGTGGTTCCAAAATGCATTCTTTATATTCGTCCAAGCAACAGCACTCCTTTTCCTCAAACCACCATATCATGTTAGACTCCAACTACATTTGAAGTACAGACCTGCACTCCTTTTGATTGACCCTCAAGGCCCTGGATGCCAGCTAGCCCTGACCAAGAGGCTTTCATGGAATCATAGAATCATTAAAGTTGGAAAAGATCATCAACCCCCCTCCACCATGCCCTTCAGGGACACATCTAACCTTTTCTTGAACATCTCCAGGGATGGTGAACCCACCACCTCCCTGGGCAGCTGGTTCCAATACCTGACCACTCTTTCTGAGAAGAAATTTTTCTTAATAGCCAATCTGAACCTCTCCTCATGCAACTTAACCTCTCATCCAATCACTAGTTACCTGGAAGAAGAGGCCAATTCCCACCTCATTACAGCCTTCTTACAGGGAACTGTAGAAAGCACTAAGGTCTCTCCTGAGCCTCCTCTTCTTCAGATTAAAGAACCTCAGTTCCCTCAGCCACTCCGCATAAAACAGCTCCAGACCCTTCACAGCTTCATTGCCCTTCACTGGGCATGCTCCAGTGCCTCAAAGTCTACAAAAACTGAATTATTTCACCACTGAAATCTTCAGGTTTGGATGGTGTCTCTGTAAGGTTATAGGCCTTGTTTGGGCTGCTGTGCTGTTCAAATAGTTATCAAATGCAAATCTTCCTAAATATACCTGTTTGCCCAGGGCTGGCTGGCTGGTTGTGAAAGGACTCTGAGAGCTCTGGAAATCACCAGCATCCATTCATGATTTGATAAGCCATGCTGATGGCACAGTGCTGGAATAAAGATTCAGCATCTTTATCAATTTCAACAGCTTTATCAATGACATAGATGATGGAATTGAGTGCACCCTCAGCAAGTTTGCAGATGATGCCAAGCTGAGCACTGCTATCAATACATTGGAGGGAAGGGAAACCATCCAGAGGGACGTGGACAGGCTGGAGAAGTGGGCCCATGTGAACCTAATGAAGCTCAAAAAGACCAAGTGCAAGGTGATGCACTTGGGCAGGGGCAACCTCAGGTATTTATACAGACTGGGGGAAGAACTCCTGTTGAGCAGACCTGTGGAGAAGGATTTGGTGGTCTTGGTGGACAAGAAGCTGGACATGAGTCAGCAGTGTGCACTTGCAGCCCTGGCCGAATCTGTCCTGGTCTGCATTAAAAAAAAGGGGTGGTCAGCAGGGAATGGAGATGACTGTCCTCCTCAGCTCTTGTGAGGCCCCATCTGGAGTATTGCGTCCAGGCCTGGGGCTCCCAGGTGCAGAGCTCTTGGAATGGGTCCAGAGGAGAACCCATTATGGTCAGAGGGCTGGAACACCTCTCCTATGAAGAGATATTGAGGGAACTGGGTTTGTTTGATTTGGAGAAGGGAAGGTTCTAGGGAGACCTCATTGTGGCTTTCCAGTACTTGAAGGATATCAACAGGCGGGGGAATGACTGTTTACACAGGTTGATAGCAACAGGACAAAGGGGAATGGTTTTAAAGTAAGACAGGGAGATTTAGTTTAGATATTAGGAGGAAGTTTTTCACTCAGAGGGTGGTGATGCACTGGAACAGGTTGCCCAGAGAGGTTGTGGATGCTCTTTCCCTGGAGGCATTCAAGGCAAGGTTGGATGTGACTCTGGGCAGCCTGGTCTAGTGGTTGGCAACCCTGCCCACAGTTTGAAACTAGACAATCTCTGAGGTCCTTTTCAATCCAGGCCATTCTATGACTCTATGAAGTAATACAGATTTCAGGTCAGGCCTTTCCTATAATCAACTGCCTCAGGGCAAAGCACAGGGCTGGACATCGATAGACTGCATCTAACAGGGTAGATTTCCATAGCTTTTCCTAAAGCTTTTCCAGAATCCCTAATAATGAGGATATATCCAGTTTTGAAGACACATCCAGGAAGGGGAAACAAAGCCTTTATCTGAAGGATCTAGCAGGAAAGATATTCAAAGTCTGGAGGGAAAGTGGTTCTTTACAGAAACAAAGACTGCCCACAGTCAGCAAACCTGTTGGAGCCAAGCTTTCTGACTGGGTGTCTTGTAACATAGTCCAGAGCCTTAACTATTTGCCTGCTTTTCTATGCTTGCTCCTGCAGTCACTGCATCTCTAATAAGCAAGACACTTCAGAGGCTTAATACTCATTAGAAATCCTATTATAATCCCCATGCATTTTTATCAGGGCAAGTCATTACCATAAAAAAAGAACAGAAAAAAAATGAAAACTACATTGTTAGAAGAATATAGACTTAATCTTCTAAAGTTGTTTCTCATATTCATTGCTGAATGTGTGATTACTAGCATGAAGGGAAATAGATAAAGCACAAAGGGAAAGCTCAGATACTCCTGGAAACATGCTATCAACAGAACTCCCACGGGCCACACTAATCCATAATGAAACCTTCATCCAAATCTTCACAGGTGAATGTAGGTTCTCCTGGTCATTTTTCTCCTCTACAAAGTGCCAGAGTGGCTTCCTGTGGGAAAATCACAGAAGCAATCACTTGATTCAACTCTTCCACTAGAATTCCTTCTTTTTCCATCTTCTTTGCATTTTCCCATGGGAAAATATATTAATGAACAAGATATGGGGTAGCTCAGTTCTCTGCACACCAGAAGCCAGAGACTCTTACTCAAAGGCTTGAGACAGTGTTGCCCAAGCCTTCAATGTATGATGGAAAAATCTGGCCCCTCCTGGGCAATGATGCTGTAACGGATATTCATCAAGAGCTGAACACAAAACTATAAGAATAGATAACCCATATCTCATCCGTAGCAGTGGCCTCATTGGATGCTTCACCAGCTTACCATCCTGCTACTGCAGATCACAATTAAAAATGACTTGCAGACATCCTAAAGCAGAGACAATGACTTTGTACTGAATAGATCTTGGCAGATGTCTTTCTTCAAGGAATTTGCAAGCATTCTTTTTTTAAACACACATTTTATTTTTTGCAGTCTGCTCTGGAGGATAGCTCCAATGCGTACTGTATGAAGAACAACTTTATTTTTATTTTTATTTTTTTTTAAACTAGATGATGGTAAGTTCATTTTCCCTTAGCATTTCCAATAAAAGATGAAATGAAAAAAATATTTCCTAGTGAAGTATCCATACCACTCCAAGTGACTTATTTTCACCATCTCCTCAAGAAAATTACTAGCTCCCCCGACACCTTCTCACCTGTGGAGCCTCCTCAGCACAGCTGGCTTTGAGGATGTAAGAAGGGAGCTCAGCACTGTTGGACAAATTCTATGCTTTGGAAGACAAGATAGAAGTTGCAAGCCTCTAAGTTTAACTTGGTATGGGGGTATTAAAAGGACAGGCCAGCTTGCGATGTGGATGGCTGTGCCTCAGCAATGCAGATCTCATACTGTACAGAATCTCTGTTGCCAAATATGATTTACCTGACTCTTACCAAGAGTCACTGAAACTCTGTCTTGCTTGAATCATCCTTTGAAATGATCTATAGTTGTTCCTTCTGTCCTCACTCTGCTCCTCCACCTATTCCTTATGTACAAGAGAGGTCTGAAGGTTCTTAGGAGCTCTGCAAGACCAGGCTATCTGATCTAACAAATTCCTACTTGAATAACACCTATGAAATAAATCCAGTATATTGCCTCTCATCGTGATCTTGATTTGGGTATTTCGTCATGTAAAAATTAGCAGTTTGGTCACAGGAGTGTGTACAAAACAAGTCAGTGAAGACACAGCATGGATTAATGAGCAGAAATGTAACAGTCTACATGTCATGCTTCAGAGATTAAACACTTAAAGGGTTGAAAGATGATGGTGAGCAGCAGAAATTTAAGATCCAATACAAAGCAGGGGCAACAGAATCACACCTGAATAGGATAATCCACCCAAGAGCAGATGACATAATCACCAGGAGATCCATTATGTTATTGTCTGTTTTTACACCTTTGGTTATCCTCTATCAAGCTGAGTTATTCAGGCTTTGCACAGCATGCTAGGCTACCACTTGAGACATCACAGCAAATTTCTTGGTTTTCAAAGTCACACAAGGCCCCATGTCAACACGAATTAGGTTTTTAACCACAGCTACTGTTATCTTATGGTTTACCACTGATTATGTTGTTGGCCTGTTCTATGTTCTAATACAAGCATCATTCTGTCTTGAACTCAGTGATGTAACCAGGAAAATGGTGTGGAGGAACAAGGCCAGTATCGCTGCTGTTGCCCTGGAAAAGCACAGGATTTGCCCTCAAACATCTGCCTCAGACTCCTTATAACTTCCCCACATATAATATTTGGCAAAAGCACAATCTGCCAGGTGTTTGGTATTGGCACAGCTGGAGCACAATACTCTAAAGGGATGATTTCAATCTCTTCATCTCAATCTTCTCAAAGGTGAGAGCCTTCCTCTATCAACACTTAGGATGGGAGCCTTGTCCTTACAAAGAAGCCTGCAACACTTGAATTGCAGTGATTGCAAGAGAAGAAAACCGTTTGAAGTCCAGTATCTGTTCCATTTGCCCAGCACTGGCCCATGCCCACCAAAATCAAGGAAACAAATTTGACCACAGTCAGTGAAAAAACGAGAATTCACGCTCATGCAACCGTTACAGTACAACAGACAAAGGAAAAGGCGTGACATAAACCCTTTCCTTTCAGGTGGAAAGGGCCTCATTTCCTACACTACCCTCCTCCTTTTTTCAGATGCATTGATGGCAATTAGCATTGCAGACACTTGCATCCCATCTCTCCACTGTTCTTGCTCCCTCTCTCTCATGGAGGCTTCTTCTGATACAGAGTCACTGTCTACATCCACTGAATGGAAATCTTTTGCATGGATGATTCCCCCTCCTCATCCTCTCCTCCCCCAAGAATAAAATCCTACTGCTTTCTCTTGGAGGCTTAACTTCACACCTGCAGGCTGACCTTGAAGATGATCTTCTACATTTAAGAACAATGATACGCACAAAGAATCACAGAATAATTAAGGTTGGGAAAGACCTCTAAGCTCATCTAGTGCAACCATCAACCCATCACCACCATGCCCACTAACTATGTTCCCATTTCCCCAGCTCCCCTTTTTATTCAAGCCAGTGAGTCACAGCAGATAGACTGTGCTTTCCAACAGCAACAGCAGTGACTCTGAGCCATTGGATACACACATACTGGCTACCAAATGCACATCCTCCACAGCTGAGCACACACTGCCTGAGCTGGCAGGAGTACCAAATAAACAAAAACTGCCCATTAACTCATAGATCTCTGTGCCCACACAGTCATTCAGGGCAGTTCGTTTTGTTCGGCTATCTCAATCAGAATAGTTCTGTATAAGCATATTGTGTCTGTTGGATCTTCTTATTTTTTACCTCCCATCCAGACTTTCAGACCAGTTTTTCCAGACATGGGGATAAGAGAGATGAAGCAATGTACTGCATTTTGCAGAGATCAGAACATAAGAAAACAAGAACTCTCCTCAACTGCAGTACAACTTGCATCATAAACATGATGTTTCCCATCAGACTGCTGACTCTCACCACCTGCCAAGCATGAGCTGGTTTCCAAAGGCTGAGTTCTGAGTCTCAGAGGCTAAATACTGACTGTCAGTGGGAGGACTACATGAAAATGGATGCTGAAATGCATGCTTTACAACCTCCATATCTCTAGCCCAGCTCAATAATACTTCCTGCCATGAGCAACCCTCATTTAGATTGTAATTTCACATGATGCATTGCCACCATATACAGTCAATAAATCACAATCACGGAAAGAACAAATGAGAAGATGCAATAGTCATAAATGCCATGTTCTTGCTACTGCAGCATTCTTCCTTTCAGACCACAAGCCAATATTATTTTAAATTCCCCGAGCAATTGGTTAACCACAGAACTCGTGGAAAAGAGCTCCACAGACTCAATCCCATTTTCAGTAGGAAGTATGACATCTTCCTTATTTCATCCATTTATCTCCTAGACCTTTGTGTCAACGTTTTCCCAATCCACAACGTGAAATTCCATGTTGGTGATAACGAAAAAGGTCCACAACTACGTTTGATATAAAACTGTACACAGAAGCAGCTACATGTCCTCTGTAGTCTCATTTTTTTGAAGGGAAAGAGAAGTGAGAAATATGGCTAGAACTGTCTGGAAACCCACATCCTTTTAAATGTAGTTTAGTCTAGTTTTGTTTGTTTGTTTGTTTGTTTCCACTGTGTATCACAACTGAATGCATTTTTTTCAAGATAGGTGACCCAGAAATTTTCAGTGGTTCTACTCTGTCTCTTTAATTTGGAACCTCCAATACTTATTTCTCTGTCTCAGCTCATATTCGCAGTAGGAAAATGTTCTAGCTTTTTTCATGCTAAGGGTTACTAATGAAAAAAATCCAATGGAAAAGAAGAGTTACAGCAGTATCCTCATGACCCAAATTTAATCCTGTTGAAAATTCAATCAACTTGATCTTATACATTCCATTTGCTTTCCATCCTTCCAGCCAGTTGCTTTATAGCAGTATCTTCCATAAACTCACAGCTGCTTACATAAAGCAAAGATTATGATTTCAATATAATAGTTTTACATGTCCAGTGTACGAATAAAAGTCAAAGAATATGAAGGCAGAAAGCAATGAACATTTGAAAGATTTTCTTTAAAGGGAAACTTAATCCAGCATAAAACTTCCCTGCAAAGATCCATTTGTATCGCAATTACTGCATCTTGTGCACTCCAAAAGTACTCTCTGAGATAACATAAAGTAACAGCTAGTGTCTCTCATTTAACTAATCCAATGAACGTTTAGATACTACATTACCTTTTCTCCTTTTTCTCCTCTTCCATAGGCTCTGCCCTAGAAATACAAAAAGAGAAGGAAGGGTACATTTGCTAGCAAGGATGTCAAACTGTGCAATCAATACGTATTTCATCCTTTCTTTGATATCTGCATATCACAAATACAAATATACACACATAGTCACAGGACAGATAACATGAGGAAAGTCATTTTTGGCAAAGTTCCTTGATATTAGTTAGACAACAAATTAAAATAGAAAACTCATCCCCAGTTCTCCTACTTCAACACTAGAAAAGCATCTTGTTTGACATCCACGTTGGAGTCTAATACTACATTTCTGAAACCAAAGATGCCAACAAGCATTATTAGAATGAGTTTTACTTAGGTATGAAGATTTTTTTGCCTAGAAACGCAGCCTGGCATTTGTATTAATTGAAGCTAGAGAAAGCTGGATCTTGGTCAGCTGAATGTATTCTACTGGGAGAGATTTGCATCTTCTGATTGCTATTGCCTCCTACTTTCCCCGGCTAGATGTGAAGCTGTGCTAAAACCAATTGCATCCAAGTCACATATGCTGATTGAAAGGCTAATACTAAGTTAATTATCAGCTGAAGTCAGGGATGATTCAATTCATTTCCTTCAGACATGCTAGAAATGCTAGAATGCTAAAATACTAGAATCACCAGCTTCTCTCTGCTACAAAGGCCCAGCAAGAGAAACACTCAGAGCACACCGACAGCAGCAAAAGTTCAACACATAGGAGAGAACAACTATTTCTATTTTATTTCCCTTATTTAAAAGTGGTTTGATACTTCTTACTTACAGACTCTCCTTTTTCTCCTCTGAGTCCAGGAAGCCCTTGGCTGCCACTTTCTCCCTTGGAAAAGAAAGGTCATTGGTAACACAGAGATAATTCACCCCGTTCTGACAGACACAGAAATAACAGGTGAGGTTTCCTCTTATACCTCCCTGTTGGTCTCGCTTGCAAGTTGCACCATATTGGTGCTTGCACTTCATCGGTAGCTTTGTTTGCTTTAGGGTTTTTTTAGAAGGCAGTGCGATGAAAAATTGGCTGAGATTGTGGACACTTCTGTTTCCACCTGTCTCCAGTGACAAGATTTCAGCTCCTGCTGGAAGTCCAGAAGGATGGGGTGGACTTCATTGCATTCATAATCACTTGGATGGATTTTATACTCTATTTTTTTCCATGTGAAAACACTGCTAGAAGTCTTCCAGGTGCACTGGCACAGCATATAGCTACTTCAAAAGACATTATTTTCTGGTAAGCCAGAAAGGACTTAGAAAGTCAGTTTGCCTATGACTGAGAGGGTGCAGAAAAAGATGAACAAGATGAACCTGTGAGTATCATCAGGATTTTGGAGTTATTTTTATATCTCCAGTTTCAAAAAAGAAAAAAAAAAAGAAAAAACATTGATTTGATTTACAACAGATTTTCAAGATCTACTAGCAGAAATGTACAACACACATAACCACTCTCAATGCTTTCTCAAATGGAAGAAAGGTAACATGCAAAAAGATGGTTGAGAAGAGATTTTACTTCTGCCTCCAACCCTTCCCCCACCAAGAGAAAACAACCCCAAACACACGCACAGCAGAGTGAATAAGCCAGCAGCTATTGCTAGTCTAGTTAAAACACAAGCAACAACAATAGAGAAAACCAACACTAAAACTCAGAACAAAAACAATGATAATCTACCTTAGCTTAGCAAAAGAGTGTTACAGTCCTCTTCCCTTTCTTACCATTATCATCCTCTCCACAGATTCCCATTTTGGTTTTGAACACTGATCTAAATGTCCCTATAGAAAATCATGACTTCTGACTCATTACCATTTCCATCTTCTTGGGAAAACTTCTTTCCTTCTTAGTTTACTTTAAATAGAGAAATTTAAGTAATTAATACTTAGTCTTTTCTTATCCTGTACTTGTTTGACAGCATATTTTAAATCACTATACGCTTAGGTTTGATCTTTGTTTATATAATTTGCTTAGTCTTTCTAAGTTCTCTTGGATTTATGTCACATCACAACAATACAGCTTTAAAACATAAGCCATATTAGAAACGAGAAGACAAGCTGAAGGATCCTAAAACATATTATGGACATTTCTAAGTCACAGTACAGAAGCCACTCATTTCTGTGTGACCTAGTCTACCACATGGTAATATTGGGGAGCTGCAGATAGCATCCACTTTCTACCACTTGTCAACATTTCAGTCTGTGTGGCTCAGTAACACAGAGAGGAAGAGAAAGACAGTAATTCCTGCACACAGAGCACAGACCGTGACAAGCTGGTCTTTGGCTGATATGTGCAAGACCTGCTATTGAGAACTTCAGTAATTTAATTTTTGCTAATCAGGAATCAATAGAATTGTAGAATTGTAGGTTGGAAAAGATCTCTAAGAGCATCAAGTCCAACCATCAACCCATCACCACTAAACCATGCCACATCTATTTGTCAATTTATCCTGAACAGGCAGTTTTGTCATATTCTCTGTTACACTATTTGAACCATCCCCTTGGACTACCCTCTAGAAAGTACTCTTTTGCCTACTTTAGAAGAGTTTTTCAGGTGTAAATATTAATGACAGTCATTGAAGGAAGTTGGGTCATGCTAGCCATAGAGCTGGCAGCCATGATCCATCCATGCTGAGAGTTGGCAACCATCCCCAGAGACCAAAGGCATGCCCTGGGGATGAGCCAAATCTATGCTTTGCCTTGTTTATCAGATAAAGAAGTTAAGTTGACTGTATTCAATCATCAGTCATGTTCTCATCCCCAGCTCTGAGAGCTCGTGACAGAGTCCTGCCTTGGTAGTATCCAAGTCATGGACCATTAAACCCAAGGAGAAGTGACTCATAGCTGCAGAACCATTGAGTCACTCATCCTGAGGGGGTCGGAACACCCAATCTGGGGATCTGTTAATGAAAGCCTCCTAATGCAGTGCTTGGACATACCCATGAGGAAATCACCTAATGTCTCCTTCACAGTGCTATTTTACTCAGTATAGACATCCTCACCAGTGCATAGACCTTTTCAAAGCAGAGAAAGACAACAGGATGTTGCTGCAGGATGATTTTACTACAATCATAATTGTCCTTCTGCAACCTCCTCACAACAGTCCTGGCTCTGCCAGTCTTCAAAACAGACCCTCATTATTTAAACTGTCACAGATTAAAATAGAAAGTAGCTATTTTTATTCACGTAAGGAAAAACTTTCTGCAGTTTCAGTTGTGCACATCAGAGCATTAATGTTTTCCTCTTCTCTCCAACAGGGAGTTGCTCCAGGACAGCTGAATGCCTTTTCCTGGGTTGCAATGAGTTTTCAGAACTTTCTGAATTTTCAGAAGTGATTCAGATGGACACAGTTTTGAATACAGATTGTACCCCATAGGCTTTTTAATCACACAGATGGTGAAATAAGGAACCACCACCACAACCAACTTTTGTATCCAAAGCAATGTGAATCTCTGTTTTCTTCCAGTAAAACTGCTCCCCTCTCAGTCTGTTGTTTCACAGCTCTGACTGGAGCCAAACAAGAAGGGGACTGTCTCTGTGTTGAAGGTACACATACGCGTGTCAAAGAAGCATGCAGAATATTCAGGATAATATAGAGGATGCACTGTGAAATTTAAGGTAGCCATCATAACCATTCTCCTACCCTACTGTCTAGGAAGAAGCTTACTAAGGAAAGTGGACTGTTTTTAATATAAGCTCATGACTCAAACACTCTTGTTAATAACAGATTGTAGGTAATTCATTGCCCAAGTCTTAGGAGGTTTTATAGAGTGATTGAGAGGCTGCTACCTAATCCACAGCTCACTATTGCTGCTGAGCAAGGCTCAGCACAGAAGGGTTTCCAGGTGACTCATCACGAAAGCTGTGCATGACCTAGTCAATTACAGTAGTTTGCAAAAATGCCAGTTTAGAAGCAACAGTAAAAGATTTTGGAACACATTTATTCTAAAGTAACATAGAGTAGAAACAGAGAGTAACAGATGTAAGTCTGGCAGGGCCCCCAGCACTCCAAGGATCATTGAAAAGCATCTAAACTAAGTGATATGCTGAATTAATTCTTAATTCTCAAAATATTCAGCTCCTCAGCTTACTCTGAAACTGTTTTTTTTTTTGCTGTTTGTTTTTATTAAACAGATGAACAAGCACATCCTACTTACCTTTTGACCTTTAGGACCTTCGGGGCCAATTGAGCCTCTCTCCCCCTAAGAAAATACATGATTAGTCAGACTGATTTTTTCATTATATAATGCAGTGAGAGGCTGAGTCCCACTGCGTCTCTTTCTGGTTCTAGGGGACAGCAGACTGAAAATGACATGTCCTCAAGAGAAATGACTGTGAAGCTGGCTTCTCAAAGATTCCAGTCACAGCCAATAGAAGTAACCACATGATCATTAAAAGGTATGAGATTTTTTCATCATGGCTGCATTTACCTCCAGAATTTCTTCTTACTCGTCTGAAGAAGCACATACACTACTGAAGTAGATAAAAATAACCACTTTGTTTTCAAAGTTGTTTTCAAGACTAGCAGTGTAGTTAAAAAAGACTTTGTTAGATAAAGAGAAAACATCTGGAAAGATTGTCATCCCCTCTACAGATATCTCACCTGTGAATAATACATCTGGCTCTTTCTATCACATACTTACCACCACTAGGTCTAAAAGCACATCACAAACACAGTCCTTCCTATAACTCACTTGCATGGTATCATACCTCTATTTTCAGACCCCTACAAAACACCAAAAAGAAAACACACTAGCACTCACCTTCTGTCCAGGAGGACAGGAGCAATTGACAGTCTTGAGGTGGGCAACTTGCTCGCTGCCAACAGTAGGCCTCACTTCTATAGGAGGTGCTTCTGTCAGGACTGTGACCTGGCACTATATCCAAACACTCAAGGTCATGACGAAGCCTTTGATGATAGAAAGCTTTCTCTTTCACCCACTTCAGAGAAACTGAATAGGCACTACTAGTTAATGTATGGTTATGTTATGTTAGGAATGAAATCCCACAAAAGCCATTCATTCAAACAATAGAGGAAAATGTGGCAAAATGAACAATGAATCTCTTTAACCAGGATTGAGGGGTGAAGAGTGAAAGGAGAGTGGAAGTGTCTACTGAGAGCTGGGCACAGGAAACTATGCAGCTACTGGCACTGTGTTAGCTTTTCGCAAATAAAACCAGTGGGATTTGTGCTGAATATTTCATGCTGAAGTTCTGTTGTTCCATCATCACTTCAGACTTTTGTTTGCCATGACAGTTTGACAGGGGAAAAGTGACTTGGAAACTTCAAACTCCTCATACTCATCTCTTTACAGTGGTTCTCTTCAGGCACTGCTAAATTACCAATTATACAGATAGGTTTGATTCACCATCCTTATAAAAATGATAAACCCACACTGTCATATATTTCCTGATTTGCGTAATAGATGAGTGCATGAACAAAGAGTGTTCATATGAAAAGAAATTAAGGACAAAAAGAAGCTTACTGGTCCTGAAGGAATGTCACAGCAGGTCTCCAGCTCAGCATGCCGAGAATCACAGTAAATAACCATCCGCTGAAGATCAAACTGGAAGACAAAGCGAGGGAATAGTCTCAGAGACAGTGAATTATTAAAGACTGCATGTCCTTTTGTTTGGATACATACAGCGCAGAGGAATACAAATAAAATCCAGATGGAGTTAAATTCATGATGATTCTGTGGCCAGTCTCTCTCCATCAGTAATGGACCAGTATCTTAGCATTCTCCAAGAGTGCTGTGTTAACGAGCTTGATATGCCTATTAAAACTTTGAAGCAGTTTTTAATACAAATAAGGAGGCCTGTTAATTTCTTTGTCCTGGCCAAACTCCTGTCTGAGAAAACATATTCTGCCCACCTATGTCTTCCCAGAATGTTATCTAGACAGAAGTTTCATTCTCCTCCTGTTGTGCCTTGTGCTTTCTGACCATTTACCCCTGCGTGAGAAATGTTAATAGCACATTTAATATGCACATTCCATCCTTCTTGTGCAGCTGAGTTTCAAACCACCAAACAATCATGCATAAGTTATACCAGGTTAACGCAGCTACCAAACAGTCAGGCTCAATTTGCAGGTCCCAAGTTTAGTTGGAGAAAGAGCCATTAATATCCAGCTTGTTTTCCAAGGAACTGAGACCATATTGTGACTCAACTGAGTTAATAGGTTTGTGGGGCGTTTTTTTTTCCTCTCTCTTGATGTCACAGGTGGAAACTTTCATAGTGCCAGACTGGACAAGAAAACACCCTCATGTTTGTAGCTCAGTGTTCATTTTGATAGCATTTGTGGATGATTTTGTCTCTCATCTTAACTACACTGAGACTGGCCAGAAAATATGGAATGGGTTTCACATTTTTAATCCCTTTTACAAAGATACTGACAGTTTCACATAAGCTGTCAGTATGTCTTGTACACAATGAGATGCCTACCTGTTTTATCTACGTAGCACAGGTAACATTTCAGCAAAGCCACCTGATGAAAAGAGTCAGTTATAATATAAGCACCCCAAAACACAGCCACATGCTGAGCGATCAATGCTGAATGATACATGAGTTCTAACCAGCACAAACAGTACTTACATCAATGGGGACGCTATCATACAAGCGTTTGCCAATCACAGTTTTTCCTTGAATGTCAATATTTTCCCTGTCTTCAATGGGCAGCATCTGCACAAGCTTGCAGTCTATGTACAGTGATACAGCTGTTGACTGAATGCTGAGGGCAATTTTGTGCCAGCTGCGATCAAAAAGATCACTGACACGTGCACTTCGGAAGACCACTCTCACAGCATCCTTGGTGAGCCCAATGGCATTGTACTCCAGAGCTTTGTTCTCTCCATCCAGTCGGATCGAGACCTGAAAACAGGCAGAAGTAATGTGATACTGCTAATAAAACATGCAGTCTCCTCCTATTCCCTGCTTGCCATTATAACGAACACTCCAAAGGCAGAAATGGTACAGGATGAGGTTAGAAGCCTAAGCGAGGAGCAGATGACATTCTTTGGGTATGATATTAAATTGGATAGAGAGTCTATACCTGTTATGAAAAACATGACTGTGCAGGGCAGGTTTGAGCACAACCCTCATGATCATCCAAAGCCTTCACTCATGAGCACACTCCTTGGCATGGTTTCATCCCAATACCACTATGATGCCTCCCAGGCAATGCTTGGGCACAGTTGGGTAGTTGCACATGTCCTGGATGTCTCTCCAAAGTCTTACAGACAAACCTGTGCCTGTTCTGGGTCCTGTGCAAGCCTCACTACTTCCCAGCAGACTCTACTATTCAAATGCCATCACATGCTCTCAACCATCCCACAGGGCACAGACAAATCCCTCATTTCCTGATAAGAAGACAGCCTGCTGAGCTGTAGTACTGCTTACACATCATTTCAGACACTTTCAAATGAAAACCAAAACAAACAATAATGATTATGCCTTAGGCTCAGAGGAGACCTAGGACCAGGTATTGCATAGTGTGGATACAATCAAACCATGGAACTTAAAGTCAGTGTTGGAGACTTGGTTCCTGGTCTAATTCAGTTAATTAGACATGGAAGAGATAATGTTTAGGGATGCAGGAAAGCCAGAAGATATTATAGACTCAGATGTCTTCCTTTCAGTGTAAAAAAAAACAAGTGTAACACAAGAAACAAAGCCTTAAGTGGTGAGCCTTGGGCAAAACACTTTCAATGAATGAAAACAAAAGTCCTTTTTCATCTTGTACTAAGTCATGCCACTCCATCTGAAACAATGCAGAATAAATATCTCACCATTACCTCTATCCATCTTTCTCTCTTTTATCTCTGCCTTTCTCCTCCCACAAGCTTTTCTACACATAACCAAAGTTGCAACCTATGGAGTGGGCACAAATATGCTTCTGAAGACATTATACCATTAGTTCATTTACAAATCAATTTTCTCTTCCACAAAGTTAGGCAGTTAGCAGCAAGTAGCGGGAATGGAGCAGAGTGCAGAGCCTGGGGAAGCAGCGGGGCATCCACGACCTGCAGACATGGAAGCAGTTTGGCCACACTGGCACAAAACTGTATCTGATGGAAGTTACATAAGGTTGGATACCTTCAGACTTGACCCAAAATCTGCACGCAGATGAGAATGGCTAGGAATGCCTGTAGTCTGTAATCTAAGCAGGTCTGCAAACTCATAGTGGCCCAAACATGACTGACACATGAAACAAAGCTCCTGAGGCCCTAGGACACTTCTATAGCACCAAAAGTTTAAGGAACTTTTGAAAGCACTACTGAGAACCTAGAGTTCCTTTTCTCTCCACATCCAAGCAGTTCAAGTTTCAGCTGTCTCTAACAAAACATACAAACCTGAAAAACAAACAACTCAACCAAATCACCTCCTTCCAAATCACACTCTAAACTACATCATGCTTCTAGGAATGCTACATAGGATCAAGTGATCCTTTATTCCACTGTTACAGTACTTTTCTTTTAAGAACCTGGGAGTACCTGACAAATATTACTGGATCAAATTCTGCAGCAGCCAAGACTCATAGCACAGTGGAGAAATAATAGGTGTGCTTCTTAAGTAAAGAGTCCACAATGCTTTTGGATGATATCTAGAAAGTGTGTACACAAACTTGCTATAGCACACAACTCTCTTGTTCTGCTGTATATGTGTGACTCCCCTTTCCTATAGAGGCAAACATCCAACTCTTCATCCACCAGAACCCTCCACATCCTTCTCCACAGAGCTGTTCTCCCAGTCTGTAACACATACGCAGAAGCCATTTCAAGATCTGTATTTCCCCTTCTCTATCCAACTAACACATATACCTGTATGCTAATAACAATCAAGGTCTATGCAATACTTCCTCCAGGGTTCGAATTGAAAGCAAAAGTTTTTTCAGCAACAAAAAATGAAAGACAGAAAAACTAAGGAGTGGGAGTTTAAGGCAAGAAGGCTGATTCATGCAGTAGGAAGGAAACAAGGCTGTTCTTGCTGGTAGCAAAGGGGCTCATACCTGTGGTATGCCATACTTGTCAATAATCTGCCAAATATACCAGTCTTCTTTTCTGGAAGCCTTTCGGAATTTGAAGGTTGTTACGAAGGCATATTCATCAGGCAGACCTTGTGGGAATACATCCCTGGCACGGGGAGGGAAAAAGACAGCAATGTATCAGGCATAGCAGTGTGAAGCACCATTTCTAATACTCTGCATGTCCCAGCAATGCTTCCCAAAAATATCACGTAGCTCCCACAAAATCTGCTGTATTTGGCATCCTGAAGCAATGAACATGAGCCTGTTCCCTCCGTGTGGTTCTGTCCTTGAGGAGCCCTTCTCTGCTCCAACACAAAAGCACACAACTTAAATAAGGAACAGTGAAAACTTCACTGTGGGATCCATCAGGTCAAAGCAGTTCAGTTTCACAAGATGCTTTAGCTCACACATTCAGTAAATTATAATGTTCTTCTCTAGATACATTAGAGATCTGTGACAGCAACAAATATTGTAATATTTCCTGAAAAATAGGCACTACACCTCAAGTCTGCCCTAGAAGACTTTCCCTGTCTGGTAGCCTGGGAGAACAGTACCTTCTTGAATCACACTCTACAATTATATTAGGCAGAAATTTTCTCATTGCAACACCATCATCCATGCACAAATCTGAATTTACTAAATGCAGAAGTGTTTGACTCGGCCTCAACATCAAGAACATACCACAAGTGAGAAGATAGGGCTGGACAAAAGGGATAATTAACTCAGTATCACCATTTTTGGTCACTAGCCACAAATAGACATCTAGGAATGAGAACAAACAGAGCAAGCATATTCTCTCTGCCTCCAACTATTTGAGATTCAAGGGTCAATTTCAGAGACAACTACAATTAGTATACTAATAACTTCCTATGCATGTTTTTTTTCAATGTTCCCTTGAAGTCTGGTAAACATACTACATCCACAACATCCATTGGGAAGTAATCCCATTACTCTGCTACCCACTGTATAATGAGCCTCTTTTTCTTTATTTAGGACTTAACTCAGTTCTTGTAAGGGGCAACATAATGAACCAATTGTTTTTTCTTTCTCTCTCTTTATTTCTTTCTCTCTCTCTTCCTTTCTTTCTTTTTCTTTTATTGTAATTGCATTCATGATTCTATAAAATTTGTTTATATTGCCTACAAGTTTTCTCTTTTTCTAAGTTGAGCAGTCCCAGTTAACTTCAGTGTTCCTAACACCCAAGCCAACCTGCACCTCTGGTTAGTCCAAATAGGCCCTTCCTAAATATCTTTTCTTTGCTTCTAGACATCTGAGCAGGCAGGCATAACCACTCATTAGAAAATAAAGACAGCAGTAGCAACTAATAAAGAGGAAAACACTGAAAAGTGATTATCTTAAGGAGTACTTTGCAGATAACCCAAAGGACTAAACTAGAAGCTGTTACCAGAGTTTAAAGCAAAAATCTCATACTCAGAATTTCCAAAATGTTGTGTTTTGCAATTACAGCAAAAGTTGAAAGCGAAAAAGTTCAATCATCTTTTAATCCATGCTTTGAAGTCAGGTTGAAAATCCAGACCAGGTATTACTGTGGCTTCTTCCACTTCTGTAATTTTTGCTGTATAAAAAGTCTATGAAGACTGCACACCATTAAAAGATGGTCTTCCCGCTGAGAACATAGGAACTACCTGAGGCTTTCCATCACAAGAGAAAACTGAGCCAGCTTCCCACCAGCTCCTTCCACCTGGAGAGTTGACAAGCCTGTCTCAATACTCAGTAACAGCTATTCACAAGCCATCCCTCCCTGATACATCCTATGCCAGCATCCACCTCCCTCGAGGTACACAAAATAACTTGAGATGCCCTCTCTTCAGGCTGAAAAAAGAAGCCTGTCACTTGTCACGCTGTTGGCAAAGATGCTATGGAGAATAACACTGACGTACTGGAACACTGAGCCACCAAGAAATCGGGGATACTTGGCAAGAGGGAGTCATGTCAGTCATATCAGCCCTCCCAAAAGGGCACCCATCCACATCTCTTTCACCACTGACATGTCTTAGTACAAGTTTCTTGCCAAGTGGCTTTGAACACTCACTGTCTCTATGTCTGCCAGAGTAGAAGAGGAATGCCTCTGCTTATAACACCACTGGGCTGTTTTCCTTCACCCCATAAAGAAACTTCAGCAAGGTAGCAATGCTGATAGTTGAAAAAGCATTTTTTATCAATGCATCCTCTTGTACATTTCTAAGTAAGAGTGCTGTTAGTGGGGAGACTTCTCTGTGGCTCATCTCTAAAATTCAGCTGTTTCACAGTACTTGTCTAATGCACTTTCCTCACTCACTCCTTATCACCTACCTTTACCATCATAACTGGGTTTAGAGGGCTCCTACCCAGCTCTTTAGGAACCTGATTTGCATTTTGGGCACAGGCAGTCCTACTGACTTACTCATCTAAAGTAGCACTAACTGTGGCAGTACTGCTTTGCTAAGTGACTAGTTATACAAACATTTGGTTGGATTTAATCCCTTGTATTGATAGCATAATGATCCTGACAGTCTGCAAGCAAATCTGGAAGAGCTGGTGGCTGGCCTCTGTGCTTAAGTTTCTCTGGATACCTCTGAGCTGGGAATGTGAATATCACCAAACAGCTTTAAATTCAGAAAAGGCTTTTAGATGCTTAGTGCCCACAGAAGTAACTAGGAGTTAGGCAGCTAAATATCCTAGTGAGTGCAGCCACATGTCATCACACTGTGGCTGACAAATAGTCCATCAGTTAGATTTAAAGTGACAGAAAGCTATACTGACCTATTAGCAGTCACCCTCACCTGATTTTTTAAGGTGCTGAAGAACTGACAGCAAGTACCAGCCAGAGAAGGGATTCCTGCCAAAAGCAAACTTCAAAACACTCTCATTCCTCTGAAGATATGATAAAAGCTGTTTCTGAAGTCCTTGGTCCCTGCATCTTTAACAGAGATGCATTACTGCATAAATAACAACACCTCTGTTTATGAGTTTTCATTCCTTTCCTCACTAAAAAGTCATCTCCATCTAGAAGCTCAGATTTACTTAGGAACCGCTGTCCCCAGAAATGTTTTATTTCCTTCTTTTATTCAGGCTGAACTGAACTGATGATCCATATTATGGAGCTTTGCTGGATGTCTGGTACCTACAGGGAGCTCTCTGCCAGCTCCTTGGTCTATAACTCTGACAACAAGATGGATTGCAGAAGAACTTATTATAAAACCTTAAGACATAAGAATCCCCAGGTGTTGCAGGTCAGTCTAGGAGTTAATTAACCCATCTCCAAGGTCAGGTGAATCACAGCTTATACAAAGGAAAAATGGTAATGGCCAAGGAGGAGGCTCTCTTAGCCATTACCCACTTACACAACACAGTCTCCTTCTTGTATGTAATTTTTTTTTACATAAAAACCTACATCTGTAACAATCATCATGAGATCCTACACCTATAATAATAATAACACAAAGGAGAAAATAAGATTATCAGTTCTCATTCCACACACTGAATGCAATAGTTACTAATAAGGTGTTTCCAATTGATAAGGAAAGGACAGTACCCATGTATCTGAAAATTTGACCCTTTTTACAGCAGCTAAAAACCACTAACAACCAATCTCACTAAAGACTTTGAAATAAGGCTTGAGAAAGCCAGTTCATTTCCATACACATCACATCACCTAAGGTTCTTGGGATGGCAGAAGAGGAAGAGGAAAGGGGGAAGGGGGAAGGGGGAAGGGGGAAGGGGGAAGGGGGAAGGGGGAAGGGAAGGGAAGGGAAGGGAAGGGAAGGGAAGGGAAGGGAAGGGAAGGGAAGGGAAGGGAAGGGAAGGGAAGGGAAGGGAAGGGAAGGGAAGGGAAGGGAAGGGAAGGGAAGGGAAGGGAAGGGAAGGGAAGGGAAGGGAAGGGAAGGGAAGGGAAGAAAGAGGAACTTTCCATCATCACAAGAAATTTTGTGACAGGTCAACGACCAAGCCTACCACCTGCCTCTGGACTTGGAATGAGAAGGTAAAAGAGAAAGATACGGCTGTCAGAGGGATGCAGAGAGGATGCAGTATTAAACCACATATCACAGAACCCCTGAAGATGGTACAGACCTGTTGAAATCAAATCCAACCTATCTGCTCAAGCAGGGGCAGCTAGAAAAGGCTGCCCAGGACTATGTTCTGTACGGTTTTGAATATCTCCATGGACCCCTCAACTTGTTCCACAGTTTGACTACCCTCTCAGTAAAGAAGGTTCTTCTTGTGCTTAGATCAAGTTTCATGTTTTTAATTTGTTCCCATTGCTTTTTGTCCTGTCAGTGGATACCACTCAGAATTCTGTCTCCATCTTCTTTGCTTCACATCCTATCAGGTATTTATACACATGGATAAGATTCCTCCAGAGCCTTCTCTTCTCCAAACAGAAAAATCTCACTCTCTCAGCCTTTCCTAGGAAGATATACATATGCTCGAAAAGAAGTGAAGAACAAGGAAGCATTCAACAGGTTTCATATTTAGTGTAGGAAGTTTTGGCAGCTCTTGGTAGAATATTCTCTGTGGTGGTGCATAACTGATGATGGTATCAAGGGAAGAGTTCACGGAGAAACCCAATTAAAGACAAAGTTCAGGTAAACGTCTAGAATGTCCATAACCACATCCAACAAAATATGCGTGATGAAGAAGAAAATAATATTCCAAAATTGTTAAGACAACACTGTACCTGTGGCAAATAGCAAATAGATTGTGACTAAATGCCAGATCAACCATCACCTGAAGTGTCAGCTGGGATGATACCAAGCTAGAATCAGATCAGGCAAGAGAAGACTGAGGGATAATACAAGGCAGGAGGAAGGACTAGAAGAAATAACTGGAGGACAGAATGGGAAAAAAGTTAGCGGGTGTAGGTTCAAGAGGATAAATAACTACATTCTCCATGCAACTAAGCTGGCACTTCGTAAAAGTACTAGCACTTACATAAAACAACGCAGATCTACTAATCCTTTAAGAAGATAACAAAGTGAACTAAAATTATTACCCAGTTAATGATTTTGTATCTCATTATGAGATGTTACTATCCGTTGCTAAACATTGCTTGAGGATATCTGTGAGACAGGACAGATGTTTTTGTTTTGTTTGTTATCAGTTACCAGTTTCATCAGCTTTATGAGATTTCATTTCCTGTGAGCAATGACCCTCTACGTAGCATCTCAAAATCCTGATGTCCAACAAGTAAAATAGACTGAACATGCACATGCTTTCTGCAGCGACATATCCATTTGGTTTAATTTTGAAACCACAGGAGTATGGATGTTAAAATACAAAAGGCTGAAAACAAAAATGTTCTTCTTTAATTCTGTGTTTCAATTAACCATTTAACAGTAGTTTAGTCATTTCAATTAACTAATTTAGAATATTTTACTTCTAGTTGTCCTGGACAAAAAAATATTCTACTTATTTTAAAAGCAGCATCAACAGGTAAATGGATGAAATCTGAGCAGACATAAAGTCATCATAGTTGGCTGGCCTGTCTTTGCTTCTTCAGTCTCTCTGGGAGAATAGCCTTCTTTCTGCATGGTCCTCTAGTGACTTAATGTACATGTTATCACTTGCTGTTAAAAGCCACAGCAAGCAAGGATGCTACCCAGAAGCTTCTGTGAGCAAAAAATTGATTTATTCCCTATCTACACACATGTAATGTATACACACCCTGTCAAGACCAAGGTGTCTGAGTTTACTAGCATTCTCCCAGATGATGAATTTGAATTTACTTAACCTGAGACTTAATATCATTTAAGGACTTCAGAGGAAAGAGTTTTCATTTCAATATATTATATTTGTACTTTTTTTTTTTTTTTTTTCTCAAGTCTCTACATTTAAATGGAGAGAGAAGGGGAAGAATTAAAAGGGAGAAGGGAAAATCAATCCCGGTGGGATACAGGATGAAAAAATGCTGTGAAATGAAATAAATACAAGTCACAGGACAATCTCAAAGATGCAATGAGATGAGTAAAAGAGCCAAGACTGGAAAAAGAAAAATAACTAACAGCTTTTCTCCATAAGAAGGAAAAGAATTTCCATTGATTTTTTAAGCTGAAGTTCAAACCAGAACAGCAAAATTTATTGCAAGGATGTTAATGATGACAACTCAATCTATGGTTTGTGGTTACTCAGAGAAATTATGCACTCACTCTTTTCAAGTCTAATGCTAGCAGGACTCAGATGACAAACTGAAGAGAAACCATTCTGATAGCCTATGACAAAGCTGACAGCCTCAGGTTATAAAAGGCTCTAAGGACTGAATTGATGGTGACAGAGGATTAAAAATTGCTCATTCTTTTAGGAGACCCAAAATGTTATTAGCTAACTGAAAACAACATCTACCATGAACAGGTCTCTTGCTATTAACAAATATATATTAATGTATTCTGAACTAAAGCTTTCAACAGAATATCCACTTGCACTTAGAGACTCACCGTTGCCATAGAATTTGCAGTGAAGGGAGTTACTTTGGTAGTTTGTAGAATAAAATTTTTAGAATAGACACTACAGTTCCATAAATGACATTCAGATTATGAAGTAAATTATTTGCTAATATTTGAAGTCCTGAGGCACAAGCGATCTTGTAGAGTAATTTACATTGTCTTGACAGGACTCAGATACATTCTAAAAATAAAAATAGCCTGTAGATATGTTCAAGGGTGCCTGAACTGCAGTTCTCTATGGTCAGAACCGTTCCACAACTGTTAGACACTGTATTACCCTGGCATTATCTCAACTTTGGAATTAGTCTTCACCTAACATACATAGTAAATTGACAGAGGAGCAAAAGATAGCAGGTTTTCCTTCCAACTGCATAGAGCTTGTTCATAGAGCTCAGTACATCCTAGAACCTAGCAGATTTTTAAGATTTTTTTCTCTAACATTTTTTTCTTACAAGTTGTTTTGACTTTTCCTACTTAGAACTGTATTGTCAAAATAAGCTTTTCATCAATGATAATAAACTCTCACCTGGCTCCTCCCCATCCCAAGGCAGAGCCCCACACATTCCTGCTGCCCTCACACACACTGCAACTCCTCATCCTCACTGTCCCAGCCTGGCCCTCCTGAAGTACCCATGTCCAGCCATGGTGGGTGGGATACGCTACCTCATCTCTGTGATCCCAATGATATCAAGGCCCTGCCTATATAGTGTGGCAGATCTCTACCTTATGAAGATTCACAACAGGAGCTGCACCTCCATCTGTGCCCAGGATGTAGAAAATGCAAGAACCTCTGGAAGGAAGAGTCCCAGATCACAACTCATATCTCCTGCTCTGTCCTAGATGCCAACAGTGAAAGAAGCTAAGACCTCCATGCAGACAAGACCTACACCACCAGCTGCATCCATGAAGTAGAAGACAAGAGTAGGAGACACAGGTCTTTACAGAAGCATTAGCTGCAAATCCAGCTTGAGATAGTTAGACTTGATGATCTTGAAGGCCTTTTTCAATCTGAATGAGTTTATGAACCCCTCCCTATCTCAGTGTGAAAACTATCATTCTTTTAGATTCTCTTTACTATGCTTCAAGTTCTTTTGTGAACTTCTTAATGTTACTCCTAACAACCACTGAAGATATACAGAAACTAGTTCTTTCTCCATAAGGGCAGAGCCCATTGTTGCTATAGAAGATCTCAAGCATCTTTTATAAATTCTGTGCCAGAAGGAGTGAAATAGCGTATAGGTACCAGATACTTACCTCATGATTCAAGTAGAGGAACCAAACAATGGAAATTAGAGACTCAGATGAAAATAAAGTGAAGGACCAAAGTACTCACTCAGTTTTCTGAACAACTGGGAAATTTCCAAGTCGTACGTAAGAGCTCTGAATTCCATTTTCTTTCATTCCAAAGATCTGTTTCACGCTGAATGAATCCATCAGGTCAAACCCTGAACAAAACAGAAGTGTAAAATAAGATACTGATCAGGCTGCTATTTACAAAAGAGATCAGTGGGGTATGTCTTTAATTGTATTTTGGTTATCTTAGCCCAGAGATGCAGCACTTCAGAGATTAAAATTGTTCTTGTCAGGAAAAGCCACAATAAAATTATGATTTGGCCTAATCTGCCTAGCCCAAAATCTCAAAACCAACCTCTGAATCAAAATGTAACAAGTTCTGTACAGATCAGAAGAAATTTCTACATCAGTAAGTAGTTATTTGATCTGCATTGCTACAACTCCCTGAAAATGCTGTATAATTCATTAATCCCTATGAAGTATAAGATAAGGTAGAAAAATTCACAGGTGCAGACTGAAACATTTATTGAAAACAGCTAGACTTGTTTAAGTTCACTTTTCATATCATTTTAATACAATTTAGTCTAATCAACTCATCACTACCACAAGTGGTTAATATGGGCTGCAAATATTTGTGTCGAGATTCTGACTTCATTCTTAACAAGGCTTTTTTGCTCAAGCTCAAACCACGCTTGGGCCTATGCAGCTCCAGGACCAACATGGTCCAAGCCTCAGTAAGCCAGTGCTTTTGCAACCCAAAGTCTCTGATATTAAACTCTGCCAGGGACATCAGGGTACAACCACGTCATGGAAAGCAGCTTGTTCCTGTAACTGCAGTATTATGTGGTTGCAACTATCCTGATTTTAGCTCCAGACTGGCTCCATAGGATGCACAGTCAACTTAACTTGCAGTACTGAAAATATGTCACATACAACCCATATTGTCCAATCGCATTCAGGTCTGAATTAAGCACTCAGGGAAATAACATCATTTTTCTTCATCAGGCTACAGACTGAGAAATTGCAGATTTCTGGATGAACTTTTAATAAATAAACAAATGAGAGGGTTTTTTTTCAAAGTGACATGTAGTTTCACGGGAAAGTTGAGCCCTACAACTGTCAGGGAGCACCTAAAACCAGGAGATGTTTTTGTCATTCTTTTACTTGTTTCTCTCCATCAACATAAAGAGAGTTTAGGATGCACATTCTGCATGCTAAACCACAGCTAGTAACGATCTATAGCTAGTGAGATGGCTCTTACTCTTAGATATTTCATTGCCAACCAAAGTTCATGAAGTAATAAACACTTCAAACATCCATTACCTCAAGGATTTCAGTAGCATTACAGAATATGTGACCATATGTGTATTGAGGGTGAGACCCACCTCATCTAATTTCAGCTGTCTGAAAAGTAGATGTGATATATGCAGGTTGCTTCAATTCCCTTGTGGGTTGGCAGAGAAATGTAAGAGTTTCTAAGAAGATGACTCACTACATCTGTCTTAGACCTATCTAAAGACAAGCACGGTGTATATTTGATAGCACCTACTTTAAGACTACTGAAATGAACAAGATATATTCCTCTCATAGGCTATCCATTTGTGCCATGAATGAGGCACAAGTCAAGAGGAAAAAATGTTAAATAATTACATACAACTTACATTTATACTGCATTATTTGCATTCAGGATGGAATAAGTGTTTCAGATTTTTGAATTCAGAATAATTTCATCTTAAGTTTGCTATCCTGATCATTTACAGTAAGTATCTCCTTCAACAGATACCATCCCATTTCTAAGTGGGAGAAGAAACAAATAAACTCCGAATACTATCAGTTGACTTGGCAAATTAGTCAGGGCAGATTGCCCAATTAAGAGCATAGGAAAGATAGTTTCTGGAGGTGTTCAAGAAACATTTAGATATTGTACTGAGGGACATGATTTAGTGGGAAATATTGTTGACAGGTAGATGGTTCGACTGGATGATCTTAGATGTCTTTCCAACCTTGGTGATTCTATGGTTTTGTGAAGGAGAGTTACAAACAAATATGTGTTTGAAAGTAGCATCTAAGAGTTTTCTAGCTAAGGAAGAAAACATATGTAGTATTTATACTAATTTTATTTGTTTCTTTATTTCTCATGCACTTGGGATTGAGTCATCTCCTTGTTGACTTTAGGACTCTGACTGAGATTGTGAAGGAAACAGAGAGATCTTTTCAATTTATTATTGAATACTAACGTTGATGTAAAAAATAAGTGATGATGCAACTACTTCTCCAACACCTGAACAGGCATTTACATCTGGCATTACCTGGCTGAGCATCAAAAACAGTTTGCTTAGATCTTTCCACAGTCACAGAATCATGGAATTGTAGGGGTTGGAAGGGACCTCTAGAGATCATTGAGTCCAACCCCCTGCCAAAGCAGCTCCCTAGACCAGTTTGCACAGGTAGGCGTCCAGGTGGGTCTTAAATGTTTCCAGAGTAGGAGATTCCAGCACCTCTCTGTGCAGCCTGTGCCAGTGCTCCATCACCTGCACTGTGAAAAAGTTCCCACATGTATTGGTGCAGAACTTCCTATGCTTCAGTTTGTGGCCATTTCCCCTCGTCCTGTCACCACACACTGCTGAGAAGAGTCCAGCCTCATCCCTTTTGCCTCTTATTCCTTAGATACTTATAGACATGGATCAGATCCCCTCTGAGTCTTCTTTTTCAGTGCTGAACAGACCCAGGTCTTTCAGCCTTTTCTCATAAGGGAAGTGTTCCATGCCCTTTACCATCTTTGTAGCCCTCTGCTGGACTCTTTACAGGAGATCCCTGTCTTTTTTGTACAGTACTCCAGGTGAGTCCTCACCAGGACAGTGAAGATGGGGTTGCTTCCCAGTCACCTCCAAAAGTGGAGTGGAAGGAACACACGTATCTGAATTACCAGGAACAAAGCTACTGTAACCCAGTCATTGCACCACGTACAGGATGGAAGGGTGGGACTTTTCTGTTCTCAGGTGCTTTGATTTAAAAGGTACTTTTTGTACAAAAGGACCAGTGTAATTTCCTGATTGCCTTATAACCTATTTAATCAGTAATGCCATAAATATGACACTTAGTAAGATGAATAACTTTCTTTGATCATAAGCTTCCTACTTCGTTCTAGCTACTAAAACAATATGGGGCCACTGATTATCTCTCCCAAAAAGCAGTATACCCTAGTCCATTAATGTTAAAATTAAAACAGTGACCTGGAAGAGAAGCTCAGATTCCTAACATCATACTTGGCTTGAAAAGTAATTTCTCATGCACTGCTCTACTGATCAAATCCGCCAAATGTTTCTTTACTTGCAAGTAGTAACTCCTTACAGGAAGCACTCACTTTTTCCAAAATCAGAAAGCAGGTTACCTGTTGCAGGGAAATATAGGTAAAACTGTCATTAGACATGGTCTAACCATTACATTCAACAGATTCTCTCTTGCAGGAAGGATGCTCACACTGCATCTGCTGCACTCTAATGCATGATCAAACAGCTGTTTAGAGGTTCCACGATATTTTTTTTCAAGATAATTATTTCAACGTCAGACTAAAGGGATCATAGCCTGTTTCCTTAAGTATGAATTGGATTTCTGTCTGGCTCCACAAAGGATCTGAGATGGATAACACAGTGGCAACTAATGGAAGTGTTGAGATTTTCTCACGGGTCCTGTGTTTAGGGGAAAAACAAAATTATAGATCACAAAAATCAATACCCAAATCCAGAAAACCAGAGCAACAATGAGAACATTTAATAGCAGCGTGCACATTTGGAAAGCTTTCTCAAAGTAGAACTTCTGTCCAAAAAAACCTTCAAAGAAAGGTCTCATTCCTCCCAAGGAACTCAAGGTAACACTCAAAGGGGAGGCCACTGGGCTGATTGTTACTTCTTTGTCTAACAGTCTAAGTTCATGGTGAGACAACACCCCAGAAGAATAAGTCAAAAGCAGATAAAAAAGGAATCCACCAGTCTTGATTAAACTCCCAGCTGAATTTTCAGTGTTGAGTACCAACAATTGCCAACGTGAAGGGAAGTTGTCATCAGCTACTGTTTTCTCTGAGACTTCTGAAAATGGCAATCTGAATCGCTTGTGACAAAAAAAAAACATGTTACTTTTATTAGCTGGAGGTCAACGGCGGTAAACCTTATGGTAGATTAGAGAACCGTATAAATTCCAAGGATGAACAGTGTCACTTGTGAATCTTTCATTAAATAAAAGACCTTGCCAATTTTCTTCTCTAACATTTCTGCTTTCTTGAAAGTCAAGCTTCCATGGTTTGCTTATGCTCACAAGGAAGAAACTGCATGCTCGCTACATCCTGAATACATTCCATTCAATTTCTTCAGTATGGTCTGAAAGACCATTACCACAATCAGTGTCCCTTATTTTTGTTATCTTCCTTAGTTAGATTTTAGCACAAAACACAAAGAGATGGAGAGGGAGAGGGAGACAGAGAGGGAGAGGAAGAGGGAGGAGAAGGAGGAGAAGGAGAAGGAGAAGGAGAAGGAGAAGGAGAAGGAGAAGGAGAAGGAGAAGGAGAAGGAGAAGGAGAAGGAGAAGGAGAAGGAGAAGGAGAAGGAGAAGGAGAAGGAGGAGGCTGAAAACAGTTCCTCCTGGACAGCCCAGTTTAGCGCTGAGACAGAATTAAGTTTCAAAACATCGAAGCTCTTGTTAGAGCAGCCTTTACCTGATACAGCATTTTTTTCTGTTTGTGACATTCTTCCCGTCATAGGAAAGCAAATCTTGGCAAGAGCAAACAAAATCTCAGGTAATTAGGGATATTTTTAGGAGGTGACAGATTTCTCTGTCTCCAAGGCTCTTCTACTATGGTGAAATTATCCACATTCATAACAGTATATTACTGCCCTAATCACACTGCAACAAGGGCTGATGTTGTACACCAGTGTTAACACAGAATCACAGAATGCTTTGAGTTGGAACAAGCCTTAAAGATCACCTAGTTCCACCTCCCTCACCATAGGCAGGAATGCCATCCAGTAGATAAAGTTGCCCATAGCCTTATCCAACCTTGTACTTGGCCTTGTTGAACTTCACAAGGTTTACATTGGCAATCTTCAACATGCTAGTCTTTGTGGCATGCTGGCAAGGATTGCAGTCATAAAAGCTTTTTCCTCTTCTTTTATGACCATCTACTTGTGTTGATTGGCACTACAAGGATCTACATCAGAGCAACCAGATGCTATATCTCCACGTCATCCCAGCATCCCCGTGGGGTAAGCAGGTCTCAATTGCTTGCTTGTGGTACTATACACCACAGAGAATATCAGAGTTCTGAAGTTCAGATGCTGTTACGACTTTCCTCATTATAAATGATTGTGAAAATGGGGTGGAGAGAAAGTATTTACTGGACATCCTTTCCAGCTTTCAAAAAAAAAAAAAAAATTCCTAAGATTTTCAATGGTTAAGAATTCTTTTCACACTGTTTTATTACCATGTAGTTTGCTTCTCCAGCAAAGATAGAGAAAGCAGCACCTTATATTCTGCATAGAAATATTTCATCCCACATCCAGCACTCCCAGCTCAACAGCTGAATTCAGCATCAACATACAGCAGATGTTTTCTGACTTATTCCCAAAACATCAAGGTCTGCACCCTTAGGAGGAATAAACCAAGGAGATTTATTTGCTTTCCACAAGGACTACATCAAGTACTGTGGTGAGCAAATGGGTTGCACAAGTCATTAAAAATTAACTTACTATATATTACTAGCAGATTGTAAGGGAATTTTGGAACTGTAACTTTCTCCAAAGCCCATAGATTAAAGGGCCTCAGGACGGTTATAAAGAAGTACTTGTTATTAACCATTTGCTCTTTGTTTCCACAGATGTTACAGTTGAGATTTAAGCAGCACTTCATGATGGCCTGACTCTCCTCCCACAAGATCCTTTGGACTTGTTCTATGGTTTAATTGAGGAGAGCAGGTAAGCGTGTAAGCTAACAAGTTTCTGTTGAAGAACAAGTAACAACTCTTATAGAAACTATCATCCAGCAAGGCTTGTATCTTCTATGTGATTAACTCCATAAAGTGGCCAAGAGGACATTCTAGATGGTCTAAATTTTATAACTACAATAAAACATGATACATGTTGCCACCATTCAGGCTGTCGGTGCATCAATCCTGATTCGTTTTCTTGGCCCCAGCAAAGCAGCAAGAAGCCACAACAGTCTCATGCAGGTGCCAAAATGAAGTTGACCTCAGCTTGAGCACTAGTCTATGTTTGGTTTAGCAGAAGCAGGATCATTGCATGAAGGGATATCACATAGTTATACTTCAAAAAGTACCAAGCCTGAGGAGACAGAGAGGCAGGTGAGTTGGAGGTCACCGTGTTGAACTACAGAGCTACTCTGTACTGCATACATCAGCCTAAAGCTTCAGCCAAAAACAAAGAAGGATAAAAATAATCACTTCATACCCTTACCCAGGAAAAGAAAGATAACAACTCAGGAAAGATAAGAGGAATGAAAAATGAATAAGAAAATGCAATCAAAGAGAACATACGAGAGAGAGAGAGAGAAAAGAGAAAGAGGTAAAGCCAATAAGCAAGTATGTGAATAAACAATCCTACACACACCTAGGGGAAAGGGATAATCTGCTACCTGCTGTAAAAATAGGAAACAAATACATGTCTACAGCAGCAGTCTCTAGAACAGCACATTTCAACACCAGATCTCACGTTAATATTGCGCCACTTCACTTGATGCACCGCTCTGTTTATTGACATCAGTTCATTCTTTCTTTCTAATCAGTTTGCCTCTCAGCTTTCGGACAGTTGCAAGTGGCATGCTGAACGACACTGAAAGCTGGTTTTGACACCGAACCCTTTGCCTCTTTCCTGCAGGCTTTTCTGTGCTGAAGTCATTCTCCATTTTCTCATTGATGGACATCTGGCTTAATGCCACAGGGCCTCTTTGAGCTCCTTCCCTGCTCCAGTGATTTACAAGATTAAACGGATTCATTACTCCTTTGATGTCCTTGTATGCCAAATAGGCTCACACCAGCTGAACTTAACGGGACTATTTGTATTAGGTTCTGATTTTAGTTAGTTCCTCTATTTTGAAGCCCTCCTTCGAGTTGCTTGGGAGCCAAGGAGCTGTTTCTGGAAAGCCATAAAATGAACTATCCACTGTCACCCCTTGAGGATTGATGGGTTCCATACTTCCTTGAATAAAGGTTTTGCTGGCAGCACAGTGGTCTCAAGAGTATTCTAGGACTCTACAACTCTGTGTTTTCAGGATGAGAAAAGCTACCAAAGCAAAAACCACTACTAGAGCATAACTTGCTAAATACTCCTTGCAGTTGTACTATCTTTTCTTTGCAAAGAAAAGCTCCATCTCTCTTCCCTATCTGTCATCCAAGTTACAACTACAATCTGGTCTCACATTTGGTTGCAGCACTGTGGATTTAGAGGAGCACTGCTGGTGTCTAAATGAACAGCCAGATTAAGTTTGCAGCCTTTGCTGAATACTGTCTGTACATCTACAGTCTGAAGTAAGTGATCCACTACAGAGCTCTGCAGCTATTCATAGATTCACCACTTGCATCTCAGGGGGATTCCCAAGGATACTATGAGATGGACAATACAGGGTTCCAAATGTCAATGGGATAAATGCCCAATGTCACAACAAAAGCACTTTAGTCCCCTGAGGGACATCGGTTAATCTGCTCCTTCTGTGTATTCAACTGCCTGGACACTCTGCTTTCCTCATGCTACCATGTGTGTTTAGTGGGCAAACATAAATAGTTCCATGAATATTATAATTAGCTGGTGACTCACTGGCATCCGTGGAATGCAAACCCTGTCTGGCAAACCACAGGATACTGGAGACACTCTGACAGTTAAACAAAGCTATTGCAGTCTATAATTGCAAGCTACTAGTTTTACAACCAGTCTCTCCATAGTAAAATGCCCAAATGTCCTTTATAGAGCTATATCAAAACACAAGAGATTGTAACGCTGGCATTTTGCTTGTTTGTGCACAGTGGTTTCAGAGATGGGGACAAGAGGCTGCTGAGGTCAATGTGTGGTAAAACCCATTATCCAATTTCTGCTGTTCATCACACACACTCGTGTGATGTGCCTTTGTGACACAGGTGTTAAGAGTCAGGGCTTTGATGTTTCCTCCTTGGCCCATCAACACCATCCAATGTGGCTTGTATGTGATGCATAACGTCATGTAGTGACTGGAAGCATCTCTCCCCAGGGTTAATTTTTCTCAGCGTTTTATGTGAATTATTGCAAGTCATTCTTTACTCCTGTGGCAGATTCACTCTGAAAACTGCAGCCAGTATCTGCTGAGGAGTGTTGTCTTGCCTGGTGGAAAACGTTGAAGAGCAGAGCTCAGCTCATTTGTAATTATAGAGATCATCTAGATTTCTTCACCAAAACCCCACATTCTGCAGGACTAAAACAATTCAAATAGTTCAAACGTGAAGTTTTAAAACCCCATGAAGTATAATTCATTTGCAATAGCTTGATATTTTATTTGTTGTTTCAGTGCAATGTAATTGTTCATAAAAATACACAAGGGATGCATCTTCAGGTTGCAAAACGATATCATTCTGTTTTCCTGCCTGGTCGTGATTAGTAGTAGGCTATGATCCCTCATTAAAAGCTGATGGAAACAAAACAACAATCTAGCAATATTAGAGGAATTAAGTATTACAACTGCAGTTCTATTTCACATATTTCAGGGCAGATGAGTTAAATCTTCTTTTGTTTACATTTCCCTTCTTGATTAAAAAAAAAAACAAAAACAATAATGCACGGTACCCACAAGGATGCTGTAAGAACTTCATGTTAAGTATCATTAAGCATTGCTTTAAAATATCAGTCTTTCTGGAAGAGAAGCAGTGTTTTTCCTGGTACCCTAATCATTTTTGCTTTCTCTTTCAAAATTCCCGTTCTTATTCCTAATGCATCCTCATTTATATTCATAATTTACATCTTGTGAACTGTTCAGCAGATGCTGCTTCACTTTACTGCCAAAATTTCCATCAGTAGTAGAGTAAAGCTGCCTATATATTCCTAACTCATGCAATCCTATTTCACTGTGTTAGTTCTCAATGGATGCTATAGCTGTGACTTTTCATTTAAATGCTGTGATATCAGAGTCACAGAGTATAGACCTCTGCCATGAGAAGTAGCCCTTTCATTGCTCTTTGTTTGTCTCCTTTACTACTACTTTGCTGCCTGTTCCAGGCCTTCGTATCTCTGACAGTTTTAAACCTTCCTCTAATGTCTTACCTGAATGTATTTCTTAAATTGCTGATATCCTTTTTTTAATGATACTCTTTGTCCTTTAGCTTGAGTGATTCCCCTAATCTCCCTCCTGCTACTCCCCTGATCTATTTGTGGAAAGCAATCATATCTTCCACCTGCACACGGTAAGAGTAACCAAACCCAGTTTTGTAATCTCCTATTGAAAATAGTCTGTCTGGCTCCGGAACACAGTATTAGCTTCTCAAGACCAAATCCATATTTCCTGAGCAAAGGAAATGTGATCACACTTTTCTTGATAAGCTGCAGCCAAAGCCCTGTCCTTTCGCATAAATTCCTCCCTATCTCTAAAGGACCTACTCTACCTTATCCTGCTTTACCTTATCCAGTAATGACCTTTACCTTTTCCTCCAGCTGTATAACACTGTGGCTTACAAGAGTCTACGTACTAAGATACCACCATTTTTGAGAGAATGGATTTATAGCACAAATTCCCGTTCCTGATCCTTAATTCCCCTAACAGATACTTTCAACAAATAAGTCTCAAATCAAGTGGAAAAATTCCCAAGCTTTTGAGGCAAGCCAGTTCTTCCCAGAACTTCTATCTCTCTGTACTCAGTCCTGGTGAGGCCATGTTTTGAGAACTGTGTTCAGTTTAGGGCCCCTCGCTACAAGAATTACATTGAATCTATGGAGTATACTCAGAGAACGTCAACATAGCCGTGAAGAGTATGGAGCACAAGTTTTTCAAGGAACAGCTGAGGGAACTAGGATTGTTCAGTCTGGAGAAGAGGAGGCTCAAGGGAGACCTTACTGCTCTCTACAACTCCCTAAAAGGAGGTTGTGGCACATGGATTTAGCCACTTCTCCCAGGAAACTAGTGCTAGGATGAGAAGTAACGGTCTCAAGTTGTCCCAGAGGAAGTTCAGATATTAAGAAAAATTTATTCTCAGAAACTGTGGATTGAAACAGACTGCCCAGGGAGGTGGTGGAGTCACCATCCCTGGAGGTGCTCAAGAAAATGTAGATGAGGCACTGAGGGACATGGTTTAGTGGGCATGATGGGGATGGGCTGATGGTTGAATGAGATTATATTAGTGGTCTTTCCCAAACTTAATGATTCTTTGATTCTATCCCTGTGTACTAATTTATACTGTGGATATTCACAGAGAAAATTAGAACTCTGGATTTTTATTCCCTTTCCTAGAAACTCCATCATTATCTCCCTGCTAGCCAGCTTCTGACTCACTTCACAATGTTTATTTATCTCTACCATTTTTAATTTTAGCAATGATTTTCAATACCGTACAAATTGATAAATGCTTGCTGGAGTCCAGATAGATTAAATCAACTTTGTTCTGTTTATCTACAGAACAAAAATTATCTGTCTTTTGAATAGAACATATCAGTTCTTCCAGCTCATAGAATGCTTTTAAATGCAATTAGTTTTTGATTCAATATGGACCTCTGTAGCGGTACCCCTACAGTCACCCTCAGCATTAACAAAATCTCATGCATCTTCCATTGCTCAGTCACAAATCTGACTACTTTCATCTCACAAAGTTTGTCCTTTTATACCCCTCGTTATGATGGAGCCTTTATTCTCACTTTTGCTAATCTGGAGTGACTCAGTTCGCATTCATCTAACTGCAGACACACACCAGGTTGTTGGTCGTGCTGTAACCTGTATGTAGGTATGGTATACAAGAAAGGGTTAGCATTGGTGGTACTGAGTATGAAATAACTGTGACATGAACTGCTGTGCTGCATCCAATAAAAAAAAAAAAAAAAAAAAACCAAGAAAAAAACAACACAGAACATCTTTTCTTCCTCCTCCTCTTCTCCCTGTCAGAGAAAGGTAAGAGGTGTTTGCTGCAAGAAGTCCTCCAACACAGTTTTTTCCTGCCCCCAGAATGAGATTTACTGCAACATCCATCCTATTGGGCTCCACTTTATGTCAACTTAGAATCAAGCTTGAGCAGCATGCAGCTGTGAAGTGCCATGCCAGGAGCCTGCTGGGCAAGGCTCAATTTTGGCTATCACCAGGCTTCCAAGTGAAGTGCAAGACAGATATAAACTACAGAGCTTTGAATATATGAGAATGGGTTAACGTGGGAACTGCCTTCCCCCCTGTGCTGTCATGATGAATCCATAAGAAATCCACAGAACTCTCACAGTGCTCTCACAAAATGCTCTCACAGGTGTGGGGCTGCTCCCCAAAACTGCAATGCAGCATAGAAAAGCCCTTCAGCAACAACTAGCAGCACAAGACATTCTTTTGGAGAAGTATATACTGCACCCTAAGCCAGTGGAATTTTTCCAATTAACTTTAGTTTAGAGAACACAATGATATTCTGTTGGAATTGAACCCAAGGGCCTACAGTCTTCCAAAAATGCTACACTGAATGTAAGGAATACATAAACAGTGAGAAAGCATTTTTGGTCCCATGCTGATCCATCTCCAGCAGCACAATGACCCTAAGCAGACTCAGAACTTCAGTTCAGCACTGTCCGGACAAAAGGCAAACATTTCCTGAGCATAAGAAACAAGAACAAAATGAAATCACTGTTGTGGCTCCATGTAAAATGCAACAGGAGCTTTCTATAAAAGTTCTTGCTCTGATGGAGAGTGGACAGAGCTGTTTTCAGCCAAATATTATAATAAACTTGTTAATAAGCCTTCTAATTTTATGATGAGCCTTTGTGCTGAAAAGACATCTTTAAAGTTAAAACACAGAACATGGACTTGCAGACTAGGAGGGAAACTACAGAAGAGCATTAATATTTACATATGTAGTTGCACATGCATATTATGTATATACTGTAGTCAAAATTTATCAGATAGTGTAACGCTTGCTCTTTATGTTTCTCAATGGAAGATACAGTTTTGAAAAGAAATAAAGGGATAGACTGTATTGATTAGCACATGAATTAAAATTCTACTCTGATAAATACAAGAGTAGACATAGACAACCATTAGCAATACCAGCTTTCTGGAAATCATCATATAGAAGATGATCGTGTAAACAGGATATAGTCCTCCCACTCATTTTGAGCAGCAACTTCCATGACAAGCAGGCTCAGTCAGAATCAGTAGGGCTAACTGTTGAATGGCTCTACTGTTTGCACAGCCAAGTGACTGGAGGACAATCAGAACAGGTTAATGCAAGACCTAGAGGTGGATAGCAGTTGAGATTGGGTCTTCGGGGTCTATGGGTTTAGATCTAACAACCAGAAAAAAGTGTTCCCACTTAGCATTATCACAGGCACCAGTAAAGCCAGTCTGCAGCCAAAATAAGCTGCCTACACACAGTAGAGTGGAACAGATATTCTGTGCAGGTGGTGCAATTCCCCCAATGAAGAAAACTTAAAGTGTAGCAGAGCTGTCAGACCTTTACCATTTCTATTCATAATCAAGTTGAAGAAGAGCCTCCTTCTCACTGCGATTTTTGGGTCAGGCAGAGATATTCAAGGCACATCTCTGATGGAAAGGTTTTCTCTGCCAACAGTTCAAACTGTCTTTGGGGGTTAGAAAAGAGGCACAGCCTTTGCATATATCTGACGTGTTAACTCCTTTAGATGCCTGGAAGAATGTATCAGAACTCACAGGAAAGCAGAGATCCCAACAAACCTGCTTTCCTTTGGCTTTTTCACCAGTATTACAGATGAGCTTGTTCTTTTGGGGAACTTTTTTTCTCTCTCTTTTTGTGTTTTCTTATACACATGCATATATATCTATATACTGTACTTCAGTAACAATTGCCATTGGACTTTGACATCCCACATCAATCAAAGATCAAATAAATGGACATTAAAACTCAGAAAAACTTGAGTGGTCAAAAAAGCACCCAAACAAAAAGAGACATCTCAAAGGATTATTGTTTTCCTCTGTCCTCTAAGCTCCACTAGTTTGCTGTCACATAAAAAAAATGCTCATTATTATTTTTCTGTTCACGGTCAACAGATAACTCTTTTCCAGCCTTGTTATCATACTTCTCCATCACTGAAAATGTGCTGGATAAAGAAAATGCCAGCTAAATAGATGTATCACATCTGAAACATATGATTACACTATTTCAGCTCTCAGCTGTACAGTAGAAAAGTGTGTCTCTTTACCTGGAATCTCATCTGTCTCCCCATTGGTGTGCTTGAATCGGTCTCCTTCCACACGGACATATGGACACAAAACATCTGAAAAACAAGAGAACCAGTACCAAATTATCACAGGTTAATGCAGTATTTTATAAGTTGTGAAGCTAACAAAATCTAATTTACTGGGTTTTATCCAATTCTTCCACATGGTCCCACTGCAATAATTCTGCTTCCTGTTCTCTATATGCCCTAAATTCCTTTCCCTTATACAGGCCCTTAACTACAGGCTGAGGAAAAAACCCAACATGCTAAGTCTGTTTCAAAGCCACTTTTTTCTTGACTGGCCATACAAGATGTCAAAGAAATGACCAGAGTCTTCCTCTAAGCTAGAACATTACACTGGGTTTCTCCCTTTCAGTGCTCCATAAATCTTCATGAAACCCACTGAGAAAGTTTAAAACACAGTTCCACTGTCAGATTTGCTGAAAGTGAATCTCTCAATGCCGAGCTGTCATTGCAGTACTGCTTAAACTTATCAGATAGGACATCTCCTACTAAAAAAAAATCCCAGCCATAACTAGACAAAACAGAAACAAGATGGAAATGGAATCAATAGCACAGGTTTTGTGACTTCAGTCACACAATGGTCCCATAGCTAACTAGAATCAGAGGCAAAGTGAAGACCAGTCTCATATCTTACAGAATTGTGCTTGGTTTCCCTGTCCTCTTCTAGGGCCATTACGCGTCCATGTTCCTTGAGTTTGCTCAAGCAAAAAGAATCATTAAGAATGAGCAAAACTTTAAAGAATATTCAGCCCAACAAAAGGGTTTCAAAGAAGACTGCGAAAATAAGCAGTCATTTCTCATACTTCCAATCAGTGTCAACACCATACTCTTTTGTGAATAGACCTGTCTACCTATTCACTTCTTTCCTGTCATACAATTGAAGTGGCATTTATTTATGCTTTGTTTTACCAGATCAATAGATAATAGCACGCTTGTTGTCAGTGAGGCCAGACGGATTAAGGAATTGGTTTAATGAGACAATAGAAATGAACCCCTAATTTTTCAGCACACACAGAACCCCACATTTATTGAACAGTCATGTGAGAAAAACCAAGACCCATTCCTTCTTTGCCCAATTGTACATATCATAATACATCTATCTTCCGCAGTCACAATATTTATCTTTCTACATACGGCGTTTGGTATCATTTATCTAATGTTTAGTACGTTATTCCTTCAGTATCTGTTACTTGTTCTGCTTGTCAAGGACCAGCAAGAGCCAGCTGCTTCCAAAGGAAGATGGAGCCAGGACAGGAGCCAAGAGTGACCCCAGCCCAGGCAATACTCTCACCAATGGGACACAGATCCTTAGGACTATCTGAAGACTTTCTACAGCAGGTCTACTTCGACCTGTGTGTGAAGCTACATCTAAAACTGTGCTAGCTTACTGACTTTTCTGAGGATCTGCCAGCAGGCTGTATTTCTCCTCCCAGTTCCTGTCTTTCTATAAAAAAAAAATAAGATATTCCACAACATTTGGTTATGCCTAGCAATGAAAGCAGATATTTTTCCTGTTTCATTGTGCAGATGAATTTACAGACAGATTATCAGCTGCAGCTGAGGTACTCTGAGCTCAGAGGAAAGGGGACTGTAAAAGCCATTGCCAAAAGCCCCAAAAGCCAATACAGAAATCCAAAACAGTTGAATTTATCCATACTGTCCAGGACTCCTGAGAGATATACAAAGAAGAATAAAAGAAGCTCGAACACATCAGGGTACCTCTTCATGCAATCGAGAACTAATGTTGATCAACTGTAGACACATAATGATCACTCCAGTCTTTAACAACATCAATAGGTCCATAGCTTCCTATCAGGGAAATAGTTTGGATTAGCAAAATCTTTCTGACTTTAGCTGATAGGTTTGAAGCAGAACTATACAGCAAACCCATATGCTTGTCATGCCAAAAAATAAAAGGAAATGCCCATGCCAGTAAAATAATCTCTTCTTGCAACTTTTTCCTTTATATCTTTTATTACCTCTTAAACAACTGTGGCCTCACTTTGTCCTTCATTTACAAATGTCTTGTGTTACTTTCCTGTCTGCTCCCAATATACAAGAAGAAACAGCACACAAGGGAAAGAAAATGACTGTAATGCTTGCTTTCCAGCTACAGAATAATTTACACAAGCATATAAAAGGTTAGTGCTTTACTATCTAACTAACAGCTCAATGCATCCCAAGGAATAAGTTGCCAGACTGAAAGTACATCAATTGGTCACAGCTAGCACCATGTACCAGTGCTATATCCAAGGATACACTGAGAAAAGGGAAGACAAAAGCCATTTCTCTCCCCTGCAGTCTTTTAACAAGATCCCTGATAAAGGTGAACATTTTAATACCCAGTCGTTCTGCTATTGTCATGCCAAACTTTGAGCTAACCCTTGTGGTGCTCGGAGAATTCCTTGGAAGGTTTGGAACAATGAAATCCAGCACAAATGGCAGAAATAGTAATGACAACAACGTTGTCACTTACAGATTTTATTTAAAATTACTTTCTTGCTCTCCATCTTATGCAGTATTCTACCAATCCACAAATTCTATCCACAGTTAGAATGTAAATGTAAAATGTATTTTACATTTATGTCCATGCAGCTCGTTGAAATTTGGGAGAACATCAAATTACCAATATATTCCTTTTACAGTTAATCTAGAAACATTGACTTTCCACTGATGCCTGCTACATGAGATCAGTCAGCTCTTAATCCACTGTTAGTTTTTAAAGCAAATATCATTCAGTAGGCTGTAACAGTACCTATATATACATATATATATCTATCTAGATATGCATATACATATGCATAACTTTCCATTTCCATTTCAAAGGCCTATAGTTAGTGTTACACTTGGCAACTAAATGTTTTCCCAGGTATCTTTCTTCTCTCTTAATATTGTTATGCTCTAGTAGTCCACTCTTGCCAGTGAGAACTCTGTTTTGCAGGGATTACTGTAGATCATTTCCTTCCACTACAGATAGATACTCAACAGCTAACTTGCTGAATGTAGGATAAACATTTGATTTTCCCTAGCTTCTTTTTTCCCTTTTTTTTTTTTTTTTTTTTTTTTCAGAACTCTGTGGATCTCTCATCACTCAGAAAAGAGAAAATCTGAATCAGTCTAACACAAGACTTTGCACTGACTCAAGGATGATGCTTTCATACTTTCTGTGTTCCAGGCATGCTAGTGGTCTTTACAGAAATCCACAGGCACACAGAATTGACAGGAGATGAGCATCCCACATCCAGGATTCTGTCTTTCCACCCTCATCCCTGTCCTCTCTTACTCCATTCTACAATGTTCTCTGGAATGTATTAGATCAGTAGGTGCCTGCTGCAGGTGGCTTAAATACATAACAGTAACAGAAAATACTAAGAAAAAAACGTTATGCTAGTAGTGACAACTGAATCTCAAAAATAAATGGATACTGTATATCGTTCAAAAAAATTGTTCAGTAATTTCCAAGTTTTTTATGGAAAGCATATAATGAATCTTTTTAGAAGGTGCTCGTACATCTTACAGTAACAGTGCACGTGATAGAGTATTGTTGTTTTACATGAAATAAGAGAGTTGGGTCAGGTATTCACAAAGATTAGCTTTAGGGTAGAAAGACTACTCTCCCTAGATTTCCTCTGCACTAAAAAAGAGAGAGAACTTGGGAGTCATGTGCTTGAGCTGGAACATAATGAGAACATTAAAATTACCCCCAGAAGCTTTGCTCCTCTAGAAAGAATACACTCTCAGGAGATGTCCTAGTCCCAGACTGATTGTGATCTTTACAGCGCCCCATTTCAAAGGGAAAGCGACAAGAAATGATGCTATACATCGATCACTGAAAAGTTTTTACCAAATCTGAACTATCTTAACACTCTCTACAGTTGCCTTGAAAAGCAAATTGAGATGCACCACTCTTTGGAGATGCCATTCTCAGCTTACACATCCCTTTTGCACTAGATGCTTTATTTTAAGTCATTTAAATTTAGGTGGAGCAGCCCCATCATAAAAATCCTTAAGAATCTTAAGGAAATGAGGCTGCCTGTCCCACTTCTTGTGATGGTGATGTCTTCCTCTGAATCCTGCTCATCACTGGACATGTTGACTTGGAATGCCTGAGCTTCTTAGTTCAAGGAAGAACAGGGCAGTCTTCTGTAAGTGTAGCTAATATTTTTTTATTTAAGCAATTCATACTGAGATTTTTTATGATAATGAGTGATTTAAGCCTCAGTTTTACATATCATCTTTCAGCGTACTCACTGTGAAAAAATCCCAGAGCTGTCAAATATTTTAAAATTAAAAGAGGCAGTATATCTTACAGAATATACTCATTGTAAGACATATGTCAGCAGAGCATGTCAAATCAGGAACTTTCACTAGCACCAAATTAGCATTAATAACATATTGATGTAATAATAGGGCTAAAATTTTAGAAAAGAATAATGAGAATGATGGATGATTCAGCTCTCTTTGCCTCAAAGCACTTTTAAAGGAAAGTGAAGGAAAGGGGACAGAAGAAGGGAAAAGCAAAAGAGAACGAGAACAGAGCAAGGAGAGTAAAAGTGATGAAGGGGACTGATGAGAGAAAGGCTGATGAGAAGAAGGAAGGAAGCAAGGAAGAGAAGGAAGGAAGAGAAGGTAAGAAAGGAAAGGGAAAGGGAAAGGGAAAGGGAAAGGGAAAGGGAAAGGGAAAGGGAAAGGGAAAGGGAAAGGGAAAGGGAAAGGGAAAGGGAAAGGGAAAGGGAAAGGGAAAGGGAAAGGGAAAGGGAAAGGGAAAGGGAAAGGGAAAGGGAAAGGGAAAGGGAAAGGGAAAGGAAGAGAATTTGTTCTACAAAAAGACTGATTTAGAGTCTATAAACATAGAAATGGAGAAATTATTTTGCCCTGTATTGGGTTGTTACATCTACAAAAGTCTCCCTTTAAAGCTGAATCAAGACAGATCTAAACCAGAAGGCAATTTTTCCTTTCTGAAGTTACCTTTTTCTACCACTAGACTAGGACATGAGGTTCACTCCTCCCCCTGCTAGTATATCCAACATTCTTCTGAAGGCAACTGCATCCCTTGGAAAGTTTGTTTAAAGCCACATCACCATGTCTGTTAACAGTGATCCCCAGCTAAGAGTGGTGCGGTCCTACTGCTCCTCAGGGTTCTCTGTAGAGAAGCCTTCCATATAAAGTACTAAACACAATCTTCAGTACCAGTGCTTCATTCCTTTATCCTTAAGCCTCTTTTTAAATAGTTTCTTCAATTTCAGTTTTATTGCATTATTCTTTCAAGAATAAGTCCTCAGCTGCCAAGGGCTTCTCCAGGGACTAGTGTATAGTGAATGCTGAACACATGTAGCTGTCAAGTTACACAAGAATAAAGCAGAGGTGAGAAGAGAAACACTAGGTTAAAGCAAGCATTATTTATTATCACGTTTTGCTTTTTTTCCAAACCAAGAATTTTGGGATTCCAGAATTTCAGCAGAATCCAAGACTTTCAGTTATTCTTTATATCTCTACTATCATTTTTTTCCTTTTCTGCAATAGAAAGCTCCCATTTTCTCTTAAAAAAGCATATTTCTGACCTAAATATTTGAATTGTCTTCACCTCTGACACAGATCTTTACCCCATCACAAATTCTACCCATAGCTAAGGAAACAGTCTGGCAAACCAGGCCTTGTTAAAAGCTGTGTCCCAAAAATTCAGACCAGAATTCAAAATAGTTGTGAGGAATAACTGTTCTTTGGCCAGTGTTCAAAGACGAATTCTGGACCTGATGTGCTTTTTAGAGCTACACAATAAATAACCTTGCCAGCAAGGGAGATTTTAAGGATTTAGTGGGGAAGAGGTTGGGTGTATAGAACGAGCTTCAATTTTATTTATTAATTTTTTGTAGTTAATATTGGTGGGTTTGGGTTTTTTTTTTGCTTTTGTTTTTTCCACAGCGAAATATTTTTTTCCCATCAAAGACTAAAATTAAAGGAGAAGGGCCTGGTGAGAAAATTCTTCTTAAAGTTAAGAAGTTTTCGTGAAACCAGTTTCTCAGTGGAGTTTTCCCAGACCCCATTAGCTCTGCTCTTCAGCTACTCAGATGGTTTTGCTTTGCAGCAGTTCCTCTGGAACACTTAACTCCCTGCAGTCACTTGATAATGAAAATGGCTCCTATATATAGCATTCCTTTTATTTGTTCTTTTTCTGCTATAAAACATTCTTCATGGACTATTATGAAGCCTCAAAATTCAGGCTTTCTCTTTTTTTGTACTTTTAAAAATACACTTTCTTTTAACAGTATACCTCTACACTCTGCCAATATGCATTAAATTCTTTTTTGAAAATATTCATTGTCAGATGTTCTTTCTCAGCAAATGAAGTGATCCTTAAAGTGCCACCCACCCTTGAAAAAAAATGCATCAGGAGAAAACCTGGCACATCTTTCAACTACTGTGGCTGCACTGACAGTGTAATGATACTGCAATTGCTTCTATACTAACATTATAATTTGTAGCAATGTGTAGGTAAAACAGAGCATCACAGCAATTATATGACTACGCCTTGCAGTTAAATTCCTAATGTAATTCTCACATCTTTCCGGAAATCACGCTTTGTTTAGTACACCATGAGGTCTGAAATCCATCAAAGCCAGGAAAATCAACCCCACAGACAAGGTGAATTTTATGTCTTTCCCTTTGAATTGTACCTACATTGATTTAGGGTGAGGTTTCCATGTTTGCACACAAAAGGTCCATAGTGGTAGGTGCCATGATGAAATTGAAAGAGAACCATAGCTCATTGACTGAGCAACCAGCCCACCTTCCTCGGTTTTTGGACATTCTCTCATTTTATTTGGTTCATTGACTTCAATTCCAATTACACTGTATTATATTGTATTATTTTGCATTCCGATATCTTATTTAGTAAATTATCTTCTCAGATCATTGCCACTGTTTTGTTTTTAGGCCCATCTCCTTTTTCCTTTCCCCCTTCCCCTTTCCCAGGTCATGGGTCTGTAGGTTCCCCCTGCCCCAATCATCACAGAACTAAGCCAAACCAGCTCATGAACAGCTGACACTAAGGACATGTGGTTTCCAAGCTAGATACCTATCAATGACACCATAGCTACATTCACCCAGTGCTTGCATGGTTGGGTACATTCCCTGGATCTGACACACGTTCAGGTTTAAATCTATGCTAACAAAAGGTCTTTGCTTCCCAACTCAGGCCTCTGCTGACAATGAACACTTCTTGGCTTGCTAAGAACACCCATCTGGGCCCTACAAATGTCCAGACAGAGCATTAACTATCCTGGGCCAAAATGTGCCAGACACCATTCCCAAAGTTTACCAGCACAGATGAGTGCACAACATTGCCCAGGAATCCTTCCAGCCACATTTACGGTTTCTAGTTCAGGATTCATCCTGTAAATACCATACTTTGCTAAGAGCTCTGCAATAAATATCAAAAGGTGATGCTTGGGCAAAGAAAAAAAGAAATTGTTGTATTCATTTTATGGTCACAGGTCACCAATTTTACATACATTCACTTCACAAAAGAAAGTAGGAAGGGGCTGATTGCAGAGCTAAGAAACACTGTACCCGATTTAAGTCAGGACAGGGTAAGCGGGAGGAGTTCTGAAAATTGCAAATGCTGTAAGTGCTTTTGAACCTGGTAAAAAAAAAAAGGAAAAAAAATTATGCTGTCACGATTTACCTTCTGTCTTGTATCACATACACCTGCATCATGCCTATAAATGTGAAAAATACTGATTTTCCAACAGTGTGACAGGCCATGCTATGTACTTATGTCCCTAACAGCTTGCATATAAGAGTCTCACATTTCTCCTTTTGACACAGACCACTACTTTTCTTTATTTCTAATTTTTATCTGTTCCCAGAAATTCCTAGAGAAACTCCTGAATCTCGGGGAGGACTTTTACTTGCCTTTCCAAGGGATACCTACATGCAGGATACTCTGATAGCCTTTCCCTCTCTAAGGTGCCCTCACAAATGCAAGAAACTTGTTGGATGGCTGACAGCAGACACATATTGTCAAGAGGACTGATGTAATTAGTACCATTTAAGTGAGCAGCCTCCAGAATTAATTTGCACATGCTCCCACAGGAATAACTGGCGCTATGGGAGCTATGAATATAGCATTAGGCCTCAGCACTTTCAGGCTCATTTGCTTGTGTCTGCCCCTAAACAAACAAACAGACTATGTGCCAAACAGCAAACAGCACAAGGTTTTGAGCGAAGCAATTAGCAGCAGCACCATTTTCCACCCAGACTGTGAGCTGATTGCTGCTTCGGGGCATGAGTCCACCCCTTTCTCCCTGGCTCCCCCATATGGGGCAAGGGGCAAAGCATCACCCTGCAAAATCCCTGGGGCTGTTCAAATTTAGGTTGGATGTGGCCCTAGGCAAGATGATCTAACACTCAATTTAGTGAATGGCAGCATAAATTGTTGTAAGGGGGTTGGGAACTAGATGATCTCTGAGGTTCCCTTCCAATCCAAGCCATTCTATGATTCTATGAAAATGTGCTTGAACCCAAAGAAGTGCAGGGTTTCCCATGAGTGGCTGATCATTGCCTTGGCAGATGACCTATAAGGCATACAATGGGAAGGCAGTACAGTGTTGAGTTGGAGTCTGTTCCCATGGCTACTCTACGATCAAAGATGGATCATTTTGGACTCAGTGATCTCCAGAGGTCCCTTCTGACCCCTACAATTCTGTGTTATCATTTCGATGCAGCCATGGGGCTCTTCAGGACAATTTTAGGTGTGGTTCCTGCTTGCATATTGATGAGAGTAGGGTTCTGCAAGGCAAGGTAAGTTTCCTGCCTGCCAATGTGTCCCAGATAAACAAGGATTAAAGGCACTTGGCTATGTGCAAAGCTATCATCTACCAAAGTGAAAAGCACTAAAGCACAGGGTGAAGGGATCAGAATATAGCTCATCTTTGGGATGTAGATGAGGATGAGTAGTTTAAGGATATCAGTAGAAAATACCCTAGGGATGCTATCTAAACTGTCAACTCTCTCATGGTGACAGCATAATGTTGAGTCTTATCTTTACCTAGTGATCTTGTCCTGCTTTATTCAAGACCCCAGCCTTGGCTCTGCCTGGCTCATGGGGTGATGGAGACAAACAGGGATGTTTCTCCTTCTGGGATCCTCTGTGCATGAGAATTTCACTAGGAAAGACATTCTCAGCACTAATACTGCACACCATAACTAGAAGCTGACACTGGAGCAAGCAAATCACAACCTCCTAATACCTACAAAAGCTGAGTCTGATATATATACACAATATGTGTATATATTTTTGATGCCTTGCCTCTAGAGGTTTCAAGGCCACACTGGATGGAGCCCTGGGCAGCCTCATCTAGTGCCTGATTAATTGTTAGCAACCCGACCTACATTCAAGGGGTTAAAACTAGATGATATTTAAGGTTCCTTCCAACCCAAGCTGTTTTCTCATTTAGTATCTCAAGAACTCAGATTAAGAGGAGATACAGATTAAAATACAGGTTAATTATTAAATTATAAGTAATAGGCATGGATAATAAGCATTATGTATTACATATAATAATAATAGAATCTTATTTGGCTCCAAGGTGACCTGGTAGTGGCCTTTCAGTATCTAAAGGAGAGCAACAGAAAAGAAGGAAACAGACTTTTTAGCAGAGTCTGTGGTGACAGAGCAAGGAGAAATGGTTTCAAGCTTAAAGAGGGTAGATTTAGGTTGGGTATAAGGAAAACGTCTTCTACAGTGAGGGTGGAGAGGGACTGGAACAGGTTGCCTGGATATGTGGTGGATGCCCCATCCCTGGTGAGGTTCAATGTGAGATTAGATCAGGCCATGCTACCTGATACACCAGGTAGTGTCCCTGTTCTTTGTAGGTCTAGATGACCGTTAAAGGTGCCTTCCAACTCAAAGGATTCTATGATTCTAGGATGCTGCAATAATAATTCTATATATTACACATATTTTTATTAAATTACAGAATAAAATAAAATACAGAATAAAATGCAGATTAATGTATGCTGGTTTTCACCATGAAATCTATTATCATTATGATTTGCTTGTAAGCAAGCACATTAAACAGTAAACAAAACTACAAAAAAGTCTGTGGACTCTGCCTATGGAGTCTGAATGGCAGTGAGAGGAAGCTTAAATATATTCTACCACACACCATAGCTCTGCTACAGCTCTGTTTTGGGATCCACACAGCAGAAGAGCTTAACCACCATTAGAGCATCCTCATCTTTTTCTTAAACTCCTTGCACATTAATGCAGGTTAATTATAGGATCAAGCTAATGAACAATTATGACTTACATGGACCTTCAGAAGAACTGAGCTGAAACATCTGCACTTTATATTTTTAAAACTAATGAGAATCAATACAACATGTACAAGTATTGACTGCAGAAACAGAAGAATGTCTGCTAACAGGAATGGATCTCTCTTACCTTTTTTCCTGCACTATTAAACAAGTAATAGGGAAACATCAGCAGATCTCACAACAGGGAGATGGCAGCAAAAGTAGGGGGAAATAAAAAGATAGATCTCCTATTGCCATGGCTGCATTTAGGATGGGCTGAAATGCTGCAAAAAGCTTTTGTCAGGATAGAGAAGATGTTTTCATTTTATTTGGTTTTCAAAGCACACAGCAATTCTGTTCATGCTGTAATTGAAACAACTGAGATTAAAAATAAACTCAGTGCAAAACTTGGATACGCTAGCTCTCCCAGAACAGGAACATTACAATATTTCTGCTATAAAATCTTATCAATCTCACTTACACTCAGCACTCATGAAAGGCACATTCCCTAAATGAGCCCAATGGAGCGGTACATCTATAGATCTGCGGAAGCCGTCAGCTCCTGCGGCCGGCTGAGATACAAACCCATCCATCCATTATCCTCGTGTGTACTATTACAGGGAGACAGGAGTACAGAGGTTCCTAATGCAAGCACTGGCAAAACAGCGAGTCCCCGAGACAGGCTTTATTTAAGGAAACAAATCCCAAGAAGAGCAAAAACTTTATTTGTTAAACTTCTACGAGAACTTCTCCAGAATAATAACAAGAAATTCAAGTGTGACATTCTGTTACCTCGGAGTATCTCCAAGACTGAGTTAATTAGAAGCAACTTGGCTCAAAGCTGGTGCCTTCGCAGCTGATCAATAAATGCACACCAGTTTGTATTCAAATATCTTTTGAGAGTGAGACATAGCTCAAGGACATGTTTAAAAGAGACTCTGAGTAGGGTTACTTTTCTGGTGTAATTATACAACTGTAGATTGAACAGTATCATCTTCTGTGTTTTTTTTTTTTGGTTGGTTTTTTTTTTTTTGTTTTTTGGTGTACTGTAACAGAGGCTTCAGGACTGAAATCTTCAGCAGTATAATTATATCACAGCAGCAAAGCCAGGAAATTTCCATAAAAATACAAGGCTTGACTCTGGTTAAGAATTTCTGTTTTGTAAGGAATTGTAACACCACCTTTGTGAAATAGAGGGTTTTTGAAGACAAGTTAAGTGCCTTATTTCCCTCTTAGAAGTAAAAAGGATACATTAGCATGCTGGCATGACCAGTACGTGCACCTGGTGGATGCCATGGTGCAAACAAAAGAAAACATACGATACTTCCATCCACCCCAGCAATGTATGTGATATCCCTGGCTCCAGCATGCTGCTCACACTCATTTCATCCTGAACTATTGTCTTCAGGCCCCATTTTCCCATTTCTTAAGGATTCTACTGGCTACATGGACCACACATGGACTCACTTGAGTGTTTCCCAGTACACCATTCTGAACCTAGCCTGAATCAAAAGCCACAAATTCTGTGGGACTTTTTTCCTGCTGGGGAGCTGGTGTTGCGTCAAGGCAGCATCTATCTGTGGGACTTCATGCAACAAAGTTGACATTTCTCCCCTTTCCCCTTAGAACTCAGTGGTTTTCCTTCCACTAACTAAACTGGGACTATTGGAACAAGACCCTGATCTGGCCACTCACAGGCAGAGGGTAGAGGAGGCAACTGAAAGGCCCATGGCCAGCTACAGAAACCAATGTGCCACTTCTTCAGTGGCAAAGCTCTTCAGAAAACATCTTGGAAGAGCAAAACACCCCTGTGGACAGTCCTTGTGGGGAGAAAACTCAGGAATACACATTGAAGCATGACAGGGATGAAGTGACTGATGTAGAAACAAGGCCTTACCCTAGACTGGGTACCACCATGAGTTTTTGGCCTTCAGAGCTGGAACTGCTTCCTTCTATGCTACAGAGCCATTACTAAAACTGACTGAAGAATGGCAGGATCAAGCCCAGTGGCTGCTTCCTTAAACGCTTTCTTGATTTTAAAAGGGTGATTGGCATCCTTGTTTGACATCTTTACTGATTTAAAGACAGCTCTCAGACACACCAGGCTGAAATTTCTGACTCATTTTTTTGAAAGATAACTTCAGGCTAATATTCTCCTCATCCAAACAGCTTTATCCACCTGACATGCCACCACACCCACACTTTCTAAAGTTGCTTGCATTTGATTTGGGCACTTCAATTCCACAGGCACTTGTGGGAATCTCTCTTCTCAAGCATAAAAGCGGCTGAAAGAAAAACAAATAAATTGGAAGTGGTTTTGATAGTATCTGCCCCCTCTTTTCCTAGCTACATGGAGGATATTGGAACTGAAGCCTAGAAGACAAGCCTTTGGGGGCCATAAATCAAAGTAGGCACAAGCTGAACTCTGTTCCTTGAGCCAGGTGCACACACTGGTCAAGAACACTCTCCCCCATGCAGTATACAACTGCATGGGGGAATGAGTGTCTCCTGACGATCTACAAGCTCAGTGTGCCTGTACTCACCTTGTACTTCTCTCCTGAGCATGCTATCTGTCTGAAGAAGAACAATTTATTTTCATGTTTTAAGTAATTGACTTTTTGAACCAGAGATGGAACTTAGTCATTTTGAAAAAGAAGCTCAAAATAAAGCATATCAATAGCCTCAAAACTTCTTTTCCAACTCCTCTTCATCAACAAAAACATATCTAATATGTCTTTTCCCAGAAAGTTTCTGTCTTGATGAATTAGCATTCTCTCTATGACAGGTATTTAATTAAAAGGTCCCCAAACAGTTCTGAATTATTTCCTTTCCCACACAATGCAATGTCCACAAGCTCATGCGTGTAGGGCTAGATGGCGTGGGAGGCAGATTACTTTATCTGCTGCCCATTAGGAAAGAAAGAATTGAAATTGATGTTTTGATATGAAATATAATACAAATTGCAGGCATAAGTACAGCATTTCAGCTCAAGAGCCTCTGATTACTCCTGAAGGACAACTTCCAGCCATTGCTCCTGCTGCATACTGCTTCTCCAGTAAGAGATGGAAAGTAGATTTAGCAAGGGGGCTCAGGAAAGGACTCCTTCCTTCCTTCTGCATTAGGACAGAGATGAATTACCACTACTGAAGTCATTACCTAAGAAAGTAATTTTTTGAGCTCTAGGTAACAATTTAGCAGTTATTTTCTATGCTTTACACAGAGTGTGTTGGGCACATAGCAAAATAAAAACAGGGAGGAGCAGGGACAGAGCTTGGCTGGGTTATTCACTTGCCTCTGCACACAAATAGGGCACAATTACATCTGCTCAGAACCACTAGAGATGAATGAGGCAATCAACCCTTAATTTTATCAGAGAGCGCAAGAGGAAAGCAACTCTACAGATAGCTCCCTATGGTTCATTCCCAGTCCCGCATGAGAGACAGAAGCAATGGGGAATTGTGTGTGCATGTGCATGTGTGCATGATGCAGAGGACTGAATCATAGCATCTGTCCCAAATGGGCTGTGCAAAAATACTACTGCATTTTTAATTACTAGGGAGGCTTTCTGTTTCAGTGAGGTTTGGCTTGCAGTTGTGTTACTGATGAAGAGGAAGAACTGGGGAAGAAGTAATGCTGTTGTAGGGACTACAATGCATAATACAGCTACTTTTTGGAGGCTAGCTGCTTCCCCTTTAAAGAGAGAGTTGAGCCTTAGCTGAATATGGTGAATGTTTTTGCATGTTTACCTCACTTAGCTTACGGAGGCATATTTAGGGAGCAGATTTTTTATGCTGGCCTGACGAAAAAATTGCTTCTGGACAAGGATCACAGGAGGATGAGATTGTGTTTGCAGAAGTGTAGCAGGGCACTGGGATTTTGTGTGTGAACAGACATGGAAGTAACAGTGGTAGAGACTGCTATGGGATTATGACCAGACGTATTAAAGCTTTTCATTCATCACTTTCTCATAAGATTATAACTATTCTGTATAATTACCATTAGCTAGAGCAATCTAAAACATGAAGTGGCAGAAAGTATAAGTTCATTATAAAAATTATGCAACATACACAAGAGAGAAGTGCAGGAGATGGAAAAAGAGAGCTGAGGAAGTTAATCCACATTTTACAAAACTTTTAATAGCTCCAGAACGCATCCTGCAAGTCCCAGTGTGGAGCATCTGGCTCTTTGCCACCTCCTGTAACAGAATGCTGGACACAAGAGCCATCATTTCAGCAAACACCATGCGTGAACAAAGACCCCACTGCCAGGACTTGTTGGCATCGGTGCCATTCCCACGCATTGCCCTACATCTCCTCTGGAGAGCAGGACTGCCTTCAACACGTGGAGTCCAAAGTGTCCCTGCCTGTCCTGGAGCTTTGCCCTCTTCCCCCTCCCCAGTTCCGCCTGGGTCTTTGGGAAGCTTCAGCTGTCTGAAGCAGCCAGGGGTTCCCTCGCATGCTGAGCAGACATCATTGTGCTCTGCCCCAGTGAGCACAACTAATAACCACGACTCCCCCTCCTTTAATTGCGACTCTGAATAACAGAAAGCAGCACCAACCTCTGCAACAAAGGCAAGTTTACCCTGACCACAGAGCACAGCTGCCACTCACACAGGTCCGCACTGGTATTTCACAAAAAACAGTCTGTTTGCATGGAAAGCAGCTATCACAAAAACAGACACAAGCGAGCAGCAGCCAGCACAAATTCCAGGAAGTCCCCATGGCAGACAGCATGTGTAACTTTCCCTGCACTGCACTTCCTTACCACAAGCAGCCTGGCTACATTATTTTGTCCCCCAACAGGATTCTCTGAGCAGCTGTGAAAGCCCAGAGGAATGGCATACATGTTGGTGATGAAAATTACTGCAGACCAGAGGGTGTTTTTTTCAGCTTGGAATACAAAACAGATTGGCTTTTCTGCAGGCAGTGGTAAGAAAAATACTAATTAGTGCTAAGTGTGGTGATAGGCCAGCTCTTTTGCTTAGTTGCTCATTCATTAAAGTGAAATTAATCTGGATTTAGATCAATGTAAATGAGCACAGAATGTAGCTGGATGTTTTGTTCTGTGACCACCCTCCTGCTGCTTTTGCTGATAGCAGTGAAACAAAGCTAAATGTGCATCATAGGACACCACCAACGAAGCCATATCCCTAATGAGCAAGGCACAATGAAACAGCAATGTCTCCTGTTATCTCTGCCAGCCTCCAAAACTCAATTTGAGGTTGCACAGAGATTCAGATGAACTGAGGTTAATCTTGACAAGGCTCACAGCGAGTTGCTGGAGAGAAAGAAAAGGAGTCAGAAAAGGCAGCTTGCCTCAGCTTGCCTTTTCTGGAGAGGTCAAAGAGAGCTTTGTCTTAATTAGCAGTGATATGTAATAGGTCACAGTCTTGGCTTTGGCTGTGAGGTGCCCTAAATTTCTGTATTTCACTGGACTCCTCATCCTAGCAAAATGTCAGGTTAGACTTTGCAGTTCACTGAAAACCCAAATCCATTCAGAAGACCCCATCAAGTATGTGATATAAATACATTACAGATGTAATGGCCATGCTGCTAGCAACAGAAATCAACAACTCAAGATAAGAAAAAGTCTATTCACCCTCCAAAATAGAAGACCAATGCTTCCATACTCAAACATTCGATGTACTTTACAGTGCTCAAAGATCTTAGCGTATTTCAACAGAAAATAAACGTGGTGTCTGCCCTTCAGAGCAAGAAGACAGAGCTTCTCCTACTCTCATCCACCCCGAAAGAGGATGCCACATTTCTGCTGCATATTAAGGAAAATTTCCTGTCCCAGGAGTCTGCTATTCCCCTGTCATGTCTGGTCATTATTTAGAAAGAGCTCATTAGCACTGAGTAAGCATATCTCATGGGCCATCCCATGGCTCATGGTGGGACAGCAACATGGTCCAGGCCCTGTGCTGGCAGCAGTGCAGCTTAAAGCACTTGTGTTAACAGCAGATATACTCAGGACTGCATTTCTCCATGTGCTACTATGTATGCATGCCCTACTTCTCCTCAGCACTGCCATACACAAAGAAGTCTTATTGAAATTGGCTGCCTGAATCCTAGAACTCACTCTGAGTTATCTAGAACCAGCAAGGTGCAGCTGATTTACTCCAGCTTTATTTGCAATGGAGCCCAAAGGAAACAAGTTCCTAAGTACCAATGGTAGCATCTATTGGTAGCTTAAGCTTCATCATGATCCTGCCTTAATCTACTAATTGTAGCTGTCCTGATAGAAAAGAGAAGACACAGGCATAATGACTACCAAACGTTGGTCACCTCATCCTACAGTGGTCTATATATGGACATTTCTTTAAGCAAGACATTCTATATATAATACATGTTGTTAAGGAAAGAGAGAACCATTATTTAAAGAATAAAAGGCTCCAGGGAGACTCCATCTTACAGCTCTATCTAAATGGAGCTATAAGAAAGAAGGGGACAGACTCTTCAGCAGGGTCTGCTGTCATATGACAATGGGAAATGGTTTCAAACTAAAAGAGGGGCAGTTTAGACTGGATGTAAGGCACAAGTTTTTTTAACAGTAAGGGTGGTGAGGCACTGGAACAGGCTGCCCAGAGAGGTGGTGGATGCCCCATCCATGGAGTCATTCAAAGTCAGGCTGGACAGGGCTCTGAGCAACCTGATCTAGCAATAGATGTTCCTGTTGGAACAGAGGAATTGGACCAAATGACTTTCAATGGTCCCTTCCAAGTCAATTTGCTGATTCTGTGATTCTGTAAGACAATGCAGGACTGAGTCCTTTCCATAGAATCATAGCACCATAGAGTGATTTGGGTTCCTGTCAAATTGTTTTAGCACTGCCTCTCCAAGAAGCGGGCAGGTCAGAAGGAAAGATACAGACCCAGAAATCCTGGTGAAAAAGTGTGAGCTATCTTCAGTGATCATCAGTGTGAGCACATGGCCTGTGGAGTGTTAGATATGTGGCATTGTTCTCTGTGCCCCTGACTAACTCAGGATTAGCTACTGAGAAACACTGTGGCAGCCCTCCAGGCCTCCACACAAGAAAACCACTCTATTGCCTTATGCACAAACAAAGTCTTTAATTTGTCTCTAATCATCTCCATTAGAGCACAGTTTGCCTTCTAATCAGGGACATGTTTGCCATTTTTCCTTCTTCGCATCTTCCATTCATGCGAGGAAGTTCCTGAAATGACACAACTCAATACACAGAGACGGTCATAGAATTAAACATCCCTTCAAGCAGAATCTGAAAGCTCAGACCTGCTGCTGATTTTTGTTTGGAAGAAAGCGTGAAGTAAATGAAATGATATTTCAGCAAAGATCTTTTCTCAGCTCTTGCTATCATATTAACGGTTTCTATGGAAAGATGTGGGAAACTCTGATCAGATCAAGGCTTCACAAGCAAGAAGAGTTACAGGCATGCACATGCCTACAGGGCCATGTCACCAGCATCACTGAGATGTGTTGGGATGTCTCTCATGACTGGAATGTAGGAATAGATGGATACAAGCTCTTTAGGAAAAACAGGCAGGGGAGAAGTAGAGGAGTGCTGCTTAACAGCGTCAGTGGGTACAGGAAGAGCAACTGATGTTGTCTACCTCGACTTGAGCAAAGCATTAGACACTACTCATCATGACATTCTGGTCATCAAACTGGAGAAAAAATGGATCTGATGGATAAACCACTCACTGGATAAGAAAGTGGCTGGTGGTCACACTCAGAGAGTTGCAGTCAATGGCTCAGCGTCCAAGTAGAGACTGGTGATGAGTGGCATTCCTCAGGGATTGATGCTGGGATTGGTGTTATTTGACACCTTTGTAGGCAACATGGATAATGGGATTGAGTGCACTCTCAAGAAGTTTGCAGATGACACCAAGCTGAGTGGGGTAGTTGACATGCTAGAAGGAAGGGATGCCATCCAGAGGGACCTGGACAGGCTTGAGAAGTGGGCCCATGCCAACTACATGAAGTTCAACAAGGCCAAGGGGAAATGGCTTTAAACTGGAAGAGGGTAGATTTAGACTAGGCATTTGGAAGAAATTCTTAACTGCGAAGGTGTTGAGACACTGGAAAAGGTTGCCCAGCAAGGCTGTGAATGCCCCCTCCCTGGAAGCATTCAGGGCCAGGCCGGATGGGGCTTTGAGCAACCTGGTCTAGAGGGAGGCATCTCTGCCTATAGCAGGGGGTTGGAACTAGATCATCTTAAAGATCCTTTCCAACCCAAACCATTCTATGATTCTAAGACTCTACAATTCTATGATTCTTGCACACAACATCAGACTTAACATGTCCCTCCTATTAATTCCCAATAGGGAATTAGTTTCTTCTTTGTGAGAAGAAAATTCTGGTAAATCCAGTAGTTTGAGGCCAAGCTGGGTGAGACCGTATCTCTTACAAAGCTATCAGCTTGCAGTTAAGTGACCAAAAGGACTCCACCTTTGCTCTTGGTGATCTTTTCCCTCAGAGTTAAAAAAAAGATAAAATAATCTCATGTGTCATCTGAGAAGCAACCTTCAGTTTCCATTTCAATACTGCAGAAGGAATTCAGATGGTCAGCTTGTCATGGTGTTTTCCAGAGTGGTTATGGTCTGGTTTGTTATGCAGAGGTTGCGGTTGACTCCACAATCCCCATAAGTGCGACAAATTTTAACATAGCTGACCAGACCTTTGTTTTCATGGTTCTGTACTTCTTCAAAGGCTCGATGGGCTTGAATGGTCATATTCCCTAATATATTATTCTACAGGTGGTTTGAGAATTTTGATCATTAGCAAGACTGGTGTTTAATGTGGCATGAATTTTTTAGCTCGGTGCAAGGTCATTTTTAACTCCAAATAAAACAGTAACTTAAAGATAAGATTCAGCCCAAAAGCAAAGAATAATACATTAAACAGACTGGCAGTCTTGCTCTAAAGGAAGTATCTAAAGGGTGCTATAAGAAAAATTGGGAAAGACTATTCAGCAGGGTCTGTTGTGAAAGGGCAGGAGGAAATGATTTCAAAGGAAAAGAGGAGAGACTGGATATGTTTTTTTACAATAAGGGTGGTGAGGCACTGGAGTAGGCTGTCCATAGAGGTGGTGAATGCCTCATCCTTGGAGACATTCAAGGTCAGGCTCTGGGCAACCTGATCTTGCTGTAGTGTTCACTGCAGGGGAGTTGGACTAGATGGTCTTTAAGAATCCCTTCCTGTGGGAATACAAGAAAGAATATTCAGAGCAGAAGCTGCAAAGTAAGATAAACAACATAAGAAACCAAGGCTTAGAACCAAGGACACCCTCAGAAGAAGAAAAACAAAGTCAAGTAAGCTGCGTGATGGCTGTGTGATGATGATCCTGACTGGAGGAAGAGCGTGTGGATAAGAACAACTCATGACTCTGACTGGATAAGTGCCTGCACACACAGTTAAGGAGTGTTTGTGGAATGTTTTGTTCACAGTTAAAAGGGGGTGGGAAAGTTAAAAGAGAAAACTTACAAATATATATACGGGATGTTAGAACCTGTTATAAACAATTTGGATTGTTCATATCTGAGTGAACGTGCCTTAGATGCTTCACCTTCAACTCAAATGATTCTATGATTCTGTATTTTCAACAATACTCACAGACAAGGAAAATAAAATAAAATAAAATAAAATATACAGAATAAAACAAAATAAAATAAAATAAATAAAAACAAAACACACAATCCATTATCTTAATAAGAATATGTTACTGGTATCACATTTCTCCAAATCTAATAATACTGAGAAACTCCAGACAGGCTCCAGAAGCCTTTTAACAAACATGGAAAGAGTAAAGAGAGAATGACAATATTATCACTGGGCGGGAAAGTTCTTTTGATGAAAGAACAAATTTCATCCCTGGTCAGAAGCAGGCCTTGAATCATGAAGTAGATTCACACCACTGCAATTACAGAGCAGGAATGAATCTGGATCTATATATTTATAACAGAGACACCAATCTAGATCATAGGCCTGTATTCTCTGCTGAATTTAAAGGAGGGCTGGGCAAATTGCTATGGACAGGACAAAGATTCAATGGGTTTGTATTGGAGGCAGGACCAGTGCCATGTCTGCAGGACCTGGACTCTCTTGTGAAGGCATCTATCTCAATATAGTTATTAAATAAACACAAGTTTTCATCATAAAGTATCTGTCCAGGAAAACATAAAGCTCCGCATGGGGATCCACTCTATTATTTGCATAAGCTACACATACATTAACTGCTAAGTGTAATTGCTTTTTAATTAATTAATGGTGTAACATTGCCATGGTGTACATTATTAGCTAGATCATTTAGGAGAGCATACAACACCTGCAGCTGGATTTCATCTCTTCATGCCTCACTTTCACTGAAAAGAGCTGCCATAACAGAAACTGTGCATCCAGCAGGGAAGGTTAAATGCTTCTAGGAGGATTCTTAGGGAAGTAAACATTGTGTTTTATTTTTTTAGGTGAAAGATAATGTTATACCTATCTTCGAACATCATCCCAGCACAATTCCTCTTCAGCTACAAACCCAAAACTGTAGGAAGACTCAAACCTGACATCCAGCCTGATGCTTCAGAGAGTGAGATGAAAAGCTTCGCTTACAAGCAGGAATAAACTGACGCCCAGACACTGGTTTCTCTTTACTGATTTAAGCTGCTTTTTTATAGGTTCTATCAACTCTTGGAATAACACATGCAGTGTGGTAAAAAAAAAAAAAAAGGAAAAAATAAAACCTAAACAGAAATGAGTCCACAGTTATAAATATATTGCACATACACGACTATGTTCTCCACTGTCCCCTCCAAAATTGTATAATTAAACATCTACTGCTTCAATGAAAACTCAGTCTGCGCTATTCTGAAATCAGGATTTTCTGCTCCCTCCGTGGGAGAACAGATCCGCCCAGCATGAATAGCACGTTTGGCCACCTCTGTGGTTTACATTCCCTAGATTTTATTTCCATTTACTGGAAGAAAATCTCTTGATTCACATCCAGTTATACACATACGTATGTGTGCATATATATGCATTTAAAAACAAATCCCTTAGCAGATGCTATAAAAAGAAGTGAGTGAAGAAGGGGATGGAGCACATTTCACAAAGGGGCCTAATTTCAAGCTAGGATAGTGAAACATGCTGAGTCCTTCAGCAGATGTGAAGTTTCTTATCAGCGACCAGTCGGCAAGGGCCCATATCCACACATAGACAGTCAGCCAGCACCTTCCACTTAGCATCTTGATCTAGTCTTTATCTTCTGCTTGGTGGGGAACCAAGCAGTCACAGGCAGAAGCTCTGGGGGATACAGATAAAGTGGGGTGCAGGCTTGGTGCTCACAGCCCCATGGCCTTCTGGTGACAGTAGGTGACTCGGAAGCTTATGCCATAAAAATGTGTGGGCAGGGGGAGAAAACCCACAGACTAGCCAACCTCTTTGTGGCTATGAATGCATTGGCATAAATATATCTGCTCCTCTCAGTGCTTCTCTCTCTCCTCCCACTGCAGCACAGATTTACGGGTAGAAAACACTTTTCCTGAAAAGCTGTTTTTCTCCTGTACATTTTGTGGTGAAGAGAAGGCAGTTATTGGGAAGAAAAAGAACAGAAGATGAAAGGGCCAGCCCTGCATGATTACAGCCTCACACGTTCCTGTACCACTCCTGAACTGCACAAGCACCAACATCTTCCTGCGTGGCACTGAACATTTCTGTTTATCAGCATGAGAGGACAAGAGAGCAGAAACAGCATCTGGAAACCCATAGAAGCAGTTGAGGTCCACACTCATTGCTGGACTGCGTTGAGTACTCTAGGAAAGTGAAGGAAGTCCACCTCCATACCCAATACACTCACATATAGTCAAAGGTGAGGAATGAACTCCTAAAAACAATTTCTAAATTGGCTGCTTCATATGTTTCCTGGTAGTACGAGGAACCATATTTTAAGCCTGACATGGTGCATCTTCTTCATGCATATGAGCACCAAGCTTCTTGAACAAACTCCAGAGTTTTTCCCATAGTAGAGGGAAGGAACTGCTCCACATCTAAAAGTAGATCTGTGCTTTAACGACCCAATCAAGTGGCCAGTGTGGTGAGGGAATCACACAAACACAGCCCCTCAGCTTACATATATGGGGTGGAGAGAAATGTGGGTGGCCCTTTGAGCAGCAGAGATGTTCCTTCAAGGTGAGGTTCAGAACCTGCTGGGAAATGCCAGGAGACCTGTGCTGCTGGCAATGTTCAAATAGCATAATCCCAGAGTGGCATGAATGTCAGTCCTGTCACTTAAGTTTTTTTCTGCAACCTTATAATGCCTGTTGAGTGACGTTATGAAAACCATTGGATACGCTACACCTAACCCAGGTCTGAAGTAAATAGATGCAAAATGCTGAGGCAAATCAGTCTAATACTTTCTCTGAGATTTAATTAAAAACTTATCTTATTACTCATTCATGGAAAATGATTTACAGTGAAATATTATGGAGGATAAACATAAATTAGCGTAACTACTCTCTGTTAAAATAACAAGTTAAAAAAGGAAACTACTTACTTACAAGGAATTCTTGCCCTATTGCGACCAAGACAAAGGTTTGGAAATTTTAACAGGGTGTAAAATGTTATGACCTTGGCCCATGAAAAATAAACAAACAAACAAAAAAAGCTGAGACTTTACTACAGGCCCCTTGCACTGGAACAAGTAAATATAGACACTTCCAAAGCCATATTACTTGAGATATGTAACCATCTCAAAATAACTGTACAGCTGATTGTGGTCACGGGGTGTAACAATCCATCTACTAATTCCTGTTTGTTTGACAGTCCTGTGTTTTATTCTTGCACCTTCAGCAAGTACCCTGGATGGTAATTTTAGCTAAATAATAACACGCATAAGGGTTTACAATATATATATATATATATATACATATATATATGTATATATATATATAAAATATATAAAAAATACCACTCACAAAGATAAACTGCTAATTGTGAATGATAAAAATCCTTGTTTCTGAACCAGCCCTAAATTAAAAGAGATTCCTGTATGTTATCCTACATTGTGTGAAAATGTAGCACCTCACATCATACAAAGTTGTGAGCAGGTAAATATTATGTTCCTGAGAAATGCATTACAAATAAAATATTAGCCCAAGGAAAATAATTCTTCAGGATATTTTCGAGGCCAAGAACAGTTTACCAGATAGGTAAAAAAGCCAAGCATTAGGTGCTATGCTTAATAAAAGAAGGAGGAAAAAAAAATAGGATAGAATTTAAAAAAATAATTGTAGCTCTGCATATTTTACACTCATCCTTAGATTACTCTTTCAAGAATCAAACTGCACAGTGCACTATTCCAGTTTAGTTCTCTCATCTGATAGCTTGGAGGAATAGTTAACAGATACCTCACTACGTATATTGATTTGTAACTAACGCCATAAATTGTCTGGGATATTTTGCCTTTTTTTAACAAGATGTTATATACTCACAGTTTAGGAAATCTCATGACATGTGAGATACAGCTGAGATAATGATGACTCCCTTCTGGCATCATGCTCTGTTTACCTTCTCATTAAAGCAGTGAGGTTGGCACTAATAGGACATGAGTCTACAATGAAGCTGACTCTGAAACGAGAGTGTGATTGCAGGTGCCCCATAAACTACACTGACAAAATGTATAGGGAAATGAAGTGTCAAGAATGAGAAAAAATGGATATCCAAGGGGATTTTTTGGGCATGTAAGTTATTTTCCCTCCCAAAGTGCCCAGGACCATGTCCAAGTGGCTTTAGAAGATTTCCAGGGATGGAGACTCCACAGCCTCTCTGAGGTTTTTGTTAGGAGAGAACCTCTTGTCTTACAATTTGCACTCACTACCTCTTGTCCTTGCACTGGGCACCACTGAAAAATGTTTGGCTCTATCTCTGTTGCATTCTTACTTCAGGAATGTATATACATTAATATGATCATTGATGAGAATTTGAATAAAGATGTTTTAATTACCTAAACACATACTTGGGCACTCTGGTGATTCAAAGCCAGAATAAGATGACTGGAATGGACCAGTGATATGGACTTGGCAGCACATGAACTGGCCTGATCTTTCCCATTTTGATTCCTGAGGAGAGAGAGATTTTTGTATGGCCCTATCTTTATTACAGTGAAAATCTGAAATACCATTAGGAGTGGATCTGTGTGCCTGTCTCAGGATGCAACCCTCCTGATAAAATTAACAGGGATAAAAAAAAGGCAATCCTTAGTAAAGGCTTCTTTTAATAACTTTAATTAAAATAGCTGTCTTCTTCTCAGTTACTCTTAATCATATTTTAGCCATTAGCTGCTTTTTAAAGCATTATTTCCTTGCTATAATGAGTCAATAGACTTCAGCAGGTAGTACTACAGTACCATGGCCTCAGATAGCTAGATATTGGCTGTCAGCATGAGGAATACGAACAACTTAACTAAGCCCTCTTGAAAGATAATGAAAAGAGATTGGCACTCAGAAGTTGAATCATGCCACTTGTCTTGGGCAGTCTTCTAAGAAGGGATGAATCACTCTCTGGAGGTGTCTATTCTTTTCCGTTGACTATCAAAAGAGTCTAGACAAATAACTTTGAAGACACCGAAGTTAGTTACGAATCCCACAGAAGATACTTGAAGGTAACACTAACTTGCTTTATTCAATTTGTGAATCTCAGATCTGGTCCAACGTCTGCTTTAAACTCAGTACTCACTTGCAAGGAATTAGTGTGATTTGTGAAAAAGTACCATTACTAGCAGCTAAAATTCTGCAGCACCTTCCTACTTCTGTCATATTAGTACTGCAGCCTCTCACAGGGATAAGTTTTCACTGCCAAAAGTGAGTCTTTTATAGAAAATAACTAATATATGTTGTCCATCTTGCTATAAAAACCTGGGGGAAAAAAGAACAGGGATTTTGACTGCAGTGTAGCTAAGCAAAGTCTTGCCCAGCTGTGGTGGATTGGTTGATTTAGTGTAGTTACACTGCAGTAAAAATACCCTGTATTTCATCTTCACTAGGGCTTTAACATCTTATGTTTTTTTTACCTGCATGATTGTAAAAAAAAAAAAAAAAGAACTGATGCCTCAAGCTGAAAGGGCACAGCTTTATTTTCCAGAGTGTACATAAATACATATGCATAATATGTGTGTTTGTATGTTCAGTTTCCTGGAGTTTGGATCAAGTTATAGTCAAACTAACAATTTTTACTATTAAAGATGTAATGAAATGAACAGTTTTGAAACCTAACATCACACAAGGCTACTGTTCAACAGCTTAGGGACAAAAATCACTGTATCTAGTTGATCCAGCTATTCCTCCTGAGAGATACCTCTCCTATTTCTGGTCAGTATTAGCATTAGTACTTGCACTTCCCAAAATGGAAAGCAAGTTGAAAGGTATTTTATGAAGAACTCCAGAACACCCACCATGATTTGCAACTGCATTAATACCACAGGACTATTTACCACCTTATCAAAAAGTTAGGTGTTCAAAATTACCTGAATGCTTTTTTCACATTATGAACAGATTACCAATTTCAAAAAGAATTTGGTTTAGGGTGTAACCTGTAGGGACCTTAATGAGATTTAAACACCCTTCAATTTACTATCAAAAATAGTCCACCAATTTAACCATGCTGTGGCTCTACCACTGAGAAAGAAATACTCTCAGTAGATCAGTACACAGCAATTGAATTTTGTCTGTTGGCCCAGCTCATTTAAAATAAAATGAGAAATTATGTTCAGTGACAGAAAGGACCAAAAAACCATAGAAAATTTCACAGAAGAAACTATGAATCACTTCATGTTATCACAGAAAGAAAATTGTTTGAGTTGAAAAGGACCTTTAGAAGTCATATAGTCAAACTCCCCTGCACTGAACAGGAACACCTACAGCTAGATCAGTCTGCTCAGAGCCCTTTCCAACCTGACCTTGAATGTCTCCAAGGGCATGGAACGAATCCATGCCTCCCTACATTTATTGAGGCACTGCTGAGCATTACTGCTGGATTAAAAAGGAAATAAATATTTCATATGAATTTGAATTCAATAACAACTTCCGGGTGAAAATCCCTATAGCAGAGAGTCCACACAGGTCTTAAATGTATCAGAGACCTACTTAGGAAACTTCAAAGTAAGTCCTTAGAAATTTAAATGACAAGCTTTGCTTTAGTCCTGGACACAGAGATAAACATCCTGGTCTCATAAACACGGATCAGAAAGATACAGAACTGGAAGAAGAGATGTCAAAAAGGTTGGAAAAGACCACTAAAATCATCTTGGCCAACCATCAACCCATCATCACCATGCCTACAAAACCATGTCCCTAAGTGCCTACATCTACCTGTCACATCTTGAATACCTCCAGGGACAGTGATCCTATCACTTCCCTGGGCCGCCTGTTCCAGTGCACTACCATTCTTCCAGGGCAGGGTCAGATTAAGGGTCTGTAAATTAAGTGCAGAAAAAGCCTTGGCTGCACAGGAGAGCTATTAGCTTTGCAAAGGACACCTGGCAAGGGTTTTCTCTTCATCTATCTGTTTAGCGTGGTAAGAAAACTTGTAATTAAGCCTGAAACTTCAGAGGCTTTTTAGTTCCTTGCCATAGCCTCCTGCTGAGAGTCTGCACACAGAGGTCTCTGTCAGAGTTCATTTGCTCTGCTGAGGATTCCTTGCTGGTCCATTACAAAGGGAATACCAAGACAGATAGGGCTGTCCCAAGTGTCTTTCACTACATCATTTGGAGCCCATTGTAGCTGACAGAAAGCCTCCTCCTGACTGTATTTGGTATGTATTGGGCTCCTTGGCCTCATTTTTGAAAGTGCTGAGCATTCCAAGCTCCTGCAAAATCAATGAGGGCTGCAGGCAATGCTGAGAAATAAGCTGCTAATAACTTTGAGCACATGACAGCATGTTACAGCTTTTTGTCTATTCCTATATCTGCATTTCTCTTTAATTCCTAGACTGTTTAGGAATGGCTCCCATAGTCACTGTATTTTTCCTCTTTTCATTCTCTAAATAGCACATTATTTTTTCATAAGATGTAATTTCTCCTGCCACCGAGACTCATACTTCTCCTGATTGTCTCAGTGTTTCTTTCTAATGTCTGGGACTCGCTTTTATTTGTCATACGCCTAATCTTCCCTCTGCCTTTACAATTAGTTTTACTGTACATTAAACATTGTTCAGAGAGATTACTTTTCTGAAAAGCAAGAAAAACTATTTCAAGCTAAGATAGATGTTGTCATTCAACTAGATTCTATGATTTTGGACAAGGAATTGTTGGCAGTTTAGAGTTTTATGATACTACTATTATTTGAACGTAACTGATAAAGAAAGAAACTGGAAATAAAAAGAAGGCAGGTGCAAAAGATTTAATTGATCTCATTTTACTGAATCTCTACTTTCAGAATCCCTTGTTAGGGTTTCCAGTGGTCTGCAGCAGGCTACTTTTCTCAGCTGTGTCAAAGATGAGCAGAAGTAACTCCATTTTCTGCCCTGGAGTTGCTACTAAAACTATGTTGCTTCACTGATTGTTGGATCCATACTTATGTTCCCTAAGTAAAAGGCAGAAACAAGATCACATCTGCTGCAAGGTTGGACTGTCTCTTCACTGGAATACAACGTGTGCATTTTCCAGCACATGAAGAAAGAAAAACAAATTGATAAATCACTTTCCAGAGCTGAGGGACAGAAGGTAGCAGCTGTAGGCTCACAGAAATATCCACGTGCTGCCTGGGGGGACCAACAGCCAGTCTGTGTCTGTGTGAGAGCAGCGGCCAGCTCTCCTATCCCACCTATCAGTAATAATTACAGATACTGAAAAATCTATTTAAGGTAAAATAATAGAATCATGAAGAGATTGGTCTACAGTGGGATATTTTTGTTAAAAAGGCAGTGTATTCAAGGCAAAGCAGGCTGTGCTGAAGCCTAGAAGCTGAGTCTGAATGGGAAGAACCTGCCTAGCGATCCACTTCGTGGCAGAGTACCGCCTCAGATTTATAATGAGGACACATGGAGGATTCTGCTCAGCTTTCTTTATCACTTAGCTAATGTTTCTGTAATCCATCAAACTGATATGAACTAGCATGGTACCAAAAGACACAAGCTCTTCCTCCTGTCTCCAGTTACTTGTACTCACTTCATTCCAGTTTCTCCTCTGGGAGAGCAAGCAGCCATGTGGCTGCACCGTGAACTAAATCTGAAAGAAAACTAATCCAGGAAAGAAAGTAAAGACATTCATTGGCTCCCTGCTGTAGTTCATAGCAGGGCCACTTAAAAGCCTGTGCTGACAGATGGGAGAAGCAAGCAAGGAGGAGTAAGACATTTTTAGCAGCGGGGCTGGGTTTAACTGGTCGTAAAAGAGCACTGCTGCTAATCTCAGAATAAACCTATTCATTTCAGAGTCACAAGCAAAATAGGAAGTTATTTAAGTGAACTGGAGATTGTACAGTAGGATTGCAGTCGCAATCTGGGAAAATAGCTTCTTCTAAATAATCTGCAGAGGATCTGAATCAAACAGAAGTCACTGCTCAGCTCCTGAGCTCTGGTATTTCACCAGTTCTGGAACTGTGGTACTATTAGACTTGCATTTTACTGCACACACAGCCCAAAATCAAAAGAGACAAGTACAAAATAGAAGAATATACTCTAGGAATCATCTGAGCATGTGCTGCTGGAGTTGGTATCCGCATAGAAATCAATGATAAAGTATTGGTACCCACCAGACACTGAAATATTTCAGCTCTAGTTCACCATGCCTGGAAAGAATTTGAGATTGATTTGAAGTCCTTTGGTCTTCCACATACTTACAGAAGAACTCATCGTGAAAGACAAATCAAGCTCACAGGCTCCTGAAAACTAATCTTAGAAAAAACTGCATTATAAATATAACTCAGTAATGGTCATGGACCAATGCTGAGCACAGTACTTCCTTAAAAAACATCTGCTTGTGGGTCTCCTATAGGTGCAGAAAAAAATAATCTTTAGCAGAAACTATAGCTCTCAAACTGTGAAATAGAATCTTTGCAATAGAGTAGAGGCTTAGAAATCATACATACATGTGGTAGACCAAGTTTGACAAGTCATAGGCTTCTCATATATGGAGTCAGTGACGGCTGAGAATGTTTTAGGAGAACATTTTTGCTCGGTTTTGCAAGCAGCATCTTATCACCTGTCTGTCTTAACAACAGCAGAAAAATCTGGTCCAGAACACCGTAATCAGTTTTGTTTAAGAAATGATCATCTCTGACCACGTGTGGGTGTTCCACAGCACCATTGCAATGTTTTCCTTATCGAGGTTAACCTCCAGAGCTACCAGATTCATGTCAGGTCAACGGTTTTATATATATGCACTAACGTATCAACTTCAGCATAAAATGAAACCTGTATTGAATCTGAAACAGTTGGCTCTGCTTGACAAGCATAAAACTACTCTTTACCTACCAGAAGCAGGTGCCAGTGTATTTTTAAATATTCCATATAGCTGCCTGTTTTTATCTAAACAGCATATAAGCAGAAACTCTATTTAGAATGCACGTCTGGAATTTTTAAGAGAATACATCTCTCCTGCTGTCCTGTGAAAGAATCACCCATTTTTTGCCTTCTAAATATATCCACAATGTAGTGGAGACTTCTGGCAAAAATAATTCCCATAATGTCTCACTGAGCAGACATTATTTTTTGACTCTGTCTTGCTCATTTCCATAAGATCAAATGGGAGCTAAAAAGTTATTAATGCGCATAATGGCATGTTCTTAGCAATAAATTCAGTCAGATATAGCAAGATGGAATGACGGAGTCTAGGACAGACAGCCAGGAAGACCAGAGACAAGTGATTATGAACAGCTGTTGGCATGAAATCCTGTATTTTCAACACTGCACATGTCTTCCCATTTCGAAATACAGTAGTAAAAGGACTGGAAAACTCATCACTGGTCATTACAACAAAAAAAATTTTTCCTCTATCATTTCCACTCACTGATTCATGTCTCCCAGAAGCTCACAGAGGACTGCATCTATTAAAAGCCTAGGCTGGCTCTGATGATACATACTTTTATCTGAGAACGTGCACAAACTAAATAGCATCTTGGCATATGCCCTCATCATGTCCTCCGCCCACCAGTGGTTTGTATGTTCCTGTTTTATTCAGAGTTGTCACATTAAAATTACAGAGTGTTAACTACAACATCTATTATAAGTTTTACCTTCTAAATATGTGTAAGACATAACCCTTACGGTGAACTCCTCCCCTGTTCTTGCCATATTAAAACAGCATTTAAAAGTATTACAGGCACCAGAAGAGATTGTGTTCTCCCCCAGCTCCCTCTCCAAAACAGCTCCACTTCACAAATTCATATGACAAAGAAAGGTTACCCTGTCTCTATGTTAATATAGGACAGGATTGGGCTTCAAGTATAGTGAGAAGGACTGAGGCCAGATATTGAGTAGAAAGTCTCCTGTACCAAGGCTGGAATGAATAATCTAGGGATGTTACACCTTCTTGCTGGGATCCCTGAATCAGTAAAACACCCAATAGGAACAACTTTTGCAGACCTATTTCTTACAACCGCTGTTGCTGTGGTAATTATGTCACTGCAACAACCGATAGACTTTAATGCACCTGTGTTTGCTGCCTCAATTGTTAACTCCCCTTTTTATGCTGCATCCGCCTGTCTCAAATACCCTGAGCACTTGGATGCTCAGTTCTCCTTGTCACTGCCAACTATCTTACACTTCATTATTCTGCCTGAACGGTCCTCAAAATGTACAAATTATCCTCTCACTGTTTGTTCAGCTAACTCCCTTCTTCTCTGCTCCTATTTAATTAATAATGTTCATTGACAGCTGTCCAGTTCCCTTTGTTCTTACATAGAAACCAATCCATATAGCAGTTTGCTTTCTCCTTAAGTTTCCCTGTAGCCAATACAACTAAAATTTCCCTTTCATTTACCCTTTCAGAGGCTTTATATCTCCACACCAAAACTGCTGGTGAAGGTGGAAGCAAACACCTTGGAGAGAGACAATTATCACATATGGATGAAATATGCTCCTAGTAATCCTTTGGGATCTACTTAGGAGTGACATACACATGTGTGAATGTACTATGGACTCGGAAAGCCACAAACAAATGTCATTAAGCTCTGCCAAACGTGCAAATGTTTTCCTGAGAAGGCAACAAACAGGTAAGAAGTACTGAAACCAGTTATTCTGAAAACGATATATGACAGATTTTCAAAGGAAAAATAGAATTCGGTTGTTCAGCAGTTGTAGTACTTGTAGGAGGAGGTTGCTTGAGTTGTTTGAGTGTATCTGCCAAGAAGGGCTTATCCTGCCTTATTCTACTCTGGTCGTAGTGTATAATTATATACATTTTCAAGGAAAAACATTTAGTTCCTTCAATCTGCAATGTGTAGTGAATAGCCAGTGTGATTTTCACTCGTATCAGACTTACACTATCTACAAGCATTTTTATTCAAGCAGCAAAAAATCAGTCAAATCATGACATTGTGGGAAGTGTCAACAGGACTATATCTGCATGTGCAACTCTCTATTTAAGAAGCATTCATAAGTCCAGAGTATTACATTAACACATTTTTCTTGCAAAGAGATTCTATGGAGAGCAATAATAGAACATCAAACTTCTTCTTTCCAGGTAAGTTACTGCCAGCAGGCAGTAATGCAACTTCCTAGCCCACAGACCTGGTCGTTGACATTGCAACACGTTACAGCATTCCAGAGAGATTCATCTGTTGTCTTTCAAATTCAGGCCTATGATCCAGAACAGTATCAAATTAATTTGACCCAAAGAACAGAAAATGACCACAACACACACTGAAAAGCAGCAAAACCAAGAACAAGAGAGTGATTTATCACTGTTCTCTACTAAACACCATTCAAAACATCAGATTTATGGGGTTGCTAGGCAGAGCACTAGTGAACACTAGTTGTCAGTAGAGCTAGGATGCTGAAAGGCAGAAAAAAATAAGTTTCGTTTAGTTTCCTAAGGGAATATTCTCAGTACATTATACAGTACACTTTTTTTGATCTTATACAGACAGAAAGTAAGAAAAAACAGAACAAAATAAGAAAAACATCCCCCCTCGAAAAAACAAAATAAAACAAAAAGAAACCTCAAAAACAACGCAATGATTCCTACACAGAGTTAACCAAAATTGGGTTATTAACAAGGTTGTCATCTTTCTCACCAGTGTCAGCATAAACCAGACAAAACTCATTCAGTAGTCCAAAATATGATAGGGCAGTTGAACCATTTCAAAATGAAAAGGGAATTCACAATCTGGTTTCGGAATTCACAGTCTGGTTTCTAGCTGACCACTAGAAGCTGATCTATATTTTAAGCTAACTTGGGCAGAAGAACCCAGAATGGAAGCAGTTCAACACAATCCAAATAGTAAAATGACTTCTTACAGAATGGAAGATAGCAGAGAACAATAAAATAAAGGACTATGCGAGGAAAAAAATCACACCTTTTCACACCTACACGCTAATCAAAAATATTCGTTCTCATTGTGTAAAACAAATGCTAAGTCTACTTACTTTCACAGAGACGTCTCCTCAGCTTCCCTCGAATTTTATCGATGGCGTTGTAATCAGAGACATGAAACACATGAGCAGACTTTGGTTCTGAAGCAATCTCATCCAATTCTTCTTTTAGGGCTTCGCCAACACCCACAGCAAAGATCCTAATTCCAGCCTGACGTGCTGCATTGGCTGCATCCAAGACATAATCCTGGCTTCTTCCATCAGTAAGAAGGATAGCCACCTTTTTAACAGTTCGATCACTAAGTCTCCCACCTGCTTCTTTAGAAAAACTGTAAGTGTTGATGTATCTGAGAGCATCTCCAGTGTTTGTATTACCACCATAATACCTAATTTTTCGGGCGGCCTCTTTGATTTCCTCACGGGTTTTGTACTTCCCCAAGTCAAACTCTGTGGTTGGCTGGTCACTGTATCTCACCACACCAACACGGGTTTTGTCAGGACCAATCTCAAAAGTTTCCACCAAATTCGACACCCACTGCCGAACCTTCTCAAAATCTTCTTTCCCGACACTAGAGGAGGCATCCAAGATGAAAACAAGGTCATAATGAACATTCTTGCAACCTGCAAAAGTGGCAGAATATACTGCTGAGGAAAGTTGAAATGCAAGTATCAGGCATAACGAATATTCCCCAGGCATGGTTCCTCAGTGAGCAATGCCAAGGAGACAACAAACCCTCTCCCTCTCCTGCAGAGAAAGTGCAGATTCCCAGCCGTTCCTCCTTGTGATTCACTTCTTCTGTTTCAGATCTACAGTAGATCAGCACACAGCTCTCATTGAAATGCATACCCTTTCTCTTCCTGCACTACTAACTTCCTCTGCTCAATCTTTCACCTACACCATCTGCATGTATATGAAGCTATCTTTCTCTTTTAAAAACTTCACTGCAGTCCCTTTGCTCAGGGAATGCTCTGAAATGACCTTGGCAGCTCAGGAGACCTGTTCTGACCTTACCTATGCCAATCTCGACCTTGAGTAGTGAAGCTTTCATGTTCCCTCCTGCATTACCATTATTACTTATGTATTCCTAGCTAGAAGCAGTTCTTCTGCTCAGCATGACAGCTTGGTGAAACAACTTTATAACATGATTATTTCGATTTTGAATCTCTCTGTCATTGACTATTGACTAAAGGATGACTCACTGAATACTGGAATGGCTTCCCTGACAACAAAAGGCAGTTTCTTTGTAATGAAAAAATTCACTCGTCTCCACAAACACCCTTTTGGCTCCAGCCATGATATTTGTAATCTGTGGTCTGTGTAATCTGAAAGGCAAATGTATTTTAATTGCAGATTTTTTGCCCTATGAAACCAGACTGATTACATATTTGTCATCTGCCAAGAAAATAAATCTCCCAGGAGATGTTTTCTAGCTCTCTCTGAATGCAAACCAGCAGGCAAAATATTCATAAAAATTCCCAGGGATGACCAAGATATATCAACATTATGCCACAGCTGGAAAAAACGTGGTATATATTTAATCTACCATTATAAATCATAGTGCCTAACAAACTACACAGTTTCCAGTCTGAAGGCCCTACAGACTCAGTTTACCTATGGTCACACCCACCAGTCATCATTTCCACATTAGTTCTTGTCCTACATCATCTCACAAGTACAACTGCTTGTTTGAACCAAACCTAAAGAGCTAATTTGACAAATCATGTGGAAACCAAAGTGATTCAAGACAGAAGACTGGTCCATACAAATTCCTTCAGCATTTCATTATTAATATCACAACCATGGCATTAACTTCCTCCGTGCTCTGACCTGGACTGATAAACCCACTTCCACTGATAAGAAAATCTGGGAGAAGTCAAGAAAAGTTGTGACTCCAAAAGTATGCTCATTGAGAGCAGTTTTGTTCTCTATACAGCAGTAAGCGACATCCTCACCATATTGTTTGTGTGTTTTCACACACAGATAAGTTCCAGCAAGGCTCCAGCAAATAAATGTCTACCAGTGACCAAGATACATTATATCATAGAATCACAGAATCTTTAGAGTTGGAAAGGACTCTTAAAGGTCACCTAGTTCAAATTCCCTGCAATGAACAGGAGCATTTACAGTTAGATGAGGTTGCTCAGAGTCCCATCCAGCCTGACCTTGAATGCCTGTTCGGATGGGGCATACACCACCTCTCTGGGCGACCTGCTTTGATAGCTCACCATCCTTACTATAAAATAAATTTCTTCCTTATGTATTAATCTCTCTTTTAGTTTGAAAACACTTCCCCTTGTCTTATCACCTCAGATATGCCTCACTTCTATCAGCTTGCCTGGACAGTGGCTGATCCCACCTGCTGTCTTCAGACCCCAGCTGCACTCTGCCTTGCTGACTCATGTTCCTGGCCTGATCTCGGACCTGTCTCATCACTATGAGGTTCTCTGATGACCTGGATCCTTGGTTGAACCACCCTCAATCCTGACCTCTCACCTGTGGCATCCCAGGCCTTTGGAAATACTTGATATACTTAAAATCAAAACACTGATGTAAAGGCATCCATTACAGGTGTTAGCTGAGGAGTAGGAATTTTTCCCAAGTGCAGGCCAAAGAATATGGAGGTATCATACACAGTTCATCCAAGTATTTGCATGACAGCCAGCTCAGTAAATAGAAATATGAAACACACTATCAAAGGTGGATCAGTATGATGGTGTTAGCATATGTCTTCACAGAGTTCTGATCTCTGAGTTAAAGGAAGGTCACACAGCCTTCCCTCACACCTATTAATCACTTTCATATTGTGCACCTGCCCTACAGAGGACAGGGGCTTCACAGCAGTCCTCTGAACTGGAGTGTGTGGATGGTTAGGTAATACGAACAGGACTTGATGAATAGGACTTGTGTTCAGATATGAGAAGAAGCATTACAGTCAGGCATTATAACACTGTAGAACAACACTCATGGTACTACATGATAACAGTGAGAGAGGCTGAACATATATTCAGTATGTTATGGATGCTGAAAAATGAGTGTCATCTGTTGCTGCGTTTACTTCAGTTACAGGGGACATCCCAGAGACCTGACCAGGTGTTACTGTTCCTCCTGTGTCAAAGGGAAAAACCTATCCATATGGGATTGAGGTCATGTTAGAAACAACCTATGCATATGGGTTCATGTTTTCTGATGGAATTTTGTAAGTGAGGAAATACTTGACTGTAACCACAGAGCAAGAAGGATCTGGCTGGATATATCAGCAACATGAGCAGCTACCTGAAAGCTATTATACAGAGACTACAGTAATTCTTCCACAAGCAGAGTGAGTGTGAAGATGATGAAATACATGGTTTTAAGTTATGAAATATCAATTAGATTACATCCATGTATACTTGCTCGATTGACAAGTGTAGTTCTGTTTGTTCTTTGCAGAATATAAAGGATGTAACAGAAATCTCTGATTTACATAAGGAAAGAAAAAAACACTGTTAATCTCTGCTGACAGAAAGAATATTAACTGAGACTAACTACAAAATATAAAGGTTTAACTATAAAACCCACAGGGTAAAGACCTTCCTGTTGCTCAATTTAATGGCTTTCACCAGATGAGATGACTGTACTTTAAAAACAAACAGAACAGAAAGAATTCATCCTATCTGTGTTCAAGGGCAATGAGCCTTAAAACGAGGTGTTTCTGAAGTCTAAAAAGTGATGTCTATTCAGGCAGTATTGCAGGGAAGAAAAATATGGTCTTTTACGATTATTTCCTTAAAGTCAGTCATTCTTTGCTGATGGTGGTGAGATTAAGTGCTGCAGAAAAGCTTTTAGTAGTTATGAATCTGCATTTTTATTACTGCATTGTCCACTGCTGGGCAAAATTGATTGTTTTCCAAGAATGCTATTATAATGTTGTTTACTGGCAGAAATGGTTCACGTTAAGGGAATTAGGACATAATTCATAGAAAGTGAACTTTCAGTTTTTTAATTACAGAAATGCTCTATGGAACCACAATTCCAAGAGTTACAGTCACCTGTTCAGATGCTAGCTCAAACAATTTGCTACACTGCCATTAAAAATATCTCAGAAACAAGCCATAAGCCCAAAATTATTTAATGTAATTATATAATGAAATTATAAATGGTACTTCCTTTCCACAACTGATCCACTAACACTGGAAAAGATGAGATTTCACTTTGTTAATAAGTAGTTCCTTTGAAACTTGATATTAGATGACAAAGATAATAGAAACATAAAAAACAAAGAATCATAGAATGTGTTGGGTTGGAAGGGATTGCAAAGATCATCTAGTTCCAACCCCTCAGCCATGAATATGGTTGCCAACCACTAAATCAAGCACTAGATCAGGTTGGCCAGGGCCCCATCCAACCTGTCACTGTGAGAACATCCAAGGATGGGCATCCACAGCTTCTCTGGGCAGTCTATGCCCTCAGAGTAAAAAATTTCTGCCTAAATTCTCATCTAAATCTCCCATTTTAGTTTAAAACTGTTCCTCCTTGTCCTACCACTACCAGATCATGTCTGGTAGTCAGTCTTCCTCCTGTTTATAAGCTGCCTTTAAATACTGCAAGACTGCAGTGATGTTTCCCCAGAGCCTTCTCTTCTCCATACTAAGCACATCACATAACACTTCTGCAAAGCAGAAATTCCTTAGACTGAGAGAAAGTCTAAAAGCTCGTTTTTTTTTTCAGTAAAAACTAGTCCTGACTATAAAATAGTATCTTTCCTAGAAAGAAACAGAGAAACCCTCTGCCTCTAAGCAACTTTGGGCTCTTATTATGAATAAGGTGCCTATAACCATTGTCACTCCCTGCATAATTAACTTGCAGATAAATAAACTCTTCCTTCTCCTCCTCACAAAAACTATGTGCCCTTCTGAAGACTACCTGTAGGAACAGGCTCTCAATTGCACAGTTCTCTAATCCATTCACAGAATCACAGATTAGTTGTGGTTGGAAGGAACCTCTGGAGGCCACCTGTTCAAGCAGGGACACGTCATTCAGTGGCATTTCAGCACAGAGTGCTAAATGGCACAGGCCAAAAACCATGCCAGGGACCCAGCTAGATAGTATGAACCATAAGACGGAAGGATATGAAGAGCACCCTGACTCTGTTTAGTTCACTAGGAAAGTCCCAGCCAGAAGAAAGACTCACCAGGCCTAATGTGAAACCTACTGAAATCAGTGTAAGGGGTTATCTTCTTCCTTGGATAAGCCATATCCAGAACAAATTGCATGCTGCTCCTTTTGTTCTGGGTGGCTGAAAACCAGAAACTCTAGTTAAATCATAACCCTGACCCCTTATCTCCATTCCTAAGTTCTATTTTATATATTTTCATTTGTAAATGTCTTGCTTGCTTTCTTATTGCTTTCTTCCTACAATTACAGCATCTCAGCCTTGTAAAAGCTCCAGCAGCTATTCTATAAGAGTGGAATAGTGCATACCTGCTCTCTGTGCCTCAGTTCTTTCCTCACTGAACACAAGTGTGAAAAGAATTAGGAGACAGGGTAAATGGCATCTTCCGATAACAGACATATCTCCTTTCTCACATCAGCTTGTCTCTTCACCGTGGTGGGAAGCTCTCTAGAAATCCAATCTGTGGCCTATCAAGGAAAATAAAGAGCAAGTGTTATCTCACAGAAAAACAAACAGTAGTAATGATGCAAGGCATGGGAGCATCAATCTGGGGAGTTGTCTCTTCCGCTTGTCATCATGTTGATGAGACACAAACCACCCAGACAAAGAGGCAAGAAGTTCACCTACTTTTCAAATGCTATAGCCTTTCACTGCTTCTATTCAGCATGCAGGAGCCTGAATGGAGAAGGAGAGAGATTACCAGATTATTATACTTTAATTGAGCTCACTGCCAACTACACAATCAATGCACTGGAGTGGAAACTATTCTTGACATGGCCCTCCCACATATTCATCATTAGGAGATAGAAAACACGGAGCTGGGATACAGCCCACTGCAAATCACACAACACGTTGCCACTTCACCCATGGCTGCTTTCAGTTCCCAAGCCTCAGAAATGCTGAACACTAAAAACACATGGCTGTTTTCCTATACGTGCTTACTGCTGTCTATGTATGTCCATAGTCATAAACTCAGCAGCTTCAAAACACAATTTTCTACTATTTAGGTAAGAAATGTACAAGCTCAGGTGGAACACCTTCATTTGAATGGTATTGTCTCAAGTACGCCTTGTCTGAAGCCACAGAAGTCAGGCAGTGTTGTAACAAGCCATGCCAAGTATAGCTACATTTTCCAACACAAATCTAACTCCTTTCTTATTGTTTAAATAATTAATTATTCATTTACTATTTTAAAAATTAATTTTTACCGTAAGGATCAGGAAATCATTGCAGTTTAATGCTCTAAACTCCATACAGTTTCCTGCCTGAGAAATCATTTTGGAAAAGTTTTTCTCAGCTTCTGAGTCCATCTTTTATTATTTCGTGCACACATTTCTTGGTTCGTTTTCTTAAGGAATCCCTGCTTCCTCTCTCTTTTAACATGCACATCAGCTTCTTTTGTTTAATGTGTAAAGAAGGCATAAAGGGAACACTGTATGCTGTAAGTCATTGCTGTAGGGCTGATTATGCATTCTAGGAAATCTCTTTGCAAAGCAATAGGATTCTGGAGGAATCACAAAAGAAAAAGAAAAAAAAAAACCAAGAATAGCAGTGTCAGCATTTGTTCACATAAAGTCTTGATCAGTCAAAAGTTGAGACAATCTCTACTACATCTCTCAGAAAATGCATATCATTCTGGTTTAGGAAGTTAAAAGGAAAGCCTTCTGTACCTGTAAATTCTTGTTCTCAGAACAAAATGCAGACTGCTGTATTTTCAAAGTTCTTTACTATATGCAGACAAGGAGAAAAAAATGCACTGAATGCATCGTGCACTCTACAAATAAAAAGTTGGAAGCTTCTGCCAGCAGTGGAATATAAACACAAGGTAGGATGCAGAAAACAGTGTGCTTTATTTAAGCACCATTTCTAAATCCAAAGGGCACAAGCAGGTGCTGTAGTTTGCACCTCAACCAGACAGGGTCTCTGCGAGACAGTGAGGTTCTCACAGAGCTTGCTGGAAAAGGTTGCAAGGTAAAAAGGGCATTAAAATATCACCATGCCTTACAGTAGTTAGAATTTCCTTCTAAATAAACACATTACTGAAATACCAATCAGGCAGCCGCCTGTGGAGGGATCAGGGAAGGCAACTTTAAATAGCTATGGGAGCCTGCAGCCCAAGGTTTTGTTTTTTTTTTTTTCCTAGGAAATGTTGGTTTCTGGCATTTAGAGAGAGATGGGAAACAAGATCTGCCATGGGGCATTCTGCACTTTCACCATTGAGAACTCAAAACGTCATTTCTGTGTGTCTGGGCTTGCACGGCAGCAAAGTTTTATAAATACATTATTAAAAACAGCCTTTGCCAGCTGCTAACTCATACAAGGCCGGGATAAATGGAGCAGACCACCAGCTGGTGTCACTCAGCAGAACGGCAGCGGGATAAGAGACAGCTTGAAAGGCAAAGATGTAGAGTTTGGTGAACATGCTTCACTTCATCCACTTCTACTGGGGCAGAAGGGCTACACAATCAAGCAGACTTGAGAAATGTGTTTCTGAGGAGTCACTCAGCCCCACTCTAGGCTAAAATACTTCAAGAGCACGTTGCTGTGGTATGAATGCTGAAACGTATCTCAGAACAGTCATTTAGCCTAAAAATAAGGGAGGAGAAATGCAAATTAAATCAGAACATCTGCTTAAAATCTAGAATCATAACCTGTGGTGGCTTTAATACACATTTGTGGTTCAGTGTTATTCTTGCACTCAGGCCAAAATACATCATTTTATCCATTTTCATAGCATGGAGAATTGAACCAAGTCTCTTAACTTTCAACTAGTTTATAAATGGATGTTTCAGGAAGATAAAATTGCTCGATGCACATCAATAGGATTCATATCATGGCAATGAAGTTTTCAGAGGTATTAGAAGAAAGGTTGGAGATAAAGCAAGAGGCTTTCTGCAGTGGTTTCTCCTCCTTTTCAATTCACCACCATGAGACTAAGCCCAGACTGCCATTACAGCAGCTGACCAACGTCTATGACCCATTCCAGGTGGAACTGTTGAAAAGGAGCCCAGAGAGGAACAGTTTGGGCTTCAGAGTGATCCAGGAGTAAAAACCTACTGTTAGTGGATCCTGTTTCCAGTTGCCCAGCATAGTTTTCTATTATTATTACTTAGTAATCGTGCACAAATATTTGTCCTAAAGTGGTATAAGTCAGTGTACAACCTTTAAAAACACCTCTTTTTCCTCTGCTTATTTCACAAACTTCACTGTGGGATTACTTTGTGACATATTTACATGCATTAAGTGATACTCCAAAAACAGCTGACAAACCCTACTATGACTGAGTTTGTAGACTCCAAGCCCAAGGACCCATTTTTAATAGTTTAAGGGGAAATAAAGGAATAAGTAATTCTGACTGCATGCAAATATGATATGGGGATGGCATCCAGGCTGAAAAAAATGCTGGAAAATGTTAAAGTAAAATGTTAAAGTGAGTTCTCCATGCCTAAAATACAAGCCTAGGACCAAGCTATTTGTACAGCCTCACAGCTGAACAAACAATATGCAGAAGATGGACACAAGCTCTATACAATATTTAATTTTGCTATTGCATTTTTGGAGTGGTATAGAGTTCTAGGTTCTTTCTTGAACAATAAATAAACTCACTATGACAAATATTTGCTCATAAAAAACCAACATTAAAAATATATGTTATATATATATTAAAAAAAATAAAAAGAAGGAAAACTGAGTCTTCTCATCTCAAAAGTTCTTTATTCTTTTGCTCACTGTCAGGTTTCTCATGCACTCCTGCGTTTTAAGAGAAGATGCTTTGTCTTCTTGATCTTTATGAAGGCTGGGAGCAGGGCCTGTGTCCAAAGCATCACATACACATCCAGAACCAAAAATGAACAGCTGAGCTGAATTTTATTGTTTGATATTTTTTTCCCGATTTAATCAAAAAGAAAGAATATCCTGACATCAGTTTATTTGGAAAATAAAGCCCCCCTCCTTTGTGAATAAGATGGTGCATTTTTTCTGTCGTGCTCTCTCTGTCTTCGTCCTGCCCGAGTGTGATGCTGAAGGGACATATAGGGATTTGTTCTAACCTGCTTATCAGATAATAATTTAACATCATCATAATTCAGGGGATGAAGATGGGAAATTATAAGATATCAGTAAAACTGTGTGCTTAGAAACGGTATTCTGCAAAAATGAAGGGAAAAGAATTTCACAGTATTTCTAAGGTGACTGATTTAAGCACAAGCACTGGATAATCCCTTCCTCAGCCCAGCAGCCACTGCTCTTCTGTCCTGGTTTGAGAGAGGTCATCAATACCCAAAGTCTTGTGAACAAGAGAAGAAAGAAGCTATCTAGAGAAGAAGCTAGTCTAGGGTGAAAAAGACAGTATCCATTTATAAGGCTTCACACGTACATGCAAAAATGACTAAAAACAAAACAAAATAAAAAAAACCAGAACACTAATGCATCTGACATCTTAGCAGAGTCAGCTTGCTGATCATGTCTCTTCCAACTACTGAACTAAGCAATTTAATTATCTAAATTAATGCTGATATGAGCAGGAAGCAGACCATATAAAAGAGAAATGGGACTTTCTCTCCCACGATCTGCCCATGCCATCATATATCTTAGCTGAATGCTTTTTAAAGGAATCATCCAGCAGCATGTCTGGTAGCTGCAAAATCTTCCCAGGCCTGATCCAAAGTCAACTCTAGTTAATGAAAAAGTACCACTGATTTCAACAAGCATTATTTCAAAATCCATAGGAACAATAAAGTAGAAAACCTTCCTCTAACACCAGCTCTGCTCCTGAGGTATTTTACTCATAGAATCACAGACCTAAAGTTGGAAAAGACCACTAAGATAATCTAGCCCAACGGTCAGCACCACCAGGCCTACTAATCCACGTCCCTACCAGTTGTGCTTAACAATAACTGATACAAAGCCTGTTGAAAACAGAGAAAACTCTCTGTAACTCTGCAACTCGTTGGATGGGGACATTCATGTACCCTGATAGCCAACAGATCCCCAGTGTTTAAGTACTGCCAACGCAGCAGGAACTGAAGAGATTCTTCTCTCCTTTTGCAGTATCACATCTCAAGAGCAGCTTCTACCCTGATCCCCAAAAAACAGGAAAGTTGCATAGAGATGGTTAGCTTGACTGCTAGCCAAAGAGATCTGTCATTTTGATAGGACATTAAATGGAGTGCTGAGGAAAGATCAGTAGAGCACTCAAACCCATCAATTTGTTTGCCTCAGCTGAACTCTTACGAATCTGAAGTACTTGGTGCTGAAACTACAGGTTCCAATGAATGATTAATATAGCTGCATTTGGAAAGAAGTTTGACTGTACAACAAATAAATTACAAATAAAGCAATTAGGAAGAGAAATTTAATAAATAATTGTTTGCTAAGTGACTGGTGCCTGTCCAGGTTTCTCAACAAGACTGGGATTGGATGAGAAAAATATACAGAGAAGGGTAACTAAGCGTCTAAAAAGGTCATAAAGCATACTCCAAAGGGGACTGGATTATCTCAGCATAAGCATGTTCTAATTTCTGCATGTTCCACTTTGCAAACTTAGAAATGTTATTTTAACCTCCACAGCATTGCACATGCACTTGTAGGGAAACCTGAGAGCAGGTCAGAACTGGAATTCAACAGTTCCTGACTCCTTAACCTATGCTTAGATCACGCATCCCTCAAACTAATTCCTTTGTAAATGTACCTACTACAGACAGTTTAAAACAAGCTACTACTGGTTGCCTGCCAAATTGCTGCAATTCTAAGATGCCCTAAGTACTAGTTGAGCACTTTGCAACGTATTTTTGCCTGCTGCAGCTATGCAGTGTCTGCAGGCTAAAGCCTTGATGCAATTACTCCAAGTATAACTTTTCAGTGATTTGTTCAGAGAACATAACCCTGAACTATGTCCTTCCTTATCAAGGTTTCTGATTGGCTTAGAAAACTCCAAACTAATCTGATATAAAAGGTTTCTGTGACATAATCTCCCAAATCCTGAAGTCTGTGGCTAGGTACCTCCAAATCTGTATCACCATTCCCAAATTTACCTTGTTACCTCTCCTACAGACAGGCTGCACTTGCATGGTTGGACCAGTAGTCCAAACTATGTTACTCAGTAAGGCAACTCATCCATCCCAATAATGATTCCATCTCACCCTGGCTGTTAGAAAACATATTGCCTCACCTATATATTTATTATCTTTACACATGAAATGTCTCTTGTGCTTTGTCAGGGCTTGCAGTGTACACATACTCTAGAACTGGAAAGTCCAGCGTCTGCATGCAATTCAGAGTGTCAGAAAATGAGGATTACAGATAACACCGTAATCCTCAGGAGGAGCCCAATTCAGATATTTAATTTTACAGTCACTGATGTAATGGATGTCCAGCTTAATGAGGAATGATGTAAGCAGGGAGAAGACCAAACTGATGCCCACAGAGGAAGAAAATAGTTCAAACTGTAGAATTTTTTTTTTTTTTTTCAAAATCCTGAGCTTGTACAACCTTGCTGACATATATGTGGAGCACACTGATTTTTTAAAGGGTCATAGAACATCATAGAACATCAGTCCTTTGTCCTAAGTCTTGTAACCTGCATGGGCAAAGACCCACAAATCCCATTTCCTCTCAAGTACAGACAGATAGGTTCCAGCCCACATTAACTACTAGGAAGAAGCCTTTAACACCGAGCCCCTCGAGGCTATTCAATATGAGTGCTGTACTCATAGAGGGGCCCATTTCCTGCTTTTTATATCCTCATGGAAGTTCTTCCAGCTCCTGGAATGAAACCTAATATTTTCTTTTTTAGTACAGTACAGGATTATGTTAGTAAAAAGACCCATATGTCATGGCTTTATATAGTCAGCTAACAGAGCTGGAGCCAGGAACTGGGATGGTGGTAATAGCCTAAGTCTGGAAAATAGGCAACATATATTCTGACAGGGAGGAGCGTGGTGAATGTATCTCCCATAAATTCTACTGAGGCCAATGCAAGGAAGAACTGATTTTTATTTCTTGCCCTATGCATTATGTTATTGGCATGGATAAAGATTACAAGAATCCCTAACGGCTTCAGAAATTAGCTGATATCAACTGCTTCTCACTCCTCAGTTTGATAATAGAGCTATATTAATTTGCAGTATACCACACACTCATCTGCCATTCCCCAGTACTTCTGCTTCTGCCCAGATGACAGAAAATTTCCCAAACACAGAAATACATTTGCCCACTACTTGACAAAAAATTAATAGACATCTAATTTCCTGAAAGTCTGTGTAAAAAACAACGGCTACATTTGACTAGGAGATACTGCATTGCAAAGTCTTTTCTTTATTCAGTTTTCACAACCTTGGACTTTGAAATGGAACCCAGACTCTCCTGAGGACCCAAACACACTAGCAAAAGTGAAGGATCTGCAACAAGTGGCCATAAAAGCAGGAGGTACTTGTCACTACATGGGAAGGTGCAGACAGCAGTGTTACAAACTCATCTTTTCCCCTGGTGCTTTCCCTCTTCACTCAACATTTCAAGGAAGCCTTGTTCCCTGTGAGGGATCCACTTCCATAAATCCATCCCTCTGAGAACCTCCATGCTCTTGTTTACTGAGAACATGCATTGCCCTCTCTCTATTAAAACACAAGAAAGGAAAAGGACAGCTGAAGAGACAAAGAAACAGGCAGTTTGCAGACAAATCTGGACATAATCTTATTGGATATAGGGATTTTTCTTTTTTTTTTTATAGGGTGGTGAAGCACTACAACAGGTTGCCCAGAGATGTGGTTGGTGCTTTATCCCTAGAGACATTCATGGTCAGGCTCTAAGCAACTTAATCTAGCTGTAGGTGTCCCTGTTCGTTGTAGGGGATTGGAATAGAAGACCTTTAAGAGTCCCTTTCAATTCAAATGACTTTATGGTTCCATGACTCAATGACTTTATAACCCTCACCCTCCACAAAATCTTGAGAAGGTCTTTCTTCACCTCCCTGCTGTAAAGGGGCCTCAGGGTAGAAAGCAATTCACAGGTAGTTTTCATGATAGCAAAGCATTTGGGATACTAGCCTGAAACAGAAAAGAGAATCAGAACCCACTTAGGATTGCTACTGTCTATTCTCATAACTGTGCAGCAGAAATCCTCGAAGGCAGTCAGTTCTGGTGAAGCCCAGCAACAGAACTCTTAATCATAGAACAGCTCTACTGGAAAGGGCCCCGTTAGGATTGAGCCCAACTCCTGGCTTCACATAGGAGCACCCAAAATCAGACTCTAGGTCTGATGGCATTGTTCAAAATGCTCCTTGAACTCTGGCAGCTCAGGGCCATACCCACTGGCCTGGGGAGCCTGTTCCATGCCCACTACCCTCTGCAGGTTACCATGAGGCCTCCCCTCAGCTTCCTCTGCTCTGGGTGGAGCAAACCGAGTGACCTTAGCTGCTCCTCATCCATCTTGCCCTCTAGACCCTTCACCATTTTCATATCCTTGCTCAGTATGCACTTTAATAGTTTCTCTGCTCAGCACTGTGGCCATCATTAACACAGGACAAGTAGGCAATGGGAATATACAAGAGTCTAGCAAAAGCAGAATTACAAGGATACTAAGTCTGAAACTGAGAAAAAAAAAAAAAACACACTCCAATCCTCCCTCCTCCATGTTTCTGAATGCAACAGGAAGGAAACTACTGTAGTTGAATCCTGCCAGGATCCTGACAGAAGACCAACAGCAAAGCTCCATACCTGCTCCTTTTCCTGGATTTTGTGTTTCCAGGGCTGTGAGTAAGATGAACAACAGGCAAGTGGTGAAGAAGACAGATTAAAAAAAATAGCTAGTAAAGATCCAAAAGCTGTCAATGAAACAGAAAAGAGCTTTAGCCAGAGAATGTATACGCTACTCTCATTTTCTTCCATAAAGGGCTGTCACCATCGCTGCCACTCCCATATAAAGGAAAAGACACAGAAATTTTTGTTCTACAGCCCACACACAGCTCTGCCACCAGGGAGATGTCAGACACCGAAGAATTACCACTTAACTGGTTTACAAGAAAGGTCAATACCTTCCAGTCCTGCACAACAGCTCAGTCTGCCTTTCTGTGCTTCAAGCAAGAGGTGACACAGGGTCAGGTCAATAATCCTGACATTGACTGGAAAAGTTTTGAATCACCTCGAGTCTCACTGTATCCTATTTACCTAATCTAAATTCAGATTGTAGGCATCTAACACTATATGTGTTTTCATACTTGAGCTACCCAGGATGGGTTTACTTTCTAGTTCACGGAGAAACAACAACAACAAAATCCATATCCAGATTGATTTCACATCTTTCTAAAGAGGATGAGTAAAATAAATGAACTGCGTACAAAAAGTACTTATTTTCCCCAGTGGCAATAAAGGCAGCCTAGACAAACAGTAATGATTTAGGTACTGATATTTCAACAGACATCTTTCTGGTCAAGGTGACATAAAAAAGCCAGCCAGCCAAAAGCAAGAACTACAAACAGATGAATACTAAGAATAGGAAACTTTAAGAAGTTCAGATACAGAGGGTATAAATTGTTGAGTAGAAAGTCTGCCTAATGGGGAACAGAAGCACATCTAGATTCCTAAGTATCCTTTCCATAATGATAAAACTGTATTACAAAACCAGGTTTAAGTAGGACCAAATTGAAGTTACCTGAGAGCAGACAACATCAATAAAAACAAAGGTGAATAAAAGCAAAGTTCCATGACCTTCTCTGTGATTTATTTTTTGTTATTGGATCTTCTTCCCCACCAAGTAGAAAGCATTTTCCTTTGATCTCTTTCTCATACAAAGGAAAATGCAAAAGTACTAATGCACCAACATGATAGGCAGAGATGCACATGAATTCACCCCTTATACAAATAAGAAAAATTTCCAGTGCAGTTTTCTGAATAGTAACAGTTTTAATGAAGATGTTGCCTCTTTCACAATATTTTTAGCATATCTTATTAAAAAAATTGAAAAAAATATTGTGAGGTTGTACTTGTTTTGTTCTTTTGTTTCTGTGTTTGCATGGCTGACAGTCTGCTTCTTATGGGATAAAAAAAAAAAGGAGTTACAACTCTTGTTTTCCATGGGTATGCAAAAGGCCAAATTTAATGAATGAAAGTTTTTGATATTTGTGTTGATGTATTCAGAGGAAAACTCTAACTTTTAGAGTTTATTACAGATAAAAGGGAGAATTATGTCCAGTCTGATTTCCTGCAAAACACACGTCCAAAAATATACTTAATAAACCATTATCTTATCTACATCTTGTACAAAAGATGCAGTACTTTCACTGCTCTAGAAGGCCTTCAGTCTTTATTTATGGGACAAAACATTCCTGCACCAGAACCAGAGAGTTGTTCAGGTGTATAGTTACCATCTCCCAACATACTGAACACCAGAATTAATTCATTAATCTTAATTTCTAGTATCCTTAAATCATCACACTTTAAACTGAAACTCTTTCCTGTTTTTTGGTGTCCAGAGTGAGTTGCTACGCTGAAATAATATATTAAAAAATTAAAATTTTCCCTATAAAAGTAAACGTGAAACTCCACAATGCCAAGTTATTCCCTAACCTAAAAAGAGCTCCAGATAAGAAACAAATTAGAAATTAAATAAAACATCATCAGTGTTTCACTTGAGAAATAAAGGAAAAAAAAAAAAAGAATTCTTAGGAACATAGTACATCACTTTTTATATGCCCTCCAGAATCTCTGGATACTGCTGCTGCTTACCAGTGGCAGCTTAAATGCTCTAGGAGAGAAGCCAACCACAAGGTGATGCTGAATCCTCAGAGGGAAAAAACTATGCATTTGTCTACAACTAAATAGTAAGTATCTCAAGAAATTTTCCAGAAAAATCCCCCAAGTAGCTATAGCAACTACATTCACAGTATTTTTTACTAGGAAACATTTTTTAAAGCTATCTAAAAAAGTTCATTTTTCAGCTATTGTTTATGTATTTAACTTTCAGGTCTCCCAGTGCAATCCTGATCTCCATTCAGCTTCCACCCTTCCTCATTTAGTTGGCATGCATGGCATGCGAGTTGCTGGGGAGACTCCCAAATTCTGGAAAGGAATTTTCTCTCCAAAATTCAGTGTGCTTACATCTAAGTGTGCTGGACTGTGCCTTTCAATTGTAGTGAAACAACAAGCCAACACAAAGACTTACATCTCTCAGGCAAATCTAACATGCGAGGAGCATTACACTAAAGCAGTAACTGGTATAAATCCCAGAATGCTGTGAAGGGGACGGGAAAAGAAATAACCTTCATTCAAGGCAGCTCATTAGTTTGATTTGGAGAAACACTTGCTGTGTCAGAATTCTGCCTTATTTTTACTTACACTATGAAGTGCAGTAAAGTGACAAATCTTCAACATAACTTGGGATATAAAGATGGCTTTGGAAAGCCATTATACTTGGCTTGACTTACGTAAGCTATGTCTTTCCATGTCATGATCATACAGTGCAATGGTCATGTTTGATATTTATCGGCTGAGAGGGATTATTTTTTCTATTGAAGTATCAATGTATGGACCAGAAGATAGTGCTGGGTTTCTTTTATTCTTTGAAAAAAACATCTGGTCAGAAGACTGCTGTAGGTTTAACTCATCTCTGCTGCTCCCAGCTGTATGTACACCAGCTCTGACTCCCCAGTCACTTGGAGAGAAGTACTGCAGCACTTCATATTTGCTATCCTTTTTGAACAGAGAGAATTTTATTTCCCTTCAAGGTATGTGAAAAGCAGAAAAGTTCAAACACATTGTACAGTTGTTCATACCTGACACCAACTTTCTACTTCTGACGTGTGGAAAAATGTTTGGCAGACAAAATTGCAAGGTACATCCTCTCACACACTCCCAAGTTTATTCACCAACAGTGGAGACCTTATTCCCTTTCCACACCACAGTATTGATTTGGCATATTGATTCATTTATCCACTTGGAGCATCTCTTCTAGCTTGCCTCTGACTTTGCTAATTATAAAGAGTCCACCATAAAAACAAACAAACAAACAAACAAAAACCACATCAAATAAAAAAAATCAGCCAACAATACAGCACCCTTCATAGCTTACTCTCAGATTTCATGTAATAGCATTGTTTTGGTAGGTTTTCTCATAAAAGTTAGTCTACTGCTTTGATAAAGCATCCAGTTATAACCAGTGATGCCACCAAATATCTACTGGACCAGTCCTATCCCTACCTGTAAGTTTGTAAGCATCAAAATCAAAGACTAATGTTAAAAGCTAGGATACAAGCCTCAGCATTGAGGTTTTTCATGGCCATCTTAAGCTTGAGCAAAGCTAGCTGCAACTGAATGCAACAGAAACACAAGTCTTCTGTCACACATTACTATGATGTTATCACCAACATTATTCAGCATTCCACTGCATGAAAGCATTATGATACCTGGAAAATATTCGTAAGTTGTCATCTTGTTCCTAATAACATCCTGGAGGCAAAAAGATTTCTTTCCCAGTGCATACCACTGTAAAAGAGTGTCAGTTTTATGATTCCAGCCTATGAATTACACCAAGAGGACTCAGTTTCTCTGGCAACAATTCAAGAACAGGAGAGTCAGGACAATGAAATGACTTCAAAGGAACATAAGTTATTGGAAATATCATGCAAGTGCAGACTAAGTGTGCTCAACACATTTCAGTTTCATCAGATTCCAAGTAGCAAAAACCAGTTATTTTATTTGTAACAGCAAATCTTTGGTATCTCAGTCAAACTGTGTCCTGAGGTGCAGCTGCAATTCTATGCATCAGTGTAAATTAAAGGAAACACCAAAAATGATAGCAACAACAACAACAAAAAAAGCAAACCAACCTCAATGGAATTCCACAGATATGAAGTAACAAATAAAGCTGCACCACCCCCATTGCTGAGGCTTAGCCACCTTTCCTCAAAGGACAAGCTCCCAAATTGTATTACCAAAGCATTTAAACCCATTCAACAGTTACTCTGAGTTTTCTACTTGATGAGAGACCGCTCTTCAACTACAAGTTATAAATAGCACCATTGCCTTTGCGTAACATGCATCGCACAGAAAAGGGAATATTTATAGGGGAAAAACAAAGATTTCAATTAGGGTCAGACTATGTTCTCCCTTCTCTCAACTTGGGAAAAGAATGAGAGGAGGGGTGAGTATCTTGTCTACCATGTGTAAGACCTACCTTGTTTCTGAGCTCTGTCTTGTGGCATAGGAATGCCTTTCTTGCAGTCTTGCAAGTAAACAGGCAGGGACAGGCAGGATGTGGGCAGAGCTCAGCATCCACAGTACCCTCCCAGGGACCAAAGTAGCCTCACCACCACCACAAAAGCACAAAAAGAACAACAGTGAAGGGTTATCCTCACTGCAACATTTCCCATGATTACTGCTTGGGCAACACCAGCCCTTGCCTCCCTCCTGGACCAGAACAGCGCAGAAGTACTCCTTGCCCCCCCCTTTTGCCTGAAGACAGATACACCAGTTGCAATGCTGGACCCCATTTCCTCCTAATTACTGGGTAACACACCAATATTTGCGGATACCCATTTAATTCAGATTGCTCAACAGCTGCATTTTGGCAATTACTGAAAATATCTTAGAACTTAAATATTTTCATGAGTTCAGTTGGTCCTACTAAACTCATTACATCAATAGAAGCCAACTAAGGCAATTTTTCTTTTTTTTTTTTTTAAATACCACACTCTGAATTATGTGATTCAGAAATGACTACATTACTTGCCAGCCCTGCTGATTTAGCAACACAACTCGCAAAAAGATCGATGTTCAGACAATCCCACTGGTATTTCAGCATACCTCTTAGCAGATTAAAGTACTCCATAATTTATTTATCAGGATGACAGAATCTACCCCTAAATAAAGAAACCACAGTAGAAGCCTCAGTAAATTGGGATTCATTTTCCACTTAAGTCCATACGACACTAAACATACTACTGAAACATTAAATCACAGAAAACTGTTGCTAGTGACAGGGCCCTTCCTAGACTTCATGGATTTATTCCCAGAAAGCATTAAACCTAAAGGCAAGATTGCATTAATTTTCCTACATATATTTTCCATTCTGTTCAGCCATGAGTTTAAACTATATTCCAAGAATCAGTTTTTACTGTCTGAGAAAGCATCAAGGTTATAGGCATCTCTCTGAATTCAGGGGATACAAGGAAAGACTCCAGGAAAGTATATTTCTGTTTGTCAAGCATGGAGTTGTATATAAAGCAATCCCTGAGTCCCCATCCATTCAGACTTCTGCAATCTTCCAAATCTATTCATTTCCATCACCAGTTTTTCTCATGAACGCATCAGGGATCTTAAAAATCTATGGCACACAAGCAGGTGCTGAAAAGGAGATGCATGCCATTATTTTTATACACGGTGACCAAAAGAAACAGCTTGTGCTTTCAAATGTATCTTAAAACTTTCACTTCAGTAGAACAATCTGAGAAAAATTTAAGTGTTTCTTCTCCTTCACGTTGGGTATTTAATTTATTTAATAAGAGATTCCCTATTTCTCCTAGTGAATAACAAGACAACTGCTTGAAAATTTTCCCCCTATCTAAAACCTGACAGACACTTTTGCAAACTTTAGCTTTTAATTGCATTCTTTTCAGTTGTCGCGTGACATATCAGGATGATTTCATAACTTAGGGGCTGAAATCCATAGAATATTTTTGTTACTCATTTTGACTTCTTGAAGAAGACCATGAGATTTTCTTTTGAGATAAACCTTAGGACCTGAGGGTCAAAAGGGCTCATCTGCAGTAAAACACAGGACTGAGTAACACCTAGAATCTAAGAAATGGCCTGCTTCAGTGAGCACCTGATCTTCTCATAAAAGGACAAAACAAGCCCAACTGTCATCCAGATACACAAAAACAAGACTGCTCTTGGCAGCAGGTAACACGCTTTAAACAGTGGAAGTTCCAGAACCACAAGTAGATGATATTTTACTCTTTCTAAATCCCAATAAGACATTTGGAAATCAAAGAATCATATAATAATTAAGGTTGGAAAAGATCATCTGGCCCAGCCACCAACTCATCACCACCACATCCACTAAACCATGTCGTTCTGTGCCACATCTACAAGTTTCATGAAGACCTCCAGGGACGGTGACTCCACTACTCACTGGGTTGTAATACCCAATGTACAACTTACCAGTCTCACTGTCACTTCATATTGCTGAGGGTTCTGGGTGCTGCACATTGCACTGTCTGCTCCCAAGCAATGTAAGTTAGTTAGCAGGAGAAAGGCAAGTTAGCTGATGAATAAACAACATAAGCAGATAATGAGAAAAATAAAGGGAGGTAGGAAAAGAGCATTCAGAAATCCTCTTGTAACCTGCATAAGTTTCTGAAGCATAACTGTGTATCCTCACCCCAGATCTTGTTTATGTGGCATTCCCTCTCAGTGCACCTGAGGGGATTTTGGCAGGGGAACAATCCAAAGTCAGGCTCTACCCTGAAGAATTACATATGATTTTCCCATCCAAATTCCTCCAAGTTTCTCTCTCCTGAGTGTTTTAAAGTCTTCAAATAAAATGCTCCCTCATCTGATTTTCCAGATGTTGCCATGCCTCAAGTCTCCCATTAGCATATATCTCCCAGCAAGTCTCTGCTCTGAACTGAAATAGAAGCAGGTCCTGAAGAGATGAAAAAGGTTATGATCAGTCTCTTTACATGCTAGCTAGTCTGTAAAATGCCACTTTTTTCCACATGGGGAACTTGGACACTGAAGGATGTGTTTTGCCTTAGGTTACAGTGACATTACAGAGAATTAACCGTAGTTCAGCAGAGCAAGTCTTGCACCAAAAGGAAAGCATCCTTCTGCCACATTGTCTGTGCTGAGACAGAAGATGTCCTATTTACCAGACATGATCCCTGTGCTTAATGACTTTACAATCTGATAGGATTTCACAAATCCTGTGAGTACACAGCTATAGTGGATTCAGAGAGGATTAATAGCCTCCTCACCCTTCCCATTCTTATGGAAAGTATTTAAGGAGAGAAGTTTTCCTATATAGCTTCATGTCACAAAACAGAGAATGGATTAGCAGTTATTATCTGATCAGGTAAGCAGGTTAGAATAAGTTAGCTAAACAAGAAGAGCTGGTAATGAAGCAGAAAAGCTGAATGCACAATATCATGAATTGCATCACCTAAGAATGGGTCAAGAGCATTCATAACGCTGTAGTTTAATTAAGAGATTTCACAGATAAAGGCCAATATTTGCAGGTGGTGTAGGACTGACAGTGGGAAAAAGTGGGATGTGAAAAATAGTAAACATTATCCCACTTATAACAGGAGTAAGCAAAAAGATCATTCAGTTAAGTGTCTGCTTCACACAGAAATGTCAGAACAGCCTAAAACTTCCTATATCACCTGCACATGACTGAGCACTTAGCTTACTGGCAGCACAATCACAACATGCATCTTCTGGGATAAAATTGTCACATCACCTTGTTGCATCTTATCCAGACCCTCCTGCTGATAGTTTTGATCTACACCAAACTCTTATGCAGTGTTAATTTATTGAGATGCTGCTGCTGGTTGGTCAACAGCCATGGTTCCCCCAGCTTGTCTGTGGGGAATGCCCTCCATCTGCCTAACTTGCGCTGAGGTTCTCTAGATATTACAAGGATTAATCTGTCCAAATAAAGAGATTCACGGTGTCACTCTCTAAATCAGAATAAACCAGTTCTGTTCTTTATACTCCATGGAGAGAGGAATAACAGATTTCCAACAGGTCAGATGAACTGTGCTGTACAACTCTCTACTTTTCTTTACCAGTTCCAAAGGGATTCCAACTAAGAAGACATCTAAAACTAGATAAAGTGATCCACTATGGCAGCTTGGGCTGAATGATCCTGTCTCCAGCCATGGCAGCCCACAGCTTCATCATGAGAGGAGCAGAGGGGCAGGGCTCAGCAATCCCTTCAGCTAATGGGACAATCTTCCCCATCGTGAACACTCATTGTGTCTGCAGGTTCTTTCTGTGGCTTCCTGTTGAAACTGCTGAGGCCACACCTTAAATACTGTGCTTCATTTTGGGCCCCACGCTACAAGAAAGACATTGAGGTCCTGAAGCATGTACAGAGAAGGGCAACCTGTGAAAGGCGAGGAGCACAGCTCCTATAGAGAGTGCCTGATGGAACTGGGATTGTTTAGTCTGGAGAAGAGGAGGCTCATGAGATAGTTTATCACTCCCTCTGAAAGGAGGTAGCTGGCCTCTTTTCCCAGGTAACAGTGATAGGATGAGAGGTAATGGCATTACATTGTGCCAGGGAATGTTCAATTTGGATATTAGGAAAATTCCTTCTCAGGGGGGTGGTGGAGTCATCATCCCTGGACATCTTCAAGAATAGGGTAGATGTGGCACTGAAGGACATGGTTAGTGGACATGATTCCTCAGCTGGCTGAGATTCACCTTATGTATAATACCTTCCATACTACTCTCTCTCAGAGAGACTGAAAACAAGAACACTGATATGGAAATGTGACAAAATTGAAGAGTAAACAATTTTACGTTGTTTATCATACAAAGCAAATCTGGTATAAGGTTACTCTATGCTTTAGCTGTTTGTTTTGTCATGTGTTATTATCAGCCTTAATTCAGAAACAGCTTAAGTAAGGGGCTCTGTTCTATTGGATGGTGTCCTAGAAAGCAACGTTTCTCTGACTTCCTTGAATTGCTGCATCTAAAATTAACAACTTTTATTTTATTGCCCACTCATAACTGCCACAGCTTTCTTAGGGTCACAGCCTGTATTCATGGAACAGCTGTTTGAGAAAGTGAAAAGGACGTTAGGAAAAGAAAACACAATAATAAAGACATCCACTGAAAAGAAAAAAAAGATATTCAAAGATGGAAATAAAAAAGTGAATTAAATAGAGAACACAAAAGTACTTAGAAATGCACAAATGAGTGAAACAGAAAAAGAAAAGGAACAGAAAATGCACTCAGTAATAAACCCAAGGGATGACAAAGAAAGAAGATAAAATAAGCCCACATAGTAAACTGCTTTAATTTCAGGAATGAATCATAAAAGTACTTACCCGTGTAATTAAGAAAAGCCTCCAGAAACATAAAAACAACTCTTAGAAGTACACTGCAGGTGGTACCACAATTAAACAGCAAAGCAAGACAGGCAAATTGGTTTGAAATACATCAAGCACGAGGTGTCTTATGAAAAGTCAAGACTCAGACAAAAGTTGTCAGCTCATCTGCTAGGAAAGAGTAGATCATTACTGCCCCATCCTCCCAGAGCAGCTGACCAGTTTTATATATATATTAAAACACTGTCCTTTACAAATAGAATAATTTCTTTTTTTACTTTTTGCTGATGGACTGTGAAGTCATTGCCCAATGCTGAACTGGACATTTGTTCAGGCTGAGAGCATCCTGAGCTGTGATACTGCAGAACTTATAAAAGAGGTAGGTTTGGGCCTTACCAACACCAGCATGGGACCAGATGATCTTCAGGTGCCAGAGAAGGGTTGTGCCCCAGTGTCTCTTATCAGAGACTGAATGAATTTGAGCAAATAGGCACAAACTGAAACTCAAGAGGTTCCATCTGAACAAGATGTTCAGATGAAACAGGATGTCCTTGTGGGTGGTCCTACTTGAGAAGTGGGATGGATCAGACCATGTCCTTTGAAATCTCAACCGCTCTGTCAGCCCATGATTTTCCAGTCAGTTATTGACAACCATTTTGCCTTTGACCATCCTGTCTAGATTTACTCAACAGGGTTTGTTGAAGTTCTTCCGGCTGTGTATAATCACTAAAATGGATAAAGGATTGCAGGGATGGCCATTAGAAGGTGTGCTCTGCAATGGGCACCAATCAAAGCAGACTACATACATTATCGATAGCCTTCACCTACCAGTAAAATTGGAATTACTGACATGGCGTTGTACAAGTGGCAATTAATTTTATTATAAATGCGGAGCCAATAGTAATTCCCCTGCTTCCCCTCATGTCTAAACTTTCCTGCTCAAAGAAAGAAATTGTGATTGATATAGAGAATAACTTCTTCTTATGAAAATCAATGTAAAACTGCTTGCTTTTGAAAGAAATACCAGGCTGCTGCCAACAAGCACATAATTCAACATGTTTAAGCAAACATCGCTGCAAAAATTGTGCTTGGGTAATAAGCAGTCAAACCACAATCAAGAGCTGACTAAGCTCAGATCAAAGAACGTGACTCCAAAAATATTTAAAGCTGTCAATAATTTAAACTTTCCCTCTAATGTCACATGAAATATTGTAGTTTTGACATCTCTTATTAAAATTACTTAAGAATCATTATTCAGGACACAACAATAACCAAATCGAGTTGCTTAAACAAAACTCAAGGGATCCTTCTATTTTGCAAAAATCAAAGATTAATTTCTGAGGAACTGAATCAATGCAAAGTAAATAGATTCCTATAAGCTGCAAAAGGATAGCTTGCATCTACTGCATAGTAGATAAGCTCTGTGACAGCAGTACTCCCTAAGCAAAGGAAATCTAGATGACTGCATAATCAGGACTGACAGCACTCACAATACGTGACCCATAATTCAATTTCATTCATTTCTAATGAACTGTCAATGCTAACAAAGCTTGAAGAAGTTTTGTGATATGTAATCAGATCAGCTCTGGGTTCTGCCCTTTTTGGCCACTCTGCAGCCATACTGACCCTGTTGTGGGATTTGTGGCTCTTCAGGGGGTGCTTAGGATGGTCTGAATCATTATTTCTGTAGCACAAGCATTCCCAAGCAGGTGTCAGCACTCACAGGCACCTGACCTCTCTTTCTTGCTAACTTTCCTATCTATCAGGGAAGAAACTGGAAGTTACTAAAAAATATTCATACCTCATTACAGCAAGCAGCCTTTAAAATTCCAAGTATGTCCACAACTCTGAGGGTCTGAGATTCCTGTTCATCACTGTGTGCTAAAAAACCAGCTGTTTGCCATGAAAAACTCAATATCATAAATAGAACGAGTGCCAATCCAGCCCAACTTTCATCTCCCAAGAGTGAACTGTTCTTAAAGTTGTTTCTGGCAGAACAATGAAACAAAAACCACCTCACTACTTTTATCGCCTAGTGAAATTAGTAGGATGTAACACCTGTTGTATATCAATAATGTTTATTACAGAGGTGGGTTGTTTCTTTTTTTCACTACTCCAGATTAAATTCCTGATCTAGATGCCAAGTCTCTAGTATATTGTATACTCACCATCTACCCACCTCCTGCCAATTCTGAAATAGTTTTCCCAAGGCAATAGTAATGAATCCACACCTTTTTTTCTCGCTAGGTGAGGCATCAGCTATTTAATCTTCACAGACCTGTTAGTGATGTTGGAAAATAAGTATTATCAGCCCCCTCCACCCCCGTGCCCTGACTAGAAATAGAGACAAAGAGAGAACAGTAACTTTTTCCTCAACCAGAACTATCAGTCCTGTTTTGCAAACCATAATTAAATGCTACAATATTTAAGCATGCTTAGTGGAGTCAGACATCAGGAACAGACTCAGGAAAAAAATTCAGTGCATGCTCTTCTTCTCAGAAGCCACAAGAACACCTTTGCTGGGGTTGTCAGCCTAAGGATTACAGATGTGGCTCACAAATCCCATGTCAGCCAGCACCAGCAAGTGCGAAGGAGAGCATGTAAAGGAAAGGAAGGGTCCTAATATGGAAAAAAATATATTGTTCTCAGTATTGCATTACTGTCTCTGACGACCATGTCATCTTTGTCCACACTGCTCAATAACTAGCATACAAACACACTGTAAGGGTCATGGAAGTGGGCTGGAGGTTCAGTAAGGTACCTTCATCCACTTTTCTCATGTCGTAGAATGGCTTGGGTTGGAGGGGACCTGGAAATTTTCTAGTTCCAACCCTCCACCATGGACAGGGTTGGCACCCAACATATCAGTCTGCCCAGGGCCCTATCCAGCTTGGCACTGAATACCTCCAGAGATGGAGCACTCACAACTTCTCTGAGCAACCTTTTCCAGTGCCTCACCACCCTCTGAGCACAGAATTTCTTCCTAACATCAAAACTAAATTTCTCCTCTTTTAATTTAAAGCCATTCTTCCTTGTCCTATCACTATCAGACCAACTAAAAGGTGAGATATTTCTAACTCACAACATACTTTTTAGCCGAGAAGACAAGTCTGAGTACGGTTCGAGCAGAGAACTTTAAGAGGTGTCAATCTCCCAAAAGCACAATGGGAGACTTCTGCGTAAGTCTTTCTCCCGGTAAGATACCAGCCCCTTGCTTGGCTCCACTAACTGAGCTGGGGCAGCATCCTCCCAGATGGCCATTGCCTGTGACAGCTTCCCAAGCCTGATGCCAGTGAAGGTAGTCAGAACTTTTAGCAGCCCCAGGAACAAGCCATTAGGAAAACACAAAATACAGTCAAGTAGAAGGAAGAGGAAATTGATAGATAGAGGGAGAGAGTTTGATTGGACTATAAACAGACCATTTCTAATGTCTTTATTTTGGTGTTCTTTTATTGTTCTACCTACCTTTCCTACAACTATTTAAAAATGTTCCCAATTACTCAGCTACAGTGATTTACAGATTGAAGAATTATTAATTTTTATACATGCTGTTCTCTCCTTTCTTTGTTCCATAAACACAAGCTTTGATGACCCAAAACATCTTTTTAACAACTAGTATTGCTTAACACAAAATGTTGATAAGTAAGAACTCAATATTAATATCCCAAGACTCATTAAGTCAAAGAAAGACCTGTAGGAATGGCTCTTCTCTGTAGAACTTGAAAAGGAAGAAATGTACTGGCACATCCTTCTCACTTGGGAAAACGGAATGGGAAAGGCTGAGAAGGGCATTTCAGTATTGTGGGAGATAATACAAATTTACAGTTTACCTAAGAAAGCTTGGGGAATTTGATACTGCCCAAACAGCTGAAATAGCCCCATATCACCTGTACTTTTCAGGTACACTGGTACAGAGGAGATATGGATCTAATGCAGGTTTTTTTCTTAAGGTTTGCTTTTCATTATGAGACAGAGAAACGGTTTAAGAATAGTTTTTAAAAGGAAGGAACTGCAATCACCCGGCAGTGATTAATTGAAACAGGCTTTAAGAGAAAGTGTTACAGTGTGAAATATCCTTTGAAGCCACAGTAACTGCCAAGCAAATCTCAGAAATATATTGTAGTAAGAAAATTTTCACATGTTGGATACAAAAGCCTTCTCTTATTCCTGCTATTTTCAGCATCATAATCTTCAGAATCAAAAGATAGCTCTGGCAAATACATTTGCCCTAAAATTGTGTGAAGTCTCAGTAGAAGTAAATATATATATATATATGTATATATATGTGTGTGTGTGTATGTATAGGTGCCATAGATACATTCACCCACACACTGTCTAGGTCACTGAGCTCAGAAAACGCTTCCCACAAAACACAGGATCAAACTAATTCTTTCATTTCAATCATCCTCCATTAGGTGGCCACTGAGGACCTCCTTCTCCCATGCAAATATGAGTCATTCTCATGAATTATACTGATACTTCCTCCAGTAAGTCTTCCATTACATGGACTGTTCCAACTCTAAACCTTTTTCCTCTATTCCATTGTAGAGGTTTCATACAAGTTGGAGACAGTTGATCAAATTAGAGAGAATACAATTTGTACTCACAAAAGAGGCAAGTCAGACTTATGCCTGGAGTGAGCTGTCTCATTACTGCCATTCCAGAAGCCGAAAAACCTGGTTTCTTTCCCTTCACTTTACAGTGTCTGCCCTGTACTAAGTTACTTTGAATCATTCTACTCAAAATCAGATGACATTCATTTGTTGGCAGGCTGCCCTTCGCTAAGTTCAGAATGAGATTTCAACTTTTCCAAGACTCGGTTTTCATCTGGCAAGATGACCATTAAAGGTCATTTTCCAACTCAAACCATTCTTTGAAAACATCATGCTACATCTTATTAGGATCCACAGCAGCACAACCACACTAAAGATGCATAGAGACACTGCAGTATACAATTTTTTTTTTAGCCATAACATTCCATCAACACTTAATTGATGTAATTTCTGATAGGCATTTTTACATACTTGATACATCTTAAGTGCACACTTCAGAGCATCTGTTCAACCACAGACAAGGAGCATATCCAAACTGTAGTCTCAGTAAAATCTGCTGTCAGAAATGCTTACTCTTTAAAAAAAAAATAAAAAATCAGGGAGTTTTTGAGGTGGACTAAACCTGCCTGCCTGGTCTCTTAAAGAAAAAGACTTTCTTTTTAATAAAAGTAGTATATTTTCTTTATGGTTTACACAAAAAAAAAAAAAAAAGCCCTCAGACAGATGTCTGAACAGGCATTTGTGAAAGAAAAAGAGGACATTCAGGCATCCACCTAGAGTACTCCTCAGTGCAAATTAAGTGTAGAGTTACACGTGTAGAGTTTGCAGGTGCATCTTTCTGAGCATGATTCCATTAGTGTCCACGATGCACAGATGGGCTGTGCTATTTTAAGGTCTTAATCAAAATACGTGCAAGCACACAAAGCACTGTGTGCATATTAATGCCTGGGAAGCGTCAGCACTGAGGCAACCAGTGCACTTTTTTTTAAGAACACTGGGTATATAAAAATACAGAAGTGAAAGAACTGCTGAATAAGGCAGCATAGAGGATGACATATAGGCTATAGAAATAAAACGAGGCACATTCAAAATAAATACAAACTGAAAACCAAACATCTTGTTAACACATCAAGGTATTCCCACATACCAATAGAAACTGAAGTGCCACACAAAGACAACACAAGATGTTAGGACACTAAAATCCCAAGCTACGTGTGTTTAGGATAACCAACACTGAACAGAGTAATCATTACACAATCTTGACAGCTCTAAGCATCTGTCAACTCTGAACTCCTTTGATGGCTTTCCTCCATAAGGGCATCTTCCAATCTCTGCTGATAGAACATGGTGAAGACTCTGCACCGCTGATCACAAATTAAGGACTGACACAGACTGGCTCACATCCACTGAGCAGAATCTGTGGTCCACAAACTTTGTTGACTAAAGAAAAAGGTAAACCCTGATTAATCACAGAATCATCGAATCGTTAAGGTTGGGAAAGAACACTAAGATCATCTAGTCCAACCATCAGTCCATCCCCACCATGCCTGTTAAGCCATATCCCTCAGAGCCACATATATCCATTTCTCAGACACCTCCAGGTCTGTTTCAATACCTCACCACTCTTTCTGAATTTTTTTTTTTTCCCAATTAAGATTAATTTAACACAGTTCTCCCTCGACTTTCATTTTAAAACACAGATCCTGTTCCTGCATGTCTGCATACTCTACCAAATTCTTCTGAACTGGAGCTGCCTTGCTGTCCGAGGGAAACGTTTAAAAGAGCTGCTAAAACAAGGGTTGTGTGCAGTGTCCTGTGTGTCAGGATGTCCTCTTACCTGCTCAAGCACAACAGCACCAGGAGGGAGCCTGGTGTCTACACTCAGCCTCAGCCCCACTGCACTCTGCAGCTGTCAGCTTGGATGGGATGGGAGCAGGGTGGGCGTTAAGAGGGGACACACAGATAGAGAGACACACACGCACTCACACAGAAGTGCTGGTGAGAGAGCAGGGATGGGAAAAAGGCTGCATCCTCTGTTCCCCTTGGAGGGAGAGGGGGGGGATGAAGAAAATGCAGAAGAGAAGGGAGGTGGGGGGAAAAAGAAGGAAAAAGGAGAGGGAGAGCGGAAATTAAATGGGTAAATGGGGGGGAAATGCGGAAAAAGAAGAAAAAAAAGCAGAAAAAAAGAGTAAAAGAGGAGAGAGCAAGAGAGATAAAAGAAAAAAAATGAGAAAGAAACGAAGAAATGAGAGAATAAATGAAAAGGAGCAAAGAGAAAGAAGAAATGGAAGAGAGAAGAAAGAAAAAAGAAAGAAAAGAAGAGAAGGAAAGAAAGAAAAGTAAAGCAAAGGAAAGAAAGGAAGACTAAGAAGAAAGAAAGAAAGAAAGAAAGAAAGAAAGAGAGAGAGAGAGAGAGAGAGAGAGAGAGAGAGAGAGAGAGAGAGAGAAAGAAAGAAAGAAAGAAAGAAAGAAAGAAAGAAAGAAAGAAAGAAAGAAAGAAAGAAAGAAAGAAAGAAAGAAAGAAAGAAAGAAAGAAAGAAAAGAGAGAGAGGAAGAAAGAAAGAAAGAAAGAAAGAAAGAAAAGAGAGAGAGGAAGAAGAGCAAAGAAACAGAGATGAGCGGGGAGAGAGAACGAGATGCGCGGGGACGGAGCCGAGGAGCGGAGCGGGCAGGGCCGGCGGCAGCGGGACCCGGCGGGTGGGAGCTGAGGAGGGAGAGGGCCGGGGAGGACAGGAGCGGGGTTTAAGGAGCAAGGGGAGGGGAAGGCGCGGGGCGGGGAGGGCTGCGGGCCCCGCCGCCGGCAGGGAGCGGCCAGGGGACGGGGGTGAGGCTTGGGGAGGGGGAGTGGAGGCTTGAGGGAGTCGAGGGGGCGTGGGGATGGGGCTGAGGGCTTTAGGCGGGAGAGAGAGATGTCGGAGGAGGCGGCACTGGGGGTGTATGGGCCGCGCTGAGCTCCCATCCTCCTCCTCAGGGACGAGAAGATAAACGTCCCCAAGGGAAGGGCGTCTCCTGATTGAGCGGTGTGTCCGCAGAGAGTCCAGGGAGGGAAGGAAATGCCCTTTCTGGATCGGCAAACAGGTGGCCTCTGCTTTTACCCCTCCGTGTGCTCGATGTCTAAATAAAAAGCTGTCTGCTGGGATATTGCTGCTTGAATTGCAGCTCTGACTTGGGTACTGGAGCTGGCAGTCCTTCACCCCTTCTCCAGGTGTGCTCACTCATTTCCTCCTCCAGCAGAAGCGTAGCAGCAAGCATCAGGACATAGTTTTTATGTTTTGTTTTGTTTTTTTTTTCCCTCAGGGAAGTCATCTAGTCCGATGTCCCTGCAATGAACAAGGACATCTTCAGCGTGATCAGGGTGCTCAGAGTCCTGTCCAGCCTTTGAATGTCCCCAGAGACAGAGTATCCACTCTGCACAACCTGTTCCAATGACTCAGTACACTTACTGTGGGAAACCTTTTCCTTACATCCAATCTAAATCTCCCTTCTTTCAGTTTGGAAACATTTTCCTTTGTCCAGTCACCACAGACCCCATTAAAAGAGTCTGTCCTCTTCTTTCCTATAGCTCCCCGTTAGGTACTGAAATGCCTCTCTCAGATCTCCCCAACTCTTCATAGGGTTTGGAGCAAAAAAAAAAAAGGCTCAAATTTAACGTCAAGGTGTCTTACTATGATGAATTATTTTAGCAGTATCATAGCAGTTGCTGGTAAGTGGGAAACTGAATTGAATCAGTTGCTATTTTTATTTATCTTCTATCACTTTTCTGTGAACATCTCATGGGGCTCGTTCCAGTGATTGCCACTACTTATAAGCTAACACATGGAAGGAAGACCAGGATCTCTAAGGCTTTGTGTCCAATTGCTGTGTAAAAGAAACAGAGTTTTACATGTTAGAATCTATCACAGAATCACAGAATTGTTGAGGTTGCATGGGACCTTTTGGTCCATCTTCTACATCCTCAAGCAGGAAGCCCAGAGTAGGATGCCCAGAACTATGTCCAGGCCATTTCTGAAGGTCTCCAAGAATACTCTATCATCTCTGGGCAATCTATGACAGTGGTCCATCTCTCTCACAGCTCAGAAGTGCTTCCTGATGATTAGATGGAACTTCCTGTGTACCTTGTGGTGCCCATTGCCTCTTTGTCCTAGACATCACTGAGGAGAGCCTGGCTTCAACTTCTTTATGCCCACCTGTCAGGTATTTATACACATTGATGAGAATTCCCTGAGCCTCCTCCTCTCCAGGCTGAGCAGTTCCAGCTCTCTCAGAGGAAAGGTGCTCCAATCTTGTCATCTTGGAGATCATTAGACATTTTTTAGAGTCTCTCTGGTACTCTGGAACTAGACACACCAGCTACATCCTCACCAACGCTGAGCAGAGGGGAAGGATCACCTCTTTTGAACTGTTGACAATACTTTGCCTAATGAAGCCAAGAACACTATTAACTCTTGTTCAAAGGCCCTTTGCTCATGTTCAACTTGATGTCCACCAGCATTCGGTGCCTGTGGTTGTCCCCTCCCAGGTGCAACACTCTGCACTTCTCCTTGCTGAACTCCATGATGTTTTAGTCAGCCCACCTCTCCAGCCTGTTGAGGTCCTTCTGGATGGCTGTGCAGCCCAGATGAGTCAGCCACTCCCCTGAGTTTTGTACGTGGTACATATATGCTGCCCACTTGGTATGATGCAGTGCTCTACTGTGTATCTCTGATGACTTCTCCTGGTGTAATGCCTCCAGGAAAATAAAGCATCCCTTTACACACTGCCCCTTCTCCCCAGTACTCATACAGACAAAAAATCTTTTGTCAGACATAAATGATTTGAAGTCACTTTGGTTTTGTTTGATAAGATGACTATGGCGGCTGCCCCCTGGTGCTTCCTCTAAGCCCTTTTGCCAGTGACAGACCTTATTTTCACTCACCTCGGTACCATCACTGCTACTGCCAATGAGACAAGGTACAAGGAATGTTATCCTTTGCACATTATTAAGACCAATCCACAGTCATCCTTTCTGACCAAATGCATCTGGAAGAGAGGCATTTCATCTGCCAGTTCTTTCCACCTTTGTGCAGAAGACAAGGATGTGTGGGCATAGGAAGACTTTGCTAATGAAGAGAGATCACCACTGTTACTGTTCCCTTTCAGGTTTCCTGCAGGGATCATTACCTCGACACAATTGAGAGCCTGATTCAGCAAAGCACTTAGGTACGTAGTTCCTGAATTATGACGTGAAGTTAGTGTTCCTGGTGTGGCTATTTCAAACTTTGTAGGACTGCATTTCAGGCACAGGTTGCTATAAAAATCTTCTCAGGGGCAAGAAAGAAAATATCTCGAAGTGAATACGGGAAAGTGAGGTATTTAGACCCACAACCTGATTGTCTTCTGCACAGCTTCTGGAGTGGTTGCACAGCTTATCCAGTGTTCTACTATTGTTTCTTATTTTATTTTTTCACAAACACAGAAAAATAATACATACAGTAGCTAATTCTACATGTGTATCTGTAAGCCTGGGAAGGAAACCTCTGTCTCAGTCTGTTCCCATTCCAGAATTGACATTAAAAAAATGAAAAAAAAAAAATAAGAAGAATGATAGGAAGTTGCTCACCTCTAAGATAAAGTTAAAAACAAAACAACTTTTCCCATGACAGAGTGATAAAATATCTATGTGAACAGTCTGCATTCCTTTTTCTTCAGGCTACTTTATCTTTCGACCCCTTGTTTGATTGAACATTATAGCCACCTTATGTCAAAATAACAAGTCTATGGGATACTGGTGGCTTTCTCCAGAAAAGCTGATGATTCTTGAGGATTTGGTGGCACTTACAGCAAAGGAAGATGCGCACAAGCACATTAGTTTGATCAGCTATAAGAGTCTGAATCAAAGAGTGCATCAAAATGAGTGTTGCATGTAGTGAAGAAAACCAAAGATCCTCACTTTGTCTTTAACAGTGGCATAGTGTGTATATAAATACATTTTCTAATACTTAGCATTTCAGCTACTGCATATAATAATCACGTCAGCATGCTTCAAGAAAAATAAGTTGTTGAAGCTGTAGCTTCTCCTTATATTGTATCAAAATAATTAAGAGAAGGTAAAACATTTCCTGTGAAAAATATCTTTGCAGGTATTTTGTCTCTGGTGATCTTGGGAGGAATATGCAGTCTTTCAATAATGCATAGATGGTAATTCAAAATGCTCTCTTATTTTGCACTTTACTATTGCTGTATTATTTTCTGTTGGAAGCAGCACTGTCCCAGCAGCTCAGAGAACTATGATGAAAGTTGCATGGATTTATGCTTTGATTTATCTAAATTTTGCAATTCTTTCTGTTCTGATCATGAGCCTTTGATTTCCATTTTCACCCTGGGGTTAAGAACATGGCTGGAGCAGGTTAGGAAGGTCTGCAAAGCCTGATATCTTATCCTCGGGAATGGATGCCTCAGCAGGTGGCTAAGAAAACAGTAATCATTTCATGGCACTTCCCCAGAATAACTTCTCAGTCAGTGATTGTGGTGGAGGGATTTCACAAAGATGTGGTTTATGACTCAAACAGCTCAGTGCTTTCTTCGGTAAATCAGACCAGCCGCATTTGTGTCCATATAAATACCACTTCCATACTTTTTGTGGCAATGTATCCCACAGTAGTTCACTCCCGAGTTGCACAGGCCTCAAATCACAGGGCTGTAACTGCCTGAAACTACTACTTTGTCTGATCACGTATAAAACTGTTCTTCTTTTACAAATTTCATGAAAATAGTGGTGCTGGCAAGGCTTAGATTAGTAGCTGTGTGTTGGTGATTCCTAAATCCCTAGGAAAAAAGGATTTATATTGCTGGAGAATAGTCCTGTGCCTTCTGTTATTTTTATATACGTTATCCTGTACTCATTATGTGTTATATTCACAAATGATTTACATTTGAAGGCATGAAACAGATTCAAATGATCTCACTAAAAGTTATGTCTTTCAGAGAAGTAGCTTTTTTTTCTTTATTGTAGTACTGCATTTTCTACACCAGAAGCTATTGAAGACAATTAAAGAAAAGTACTAAATTCTACAGTAGAGTATACGTGCCATCTCATGTTGGCATTGTGTGCTCTGTCACATTGTTGTGCAGTATGTTACAATTTACTTTAATTTTTATATAATGTATGTATCAGGAAACCAAGTTATTTCTGTATTATTTCTTGTTATCTTACTTTGATGTCAATAAATTACTGGATTTATAATTTCCAAATCCTGATCCATAAATAATCTCTGCTTGATGAGCACTGCTTGCAGCACTTCATCCAGTACTGAAACTTACAGAGTCATGAATTATGAAATCCTCACAGTTTATTAAAAAGACTCACAGCGTTAATCTAACGTCAAATAAAAATTCCATTAATTCTACAGTACTTTTTGGAATAGATCCTTAAAGATTAAAGAGAAAAAAAAAGATTAAGAAAAAAAATGAACCATCACTAGTAAGACTTGCAAAATATATTGCCTCATCTTTAGAGAGATTGTCTTTAGTTGAGCCATATACAATTAATTTCCATATTGATAAATCCAGCCGCATCTAACTCCTATTTAATCTAAAACAGCTATAAGAACAGTGATGAGCCACAAAAATCATTATTCCTGCTATATTCTACATAAACATTTCTTGTTTTCTGATTCACCTGATGATAGACACACACTGCACCGACTCTCTGGTACTCTTCCTTCACAAAACATCTTTATAAAAATATAACTCTTAACTTGATGAGTTAAGATATCCTGTACCTAGACCATGTCACAAATGCAATACTTAATAAGACCCATCTGTATTTTCCATGTGGTTTGGGAAAGAAAATTCTATTGTAGATGATCCAAACTTTTAAAATTCACTTTTGTAAGGCATCACATTGGGCTGACACATAAAATAAATATATATATATAGTGGAACAAAGTTCAGCGTACATAATGTATGTGGTTAAACATACAGCTCCTTCCACAGTAGTCTGCAAAAGCAATGTCAAAAACAAATACAAACTGGTTCCAGTTAGTTATATGAGTTTCAAAGAGGAACAATTATTATTTGTGTGACTTAATTATTGCAAATTAAGACTACTGGTAGATTTAATAATTTATTATTACTCTCTAAAATTCTCACAAAGGAGGATGTGGTGAGGTGGAGGTCAGCCTCTTCTCCTGCATAACCAGCAATAGGACAACAGGGAATGGTCTCAAGTAGCTCCAGGGGAGGTTCAGGTTGGATATTAGGAAAAACTTCTTTTCCAAAAGGGTGACACTTGAACAGGTTGCCTAGGGAGGTGGTTGAGTCACCATCCCTGGAGGTGTTCGAGAAACATTTATATGTTTTACTAAATGACATGGTTTAGTGGGGAAATACTGGTGGTTGGTGCACAGTTGGACCAGATAATCTTGAGGTCTTTTCCTTCCTTAATGATTCTATGACTCTCTGAATCATATTGTTGACCACAGGAGACAATACAGTTCTAAAATTACATGCTGTATTTCCTCTCCATCAGTAGGTCTTAATCTTCTGTGATGGTGAGCTCTGGAATGAGGAGATATCACACTTAAAATGGGACACATTTAGTTACACTGATACAGTTGATCAGGGCTTCTGAAAATGCCTGTGATGACCTGCTGAAATAATCAGTGAAATAAAAATGGATCTTGCCTGATAGAGTAGCACTGACCAATTTTTCTTCCTTTTCAGTGAACAACCTTTCAAAGATTTTTAGTATGGTAAACCAACATCAGTGCCTCTTGGGATTTGATGGAGCCAGGCTGGATCACATCAAACGCAACATTGTCTTTTTGGTTGCTGAAAGTAAAATGTAAATACAGCATCTCTGTCTCTGTTAAGACAGTGAGACATCTCTGTTCCTCTTCCATTTATGTCTCAGAAGCCATCAAACAAGTAAAGAATCTGGAATTTCAGAGTACTAATTCATTAAAAAAGTGCTGCTTAGTGGCATAGCATACACCCAGAGTAGAACTGTATGTTGAATACAGTCACTAGAGCATTAGTGCTTCTGTAGTTCATCTTTAAGTATGAGGAGAGGAATTTTTTTCATCCTCTTCTTGAGAATGTAATGTAGATTGAGTGAGAAGGTTCATTCTGCCACCTTGCTAGGTAATCCTATTTTTGCAAAATTTTTCTATTTTTTTCCAGTTTCTATTTCATTGTAATTAAACATTCTTTGAGCAAGGTAAAACATAACAGTAGCAGGAATTAAAGACATGATTAACACACTAGAGTTAAGGATAGTGATGTAGATGCAGGAGGTCCTGATCTATAGTTTGAATAAAGCAAGAAAGTGGTTTAATGCCCTTGTAGTCCCTCATGAACCTGTAACAATACCTGTAAGAAAATAAATTTATTCTGATATCTTAGTCAGCACCATGCCCTTTATTATACTGAAATAGCCTTTACAGAAGGTTGATCTGAAATGGTTTCCTCTCCAGCTTCTCCTGGTTGCTATATTTTGCAACAGCTCCACATCAGTAGAACTTGTTCATGTACTGAACAACGTTGCTTAATTCTGGAATCACATTAGAGAATATGTAACTAAACTTATAGGAGCATGAAAGCAGTAAATAATATGTAAGAATCTGTGCATATCACACACAAAAGAAATACAAGGCTATTATTAAAATACAAAGGAGCTGGGCGTCCTAAGTTAAGTGCTAGTCACACACCCTGTTTTTGCACTATATTAGTCTGTCATTTGGTATGCTCAAGGACTGGAAGCTGATGTTGTATACCCTAACAGCCATAGATTCAACCCAACCAATGCCTTTTGAAGCCATTTTAAAAGACCAAAAATATTTCTAAAACACTTTTTTCATATCGTTTCTGCACAAAATTCTCAATGCAGAAATAACTTTCCAATGTCAATTATTTCATATTTTGGTAACTTTTAGGTCTGTAAGTCGCTTTTTATATCCCACTGGGTGGAAAAAATCTAATGTTATCCAAAGATAAACTCAAATTTCTTATTCCACGACTTGCAGAAAGCAAAGTTCTGTAGATTTTTATATTTAGAAGATAAAAATAATGACCCAGATGGAATCTGGCTTATTTATGGCCTCAAGCCAATGCAAACATTGAAAGAAATTTTTAAGGAAGAAGGTTGAGAGATGTAGATGATATTCTCAGACAAGATAACGTATTTTAAACGATATCTGCTTGAAGTTTTTTCAAGGTTTAAAATATTACAATTAGTCTGGAAAGGCAGGTTAGAGAGTGCAGAGCTGGTGAAGGGTTTAAAGGTAAATAATATATGAATTTAAATAGACAACTATATTTCATTTAAAGTATATTTAGTAGATGGAGATTATTTTCCTTTCCACTGAGTTCAACATTCAGAGCAAAATCAGTGTAAGCAATGACAACAAGAAACAAATGCAGCCAGAACTAAGCTGTGGAAAAAAGACATAGGAACATAGATACCTTTTTCTTTTTTCTTTTTTTCTTTTTTCTTTTTTTTTTTTGATTGAAGAGTTGATTGTATTTCTTTTTGATCATGTTAAAATAATATTTACTTGCAAACTGACAAATTGTTTGAAGAGAGGCATAAAGAAAAAAGAGCAGATGTTTTGAAAGGAGAAAACTGAAGACAAGGTTTGTCCAAACAGAAAGATGGGATGAAATGAGGTGAAAGGGAAGAGGAAAGTAACTTTGAAGATTATTCTTTGCATATAATATAGCACACAACTGAATAATCCAGATTCTGTTGATGCAAGGGACAAGAAGTTTGACTTTCAGATGTAATGTATAATATGAACAGATAGAAAATTTCAGAAGAATAAAAATCGTGAGGGCTCTGTAGGAATGCTAAAGAAGTTTGAATTTCATGAAGTGCATATCAGGCTGCCTAGAGCAGCATGGTCTTGTGACTTGGTAGGCTGGCAATCCAGAAGGATTATTTTACTGGTTGCGTTTTGAAGACAGTGTGATAATGCGTACGTTTTACAAATTACATAAACACAATAAGAACTCTACTGAGTTGGACCAAAGTTTCACTTGGCCCCTTATCTCCACTATGAATTAATGAGACAAGCATAGATAAAAACAGTGCAAATAGACAGTGAAGCTCTCCTAGAATATTCTCCCTTATTCCAGTAATTTCTAGTTTAGTTGGTTTCTAGATGAGAGAGTGGTATCCTTCATCTTTTCTTTCAGTGGATTTCTTGTTCATGAGTTACACAATGCTCTTCTGAACCCATGCAATCTCTTCCTGCAGAAAGCTTCAGACCACACTTTTCAAAAACCAGTTTCTCCTTTTTTTTGTATGACCCTTGGTACTTTCATTAGACCAGGGGGCAACCATTCCCTGTTCAACACCTCCATGTCATTCAAACCATTCTAGCATATTCCTCATAAGTCTTCTTTTCTTGAATGCTGAAAAATTGTAGTTCATTTATTCACTCTTCATATGATGAGCTTCTTGAACATTTAACTATTCTTGACAGTTTTGTATGTACTTCTTAAAATTCTAGTTTATCTGTATTAGAATAAGGATTTTATTTGAGAAGCAGCAAGAACCAGACTTCGGTACTAAACATTTGATCATACCAGGACATATCAGATGACTTAATGCTAATTATTTGGCTCTCTGTGCTTCTCCTGATAATTGTGACGTGCTTTTTGCTTTGACAGCTATTAAACGTTTCATAATTCCCATGTTTTTTTTTTCTAATAATTAGTTCCAATTTCATCTCTATGTGTATATATTTAGAAATGGTTTCCCTTGTGTCCTTTTCACTTTTGTTTCCTAGTCTTTTAATGTCATTAAGTCTTTCAGTCACTGTGTGCATTTGGCTCCTGTCTTTACTAACATGAATGATTTAATATTATTAAGGGCTTTGTCTTCTTGTTACTCAGCTCTTTTTCTAGGATAAGATCTCACACTCCGTTGGTGACCTCTGTCCACTGTGAAGCCACGCACCGTGCAGCGCTCTGTAGGAAGCTGTAACAAAAATAAAAGACTGACACTTGCAGTGGAAGAGGAGCCTGAAATATAGGCAACAGTTTCCAGCTCTTATTGACCAAGTGTACTTGTTTTCTGAGACAGTGACACCCATTTAAAACAGAATTTATTTGTCAAATTTGAGGTATAATTCTGCTCTTATGGGAAACCTTTGCATCCTGCCAGAATCACTGAAGATCTTTTCCTTGAAATACAGGTTCAAAAAAGCAGACATAATGTTCAAAGCAAAAAGACAAGGGTCTGTAAGTTTAGCAAGTGAATTATGAGGTCATGCTCTTTTGGCTAGTGTGATGATCTTTACTATATGAAACTCTATTTCTACCTCAGAAACAGGGAGACTGGAATGGAGTCTAAAGGCTTATCTTTCAACCTGAGTTGAGACAGTATGTAGTTTACCCAAGTCATTTTCTGACAAGTATTTATTTTTATTTATATTTAGAAGAGCTCTTCTGTTGGAGGAATTCCCATTACATTTCCTGCAGATTTTCTAAATTATCCTGCTCACTGCAATTATGAAGTTTGTTTCTTTCACATTACTCAGTGATCACAAAAGGACTACCTCCATTTGAGCAGCTTATGCACCCTGAAATACTTCTGTGCATTACAAGGTGAAGAGTACATGGAAAGGCGTGTTTTTGCATATTGAGGCAGTTGCACTTTCCACACACTACTGGCTTTAACTCTCTCATTGGCTGCTCATAGCTTGGAATGTATTGCCCACTTTCTGCCCAGTAAGGCCCAAGCTTTAGTGTGCAAAATATTTCATTCTTTCATAGAATAACCACAGAATTATTATGGTTGGAAGAGGCCACTGAGATCATCTAGTCCAACTATCACTCCATTCCCACCATGCCCACTAAACCACGTCCTTTAGTGCCACATCTACCATTTTCTTGAACACCTCCAGGATGATGGCTTCCCTGGACAGCCTGTTCCAATGTCTTACTACTCTTCCTGAGAAGAAATTTTTCTTAATGTCCAACCTGAACCTCCCCTAGTGCAACTAGGCCATTACAACTCATGCTACCACTAGTTACCTGGAATAAGAGGCCAACCCCCACCTTGACACAACCTCCTTTCAGATAGCTGTAGAGTGCAACAAGGTCATCCCTGATCCTCCCCTTCTCCACATTGAACAATTCCAACTTGTTCAGCCACTCCCCTCAAGACTTGTGCTCCAGATTTTCGCCAGCTTTCTTGCCTCATTTGGACAGTTCTTTGCTATGGTGACCATGAAATCTCACAGGAACTGATTGGTAGGTGTCTTGAAATGTTTACTGGAGGACTTGTCCTAAGCATCTTCACGTACATCTCAGTTCAGTCAGCACTATGCAAGTTAACAACAGACACTGACTATGCTGAACAGCCTGAAGATGCAAATGTCATCTCTGGGACTCAGGCTGATGAATGTACTTTCAAACTACAAGTCACAATACCCAATGTAAAATGTAGGTAAGGTTAGCCTGAGTGCAAACGTAGACCTACACTTAATTGACAGTTGTGCACATCATGTCTCTTGTAAGATTTTGCTTTCCTAACCAATCATTCCAACCAATTACAGTCCTGTCAGTCTCACTTCAGTGCCTGGTAAAATTACAGAGTAGATTATTCTGGGAGTTACTGAAAAGCACCTGAAAGACATTTCAGTCTGTGGTCACAGCCAACATGAGTTCATGAGGGGCAAGTTCTGTTTAACTAACTTAATTTCCTTTTATGATATGATCAATCACTTAAATGATGAAGAGAAGGCAGTTGATATCATGGGGAAACAAAGCATTCTGTGAGACAAATCCAGTAAATCCTGGAGGATGATAAATAGACAACAGGAAAAGACAACAGCAGTGGTTTTCTGGATTAGCCATTCACGTTTTTCCCATAGGCAAGGGAGTGATGTAATCTCTTAAGAAATAAAGGTGTAGAAATAATAAATCCAGGAAAGAAAAATCTTAGCTGAAATTTAAGATAAAGAGATTTACTAAAAACTATTTTCATTAAAAATTTTTTCTTCTAAAATTCCCTAAAATTTAAACATGAAAGATTTGATTTGCAGGTGTTTTGCTAAAAGCTGGTTTGTGAACTCAATTTTGAGAATCAATCTGATCTTCGTTTTAGACTTCTCTGTGGACATAAAAAATGTCTGATCTTCGTGTATGGGTTCCATGAGAGAATACACCCTGCTAGGAAATGCATGAAGGAAAGCTCTTTTCTCAGTTTCTGGCTTGGACAGGGCTGGACTCTTTCCTGGTAGCAACAAATGTCATTTGTATCATATACAACAATCAGTCTTGATCACTGAGCATAGCTAAGAAATACAGAAATACGTACATGACCTTTGACACCACTTTGACCTTCCAAATGCCAAAGCAGTTAAGGAATTACTCTTACTGCATCAGATGGGACATTAATCTCTGCCTGGTCTTTTCAGCTTGATGTGTTCCTAGTGCTGTGATGTGGTCTGTGTGAATCTAATGAAAAGCCCCTTCACAACAGACTCTTCATGGGCTTTTTATGGCTTTCCCTCTTGTGAAGTTAAGAAGTATTACAGTGAAACCAAAAACTGGCTCACTTATTTTAATGAGGAGTACAAAACTTTCAGATGTGTCCCACTGTAGGATCTAAGTCAAAGTCTCAAAGGAAGTCTGAGAAAACATTTTCCCGGCTTCTACCAATACTACATGCTCTTCTCCTGAACAGAAATTCTTAGGTATCACAGTTTGTGCTAAGTGTACATTACTTCACTTTTGTCACAACCTAAGCAAAATATCAATGGTGAGCAAAGCACCACAGTTATATCCCCTCTAATACAATCTTACAATGAGTCTGCGGTGTCATTTACTGACTCTAATGGTGTATCACTGAGCATCATGAGTGTCATCTACAGTTACGTGTACAGTTCAACTCAATGTTGAAAAAATACTAATATTGTCAGACCAATGAGTCCTAAAGGTTTTGAACTTCCCATATGTTCTCTGTTTGTAACATTTTAGTCAGTTTTATCAGCCACCATTTTTTTCCCCACATAATTGAAAATTAGTATACATACAATTCAAAGAACAAAGAATTTTTGCTTAGCTACGGGAGAGGTTACAGTTTTAAGTCACTTGCAAGATTAAGTTATTTTATTAGACCATGTTTTGAGGTAAACAAATAGCTTCAAACAATATGTTTGAGTGTCAAGATAGTAAACACTGATTCATAATGACTTCTGTAAACAGCTTTCTTGGCATAGATAAGGTGGGAAAAACAGTTCTAGACCAGGAAAGATGTGAACATTTAAATCCGTAAAGCAATTAATTTTGAAGAGTTTACTATATAGAAAATCACAGTACCTCTAGAATGACATGTGTCAAGTCTGTTCCACATGACAGTCATCTATCTTCAGATGTCTCCATCCAGAGTCGGTCAGAGTCATCCAGTCTCAGTTGACTCCATTTTGGAAGTTATTTGATGAGGCAGTATTGCTCAAGAAATGGCTTTGATCTTCACACGTGTCATTTATTCCTTAAAAAGTCCATCCTGTATTCTTCAGGAAGAAAGACTGAACTAGATAGAAGTATCTCTGGGTTTGCTGCCAAATGAATGTGATAACTAAGACCATCCCAGATTGCACATGTTGAACATGACTTGGAAAGCTTCAGCAATGAGAATTATGTTCCTAATACCTGACTGTTATTAAAGCGAAAAGTTTTTCCTAAGTTTCCTTTGCTATGAACTAAGATACTTCATATGTCTTCAAAATAGACTGGAAAAAAAAAAAAAAAGATTAACCTTTATTTCTTTGAAACAAAGAAATTATCTGATTAGATAGTTGAGTGGTGCTGTTGGATTCTCCCTCAAGTACTCTCTTTTCAAATCTTAGCAATTCTTATTCTTTCATGTTCTCAGAAGGTTCTTGCTAGCCTTGTCACTTTTTTTTTTTTTGCTCATACCTTTCTAATTAGTCCATGTATTGAAGTGTGATGTCAGTAACTGCACATATCCTTCTATTCATAAACAAACATGAATAATGAGAAATAATTTAATCTCAGCTATTTTTCCATTATCATGGTGTTAACTGTGCATTTACTGGTGTTTCTCTTCCATCATGCAAGACTTTAATGAAGATAACTCATTAGTTGTGGGTTTGCTACGGGCTCTGGCCTAATCAGCATCTCCACTCAATCTGACTGAGGACATTTAGGAGTGGATTTTCCAACATAATTAACATGTCATCTTTTGCTCATTGTCTGTTTCTGAGAATAACACTGGGCCTTACCAAAAGCCAGGAGTAGTCAGGAAGTACCATTACATCACTTTCCCTGTAACTACTAATCCATTATTTCCTCATCAAGATTAATAGATTCATTTAGTATGATGTGATAGGTTGATATACCCAAGAATTAATCAGTCTGAGAACTTGGACAAGCTTCAGGAGTAAAAGAAGATACAAGCTATCAAACTAGCCAGTCTTTCTCTCAGTGGAATGAAACACTTTCACACAGCCACAGTATCCCACAGTGATCTCCTGTGAGGTTAATGCTACCATACCTTCTTTAAATATCAATGAGGACAACTGTCAGACAGAAAATCCTGTCCTGGATGACCTATGACTGTTTGTTCCTGTGGCACAGATGGGATATGAAAGAGGACCTTTGAAATGCAGTACTTTTATGGTCTGGTTCGCATTCCAAGTATAAATTCCAGTACATTTATTTAGAATACAAGCAAATATGTTTAATCCCTTCACCTCTTCACCTGGAGCGGACATTACACTAACAAAAAAAGAAAGACACATGCAGAAGTGACAACAGCCATATGGCAGAACAGGTGCTTTTATTTGCAGACCTAAAAATTCTCATCCAGTGCTCTGAAATACTAGTTATTTGCAACTCTATTTCAGGCCCCACATTACAAGAATGAAGTGACCGAACTGGACAGTATTCGGAGAGTTTTATGAATGCTCAGAATTCAAGAAAACGTTACCTAAGAAAAACAGTTTGAAAGGGGTGGATTGTTAGCCTAATAAAGAGGAAATTGAAGGTGAACATGACAGAAACTTGAAATACCAAGAAGATTGCTGGAATGAGAAAGGTAGTAGATTTTTCTGCGTATCTAGGTTAGGTCAACAAACAATAGACTTCAGTTGCATTTAGGGAGATCAATTGCCAGAGAAAAGACATTCACAAACTATAGAAATAATGGAGTAGGTATGGAATCTCTATTCTTGGAATGTTTGGAGTGAATTTTTCTTTGTTTGTTCAGCTGAGGTTAAAAAAAAAACAAAAAAAAAAACAAACAAAAGGAACACATTTAGGATGGTTTTGTGTGTACCAGGAATATAGATGAGGTGACAGGCCATGAATGTCCCTTTAGACTTTTTTTCCTGTGATTCGCTGTGTCACAGTATTCACCCTGCAGTTGTGACTCCCTGGCAATGATTTCATCCCTCTAGTGAATACAGTGGCAAAACTCATTATTTCTGTCAACTTAGCTATTGCACAGATGGCAGTGACAATACCAGTGCATCAGGCCTGGATAAACTTCTGTTTATATTGTTTATGACACTTTGACTACATACTGTTTTTCTGCCATTGGAAAGCTGGAAGAACTGGGATTTAAATACTCTTGCGTGTGATAAGACTAAAACCAGGAAAATTTTAGACCACGTTTCTGTATGAAACAACGTGAGTCCTACAGTTTCCAGTTTTGAATGTTTCCTTCCTTCCTCCTGGGCGTGCTCTGATTGACAGTTTTGAAGGCTCAAGCACCACATGATTCTCTCACCTGGCTTGGTTTATTTCATCTTTCATACTCCCACCAAGACAAATCAGGTCTATATGCTTAAATGCATGCAGCCTTTTCCCTTTGGTATTAGGGAAGGGGATTGGCAATTTAACATGACCCAAAGAGAATCTATCCATAATAAAAGCATTAAATACTTTAATGTTACCACTTTGTTTTTTAAATGAGAGTTAAACCAGAAATTGAGTTCAGTGATTTTTTTTGGGGGGGGGAAATGTTACTCTCTTTATGTCAGCATTTTACCTTGCTATGTCATATTTGTCTTCCTTGAACTGCACAGAGCTGTTTTTATTTTTAGCATCATTACCAAGTCCAAAGTGGAAAAAGAGCTGCTGTATTAATCAACAGCCAAAGGAAATAACTCTTCCTGCAAACATGCTGCTGCACATGTTTTCCTCGGGCAAGTTTTATTCATGACAGAAGCCAGCCATCTGCTGGAGTGCTGCTGCAATAACCCTTTCTAGGACAGCAGGACACAGGTGCTTGCTGACGTTTGAAAAAATACATCATTTTCTTTGAACTCAATGTTTGTGGAAATTGAGGTTCAGACTGGATATTAGGGAGGGTGGTGAAACACTCGAACAGGCTTCCTAGATAAGTGTTTGATGCCCCATCTTTTTCAATGTTCAATAGACATTTGGATATTGCCATTAGTAGTATAGTATAACTTTTGTTTAACCCTAAGGTTGGACTTGATGCTCTTTGTGGGTCCCTCCTAACTGAACTATTCCTATTCCATTCCACTCTAATTTAATGAAAAATAACGTGTTTCTAAAAGAAGGTGGGGAAACTGTGCATAGATCCAGTAAAGCAGACAAGTAGACTAGTATTACAGACAGAGGGGAAAAGTTAAGTACAGATTCCCTGTCTATCTGCATGATGCTCATATGTTGTTCTGGAGTATGAGGGGACAGGAGAGGAGACATGGATATTGTCACTAGTTCTGACAGCACTATGACCTTTGATGAATTATCCCCTCCTGTGTTTATCCTCATTCGTTCAGCTGATTGAAAACTTAGGAGCATGGGCATTCACTGATATTTGAAAGAATGCTTTCATAATTCTGAGAGGTTTTGAAGTCTCCTTTTCTGAAGATGTTCAAGACTCTTCTGGACTCCTATCTGTGTGACCTATTGTAGGGAACCTGCTTCAGCAGGGGGTTGGACTCAATGAACTCTAGAAGTCCCAACTCTGTGACATTTCAGGTATTTTAACTAAAGGCTAAGGAAAGTTATAACAAAGACATAAAGGATCAGGAACTATCAACCTGTTAGTCTCAACTCTGTGTCAGGAAAGCACATGGAGCAGATCCTTTTGGAAGCTATGCTAAGGCACGAGTAAGATGGGGAGGTAATAAATGAGAAACAGCATGAGTTCACCAAGAGCAAAACAGCTTGACCAGCCTAGTGGCCTTTTATGATGGTGTCATGGCATCAATGGAGAAGGGAAAAGCTACTGATGTCATCTATCTGGACTTCATTAAAGGCTTTCACAGGGCACCCCACAACATCCTTCTCTCCAAATTAGAATGATTTGATTTTGATGGGTCGACTGTTCAATGGACAAAGAGCTGGCTGCAGGATTGAGTCCAGAGAGTGGTGGTCAATGGCTCAGTGTCTGGATGGAGATCAGTAATGAGTGGTGTCCCCCAGGGTTTGGTGCTGGGACCAATACTCTTTAGTATCTTTGTCACTGACATTGGTGGTGGGGTTGAGTGCACCCTCAGCAAGTTTGCTGATGACACCAAGATGTAGGGTGTGGTTGATACACCTAAAAAATGGGATGCCATCCAGAGGTACCTAGACAGGCTTGAGCAGGGACTTGCATCTTGGCTGAGGCAACATCCACTACCAATACAAGCTGGGGGATGAAAGGACTGAGCACAACCCTGAGAAAAAAGACCTGGGGGTACTGCTGAATGGGAAGCTTGACATGAGCCAACAGTATGCCCTCACAGTCCAGAAGGCCAAACATATGCTAAGCTGCATCAAAAGAAGAATGACCAACTGGTAGAGGGAGGTGATCCTGCTCCTGTACTGTGTGCTGGTGATGCCTCACCTGGAATAATGCATCTAGATATGGAGTCTTCAGTACAAGAGAAACACGGACCTAGTGGAGCATGTCCAGAGGAGGGACACAAAAATGATCCAAGAGATGGAGCACCTCTCCTAGGAGGACAGATTGAAAGAGATGAGACTGTTCAGTCTGGAGATGAGAGGGCTCTAAGGTGATCTGATAATGTCCTTTCAGTATCTAAGGAAGAGCTACAAGAAAGAAGGGGATAGACTCTTTTAGCAGGTTCTGTTGTGACAAGGGGAAATGGTTTCAAGCTTAAAGAGGATAGATTTAGGCTACATTTGAGGAAAAAGTATTTTGTAGTGAAAGTGGTGAGGCACTGGAATAGGTTGCCCAGAGATGTGGTGGATGCCCCATCCCTGAAGACTTTCAAGGCAAGGATAGACAGGCTGTGGTCTACCTCATCTAGCTGTGGATGTCCCCGTTCATTGTGGGGGAGTTGGACTGGATGACCTTTAGAGGTCCCTTCCAATTCTGAGGATTCTGTGATTCTATGACTCTGTGATCAGAGGAACAATGGGAGATGGAGGAATCCCAGTTATCTAATCAGTGGAAATCTAATCATAGATAATCAGGGCACTGAATCTATTGCTCCCCAGACCATTAGAGAAGGACTAGACTGTTGTCTTGGTGTGGGATCCATGATGAAGAGCCAACCAAAGACAACTCAACTGCAAAAATCTGTGCAAACTTAAGGGGTTATCGCTCAAAGGGTAAAGGGCTTTTACTGAAGGTGGAGAAAGAGAAGAATTGAGGCAAAATGAGGAGGATCAAGAGCAGGAAAATAAAGGAAAATGAAGCTGGACACATGTTAACCATGTTGCTGAATGTTATGTTTGTCAGACAGGGTAGACAGTGTTTGATCATTACAGACAATCCTATACCATCATTTAATCCTATTTCTAACTCTCTTCTCTATTCTGAGTGTGAAGTGTCAGTGCTAGTGAGCTGCCAGCTGAGCTGTCTGGAAACCTGTATTACAGGTCTTGGTCCAGCAACTGGAAGATGCCAGGGTCCTGGAGGTGGATGCTCTACAGACTGAGTGTCTCAGACCAGCTGTTGGAGAAGCTAACATTGTGCTTGTATATTCAACTTTCAGTCCTGATTAGCCAGCAGGGAGGAGAGAACTGAGTTATCCTTTGTATTTCTGGAAGTGTTATGTTTGTTCACTTGTGTCAGTAAAGAAAACACTGTCTGCATTAGTCTGTGTACATGCATTTGTACATGTGAATATGTGTGTCTCAACTGGGAACCATGCTCAGACTTGCTTCATGCAGACAGAGAACTGCATCACCCTTGCAGCAATTGGGCTGGGAAATGAGGAAACCCTACAGGTCCTGAAGGGTTGGCTACCTCTGATGAAATAAAAACAAAATTCCCAGCCTGATCCTTCAGTAAATAAGGTCAGAATGAAAATTATCTCAGGCACCTAAATGGCTCCATAGCACACATTCAGTTATCAAAAGTAAGTGAAAGAGGAAGAGGAATCAGCTGGAACAAACCAACCATAATATTCAGTCAGGAAGTTAGGACTGGATTTTAATACTTCTGAAGGTTTTTCAGATTACCACTTTCTAATCAGTTAGCCTCTTCCCTCTTACAGCTTTCCATGTCTAGTGAAAAGTCTCCCTCAACATCCTTTCAAACAAACATTTCACGGTCCTGGGAGCACGCTCCTGGCCACACTCTTTTTAATGCACCCCAGGATCCCGTTGGCCTTCTTGGCCACCAGGGCACACTGCTGGATCATGGTCAGCTTGTCATCCACCAGGACACCCAGGTCCCTATCCTCAGAGCTCCTCTTCAGCAGGTCATCCCCCAACCTGAATCAGTGCATGTGGTTATTCCTCTCTAGGTGCAAGACTCTACACTTGCACTTATTAAACCTCGTCTTGTTCATTTCTGCCCAACTCTCCAGCCTATCCAAATCCTGCTGAATGTCATCACAGCATTCTTTGGCTTTGTTGATCTGCTGATGGATGCTTACTGAGTCATACCTGATGGAAACTGTAGCTCTGGTCACAAGTTTGTCTTCATTACTTGCCACCACAGCCTAGTGAAGAAAGGATCAAGTTATTTTGCCCTTTAATAAGTGTAATGCTCTGCTCTTTGCTCTAAATTTGAGTTGATATTTAGTAATGATCCGGGAAGCCATATCTCAGAAATAAAAGGTTGAATATTCTGTTTCAAGGTGAAGCTGATTAGCATCTTTACTTGGGCAAAGAGGTGTATCCTGTAAGCTAATGGGGCTGAAATAATAATGGCTTGTGTAACAGTTCCTGGCAGGGACCTGGTGCAGCACTACTTAGAAATGACAGCTTGATGATAGGACAAATTGGTTGATTTACCAAATAAATTACCACTGGATGTCCACCCAGACCTCAAGCTGTGATTTTTAACTTAATAACAAAGTTTATTTCCCACCCACACAACCCTGGATTACTTACATTTTCATTACCATCCACAGGCAGATTTCTGAAATCAGAAAATGTTGAGCATTGAAATCCTGGAGTTGGAAAAATTGTAACTGAATTAAAGACATGAAAAATGATGATCAATTCCAAGAGGAAAAATATAAATCTTCCATACCTCTGTTCTTAAGAAGTTGTGGTTGTTGTGAGAGATTATCAAGATTGTAATAATCACTTACTGCCTGTGGATATGGAGGTTCCTCGGATGGATGAGTGACTCAGGCTGAGCCCATCACTCACTTTCCAACGTAAGGAAAGGGAAAAACATGCAGTCTGAGCTATCTCTCACTGAGCATTTCTGGCACACTGTAATAGTATCAAAACAAAATCCTGTTCAGGCATCTGTCAAAAGTTGGATAGTTATATCTGCAGAGGCCTAAAAAAAAATAACTGCCTCAGAAACAAGTACTTCTAATTGATTAACTCTTTGCATTCTGCTCAGGATAGAAGCCCATACACTCAAGGAACAAAGTTAAAAGTACACTCTGCTAATGATTTCCCAGCAGTGCTCCTTTTATTGACATTTCTGCTATAATTGTCTGAAAGCATGTCACCCCAGGGCCGCAGTGAATATTCAGAGGAAACAATTATGTTTAAAATCATGTCTCTAACAAACTGAAAATTAAGGCAACTTGTTGGTACAAACGGCCTGAGAGCATTAGCACATTGATCCCGACAGCAGTCTTAGTGCCAGCTCATTTCTGAAGTTGAAAAGCTGTTTTCCATGAGTTTAATGTGCCCAGGTTACGTGATTAGGAAAAATCAGAGCCAGTAATTGCTCTCTTCCAGCCTCACCTTAAGAGATAGAGATACTGGTTTAAAATAACACAATTTTCTCTACTACTTATAATTGCTCTTCTGGAAAGGACTCCACTCTCCATTAAACTCCAAATCACATAGTACTACTGGGATCACAACCTCTGCTGAGGAAACATCTTCCCCATGTTACACTCCAGAGAAGTGCACGGAGTCTAGTGCACAGTCTTTAATGCATTATTAATACTCCAGAGTTGCACAGAGTGCTAGACACAGACTTGCTTTGTGGTTCTTAGAAATCACAGATATCCTGGAAATCGCAGAAAAGCCCAAGTGGAAAGGGACCTCAGAGACCATCGAGCCCAACCTATCGTCATAAAACCTGGGCCTAGACAAAATTGCCTAACACCTTGTCCAGATGAACATTATAGGTCTCTAGTGTTGGTGAATCCATTACAACCTCCTTATCTTCACATCTTGAGGAGCCCTGAAACATAAAGAGGCAGAGAAAAGTTTACAGGAAATAGAAATTGAAGTCAGAGTGTGGACAGTCTCTGGAGAGTTTCTCAGTTTCTATGCTTCTGGCTCTTACCTTTACTCCTCCTTTTTGTTGATGATTAGATTGCTGTTCCCCATATGATAGTGTCTTTTTTTTTTTTTTTCCACACAATACATATGGCAGTCAATGCCAACTTAGATGCAGTTGCAAAGAAAATTTAATAATAATAATAATAATAAATCTTGTCCCATTGTTCTACATGTTAGTATCTAAAATCTGTCTCCTCTTTGTCTTGCCTTTGAAGTTCAAGAGTTTTGATCACAGAATCATAGAAGGTTGGAAAAGACCTCCAAGTTCATCCAGTCCAATGGACCACTTATCACCAAGTTTTCCTACTGAACCTTGTCCTTCAGTGCAATGTCTAAACTTTACCATCTACAGGTATGGTGACTCTACCACTTCCCTGCACAGCCCATTCTAGTACCTGACCACTCTTTCAGAAAAGTATTTTCTGACATCCAACCTGAATCTCTTCTGACACAACTTGAGGCCATTCCCTCTAGTCCTATTGTTAGTTACATGGGAGAAGAGCAGGACATAAGACTTGTGCTCCAGACTCTTCACCAGCTTCATTGCCCATCTCTGGACATGCTCCAGGGCCTCAATATCTTTCTTATACTGAGGGCCCAAAGCTGAACACAGAGCTCATGGTGTTGCCTCACCAGTGCTGAGTACAGAGGGATGATCTCTTCCTTGCTCCTGCTGGCAACACTATTTTTGGTACAAGCCAAGATGCCATTGGCTTTCTTGGCCACCTGGTCACACTGCTGGCTCACGTTCAGCTGAGTACTGACCAACATACCCAGGTCTGTTCCTTCCACACAGTCTTCCAGCCACTCTGCCTCAAGCCTTTAGCATTGCCTGGGGTTGTTGTGGCCAGAGTGCAGGACCCAGCACTTGGTCTTGTTGAATTTCATCCCATTGGCTCAGCCCAGCGATCCAGTCTGTCCAGATCCCTCTTCAAGGCCTTCTTACCTTGACTGACATTTCCTCCTAGCTTGATGTCATAATTGAACCTCACATAGTGATGTACTTCTCCATTATAGAAAAAGTGTGACTGTCATCATATTTCAGTCTGAATAGATTTAAAAAATCTAGAACTGAAAGACTCATAAGGGAGAGTGAAGCATTATATTCCCTGGACTGCTCTTCTAGCGAATACTGGCAGGACATTTCTAAACCGAAGACACAATTATTCTTCAGTATACAGGAGTTTAAGGATGGAGTCCAGATTTTTCAAGACTTAATTTCATGTCACTCTGTACCTTAGCACTTTGATACAGTAGTTTATTGCCCTCGGAGTATAGTTTAGGTACACTTAACATGACAGAAGTACAGTCAGTCACCAAAATGGATGTTTTCATCCTTGTCTTTGACTTCTTCATGCTGACAAAAGCACTGCTAAAGTCATTCAGTGAATCAACACTGGGACAGATCCCAGTTGTAAACTCATCATTTTGAGGAATTTACTATGTTAAATTCCCTGCTCCAGGTCACCACACCACAATTTGAGAAGCAGTGCAAGCAGAAGGAAGGGGTGGGAAGGCCTAACCAGCACCAAAAGCCAGAATAGCATGCATTTATACGGGATGAAAAAGACTGCAGCTTTGGGTGAAATGCTGCACACAATTTCTGTTTAAATTTCCCAGGCTTCAGCTCCCACAATTTTTTTTATCTTGTTTTATCCTCTAATTAAAATCCCCCATCTCATGCATCCAAAACAGAGCTTGTCACTGCAGCCACTGGACAAAACTGGGACCTCCTGGTCCTTTTCAGTCATAGTGTGTCACTTGTTCCTGGACACAATTTCACATATATTTGCACTAAATGAGTCATGTAAAGGAACAAAGCAAGTCATTCTCACATATGCGATGTCTTTCCCACAGCTCCAGCTTATTTCTTGTTATTCATCCTGGTTGAATTGTCAGTGTGTTTCCAAGGCAGGAGTCCCATTTTGATGGCCTCGAATATGCACTTGAGGAACTTTCTCACATCACCTTTTTGTGGCTTAGTGAAGGGGAGCAGCTTCTCAAACGAGCCAGGGCAAATTCAAGAACTCACCTGTTCCGTCATGCTACTCTTTTACCTTTTCTGTCAAACACAAATTTTAGTAGCAGTCATCTTTGGAGATCACGTTCAACATTTGGAACACCATTGTGCTGGGAACTGATGAGATGAAATCAAAACACATGGATATTACAGTTTCATATTCACAGTAAAGTAGATGCAGTCAGAAGTACAGCCGAATTTATGAGCAAAGTGATAATTTCTCCCTCTGACCCAGACATCATGAGGAACATAAATACTCCTGCATTTCTTTTTCCTGGCTTAGCGTCTGATTTTAATTCCTTGCCTTCTGATAACAGGTCAGATGGCTTCCTCATATATTTTCTGCCATACCTCTACTTCTGTTCCCCCTTTTCTTTTTTCATTAATTCCTGTATAGACTCTTACTCATCAGAGAAGTTTTCTGCTGTTTCTTTTGCCCTCTATTCTCAATATTGTGCCTATTTTACACAGGAGAAGTGCTTAGAGCATTTGCAACTACCAATTTACTAGGCAGCTCTTTGCCATAAGGTATCTCCTTTTCTTGTAAGACACTTTGCCTGTAGGTCTCCCTCTAATTATTTAATTCCTATTGCCTGAATTCAAGTGCTTCTGGCCTGTGGAGCCCTGAGGAAAGGTCTGGGTATTACAGAAGAGCAAAATTATTTCATTTGATTTGTAAATGCATCACATAACAAGGAACTGAACTCTAGTTGTGGGGTAAAAGAGTTCATGAATTATTTGGAAGAAACTGAGACTAAGCAAGTGATAATTTAAAATGAATTGAACCATAGCAGTCCCAAAAGAAAGACCAAAAAGGGGAGCATAAAATGCAAGCAAGCCAAAACAAGGGCGAAACTAGGAGGTAAGAGCAGCAAAAAGGTGCAGGGTAAAATCTTCGTTTTCCCCTAGAAAGAGATACTCAAGAATCATAGAAACTTAGCACATCCTCGGTTGGAAGTTACCCATGATGATCATTCAGTTCAACTCTTGGCTCCGCAAGGGACCTCCCAGAAATTAAACAATATTTCTAAGAATTAATTCCTGAAACACCTCTAGATGCTGTTTTCACTTAACTAAGAGAATCATCAGGGTATCTATCATACAAAAAAAAAAAAAAAAAAAGTTTTGCATTTTCTGGTGTGGCTGGAATGCAGAAAATGACTCGACTGATTGTCTCTTTTCCTCTGTGACTGTCTTCATTGTCTACACAGAAGAAGGAAAACAAAGACGACAGTAGGCTTACCTCTTTTGTACAATGAATTTTGTACAAGAACAATTCCTTGTTCTTCTTTTCTCCCACCAACCCTAGTGTGCTTAAAGGCATAGTTCTTTTGTTTCTAGTCATCTTATCTAACTGCTGGTTTTAAAAAAAATATCCATGCATTTTTTTCTAACTTCTGAAATTTTATGACAGGTACAACCATTTGGTTCTTTTGAAATATCAGCTTCTAAGATCATTTGATATCCAAAAATACCACCTTTGCTAAAAAAAAACAAGCCACCAATCAAAAAAGGAAACTAACAGAAGGAAATGAATATCCCAATTTTTGCTGGAAAAGTCATTTACAAGACAATCTCATTACATGTTAATATTGCTGATAATATTTGCTCTGTGCTAGCTTCTCTGGCACCTTGTCATAATAGCTGATTGAAAAACAGAACAGAACAAAACAAAACAGAACAAAACAGAACAAAACAAAACCAACAAGGAATAGATTTTGCTCCCTGCATAGATTCTGAGACTGAGTTTATACTATTCCTACTTATTTTTTTCATATTATATGTACAAACTTCTCTCTGAAATTTATGCCTCTTGTTTTTCTCCGTGGAAACTAGAAATACAAAGAGCACAGTAACACTGTTGGATAGAACAAAATCTCAGCTGCACACCATCATTAGCTATGTATTTTTGTAAGCAGTGAACAAGAGTCTGCATGTCACACTCAAAAATTTGCACCACTGGAGGTGACCTACTGTTTCACGACTGCTATGATGGTGATGGTATTGTTGCTATGAAAATGTTGCCCATGCAGTCTGTCTTTCATCAGCCTGAAGAGACAGAAGTCAGAAGGCACCAAATCCAGACTATAGGGTGGGTTCGGTAGGGCAATCCAGCCAAGATTGGTAATATGTCTTCATTGCCAGTCACGGTCTTCAAACTGGTATGGGGACTAAAGTCATTGTGTTGTATGAAGAAGATTGGCTTCCTTTCCTTTGACCTGACTGAAGGTTTATGCCTTCCTTTTAGTCAGCATTGCAATGTGGCAGTCGGAGTTGATGGTTTGTCCAGATTCCAGTAAATCCAGAAGGATCATCCCTTTCCCATCCCAAAAGACAGCACACATCACATTACCCTCTGAGGGCTGCATCTTGAACTTTTTGTTTGATGGGGAATTCTTATATCACCACTTCGTGCACTGACATTTTGACTCCAAATCATAATGGTGACAGTATATCTCATCACCAGTATACGTAGATGCTCAACATGGATGAGCTGTTTCAGATGCTCTCCATTTTGTGGTGTGACGGCCTTGCATGGGATTTTTGAATGTGGCTTGTCTTTCACATCACTGCTGCCACTGCTTAAACCCACCACTCACCTCCTCACTTTCCTTGTGCTCACATCCACAAATAGTGATCAAACATTCTACAAACATCAAACACCACAAACATTCAGCAAGAGACACTGAGTGACAGTGGGTGCCAGTTTTTCAACATGGAGGAATTCAATGACACACCTTTGCTTCATATGCACTTCCATGTCAGATGCTGTTTTGTCAGACTGCTACTCTGCTGTCATCTGTTACACAGCAACAAAATGTATTGGAATATTGATGGGAAGGTTCAACCTCTGCTGTCATACCATCAACATCTGCCTCTGACACTGTGGGCTAATGTAATAAAAAAGGAGGAATTTCTTTCAGAGCAGCTCTCATAAAAATAAGTCTTCAAAAGACAACAGTAGTCTTAAAAGATGGACAAAGATAAAAATGTAAAAAATGCAAGACATCTGCTCAACACAAGACAGTGAAAATATAAGGATTTTATATTCCTTTCTTTACCTGGAAACTGGGAAATAGCAAACAGAGATGTGTCTGAAGAAGTCAAGGAGACTCAGACCTTTATTAGAAAAAATGTTCTGAAAAATTCATTGAATATTTTGACACCAGCAATAAGACAATGAAGAAGAATCAGTGCAAAGTAAAAAGTTACTTTTATTGCATATTTTTGTACTAAATAATGATTACATGATTGGTAGTCCCGTAACAGAACAACTGAGAGACACACTGTAAAATATAAGAAAATACAGGAAGAATGACATTACCGATCATCTAGCCCTTGTTGTACCTGAGTGAAGGATTAGCTCTTCTGAAATCATTCTCGGTAGATGTTTATCTGATGTATTATTTAAATTTTCAATGACGAAGATTCTTATCTCTGTAAACATCATAGTTTGCTGTTTATTGTCCTTAGATTATTTCTTCTTTTCTAACTTAAATGTCTCTTTTTAATCTTTAAGCAAATTACTATTTGTCTTGCCCACAATAGATAGGAAGAACATCTTCTGTCTTTCCTTTCTTCATCAGACCTGCCACAGCTCAAGAGGACAGGGTTGTTTCAAGAGAAAATAGTGCTATTTCTTTCAGCCTTATACCAAACAGAATATTTTCTAAGATCCTGCTTTTCTCTGGGTACTTCCACCCAATCCACAACCTGATTTTCCCTGTGTAGTCCACATCTGTTTTGCAATCCATGCTGAACTCAGGACTTTAGCTGTAACATTTCTAATACTGAACAGAATAGGAGGATGTTTGCTACTCTTGTGCATCTCAGAAATTATGGAGACATTCAGCAGTGTTAACATATTTTCATGTTGTGCGCCACTAATGTCTGTAAATACTCTTCTGAAGACTTCAACCTAGGAAATCAGTCCTAGAGCTCTTTACTGAATAGCTGTTGTGTCTAAATCTCCTGTGCGTGACTTGGAACATGATACTCAGTCTTCATCCACCTGGATAATGTCTCCTAAGGCCATCCTTCGAGTAGACTGTCTCTTTACAAAAGAAGCTTCATCTGTTTCCTCTTGCTGTGCTCCTCTTTCCCTCTGCTTTTTGGCCACATTCTCAATGAGCTTGCTTGCATCACTGAGGGTTTTTTGTGTTCTCTGGCCTGCAGATTTCTTCTTCCCTTCTCCCACACTTGAATCCATGACCTTTAAGGGTTTGGTTTTCCCCTGGTCTTCCTGCTGCTCTTTCATGTGCCTTACTCTGAATCGGCGTCGGCAATTGTTCTGGTGAGGATCAGGGATGCTGTCAGGGCTGTTAGACTCTTCATGTACATCTACCCGGAGAGTGGGAATTGATGGCTTATGAAGTGTCCTGGGAGCCTCTTCAGCACCTGGTTGCTTGGTCAGTTTTGAGCCTGTCTCTGGAGGCAAAATAACTTGAATTTCTCCCAGAGGCTTACTGCTTTTAGGGGAAAAGGCATCATCTTTATTTTCTATAGCAGCCTTCTCACTCAGCTTTATCTTATGAAGGTTTTCCATCTCCCCCTGAGCCAGATTCTTCACTCTTTTTACATGGGGTTCATTGCTGATGGAGCTAATAGCTGTCAATTTGTGAGCAGCCATTTGAGCTTCTCTCTGGATGCTCATAATCTTTTGGAGTTGGGCTTCTTTCAGTTCCACGGGGATCTCCAGAGGAGCCAACTTCACTGGCCTTTTCAGGGTAACGTTCTCTGTGCTATATGACTCATTTGCACGCTGGAGGCTGGGAGACAAAGACCCTTCTCTTTTTACTTTTTCTGGACACAATTTTTTATCTCCTTGGGTTATCTTCTTCTCTGACATTCTCGGTGAAGGAGGATGGATACCAGGGTTTCTGTGTTCATTCCCTGGCTTCTCTTTTGGCAGGATAATTGTAGGATTCTTGTTGGGCTGCAGGTTCACAATGGTAACTTCACTGACGTTGCAGTTATACCTGGGCATCAGCTTTTCCTCAGCCATTGGAGCACCCTTAAAGAAAGCAAACAGATACAGCTTCCACTATCATACTTCACATTAATGGTCTATTAGCTTTTTATTTAAAGTTTGAGAGTCTGGAAATAGCGCAGTCTTGATGTCCTTTGAAATGTACTCATATTTATAAGTAAAGCTCTGAGCTCCATATTTTGGCAGAACCCTGGCTAATCTATAAAAAGGGCTCCATGTGTGGAGACTAAGTAAGCTTGACCAGTTATTGTTGTCCCACACATAGAATGTCCTTTCTAAGCAGTGAACAGCACCGGCCTGTATGCTGCAATCACCAAATCAAGGGAAGACAATGACCTCCAAAACACAATGGAAAATGATATTTTAACCAGAGCATTAATGTTAGGTTGGAGGACCTCCCAGCTGAGGATCAAGTGTGCATCTTTCCCTTCCTCCTCTGACATGCAGAGTGATGGGTGTTTCTAAGAAGCGTGATTACCCATCTTACTCATGTGCCTACAGAGACATGTGCTTTATAAGGGCCTTACCTCAGGAAAGTGCTTTGGTTTTCACTCAAACTCCCCCTAATTTCACAAGGAGCTTTTCTCTAAAGGGCAGACACTTAAGCCAATGGTGATTCTGCTGGTGTTAATAGAAGAAAAACTGAAATGGGTCTAGAAAGTGCTCTTTATACTCCTGGTGTTGTTCAGTATCCAGCGCACTAGTGACATGCTAACAAAAAGAATTACTAAATGGGAAACTTAATAAACCTGAAGCTTATTTCTTACCTTTGTTCGGAGAAACTTTATGTCATGCTTAGGCAAAGTACCTGATTATCATCAATATAAGTATCTCACTGCAAAAATGATTTTTACCATTGAATTTTCTAGTGCTGTGTAGACAATGAAGGGCTCATGGGTGACATCAGAAGATGGTCTTTGTTCCTGTTTCTGCCCAGATGAGTAAGCCCTCCTCCCTTAGGTCCCCTTTCCATTCCTGTTCTCTGTATTTTGAACAGACTACACATTTTTGGGGCAGTCATGGGCAACATTCTTGACTAGAGCTGGGACCTCTAGACTCAATTATCATAATGATAATTTACTAAATGATAGCATTAACTTTTTCTTCCTCTGTTGAACAGAGAAGTATATGAGCTATTTTATTTCACAACTCCTCTCATTTCTGAAATCAATTTCTGCATTGGTAATTTCTGTTCACTGATATTGGTGAGATTTTTTTAAGTACCTGGGCTTACTATCATTATGAATAAAATAATACATTTCTTACTCTTCCCGTATCTTGCTGTGTTCCAAGAAAGTAGTTAAGGCTGCCTACAGCTCTGTAAAAGCAAAGTGAAATACAATAAACCTAAAGAAAATCTTGTCTTAAAATTCAGGCACATAAACCAATGAGACAGAATGAAAGCTCCAATGCGCATTGAAGTATGAGAATGGAAAGGAAGAAAAGGTAAGCAATATAGTACCTCCAGATGATTATTCTTTAAAAGTTCTTGGTTGAAAAGCTTTTTACTTGCCTTTGAAAAGGGTCAACTAAAACCCAGCCAGCTATTTAGGTCTGTAGAATGACCTGCCTAGACAGCACCTCTTTCTAGCTACAGCCATTCTTTGTTTTTAAGAAAGCATCTTGTTATTTTCTGAGATATTTTTTTTTTCCTGGTAGCTGGTTTGGTGCTGTGTTGTGGATTTAGGATGAGAATAATTTTGGTAACACAGATACTTCAGATACTGGTGAGTAGTTCTCACACAAAGGCAACGACTTTTTTGCTTCTCATACTGCCCTGCCAGTGGGAGCTGGGAGCTAGGAAGGGGCTGGAGGAAAAAGAGCCATGTTTGCTGACCCAAACTGTTTGAAGGGATATTATGCTGATCAATAGAACTAAGGGAGTTGGCCAAGGAGCTGCTGATGTCTGGGGACTGGCTGGGCATCAGTCGATGAGTGATGAGCAGTTGCATTGTTCATTACTTGTTTTGTATATTCTTTTATGGTGATGATGATGATGATTAATATTGTTATTTTCCATTCTTTTTTCTGTCACATTAAACTGCCTTTGTCTCATCCTATGAATGTTACCCTTTTTCACATTCTCTCATCCACTGGGCAAGGAACTGAGCACATGGGTGTGTGGTGTTGAGCTGCCTATCAAGTTAAACCACAACAGATAGTTTCAGATGAGGAAGAATTATCCATGCTAAGAAGGCTTGGAGAAATTTTGCACACCATCTAAATCCTATTGGACTCTTCACATTAATACACTTAAAATCTGTCCATGTCTAATATACAAGATAAACTGCATCTTCTGTTACCATGCACACATTATTCAATACCTTCTCAAAATGTCCATCTGCTATGTGTATGCTCCTACATAAATTTTAATTAAGTAATTGGCCCAATCTTGTGTAGGTAATTGCTATGTGCCCAGAATTCCCTTTGCAGTCAATGAGAGACCCATACAAAGAATGACTGCTTCAAGCTCTCAGGATCAAAGTATTATGATAGTGGTATTATCAAAGGGACCACCAGTCTTTATTTAGCAACCACAGCCTCCATGTAATTTAAAGACTTTCCTCCCTGCTCTCAGCTTTCTGATCCTTCTGAAATAAACCACTAGTGCAGAAAAGCAGAGACAGAAGGGCCCCAGAAAATGGCCAATTATCAAGGAGTGGCTTCAGTCATAAGAAACTTGATGTCTCCCCATAAATAGGAATCTGACGATCCTCTGCTTAAGCTAGCTGACTTAGTGCCCAGACTGGATGGTCTCAGAGAGAGATACTACTACTATTTTTACATCAATTTAATTTCAGGAGTCTGCTCATTTCAGGGAAATAAACACTTGATTTATGTGCAGAAAGTGAGATTTGAAAGTGAATCTTAAAGAAACTTGATGCTGTTTTGAAACCTTGCTCACCAGCTTAACTGCTATGTGAGCAAAGAGATGGAGCTGAGGAACCCTACTAGTCTGGGTCCTCGATCTTTAGCATTCTACAACTGGTGAAAGCAGACAGGTTTAGAATAGCCTCAGGAGCCCCAGGTTTTTTAGTAGGTAGGTACATGGCAGAAATGAAGAACAGAATAACGGCGTAAACATATTTCTCATGAAATGCAGATAGATACCCTGACAACAAGCTGGACTTCAGCCTGACAGTCAGTCCATCAGCAGGAGAAAGCAGCAGCCTGTTGTGGTATCACAAAGCTCAGCAGGGCTTGAGATCCAAACCACTACTTTATAATCACTTTTCTGTTGACTTCAAGATGCTCCCCCATTTCAGTTCAATTGTGAGCACAATCAAAAGGAGGCAATTCTGGGATTGTACTATACATCACTACAGGTACATCATGATTGAAGGGTATCCTTTAAAAATCCCTTTTTCTTTAATCACACTTGAAAATTTTCTCTCTTTGCTCAATGAAACCAGATTTATAGTACATTACATTAAAACAAACAAAACAAAGCAAAAAAACCCTAAATCCCAAGCTCTTCCTACATAAGGAAAAGCTTTAATCTCATTGCTGGTGGATAATCTGTAGTGATAAGCAGATGTTACACAACTCAGATACTTTTCCTTCCCATCATCACGTGTACCAGCTGATGGCTGCAGTTCAAAGGTGAGGACAAAAATACCTAAGGAAGGAAGTTCACAGATCAAATCCTTCAGCTTATCTAGCTGAAAGCTTGTCCCCAGAGTGGAGATTTCTGAGTTCAATTCTGAAATAAACACCAGGCCTTTAGCGTGCGTTAATTCTCCATGTGATGTCTGAATCTCTGCTATAGAAAAGCCTTCTGGCACACAGATATCCATTATGCACTCTGTCATTCAACTGAAGCAAGAAATGATTCAGTTTAAACGTCTAAGAATTAATGTCTTTGCTTCCACTGCAGATTCTGCAGATGCAGTGAATAGTTCGGGTCATTATGAATGAAACACCTAGCAGGAGCAGTTGGAAGCCAAGTAACTCCCAGAAAATCCCAAAATATCCAGTCTCTTGATACTTGAGATCTTTCAGGCAGTTAGCATGAGGATCACACCTGCAATATGAGGGACATGCACTGCTACATTGTCATTTGCTGCTCCAGGAAAAGTGAACAAGTCAATTATGTCTGTGAGACAGTGGGTTCTAGGACATCAGATAGTTCAGGGTGTCCCTGTGGTGGGTGACTAGATAACCTTGGAGATCCCTTCCAATCCAAATCATTCTATGTTTCTATGATTCTACACCTTTAACCTCAATAAAAGCAAGTACCAAGATGGAGTGAGTGGAGAAACTTGTCATGAGTCCCTATTGAGTTTCCTCAGTGTAGGAGCCAGGGATCTAGTACGTTATTTTGTCACAGTTTTTCTTCCACTTGACGTCTTAGTATCTTAATATGATGATAGCAAGAAAAGCTTCAAACAAAACAAAGGAAAGATGCTGAGTAGTCTAAGCTGCAGCTCAGTATCAGGAGACACACCTCAAACCCCGTTCCATCACAACTTGCTTGTGGAATGGCAAGGAAAACCCTTCATCCCTCTGAAACTGTTTTCCATCTGTAAACTTGATCTGATACCCTCTCCTATTTCATAGAATTAGTATAGATATAAAAATATTATAAGTTACTCAAAAACACTTGAAATTTTGTTATGTTAGCTCCCAGAATAGGTTTGGTTCCAAATAACTTGATTTTCAAGAAACAAGTGCTTTACAGAAGCTAGCACCTGTTGAACAGTCAAAAATAGAAGCATGCAAAACTCTGTAATGACTTGAAAACTACACTTATCAATGCTGAGTGTGTATGAAATATTTTTCCCTATGTAATTCTGCACATTTCTTTACATACTATATTGGAAAATGTGTTATACACATCCTTATCAGAAATTATGTCTTCTAAAGAACTTTTTTTATATTAGGATTTTTATTTTGTGAGAAAGATTTTTGGACATGCCTTAGTATTTGCAGTCATTAACTTTATGATTGCATAAAAATATACTCAATATTTGTTCAAAAAGTGAAGGCGATCCTAAGGAGAATTAAATTATTTCATATAATTTGACGCTGTCTCCTTTTGTCATTACTCCTTCTGTAGTTCCTTCCTGAACACACGAAGAGTCCACTTTGAGTTTTAAGAAAACTATACTAGATTTACCCTTGCAGATACAATTTTCAAATTGTGAGCCCTCCAAGACTTCTTATAGCACAACCTAGTTTTAGTGAAGAAGGTAACTCTTGGAGAGCTCCCTATGGGGAAGAAGAAGTGGAGGTACAGAACTCCAGAGGACTTCTTATTGGTACTGTTTGACCACAGTAATGTCACTTAAACTAACTTCTGTGACTTCTACATCTAACTAGGTATACAGTTCCTTATTTAGATTGAGACCAAGATTTATAAAAAATGAACAACTTTTTTCTAAATATAGACATAAGATAAAAATAAATGACCTGTTTTTCAATACTAGTTCTGACTTCATACTTCTTAAATTTGGCCAACTTATATGATTAATTTATTGCAGTTTAAGACTGGACTTTCAGCTTCACACATCTTAGCCTTATTTGTCAAAATAAGGAGATTAATATCCCAGTGTCCTGAGTATCTACAGTACCTGAGTTCCTAGCTTCTTCCACAAGACTATAAGAAGTGAAGGTTTGGACTTGCAGTTGGACCCAAGCTGAAGAGCCCAGACCTGTAAGGCTGTGGGATGTGTTGTGTGTGCCTGTGTGACATTACAACGCTAACATAAATCTCACTCGCTGCCACTGGAGTGAAGTAAATCACAAAGTATCACAGAATCACAGAATCCTAGGAGTTGGAAGGGACTTCTGGAGATTATCCCTAGAGTATGTTGCACAGGATTGTGCCGACAAGTATCTTCAGAAAAGTAGACTCCACAACCTCTTGGGACAACCTGTTTCAGTGCTCTGTCACCCTCACAGTAAAGAAGCTTTTACTCATGTTTGTATGGAGGTTTCTATGTTCCAGTTTGTGTCTGTTGCCTCTTGTCCTGTTTCTGGGTACTCACTGGAAAGAGGCTAGCCCCATCCTTTTGATTCCCATGCTTTAGATGTTTATAAGTGTTGATAAAATCCCACTCAGTCTTTTCCAGGCTGAACAGTCCCAGTTCTCTCAGCCTTTTATTGTAAGGGAAAGCTCTCAATATCTTTGCAGCCCTCCACTAGACACTCTCTAATACTTCCTCATCTTTCTTGAACTGGAGAGCGTAGAACTGGCCCCTGTACTCTTGATGTGGCCCCACCAAACCACAGTAGGAGAACCTCCCTTGACCAGCTGGCCACACTCTTTTTAATGCACCCCAGGATAACGCTGACTTTTTTGGCCACAAGAGCACACTGCTAGCTCATGGCCAGTCTGTTGTCCACCATCATCTCCTCCTTGCATTTTATGTCCACAAAGATAACAGTATGAGCAGAACTTGCAGAGACAAGGAGATTGAGATCTTTTGCTGCCAGTTTTTCTTGATTTTGAGCTTGGCACTATAAAAACTGGAGAAATGAAACTAACTGCTACAGAAGAAGCTCCTGTATGGGAATTAATTTGATATCTTACCCTTTCGTACTGATAACAGAGGCCAGCACCTTGGAGACAATGAAAGCAGCTCTGCAATCATTTGAACTGCCTCTTCTCTGGATGCCACTCATCCACTGCACTCAGAAATGCTCTGGGAGACAAGCATCTATTTCTCAGCTCTCTTTTGTAATGCTGCACAGGACAAGAATGGAATGGAATTGAATGGAATGGAAGAGAGAAGAGAAAGGAGAAAGGAGAAGGGAAGAGAAGGAGAAGAATAGTCCTGTTTTCTGAAAAGGAGGTGTTAGTTAGGGCATGCTTCCAGTGGGAATTTTTAGGTCCATTCTCATCAAACCAGAGGAAGTAGAAAAGGCTTTGAGCAGGCAGTTGTGCACTAATTGTCTAGGGCTCCTTCAATAGGAATGGAAGATGATCAGTTTGCACCATCTGAAAACAAGTACCTCAGAAGTTCTTCAGATAATGGTATTAGTCATCTGTCAACAGATCCTGTCCTACTTCAGTGACTTTGTGGCTCCAGTAACCACAGGAGAAATACAGAGGTAAAGAAGAGGAAATGCAGACCAGGGAGCTTGCAGCAGAGCCTGTGAAGTATATCTCATCTCTTTAGGACATGCCCTGAATATTTTTTTCTACCTATTGGGATGATTTTCATACCCACATTCTGTATCTATTACTCATTTAATATTGTCACTTCACAAATACATTCTTCAAACGTTCCTATTAAGCTGTAGGTAGCATTTAGTGTTCTACCAGTAGCAATGTTGCAGTAGAATTACCTGCTAGTCCTTTTAATCCACTGATGCTTTGACAGCAGGTGTATTACAAATAGAGCTTCTTTGTACAAAATGATTAAGCATGACCTGAAAGTCCACAGCTTTCCAGTTCCCTGAAAACTTACAATTTCCTTCTTGAATGCTGTAGCATTTAAGGCCAGAAGAGTCAATGGCAGTCCATCCTCTCATCCATTAATGGCGCTGTTAAAAGATTTTGATGCCACTTCTTTTATCCTCAAACCTATTATCTGACAGTTCTCCTTTTCTCTTTTCAAATAGGGGTGCAGTGGGCAGGCAGGGGACATAGGAACTGTTACTGCTTTTTGTACAGACTTGCTCCACAGCAATAGTCAAGTCACTGAACATCTCTGTGCCTTGCAATCAAGGGATGCCCTTTAGATGTTTCACAATTGGGAGTTTGTTAAACCTGCTGAGTTGCTCAAGAAAATCACTGTAACCTCTTCCATCTTAAATTTACCTCTAGCTTCAACAAGACTAACTCTTTGCTTCATTCCGTATTACCCAGCGCACCAAAAGTTCAGCAGTGTTATTTAGCTACTGTGCTGTGCTCTGGGAAGGGCTGCATTTCAATGACATGCAGATCCCTGCACCATTTGGAGACCGCTGTAGGACCTTCCAGATGGTAGGCAGAATGCATTAATCTGTGTCATGAAAATTTAATTCATATGAAGGTAATAAATTGTTTATGTATAAAATAGGCAGGACTAATACATTAGCATGCAGGATTGAATCGCACCAGGGTGCAGGCACACACAGCTCACAGTGAACTCAGTTTTTTTGGCTGCTAGAACAAGGAGCAATTGAGCAGAATTATTAAGTGCAGACATGCTATTTGGATAGAATATGCCAACACGCTAGCTACTGCACTGCTAAAACAACCTGCCCCTCTCCATAGTAAATCTAGTTCAATCATAAGAAAACAGCCATGATTTAAGAGTGAGAAAAAAAACCACCGTGTAACAGCATGGGCTTGCTGCTACATTTGCATTGACGTCAGAGCAAACAAGATTAAATGAAAGCAAGCACAGCTACAGAAATGTGACCTTAAATACAGTCCCAGAGTTGCAGATATTGCCAAAATCTATGCTGCAACCCCACCTTGTCTGCTGAAATAGCCCCAGAGATAATGTCTTCAAGAAGCAAATGAAGATCCCTGTGGCAGCTTGGCACAGTGGGAACTTCACTCACCTTTGAGGAAAGGGCATATTGCCATGGAAGGGAGTCAACATGTGTCAGAAAGGGTCACAGTCCTGTTGCTATGACCCTACACAGAGAATCACTGAGGCTGGCAGAATCTGCAGTGACCTCTTAGATTCCATTAGCTGTGCTGGGGCTGCTTCAGCCACCACCTTATCCAGGATTACAAAAAAGACAAAAAAAAGGCTTGATCTCATTTTCCCGGTTACTCACTTTTCTTTGCTCATTGAAACCCTGACCCTTCTGAGATCCAGACTCAGAAAGACCAGGCCACATTGATAACCAGGCCATTGGGAACAAAGACTAATGGCACCTTCAAATAGCTAGGAACAATTGCAGCTAAAAATCTGTTACCATAGGAGCAAAGCCCATTCAAGTCTACCCATTCATGTCTACCCATTCAAATGCAGCATGATTAGATGTTGACATTGCCAAAATCTGTAGTGTTCACTGAACAAAAAACAAAGGAAAAAAAAGACACGAGCAAGAAGAAATTTCTCCAGCAAGAGAACATCACTCCAAAACTAAAAAAATAAAAAATAAAGCAGACCAAATACCAAATATAATCATAGCATCATGGAATCATTTGAGTTGGAAGGGACCTTTAAAGATCATCTAGTCCAACTCCCCTGCAATGAACAGGGACACCTACAGATAGATTATGTTGCTCAGATAGATAATGATCCCAAACTTCCCAGAAATTGTGACTTAAACTGAATGAACATATTTCACTTGACTTAAAGGATGACTACATTAGCTGCCAGACATAATTTAAACCTTTCAAAACCAGTCTGAGCTGGGGTGAAAATGATATAAGGACTTAACCGGATCTCAGTGTAGGGAATTATTTCACTTTATACGTACCGTAAAAAAGATTTTACCTTCAACATTTGTAGATGTCCCCCTGTTCAACTAGAATCAATCGGGATAGCAATTTCAGACTGTGTCTGGAAAAAATAATCCAAGCACAAAGATACCTCTTCATTCATGTTTGTGTATAGAGGAGATGTTTTGGAATGTTTAAAGCGTATTGAGAGAGCTATAGCAGACAAGTCACACTATAATACCTCTGCTAATCAATTTGTCTCAGCTAAAGAAATCTTTAGAAAGTTTCATTGTGAATTACTGAGAATTAAATTCTTATCCAAGTGGCACACTTGGGATTCCAACAAGTTGCTCCTGCTGTACACTCACAGTATGAGGACAAGCATTGTGCTGAGATGCTAAAATCCCCTTCAGAATTTTTGTGACATACAGAGCTCATGGGAGCTTCATGTCCTTCTCCTGTTGTTTCAGGCTATGCATTAAGCCAATATTTCTTTGTAGGGCAGGAGCAGATTTCAGCATCCTCTATCATTTTCTGATCTCCTTATGTAGAAAGGTGGATTTTTTACCCATGCAGCTTTTTGGGTGCAAAGTCCTCTGAGGAGATATGTTGCTCTGGTAGTGGTTGGTTCAATAAACAAGAGCATATCTCTAATAAAACCATACGAAGCGATTTTCCTGTATCCTTAGGAGCTCAAGAAGCTCAGCACTATTATGTTACTGAGCTTATTACTAAGAGGTCATTTAAGGGTTGATGAATTCTCCACTGCATTTCTTCTGACCTCTCTTTGATATACAGAACAGTAATGTCACAACAGACCCTGTTTTAAGATCTTGGCATAACTCTCTGAAGCAGAACTTGCTTTTGCTGCCCACATGTGTCACTGGTGGTATCATGTAGACACAATGCAATTTGTACCACTGAATATCCATGAAGCAGCAATTATTATTTCTTCTGACCTGTGAGGTATGAGATCTTAGCACTTCATGGTGGCTTGTGCTTTTTTGTATGTTCTAGTCTGTCAGCCAAGAGTCACTTTTTTTTTCAGCAATTAGGAGATGAACCCACTTCCTCAGGATAGATAAGATTTACTTTGCTTTTACCCTTTGCTTTACTCTGACTCTCTGATCATCTCTTAGATGAGAGACAACTGCTTTGAAAACAGACAAAAGCCCCATTACAGCTGTAGCTCTGGTTCCATCCTCTACATCTTGACTTACAAGAAATGTACAGTCACTGGGAGAAGGAAGACCTATTTTGCCAGTCCTGGGGCACCAGAGTTCTTCATGGTTCAGTGATGATGCCAATGAAGATTACACTCTTAATTGCCAATGCACACTTGAGTTCAAATTTGCTTGTAAGAGGGAGCTGCATTCCTTTTAATGTGGACTTTTGGCATTTGCTCCTGCCTGCCAGCTTCCTGGGAATTGTGAGGCCTTTACTCACCTCCCTATTTATTAATTTTTTTTAACTTCCTCAAATTGTTTTGCACTTAGGAGTTAGGATGGAAAAGAAAATAGATTTTGTCCTGAGAATTAAACAAATTTCACCACAAGTAACTGAAGCCTGTATGAATAGCAGCTTCAGGAAATCACAGAGTCACAGAATCAAGGAATCATAGGGGTGGGAAGGAACCTCTGGAGATACCTAACCCAAACTTCCTGGTGAAGCAGGTTCCCTAGAGTACATTGCACAGGAAAATGTCCAGGTGGTTTTTGAATATCTCCAGACAAGGAGACTCAACAATCTCTCAGGGCAGCCTGATCCAGTGCTCTGTCACTCCCCCGGTATAGAAGCTTTTCCTCATGTTCATGTGGAACTTCCTACCTTCCAGTTTGTGCCTGTTTCACCATTTGTTCTGTTGTTGAACACCACTGAAAAGAGTCTGACTTCATCCATCCACTTGACTCCCACCCCTTAGAAATATCTCATTGGTGAGATCCCCTCTCATTCTTCTCTTCTCCAAGCTGAACAGTCCCAGATCTCTCGCTTTCTTCATAAGGGAAATGCTCCACCCCCCTCATCATTTTTGTGGCCCTCCTGGACTCTCTGCAGAAATTCCCTGTCTTTCTTGAGCTGAGGAGCCCAGCAATCCAGATGTGGAGTCACCAGGGCAGATTAGAGTGGGAGGATCACCTCCCTCGATCTGCTGACCATGCTCTTTTTAATGCACCCCAGGATAAAACTGGCCTTCTTGGCCACAAGGGCACACTGCTGGCTAATGGTCAGATGTTGCTTCTTGGTGACTTCACAAGCTCTTCTGACACATGACTAGCTGGGCACGGACATAACTCCAGCTCTTTTGTAGAAGATGGCCTGCAGCTAGGGACGATGTGTCACAAACTTCTCCAGTATGCTCCATTCTCCACGCCACCAGTCAATTCATCGTATTATCGAACACCTTCCTAATACACGGTTATTCTGCACTGCAGTGTGAAGCACAGTGCTCAGAAATCATGAGCTCACTGGGAATCTTTCCATTCACTTTGGTTGGTTAATTCAACAAAATCCTTACTGTCACCAGAAGGTAAAATGTATGTGGCAACACACACACAGGAAAATCCCTACAGGTCCTAGAAGTCTATGATCCTAAACTCCAAAAAACCTCCAAGGCTCTTCTCTACGAGCCTCTTCAGATCTGTAAATTCACCTTGTGGCAGGAATTTAGATCAACCTTTTTAAAAGATTCTATCAGCAATATTTGCTTCTTCCACACCTGGAGGGAAATGTTACAGAGGTTGGACTTTCCCAAATTGCTGCTTATGCAACATGTTCCATGATCTGACAGAAATACTTTTATTTATGTCAATTCTTCAAAACGTATTTCTTATCCATCCTCAGCTTACTGAGTGATCCAGTACAGGCACTCACAATAAACTGTCTTCCTCCTCCTCTCCATTTTTTTGAAAATCCACCACGATGCCTACCTGCCCTGTTCTTCATGTATTTTCAGCTTCCCACTGATATCCCCCTGAGCACTGGGCAAGCCTTGTGGCTAAGGATCCAGTGGTCCATCAAATCTCCTTGCAAGTGGAAAAGGGTGAACACAGAGTTTTTCTCCTTTCTAAATTTCATGGAAGGCTTCAAAATCAGTTGCTTGTAGAGTCTTGCATTCCTCCATCTGGAAAAGCAGTGACTTTTCCACGTTAAGTAGAATTGCACACTTGATATCAGTAGAATTGGTCTCTGGTCTCTGTCAAAAGCACCTTTGACAATTTTATGTTTGGCATAAAGAACTCCCACCACTAATTTAGTTTTTCAAAAACCCCAGACCACCCGGATGCTTGCTCTTAGCATGCTATAACCATCTGCTAGTCTCCTCAAAATCCTGCTCTGTCTCACCAGAGTTTACTGATCCTTGCAATTCACTCATGAAGGAGACAGTTTCTCTCCCCACATCAGATTTGGAAAGACTTTTTTCTCTGGCAAGGGATGCAGTTGCCTTAGCCATCAGATCAGTGTGTCTTGGGAATTCCAAATCTTTGTCCACTTTACTTATTCCATTTCATCAGCCTACTGCCTTACCTTGTCAGAATGCTTAGAAAGGCAAATCCTATCAGACCATAATAGGGAGGGAAGTTAAAGCTATTAGTACATAGCACTTGCTTAACAGGTCAGGGGTCATAAGAGGAGCTCTCTCATCAGCTTCAGCTTCATTTTATTTATTTTCTCAATATCTGGAATAATAACAGTCTGGAGAAGAGGAGGCTCAGGAGAGACTTAATTGCTCTCTATAACTACCTGAAGGGGGGTTATAGTGAGATGGGTGTCAGCCTCTTCTCTCATGTAACTAGTGATAGAACAAGAGGGAATGGCTTCAAGTTGCACCAGTGGAGATTCAGACTGGATGTTAGGAAATACTTCTTCTCCAAAAGAGTGGTCAGTCACTGGAATGGGCTGCCCAGGGAGGTGGTGGAGTCACTGACCCTGGTAATGTTCAAGGAACATTTAGACTTTGTGTTGAGGAGCCTGGTTTAGTAAGAACAGCTGGTGATAGATGGATGGTTGGACTGGATGGTTTTGTAGGTCTTTTCCAGCATTGGCGATTATATGATTCTATGATATCAGCTCCTCCAGAGGATTTTAGGTGTTGATGTGGTATCCATTAAGTAACCAAGAAAGGTAGATAAAAGCACAAGTATGGGTGAGCAGTCATTGCAGGGCCTTGACTGTGGAGAAGCAGTGGGTGCTGGTTCCCCATTTCTAGGAACATCTTTAGGGGAAGGGTTTCACATTAAATGAAATTATCTGCTGGCTATCCTTCCCATCAGTTTTGCTTCCAACAGAAAAAAAATATTGAGTCATGGAAAAACCTAGAATGACTCAGGAAGGCACATCACACCTACTAAAAAGAAGCTTCACTGAAGTAAGTGATGGAGTCACCATCCCTAGAGGTTTTCAAGAAACCTGTAGATGTGCAGTGAGAGACACAGTTTAGTGGGCATGGTAGTGATGGGTCAACAGTTGGACATAGTGATCTTTTCCAACCTTAATGATTCTATAATTCTATGATTCTAAGTTTTCATTAAGCTCTAGTCAGGTATCAGCAAGAAGAGTCCTAGTCCTAGTTCTGCCCCCTCCACAGCCCTGCTCAATATTCCTAGTTAGATTCCTCATTTAAATACTAAATTGATAGAGTGTTTTCCATCATTATTGTCATTAATTACCTTGATAATCTGTCTCCTTAAATGGTTTACTTCAGATCTGAATTATTACTCATTTCCCATCCTGCCCAAGTCACCATACTGTCTATACACAACATTTGGCAACTGGATGCTATGCACATTTTTTCTTGGATAGGACAATTAATAGCACATATGTTTCATCACCCTCCATGAACCTCCTGCTCAGGGTTGTTTTTGAGCATTCCCAAACAGGGCAAAGGAATTAAAGAGGATACAAAAAAGGTATTGGCATCGTTTGTGTCAATCTTTGTCCATTTCAGAGCAATGAATAGAACCTTGTGTATTGGAGACATGCATAAGCTATATGGTGAATATTCAGGGCTTTTACTTACTCTTGGGCTTTCAGATCAAAATTGGGCTTAAGCTGTGCATGTGAGTTTTAAATAATGACAAATCAAGTCCTCCTGGTGTGCTGCAAGCCATTTATTACAGTCTCTCACTGCAATCTCTCATTGCAGTTTCCAGAAAATTGTAAGGAATCAACAGAAATCTCAGCTCAACCAAGTGCTCTTTCTCAGGAGAAAATTAAAACCACCTACTCTTAGTATCATTCCCACATGGAAAGAGGACTAAATAAACATCCCCATAGCTTAAAAGGTAGCATCAAATCATCCTGTCATAAACCCAGGATAACGATTGGAATGTGTGTGTTCCTCTTGTTTAATGTTCTCTTGTTTCTGTCAGAGACTCGTGAGGAAATGTTCTCAGAACACTGCTGACATTTCTATGCTGTGACAGCAGCAGCAAAGTTGGCCTCATGATGTGACTGAGGCACAACCAGTCTGCTCTGGACTCATCCAAGAAGCCATACAATACCCCACACCTGCAAAGCAACCAGTATACACAGCATGGTCCTGAAGATTTCTTCATCCTAACGAGCTATAAAGAGTTTGCATTGCTTGGGAAACGAATGTGCCCTGCACTTTCAGCATCATACCTCTTGCCTTTCCATATTTTTGTGTGCAGTTCCAGCATTTTATAGCACCAGTGTGTTAGGAAAGCAGCATGACTAGCATCTCTAATAGCGGAACAGAAATGTCAGCTTTCTCCCCATTTCTCCAACAGGCATCTGAAGCGCTTTCTTCGTTTGAAAAACTACCCACTAAGAACTAAGCTTACAAATTCCTTGTACCTGATATCCTTCCTTTGGGCCTTTCCCCATTTAGATGCTTTCATACATAGGATTAAGACCAGAAGTCTCTTCTGTTTCCCATTAACTGCCTTGTTCAGTCCTTGGATCTCAGGATCTCCTTAGGGAAATTAAGCAAATCAGGCTTAAAATTCTCCTGGAACCTTTCCCCAGAAGTGAAAAGGTGATGGTGGCTGTTATTAGTATCTTGGCTTTAGAGCTCCTTATGTGACTGGATAAACGAGTCTATTTTAGTAGTAGCGGTTTTCTAATCTTTCAGAAGACACTAGGGATTTCAACAGAGAAGGCAAATTTTTCATGGAAAGCTATAAACATGCTTTACGTATGTAATTTACAGAATTCTAAGAAATGTAGTAAGAAGGGATGTAAAAAGGTTTTACTGCTATCAGATAAAAATTACATCTACTTTTGTAGAGGTCTCCAGGGTTTTGCACCCATCCTGCATGACTGAACAGGAGGAATAGATATTGTTGAAGATGCAGCAAAGGTGGAGGGAAATGTTGCAGTTTCATTCACACCTACAGGTCTTTTCCTGTAAAGATGAGTGTAAATGGTGCTTCAGAGAAAGACACCAAAGGTGGAAGTGGTGCTTGCAGATGAGACTAGACATTCCATTTCAAACTGCGTGAAACTGCCGACCTGCTAGCAATGGCTAGAATAACTGAGACTGCAAGCTTATCTGGAATCTTTTGCCAGCCTTATTTTCAATATTCGCATGCTCATAAGATCATTGATTCTTGTTTACAACCCCTGTTAAATATCTTGAAATACACGTCTTCTAGAAATTGTTCTGTTTTGGCCATTCTTTTAAATAAATGCTTCCATGAGGAAAGATTTTGAGCCAGTTCTTGCTGAATAGTTCATTGTTTCTAATCTCTCCATTGCCATTACTATGGCAATCAAGTACCTGTGCAAAGCCTCCACCAGAAAATATCTTTTTTGTATTTGATTAGCTCCCATATTCAATCTTATTAATAGTCTCATTCCACCTATGCTCTGCGTTGATTCCTCTATTTGGCATTAGCTCATGGCTTGTCTCAGCTTCCTCAGAGCAACATTTTCAAAGGTAAAAATTTCTATCCATTTCCCTCAGCAGACCCCTGTACAACCAAAAAGAAGCCAACAGCTCCCTTACTTACCAGCCGGCCTGGCAGTTCTTGCTTTGCTCGTTGTTTTATCATTCTTCAGAAGGGTCTCCTCCTGCCAGTGAGATGTGGTTACTCCGTGCTGTTCTGGCAGTGCTTGTGGGGAAGAGGTGCTTTGCTTACTCAGGAGGACTGAAAGGCTTAAAAACCCCACAGAGAGATAAGAAGTGGGAGATTAGTGTCAACGTTCCTGTGGTCACGTAGGGAGATGTATCCTGAGCAGATTCCATGCACTGAAAAAAAACCAACATAATCCAATCCAAATGCGTTATATTCTTGCTCCATTACAGAGCAATGTTTTTACTTCATCTTAAGTATTCATCTTTAAATGAGTTACCTTTCTCTTACTATGCACTTCTTCATCCTTCCATTCTTTTTCCATTTTCCTATGTGCCATACTTGTCCTTTATGTTCTCTTTGCTCTTCTCACTACTGCATATGGCCCTAGAATCCTCAAATCATGCCTGGCCCAAAATCAAGGTGATGATTCCTAAAACAACGCCCTCAACTCTGTGTTTCAGCATCTGAGTAGAAATTATCTGATTGCTAGCAGTATCAGTGATGGGCTTTCTGGGTATACTGAGTTCCTGAAAGCCCTGTCATTTATATTAAATCCAAATCCTAGTGTATAGTAAACTGCATAAGAGCAAGAAAGACTAGTAGCCCACAGTGAGGTATGTGAAGCAAGAAGCATTTCAAGCCATGTCAGCCCTTGGATGCACTAAATCTGTACATTCACTTCACAGAGCAGAAGATTCTCGTTAAGTTTCAGTCACATTGGAGGTCTTAACAACAGTCCTAAGCCTTGTCCATTGAGACCAATCCCAGCTATATGCCCAATGGGAAAAATAAGGAATTGAGAAATTGAAGCCAAGAGACAGCCCAGCCTACCAGATATGGGAGATGGTGACAGTGCAGGTATGGCTAAATTAGTGCCGTCAGCAGATTACCAACCACTGAACAATAGAAGAGTTGGATACCTTGAAAGTGCTAAGTGAAACGTGGGGAGAGGAGAAAAGATTTATGCCGTGTTTCCACTGTGACACCAAAGCTGCTGTCTTAAGCTAAAGCCAGCAACTTCTTAGGATCTGGCTTCCTCTGATTGCATCCTAGGAACAGTTTGTCCATGCCAGCAGCCCTTTTGGAGGCACTTGGTGAGAATGTAGTGTGTGAGACCTCACTGTTAACTGGTAGCACTCTGCATAGCAGAATGAGCATCTGAGTTTAGGCTTGTTCCTTCCAGCAAGTTCTTAAATCAGCAACAACATGATGTAATTTTTTACTGTTTATTTGGAGCTGCTTAGCTGCCATGCTGTCTCACTTATGCCTATCCCTATTTCAATGTCTTCATGTGTCCCACCATCTGCAATTTTTGCTTGTCTCTAATATAGACCCCTGGTGAAGCCATCAGAATTATGTGACTCTGGTCCACGCAATGTAGCACCCACAAGTCTTTTTTTTTTTTCAAGAGAAAAGCCTCATTTCCACACTTCTTCATTTTTTCCACTGATTCTTGATTGGAGAAGACGCAGATGTTTCCCATTTGGCCATTGCCTCCCTACACATCCACTGACAGATGCCTGGCAACATCAGTACTTATTTTCAGCCTCTCATCAGATGCACTGATGAATGTCATGTTTGCAGCCCTGTTGTCTTTGATGTTTTTCTAAGCCATTCTATTGTGGAAAGCAAAGCTATTCACAATTTTGATTGTTGTGCAGTAGCCATAGAGTGGTTCCTGAGCCTATTTATATTTCATTTCTGTCTTGAACAGCAAGAGGGTTGGAGCTTTTATCAGAGCCAGCAGGAACAGATCAATTCAGTTCCAGGCATCCAGGGAAGAAACAGAAGAACTTCAGAAAGATACTGGAATTTAATCAGGCAAAATCTATATGAAAGAATAGAAACATACTTAGATATGTTCTTGTATACTGCAGCCAGTGTACCTGTTGCACATCATATCTCTCTGATAATAAAGTGCATAGCCTGCAGAAGAAGGCAACTGCATGCAAACTACCTCCTTTCCATGGTTCCTGGAAGTTCCTAAGTACCAATCTGTGCCCAGGAACTATCTGGGAAGTTGCTAGTTGTCATGGACTGAAAGCACATCAGGGAGCATTCCAGCACTTCAGTAGCACAAACTGTGTGCTAGTGTCCCAGAGTATTCCCTGATGCTGCTGAATTGACTAGAGCAAGATATATCCTCAGAAAGTCTGAAAATGGCAATGAAAAAATCACAGTTCTCAAACTTGTAAACAGATAATGAAGGACATGGAGGGAACAGAGGAAGATGGTCTTTTCCAGTGACAGCAGGAAGGTTAATTGCAGCCATTTGGGCAGCCAAGGTGCCTTCTAGTTCCCTGGCTCTGATGGACCATGTTTCCAACCCCTTGAGCTTTGCTCTTTTCTTGCAACCAATGTATTCTGCTTTGATTTTTTATCCTGACAGAGCTGGATGACTCATGTTAATCCTATGAAACACAGTCCTGATCCAGTCCTACTTTTAATGAAGTGCCAATACTTCTGAAGAGTCCTGGGAATTTGCTCTCCCAAAAGGACTGGAATGATTCCCCATAGAATCATAGAATGGCTTGTGTTGGAAGAGACCTCAACGATCATCTTGTTTCAACTCCCTTGCCATGGACAAAGTTGCCAACCATTAAATCAGGCACTACATCAGGTTGCCCAGGACTACATCTAACCTGGCCTTGAATACCTCCAGGGATGGGGCATCCACAGCCTCTCTGAGCAGCCTGTGCCAGTGCCTCGCCATATAGAGCAGCATCTCACATATAAGGCAATGCTAATAGTGATTAGGATAGATCCTTGCAGATGGTAATGGGTTATGTCTGAAAAGATTCAGTAATCCTGTTGTCTCTTAAAAAAATAACAAACCAAAACATGATAAAAAGAGGAATTAAAACTTTTCCAGAACATAAAAATATAAACTCTTTGTTTGGCTGTAAACATGAATATGTGAGCTAAACACAGCACTATAGGAGTTAGTTGTTTAAATTAGTTACACCTCTACTTTAGGACTTTCTATTGACTGTGCCAGTATCCATTCCACAGTTAACATGGTCCATAGGACTAGTCTTTCAACTCCCATGAAAATGGGCTATTGATCTTTTTTTCATTTAAAATACCTTTCTATCTCTGATGTATTTTGCTGCTGTTTGTCTGAAGTCCACTGAGTCGCACTGGAATGAACAGAGAAGAGATATGTGCTTTTTGTTTGCCCTAGAATTGCTTGGGCTGGGAGATTTCAATAGTAAAAAGAAGGAAATGCCTAAACCTTTTTTTTAATTACTTGTTCTTTGTAATGAAAGCAGTTCATGGGGGTAAAGTAGCTTGTGAGTCAACATTATGTTTAAAATCTTCCTAAATCAGAGCACGGAATGGACTTTCTGGCTTAGGAGCCAAATAAAAAGTATTGGTATGTGCCAATAGATCATCAAGACCTTTGTGGAACTCCAGCTTGTGTAAATTGACCGGAATCTATTTAAAGACCAAGAAGTATCCAAAAATGGCAGCCAACCTCTTCAAAGCAGTGCATAGGATTCCTGAAGGATCTCCTTAACTCAAGTGTTTCAGAAGTATCAGTTGTAGCCCACTTCCCCATGAACCAAAAGTCCATGAGCTCTCTCTTAAATACTACAGTGTGCACATACAGAAACAGTAGTACAGTCATGCTTAAGTTTATCATGCCAATGCCCCTTCTGACTTTTCACCTGTCTTCAAAGAAAATCAGAAATTCCCTCAAGCACAGTTCTCAAAAATAGTCTGTGAGGGGGAAAAAAAAAGTGTCTGTTGAGAGAAGATACAAGGAAAAAAAGAGGATTTGGTTTTTGAAAAGAAATAATATACAAAATCTTGTTCTTTAGTATTAATGAATAATAAAGGAAAAGGAAAAGTGACACTGCGGTCTGAAATATAATGGAGATGAAAGATAATCAGCTTATGGGTTGCTTTCATACAATAAATAAAATCATGCACAGTTTTCAGAGACACCTTCAGATCTCACTGTCTTCGAACAACATCCTCTTTGTAAGCAGATGCTCATCCAAGCAGATGTGCATTATTTTCTGTGTTCTCTTATGCATCACTGTAGACACCGGGGATAAATTCAGTCAGAGCCCTCTATTCTTATGAAGATGATAAATGATTTTAACTGCATCCACTGCAGGCAATTTGCTGAATTACAGACTAGTTACAGTTTGTATACAGGAAGGCCAGGTGACCTCTTACACTTAGAGGTGTCCAAGAATAAAAATATGCATGCATAACCCAAATTAATACATTAAAGTTTCACTTTTTAAAAAATCTTGATTTTTTTTTCCCCTTTTTCTTTGGTACTACACTCATTCTTCCAGTGTCTGACTGTATCCTGCAGCTGATCCATTCCTCAAGAAGAGATGAGGATGGGTTGTTATGAGTTGTCTGAATCATGACATATCTGCCATGTGCAGTGTGATGTTTGTGATGAGGATTTCTGCATCCTCTCTTCTCAAACTGATGTAGGCCACAGATATTTGACTGCTAGATTGCTGCAGTCATAGCAAAAGAGTTAAAATCAGCTCAGCTTAGGCAAGCAATGGCAAATCCTCAGTGTGGACTGACTCAGCCTTGACTGTCAGATCAAGGCAAATATTGTGACCTTTAAGTAGTGATAGCAGAGATCATAGCTACTGGGCTACAAAGCTTTACTTTGATACATATGGCAAGACTTCAATCCCAAAACCTTCTCAGCCAGATCTAGAAGGAGACACTTGGGATGCTGCCACAGGCAGCTCTTAACCATCTGATTAGAGCTGATGTTTCCCACCTCATTTATCATCCCAGCTGTTTTTCCAAACCTCCCCAGGGTTCACATCACAGCTGGCTGCTCCTTGGCTGCTCTTCTGCTGCTTGAGCCTTTTTCTCTACCACGTATCTCTCCCAGCCACTGGATCAGCATGAGGTTTTTAACATCTCCACGCTTTCCAAGTGTCTGACTGTAGTCTTCAATCACTGCTAAAGACCACCTCTAGCATCCCAGACTAATTATAAGGTTTGCAGCGCTTAAAAATGTTGCCAGAATTTTATTCTACCCTGTTGTGCTTCCTACTACTTTTAGCACTATTTTCAGCTTTTTCTGTAATAAACCTGCACACATTGTAATACAGTCCTGTGATTTGTCCTCCATTTCTTTGTATCAAAAAGCAATAACTTTCTGTCTATTTCAAACCCAATAAGGCATCAAACCCCTTTTTAACTAACTTCAGTCTTTAAACGATCACAGACTGCTATAAAGCAGGCACTGCATTTTTCATTAGTTGATTACAGTTGTACTAAAAAAATGGAATCATTATGCAAAATAGCTCCTGAAGCCTTTGACCAAGAACACCCTCACTGAACAGGAAGGATAATTAAATATCTTTGGCTCACTAAGTGCACATGAATTGAAGCTGACCAAAAATCAACTTCATTTTCCTCAGCCTATTAATGTCTTGGTGTTTATCTTTACAAACTGTGGAATCACAGGAATTCCCAATTTGGAAGGGACCCACAAGAGTCATGGAAGGGACCCACAAGGATTCCAACTCCTGGCTTCACACAAGACCAACCAGCCAAAATAGGAAACCTGAATCCAACGGTGTTGTCCAAAATCTCCTTGAACTCTGTCAGCTTGAGACCATGCCCACTGTCCTGGGCAGCCTGTTCCATGCCCATTGCCCTCTGGTGAAGAACTTCTCCTAACAAGCAGCTGGACCCTCCCCTGACACAGCTCCATTCCATTTCCATCTGTGTAATGACTGATAAAGCCTCTGACATAACGTCACTGTTTTTCTTCTGTTGAGATGTAACTTCTGTCAGTCTAATATTTCAGTTTCCTAACACAGTTCCAGATATCTCCCTCCTTGCCCTAGAGGAATATTGCTTTTTTTTGCAGTCTTAGTGCCTGCAGGACTCTCTGATGCCTGATACAGTTCCTATAAAATACTCAGGAGATGAACTTATCTCCCTAGACTGTATACCTTCTACAGCATTACTTATAACTGATACATAGTGATGTCTCATTTTAGCTTTGACAGTTTCTTCTCCCATGGCCTCACAAGGCTACATCACTTGCTGTGTTTAGGTAAAGCAAAAGACTGTAAATACGACCATTCCTCTGTTTAAAGTGTTACCATGTCATCTTCTGAAAATATTAGTTGATGCTGATGATCTGTAATGCTGATATTTTTGCTATCATACTCAAGATAAGTGATTGGAAGAGGAAGAATATCTATGTTCTTATTAACTAAAACTGCTAGCAAACATAAATATGTGTTCAATTATACTCAGACTTTCTCCTGTTTTCTGGAATGTATCAGTTTCAGCTGACCATCGTGCTTCTCAATGCCCATTCAGGGCACATAGGAATGAAACTATATTCTCATCCTCTTTTATTTGTTTGTTTTTTCCTAATACTGTCTTAGACACATTTTCCATGGCAGTAATAACTAGCTGGAGTCATTATCCCTAACCTTTTGTTTAGAGTTGGAGTATCTGGGTATCTTCATTACATCTGTCTGATTTTTGGTCAGATCCAGCTGAACAAGCATAATCAGTATATTGCATGTTCTGCGAGCAAAATATTTTTATTCAAATTAACTGCTTCTTGGGCCTGACAACCAAACATTCATGTTCTTGATCATGTCCTTTTACTGCACTAGAAAGGCTTGGTTTACATCCAGATGAGCAGGAGATGGCTTCTCAGCATGAAACCTGAAGGCCTTTGAAAATGCATGTTGCAGCTTTTTCGTTCTCACTATCTCATGAAGGGCTGTCTTATGAGTCTAGGGCTTTACTCAGTGTGTTTATGTTTTTCACATTTTCACTGTTTACTGTAGTTTCATTTATTTTATTTTTTTTTATGCCTATCTTTTCTCACGGTGATTACCTTCTTGACCAATCTACTTCTTCCTGTCTCTTGTTTCCTTCAGGCTGATTCCCTGTATTTCTCATAACTTGTTTTTTTGTATTGCTTAGGCAAAAGATCTGAAGTCTGATCAGTGACCAGCTCAATGTTGTTACTACAAAATTTGCAAAAGACTTTTCTATAGTATTCCAGGGTGTCCAGGTTGATCACCAAATGATCCAGCCATAGACAAACAAGGAGTTCTTGGCATCACCTGTCTCTGAGCTCTCCTGCTCTGATTCCACTCAAAACTCTGCTGTCTAAGGAGATAAGTAGGTTGCTTTAGAAATAATGCCTCTTATATGTTTCCATGGAAACCACAACAGATACAAAGAGCAAAATAACACTGATAGAACAAACTCTCAGCTACAAAATACTATTTTTCATCATGTTTCCACCATCAGCCTATTTGCACAGATGGGCTGAGCCAGGTACTGTTCATTTTGTGGTGACATCTGTGCATGGCTGTCCAAAACTTGGCTTCTCTGTCACATCACTGTCAACTCTTCTGAACCCCACCACCTCACTATGCTGACATCCACTGTTTGGTCTCCAGAAACTTTCAGTAAATGCTGATTATGTCAATGAATGCTATTTCATTGGCATGGAAGAATTCAATGACACCTTTTGCTACATACATGCTTCCATGATAGATGTCATTTTGTTGGACTTCCCTCTGCTGCCGTCTGTTACACGTCAACAAAATGTAATGGAATATTGGAAGGAAGGTTCAACTTCTGCTGCCACACCACCAACATCTAACTCTGATATAGGGGGCCGACATAATAAAATAAGAGACATCACCTTCTCAGTAGCCCTCTTACATAAAAATCCTTTCCAAACTTCTGCACTTTCTGTACGAGGTAATACACTCTCTCTTTGAAATTGAAATTACAGATGGAAATCGTTGTCCATTCCCATTGGACTAATACAGGATTGATTGTTCTGCGCAGAATATTATCCAATTTGATCATGAAGAACACAAATAATAGCTTTCTTACTGCTTTTCCTGGGAGACTGCCACATCCTGATCAATGGCTTTGTAAGGAGTTTGAGCTGATAATCAGATTCTTTTTTTTTTTCAACTTTAAATTCAGCCTACTACTCTGAGCTACTTTTTGTTATATGGCCCTTAATCAATTCATCATTATTATTGTTGCTGTTTACATTAATGAAGTAAGCAGTGGAATTGCTTGGCTCCAGTGTAATGCTTGCCATTTTATATGTGTGTAATAAAAATCTCACTTGCACTGAGAAGTTTATAATCTCTTTATGACTCAAGATAAGAGGCTGATTCAAACACTGAGGTCTTACGAGACAAGGTGATGACATAACAAATCCATGTAAAAAAAACAACCTCCAAAATAAGCAGTCTGTCTTTCCAAAACCTGTTGTCTATTATTTGATTATGTAAATATTTAAAAGCCATTCAGGGTCATGACTGCTGTCCTCTTGTATTTATACACTGTCAGCCTCTGCTCCAAGGAGTTCACAGTAACAGGATTATCAAAGATATATATAGACATGTATGTCCTTGCCTCCTGCTCTACATTACTAGGTGATATTCATGCATCTTTCTGGCACTCAGCAAATGAATTGATCTCCAAATATCTCAATGAAGAATTCAATCTGGAGTCTAAAAGGTTAATCCACACTAGAGTAAAACACAGCTTTTGAGCTCGAGTTACAAAAATAAATGTTTAGAGAAACACAGAATCATAGAGTCATTAGAGTTTGAAGGGACATTTAAAGGTTGTCTAGTCCAACACCCCTGCAATGAGCATGGACGTCTACAGCTGCAGAGAATCATACTGTTTCTGTCTATAGGTCTTTCTGGCATAAAAGGAGTGTTTTATGTGTAAAGCTGCCAACTTCTGTCATTTTATCATTCTCAGGTTTTATTTGAGCTGTCCTTGGATTTCTGTCATGCATGGTAAGGAGACAAAGTGACCTCCTCCCCTACAAAGGAATTGTCTAAGTATCCTTCTGTATTCCAAAATCTTCCTTAGCACCTACGAGGTCCCATCTTGTCAGCTTGGACAGATTCATCAAGCACCTGGATCCTACAAAGTTCCCTTTCAGCTGCCTGTAGCTGCATATATCTGCAATGACAAAAGCAACTGCCTTCTGCAGACGGTATTATTTTCTTATTGTAAGGTACAAAGCTTCCAGAGCAATATCTAACAACCATTCTCAGGCTAAATGCATGGGTATTAAGTGTATCTTCATAAATTTGCATGCTTTCATCCTTTAGAGTTAGAAACATCTCAGTCTGTCACCATATCTTTGTCTCCTGCCTTTCTGTGAGACAAGCAGGCTGTCAGCCTTTCACTAACTCACATTAGCCTCACTTACCCAAACTCCTCCCTTCCTTTCAAGCAGAGTTAAAATTTTAGACCTCCTTTGATTTTTATGTCATTTTTAGCTTCAGAAGAGTACCACTTTCTAGCTGAATGGAGCAATCTCAATTGTGGATAATTCCTCCCTGTAATTCATGGCCAGCTGTTGCTATGTAACTCCTAAGCTATATACCTGAGTGTCTGTGTGATGGCTTTGTCTTTCTTTCTTGGTACGGTGCCTTTTTGCTTCAGCCTGACTGGAGAAAAAGAAAAAAGAAAAAGGAAAAAAAAAATGAAAGAGACTTCAACCAGGTTATCAATTTAATTGGAATTAATGGTGCACAGAGAGAAGGGCAGGTCAGCATAATTTAAATAATATTTGAATAAGTTAGGTGCCTGCAAGTCTGTGGAGGCTGATGAAATATGCCATAAAGTACAACAAGAACGACCAACAGTAATTGTCATACTGTTGGTAAATAGTAAGTACTAGAAGAGCAAAGAAATGCAGACAGAAGAAAAAAAAAGAAAAAAGAAAAGAAGTAGGAAAAAAAGAATTACTTATGAGTCAGACTAACTTTGTTTCTTGGAAAGAAAATAGATAGAAATCAAACAGTTGCTACATAAGCACCTAAAGAAGGTGACAAGAAACTGCCAACACTGACTGGTCAAAAAACAAATTACTTCCATCTAATCAAAGACAAGACAATTTACCTGGTAAATAAGAGGAAATACAAACCGTTGTGTGTTACTTTTAGTTGGGACAGATTTTTTATCTTCATAGTGTCCGTGTATGATGCCACGCTTTGGTTTTAGGGGGAAAACAGTGTTGATAACACACTGATGTTTTTATTCTCAACTCCTGTTCAGGAAGGGCTGGGGTATAGGGGCCATGGGGACAAGGAGCTTGGAGAAGACAGAAGCAAGACAGATGAGTTAAAGTGGCCAAAGAATATTCTCAACCATATGACATCATGTGGAAGGAGTGTTTTGAAGGGAGGTGGGAGACCATCTCTCTCTGTTCAAGGGGCTAGCTAAACATCTGTCAGTGGTAAGAAATTGCTTATGCAACGCTTGTTATATACATTCATACCTTCATATATCTACATTGGTCATAATTGTCATTATTTTTCTATCTATCTTAGTTTTATCTCAACCCACAAGTTCTACCTTGTGTATTTTTTCTATTAATTATTTTCACTCTCCCACTGGGAATTGAGAAAGTAACCAAATGACTGTATGGTGCCACCTGCCGCACTGAAGTCCAACACATGGCCATATCTATCATTAAACTCTACTGTCATTGTGAAATTTGCAACTTCAACTTCTCCAGTTGTGGAAACATATTTCAATAGACTTTCAACAGCCTCCTCCAGGTAGACCATGAATTTTTTATTTCATTGAAACTATAATGAATTAACTTTTTTTTAATTTTTAACTTGGTAGCTTAAGTTGACAGTTTATTGCTCTTCTGAGTTAGTGTAATAGTGATGAAAGCACCAGTGCTGCTTCTTTGAGATCTACCTATTTACTCAGTCAGTGGTGCCAAGGGAATGAACACAGCCTCAGCATCATAAACAGCAATCTGGAACTGACATACTTCTTGGAAGAATATTATCCTACTGTGCAAGCAAAAAGAATGCACTTTTTCCTGAATGGAAGACAATCCAAGGGCAAATAAAACCATGCTCAGCACCTGAGTATGGACAACTGAGCTGAGCTTTGGATGCTCAGTGAAGAATCAATCAATGTAGCTAATAGGGCAGAAAGAGAGCAGCAGGTGCGGGGACTAGAACCTTAACTCAGAGTGGCAGAAAGACTTACATAAACTCTTAGTCAATGTAGTCAGTGTCTTTTAGTAAATAATGTAGCTCACTCTGTACCAAATACCAAGTCTGAACCCAGTTGCCTGTAGTTTGGTGCTTAATAATGTCTCAGATTACTTAGAGAGATTCCATGTTGGGTTGGCAAGCAAACTGCAGAGTCTGAAGAAAGCCTCTGCCTTTTGGAATTAACCTCCAGAGGTGAGTTGGGGCTCCCTGTTGAACTGAAGCTTCAAGGGAACTTACAAGCAGAAGCAGGACTGACATTTTAAATGGTCTAAATGTGGTAGGACAAGGGGGAAAGGTTTCAAACTGAAAGAGGGGAGATTTAGGTTAGATATTATGAAGAATTTTTTTACTTGTCACGTGGTAATGTGCTGGAAAATGTTGTCCGGAGAGTAAGTAGATATCCCATCCCTGGAGTCATCCAAGGCCAGGTTGGATGGGATCCTGGGCAGCTTCATCCAGCAATTGGCAACCCTGCCCACAGCAGGGGATTGAAACTAGATTATCTTCAAGGTCCCCTCCAAGCCATTCTATGATTTTATGATTCAGTACTTCTAGACAGCTTTGCTTATTTGCTTTAGTCCTGTGAGAACAAGTTAAGATGTCCCGTTGACAGACAGAAGCCTACCAGTAGTCATAAAAAGGTAGGACTTCGTTTTAGCTATATCACACCTTGTTAGCTCACAGTTTTACTCTTCAAGCAAGGCACTTGCACTTAATGTCAACCTACGGAGTCCTTGCAGGGAACTGATGAGGAGAAACCAGAGCATTGTATACCAAAAGAGATTTTACAGTGACTTTCTTCTGTAGGCAAAACTTGTGACGCTGCTGCAAACAAAGGGCATGTTATTCAGGGGCTTCTTCAACACCATCATTTCCATAAGACCCTGGAGGAGATTAAGCACTGAACCAGTCAGGGAGGACACTCCAGTGAAAGAAACCTGCTCCTTAGCAGGGAGGCAGACTACAAAGACACAGTCCAGAGCAGAGAAAAGAGCAATAGAGGTTCTGAAAAAAACATATTTGATAAAAGGAACAGTGAAATAATTGGGACCTATGTGAATGTCCTAGTCACCTTCAAGTGTCTGCAAGGTCAATATGGAGAGAGTGTTTATCCATTGTTCATGGTGTGCCTGGCGGGCAAACAAAAGGTTGGAGTCTTACTTTTCAGGAAGGGAGAAGCATTGGAAAAGGAGAAGCAGACAGCATAGCTTCCAAAAGGATAGACTGAGGAGCTCACATACAGATTGCTTCCAAGGGCAGAGGATTACATGCTAAGAAGCTTCTGAAATGTTACACTAGTAGCAGTCAAGATTTATTTAATCCTACTGTGGCGTGGAAGGGTGACCTCTTAATGTCCCTTCTAGACCTATAGTTTGTTGTTTTTATAAACATAATTCATACCTGGTATCTGAGCATTGAATTGCATTGATTAAGACAGATGGAAGGTAAAACTGAACAAGGAAATACAGATGCTCATTTTCAGAATATCACATTTGCAGTCTAATGATCTTTCAGACAGATTCTGTCATTCTTGCCATTATTTAATGAATTGTGGTGGCATTGATGGGACCACCATTTCCACAGATCCTGCTTGTAAATCCTCCCTGTGGAGATGCCTTTTGGACTGCCTCCTATTGGGCAGAGACAGGAGGATCACCATGAGAAGACAAGAGTGAGCAACTTTTTCTCAGGACACAAGAAGGCGAAATGGCTTTGAACTGGAAGGGGGTAGATTTAGACTTGATATTAAGAAGAAATTTTCACCTTGGGGGTGGTGAGACACTGGAACAAGTTGCCCAGTGAGATTCTGAATATCCCCTCCCTGGAAGCATTCAAGGTTAGGCTGGATGAAGCTTAGAGCAACCTGGTCTAGAGGGAGGTACCCCTGCCTATAGCAGGGGGACTGGAACTGGATAATCTTAAAGGTCTCTTCCAACCCAAACCATTCTGTGATATGATATTAAGTTGCCCCAGGCAAGGTTCAGGTTGGATTTTAGGAAAAATTTCTTCTCAGAAAGAGTTCTAAGGTATTGAAACAGGCTGCCCAGGGATGTGGTGGACTCATCAGCCCTGGAGGTCTTCAAGGAAAGGATATATATAGCACTGAGGGATGTGGTTTAGTGCCCATGGTGGGGATGGGTTGAGGTTGGACTAGATGATCTCAGAGGTCTTTTCCAACCTTAAAGATTCTTTGATTTTATGAATTTTATGATTGTATGATTCTAAGACATCAGGAAAATGCAGAAGAAGAATGTGTAGCTGGGTTAAAATGAATGGGAACTGGTGGAAGGAGAGGAGATGTGGAGATACACAATGGACAATGCAAGGCTAAAGGTGATGACAAGAAGAATTCCCTATGGTGAGAAAACAGAGAGAAAGCAAGTGAAACTCTGTAACAGCAAGGTTAATGATGCTGCATAAACACAATTTAGTGTATTTCACTTGGTGGTGAGAGAAATGAGAAGAAAAGTATTTTTTTCCTTTCAAGAAGATCAAGGAAGACCAAGTATAATGTATAGTGCACATCCACTGCTTTGTCAAGCAAGACAAAGTCTGAAGACGAAATTTTATCACTATCATATACAAGAGTGAAACTGGATGAGGAGTGATCTTGCTCTGATTTTGGAGGCTTCTCTGGGTCTCTCTGCAGCCCTGGCCTGACTGCCCGCAGTGTGCAGCGCAGTTCAGGTGTGATGCTGAGCTCATACACTTAGAAGTGTATGTTAGAACAGCATAGGAATTTTTATCCTTATATAACTGATGAGAAGAAAGACTTCTGTTTGCTGAAATGATTTGTCTCAGTTCAGCAAGCACAGCCTGTCTCTACACCTTAGGCTGCATAGCATGATTGCAGGGTGTACACTTTCCAGAAGCGTATCCACTTCTCCAGGAAAACACAATGCCTGAAAAGACATCCTATGTTTCTGACCTGTGCCAAGCAGCAGCAGAAATGCAGATTAAATAGGTGACTGTCAGAGAACAGTCATACTGAATTGACAACAGCACACCAGGCATTGGGCTGTTGCCTTCAGTACATTCAGATGTCATCCACACAGCAGCACAGTTAGCAAATCCTCCACATAGCCAAGTTTTTAGAGAGAAAAAGAAATGTACTTCAACAAAATAGTTCCAACCTGATATTCAGAGATGGAGAAGCAATTAGAAGGTGGAGAGTCAAGATCACCCTCATTAGCAAAGCTGTCTTTAAGCAGAAGATTCCCTATGCGTGAAATTCCATATCTTTATTAGGAAATAGCCACAGCCTTCTATGATGTCAACACTATCTGGGTAGATGCAAGGAGAACAATGGATTTTGTGTACCATGACTCTCCTCCAGAGAAGGAGAATCCAGAGCTTCTCTGGGCAGCAGTTCCAGTGCTCTGTCACCCTTGCTGTGAAGAAGTTCCTGCACACATTTTCACAGGACTTCCTATGCTTCTGCTTGTGTCCAGTTCTGGGCTTCCCAGTTAAAAAAAGACAAGAGATCTCCTAGAAGGATTCCAACAGAGGTCTACAGAGATGATGAAATGCCTGGAGCACCTCACTTATGAGGAAAGGTGAGAGGGGATGTGATTAATATTTATAAATATTTAAAGGGAAATGATAAGCAAATGGATGAGGTGCTTTTCAGTGATGTATAGTGATAAAACACAGAGTAATGGCCTAAAACTTTAACATAGGAAGTTCCTTAATGACACGAGGAAGAGCTTCTTTACTGTAAGGGTGATGGAGCACTGGGAGATGTTGCCCAGATAAGTTATGGAGTCTCCTTCTATGAAGATATTGAAGACACACCTGAACACCTACCTGTGCGACCTATAGTAGGGTGCCTGCTTTAGCAGAGAGGTTGGATTCAGTGATCTCTTGAGGTCTCTCCCATCCCCTGTGAATCTGTGATTTTTTCATTCTGTGAAATTTCCACAGACACAAAGTTTTCATTCTCAAACATTATCCTGTCGTGTGTGTATACTGATCTCCCACTCATTGCAGTATTTCTGTATCAGGCATATGGATAGTACAAGATCATCCTCAATGAATCACTATTTATGTGCAAAATGTCATGAACATCTGAGAGCATTTTACACCTGGAATGCTATATTTGGAAGCATCAAGTGACTCAGATTTGCTAGAAATGTTAGCAACAGTGAGAAAAATAAATGGCAATTTTAATTACATTTTGTAGATATTTTTACTGCAAGAATTTGTATTTTGGCAAATAAAGACATCTGGAGTCTAAATATTTTACCTCCTCTGTTCCCACAGCATTGGGATGGCAGAATAGGGATGTTATACACTGATGTTTCCATGTATATTTGTTATGCTGATCACAGAGGCAACACAAGTGTAAATCAGTCACCATGGAGCAGGATAACAGACAGCACTGCACAGTAGTCACAGGAGCAGCCATCTACTGCAGGCAGGTGATACTGCAGAGATGTGTTTTAGGGTGAGATTGAGTGTACAAAAGACAGAGAGGATGCTCATGTTGATTTTCTGTAGTCTGGATGATAAGTCTTTCCAGGCTCTGGACCACAGCTCCTTCACATCCCAGCCATGCCCATGCAGCACACTTGAAGGGAAGCTGCAAGTAGATAGCACATAGAGCTCAAAGTCTCCTTCTAGAGCTCTGCTCTCCTTCATTGCTAAATATATTGCATACTCTAAAGTCAACATATATGCTGGACACTATCCATAAGGGGCACTACTTTAAATGTTCTTTATTTCTGAAATAAAGAATTTGCTATGTCCCATTGCAGAGTATTGAGAGATACCCATTCCTCTCTTAAATTTATGACCTGTGAGTTCATGCTCTTTTTAACCTGTAGCAGAGAGACTGGAACCAGATGATCTTTGAGATCCCTTCCAAGCCAAGCCATTCTATGATTCTATAATTCTAATTGAAACAGCTAATGACTAATTAAAAAACAAAGGCTGTAGCCAAGCGTTAGGAAGTTCATCAATACACATCTTTCCATGACATTCTAGGAGTATTCCTCCTAAGAATATGTTATGAGATCTGAAGTCATGAAGCAGATGTTCTGATCCCATTTACTCAGAATACTTATTGTCTCATAGCATCCCTACGTTCTCCAGGAACCACAATTCCTATCTTGAAGTCTGAACCTGGACTAAGGATTCCACAGTTCTCCTGAAGTTCTTCCTTCAGTTTCAGTGAAACAGTGTTTTAAGATTTTTGGTATCTCATGGGGAAAAAATGTGAAGATGCGTACATTCATTTGCTTTTTTAGCTATGGATGTGGGAACAAGTAGAACTAGTAGAACTAGTTACTCAGAGCACTTGTTTGCAGCTGTGAAAGACAGCCAGCTCTTTTTAGTAATATTCAACAAATATTGTGTTAATGGACAACATATATTTTTTTAAAAAAGGCATATTTGCTGCATTTAATTAACTGACATGGAGGGGAAGAGACAGGCACGAATGACAAAGCAACAAATTTATTCCTATTTGGATGAGTCATAGCCTCAGCAGTACTCTGTGTACCATTTACCTGACATAGTGCTGCCAGGGGCCTTTTGCTAATTCTAGTTTTTGGCTGGAAGTCTTCATGAAAAAGACACAAGGATAAGTGACAGACAGAACTTAACTTGAGCTAAGTCCTTAGCTTGTTAAACTCCATGGTTTAACTTTCCCTTAACCAGTAACAGTGCAATCAAATCAAGAATATATGATCTAGGAGTTACACATATGAAAATAGTATAGAGCTGGGATTACTCCATATTATTCTTCATGTCCAGCCTTAAGGTGAATGCTCAAATCATTGTAGGCTGCTCACTGCCACACATCTGAATGCAAAGTTGCTTGGTATCTTATATCCATACCTCTTTCCACCTGGAGGTTTGGCACTTTTTCCCCAAAAATCTACTGAAGACTGAAGAAAAGGCTGCTTCTACAGGCTAAGGTTGGGGTGGACACCTGTGTCTGTTGGACTTTTGAGTTAGAAGGTCATTAGCAATCTCCTCTGCAAATATGAGTACCTTTAGTAGAGTCTCATACAGTGAAGGCTAGAGAGAAATGAACCATCTAACATTTGCAGTGCTAAAATCATCATGGCTCTGGCACAGACTTGAACATTATTCATCACTGCTTTCCCGTTACCCTGCTGTTCATCACAATTTTGACACAAACCAAACAGCACTGTACCAAGCAGTCTGCTTTGGGGTTAGCATGAGGTAAGGATCCTTCCCAGTAAGTAGTTTGGACACTGCCACCCCATTCAGCAACATAACCTATGGTTGACCCCTTGCCAGAAGGGCATAAAATGGTCTTTGGCCCATTTTGTTTGCTGACACAGACCTAAGGAGGCTGACTTGTCAGACCAGATAATTAGAATAGTATCCTATTCATTCTTCCATTTAGTAAATAGAAAGTAACCTGTGTCTCTCCTCCAAGGCAGAGCCATGAGATGAAGTCAGGAGGGTTCTTGGTTTCCTTATTCCAAATTACCTCCTGCCTCAGACAGAAAATTTCCTTCCACCACTCTCCATTTTCTGGAGTTCTTCATATTCCACTGTGTGAAAGGAAGTAGAGAGAAATTGTAGATGAACCTTGCTAATCTCTGAAAATCTGTTTAACGTTTTCCCACACTTAAGACCTCACAGCTACTCTAAGGATCTGTTGCTACACTTTAATCTATTTAATACCTGAGGAATTAAATGGATTTTATCATTTTGCTAAAGTCATATACAGGCATGACAGAGTTCCAAAACTGATGCTTGTGGAGGAAGGTTGATGCAATGCAGTATCCCAGTCCTGAACACAGCAGAAAATGAGACCTTCCATATCAGAGATTTCCAAATCCAAGGAAGACTAAGGAGGGAAAACTGATTTCAGAGTTTGCCTTCTACTAAAGGCTAGCCACAGTTGGAAGGGATATGGTACCTGCCTTGTATGTGTATGCCATCACAAGCTGTGGGAAATAAGAAGCAAACTTCCATATGTAAGCCTCAAAAGACTTTTTGGAGCACAGTTTTCTAGCCCTGTGTGAGACATAGCTACAACATCCAACACAAACTGCAGGACCCAGCAGACAACCTCAGAAGGACCAACTTCTTCACCTGGACCCTTTTCATCCTAGGGCACAATGTATCATTTCTCCCCATGAATGTGGATGAATGGAGCAGATGAGCACTTCACGGAACACGTGAGCCTAGAATATATGGCGACATCAGAATGCTATGTCTGACATACAGCTTATGGGTCTCGTTTAGTCCTTCAGTAGAATTAATATGTGCAGAAGAAGCTTACTCTTGTGGGCAGATACCCTTTCAAAACACCAAATCAGCCAAAAATTAGGGAAATGCGATCAGCTTTGCTGAAGTCCTCCCTTTTTTTCCACTACATTACAGTACTCATTCAAGCCCATTATTTCCAGCCGTCATTAAGAGTACAATGGAGAGAGATAAATTATAATTTAATGTGAATATAATGACATGAAGACACTTTTAAAGTAGTTAGATCCTCAGCCTTGAGAGCGTTAAGTGTCTTTTTCCCATAAAGTTCATGTGATACTGACAGTAGTGAGGTTTGAGATTGACTGCTGTACAAAGAAATATCTACAGAAGACAGGCACTTCTCTCAAACAGGACATAGCTGCTTTCAAATTTTCTGCTCAGTCACAATAGAAAAGCAGCCTGGGATCACCCAGAGGTGAGAAGAGCAGGCAGCATTTTGGTTACATCATCCACAAAAGACTGACCCTAAAAGAGTCCCCAAAATTTACACATCTACCTTCCTCTCTTCTGGCACAACTAACTTGAGAATGTTTTTGCAGAGAGGTTTCTCAAGGCTTTAAACTTCATTATCTTCCTGACTCAGAGCTAATTATTACAACCAACTGACCACTTGTTTCATACAGAAACCATGATTTTGTGTGCTTCCATTTTGTGAAAGTAACTTGTTGCTGGTTGGGCTGTTCTAAAATACTTGCACGTAACTCTCCCCTTCTCGATCACATTAAGCCTAGTGTATCTCTGTGTATAAACTGCTCTTTGCATTCCCCCGTGGCCAGAAATGCCAGGGTTAACACAACTCTAGGTTCTACTGAACTCCACATGAATTGAGAGCTTAGAGAAGAACGAAGCCATTCTATAATTCTATGAAAAGTTAGAAGGGTCCTCACCATCACCTTTTGAGTTACTTGGTACTATACAGGGAGAGAGGTTGTGCCTGTGTAGCCAGAAGCAATGCCTTCAACATACATCAGTATGAACTTAGAACTTCATTACCATGAGGTTCTAAGTTCAGGCTGCTGGTGTCACCAATCCTTCCTGCTGAAGAGCCCCTCCTTTTCCATACTCTGAAATAAGGGGAGGGCATCAATCAAGCAAAGGAAACTAAAACATAAAACCTATTGTTCTGAATTTTACCAGCTTAGAGATATTCCAGTAAAAGACACAGTTATGGAAATGTAAGGTATTATTAGCAAGATCTAGCTTGGAAATTCAGGCTGCTGAATTTCAATCCTTTGTTCTCTTGGACAAATCGAAAACTCCTATGGACTTGAACATGAATGTCTAAATGTTGCAAATATTCTAAAAAAATTAACTGCTATTCTTGTTACAGAGTGATTTATACTTAGCATAACCTACTTAGGGTTAGCATTTCTCACTGATCTATTATGATGATTAAAGACTAAAGTAACGACCAGTAACTCTGGGATTAAGGATTAAATATCACTGGCTGGAAACTGAAGGGAGCATAAGGGGGCTGAGTGTATCTGCATGAATACTGAAGGCTTTTCTAATGATGATGAGCCAGTAACAGCCAGACAGTTAGGAAAAAGACTGCTTGATTGCAGCATAACATGGGGAAGGATCAGGGTGGAAACCAGAGCAGTGCACATGGCAATTAGCTTAAAACAAGATTCAAGAAGGCTTGAGATGCATTCTCAGTTTCTGTAAGCACTGGCTGTCTAAGAAGAAACATCTAAGGCTGCATTACAGGTAGGATGTCTTCTTCCAGAGAGCCGCTCAATTCTAGCTAAAGCAGTTCACCTGTAATGAGTAATAGTTTAATCAGCAGCAAAACTGCTTGGGCAAAATACAGCTATCTCACAGTCTCACAGACATGGATTACAGGATCTAGAATAAGGCAGATGGTTTGGAGCAACACAGCAGGTCCTGAAGTTCATGCTTGGTCAACATTTCCCAAGGTACCACTGTAGTGGACTAGCTCATGTTTGTCTCTGGGATGAAAGCCTGTGAGTTCATCAGAATTTCAATGAATAAAGCACAGAAATCCTACCTCTACATGCTAACAGTAAGTTTGATTCATAGGTTGATTCATAGGGAACAATTTATCAAGCCATGAAAATGTAGGATTCCACCTATCTTACAAGGCTGGAGGGCACTCAGCTAGGGTAGCTATTCTCAGAGAGAATAGTGCTTCGGAGCTTAAGGTGGGATGAATTACTCTCTAAAGGCCACTGTGTCTTGACAAGTGACTTCCTCTTGTAAGGTCAGTTAGCTAATGTTTTGGGTGGTCTCTGAGCTTAATGGAAAAATGTAGTAACTGTTTTTTCATAGAAATTTCACCTATTGGTAGGCTACAGGTAACCTTATTAGTAAATTTCAAACCTGTAGCCGTATAATCCTTGGCAGTCACATTTTGAACTCTCAAAACAAGATGGAATTAGTCAAGTATGTGGTTTGTGGAAGGATGAAGCTGCCACAGAAAAGAAATATTTTGCATGTAGCACATGCTAGATTTAAAGAACTAACCTGGCTGCTATCACACATCCACATCCCTCCAGGTCTGACCAAGGCCTTCACCAAACCCATAGGGATAAGCTTTGTCAGACTTTATGTGCTAAAAACCTTCACCAAACTGTCTGACTCTGTTACAGAAGTATCTGTAAACTGCAACATTTCTTTCTAAAAACTCTTTGAGGTCGATGCTGTCTGAATCTTTGCAAAACCAAGTATAGTAGGTCCTGATCTGTGCCTATAGCTTTCACTAGCTATGGGTATCCTGATAACTGCCAGTTATAGATTGAATAACATGACGCAGTCCTCCCTGATGGGGTGGACTGATGAAAAGACTACCTGAGTTCATCCCTGCTGCTCCCAGCTCCTTGTAGTCCCTCTTGATACTCTTCAGGTTGCTAACAGCTGTGTCACTGGTGCCTATGTGAAACAGCAGCAGTGGGTAGAAGTCTGTGGGATGTGCAAGGCCTGGCAGCCTGGCTCTCCTATCTTTGATGCTGGCCCCTGGAAAGCAGCAGACTTCTCTAGGTAGCAGATCAGGATGACAAATGGGTGCCTCTGTAGTCCTCAGAAGAAAATCAACCACTACTATCACTCATTGCTTTTTCTTAGTTGTGGTAGTTGTTATGCAACAGAGAGCAGGTCTGGCTGCTCCTCCTAACATCTAATCTGAATCTCCCTTCTTTTAGTGATTATAGCATGTAGACTGTCTGGAAGAGACATGCCTATGAGTAGCTCTTAAATGTCATTTTCACCACTGGGTAAACAACCAGGTTGTGATACAGCTTTCCACTGAGTAAAACATCTTTTCCTGGCAACCTGACCTTACGGGAGTTCTTATTTCTCAAACATTAAATATATTTTGTATCATTTTGTGCTTCCAAAAAAAACCTCAAATATTGCTTCCATAGAGATATCTTTATTAGCCAGGGACAAAATGTCTTCTTTATCAAAGAGAAATAACAAATTAATTGCATAATGTTTCAGAAGTGCCTGGAAGATTTTAAAGGCTTTATGTCAAATAAATTAATATTTATTATAATGTAGAGTAAAAGACAAATGCTACCACAGGGTAGATAATTTTGCACTTCGCTAACAAACCTTGATCTTCAGTTGTAATCTGTAGCAAATACCCAAATGGATGAGTCCAGTTTACTAGACTGTTTTCCTTTCATACTTAAAGGATTGTTATGCTGAGGACAGGGAATTGCTAAGGATAAATATATACATTTTTTTATATTATTTAATTTCTTTTTGTTTCAAGTACTTAATGCAGGAAGCAAATGTGAATAATTCAAAGCAGATCATAGAGTCATAGAATCATAGAATTGTTACAGTTTAAAAAGATCTCTAATTTCAGCTAGTCCAATTCACCTACCTCCAATATTGCCCACTAAAATATGACCCTGAACAGTTCATCTGCCCTTTCCTTAAACACCTCCAGGGATGGTGTCACCACCACCTTCCTGGGCAATTTGTCCCAGTGCCTGACCACTCTTCCTGAGAAAAAAATGTTTCCTAATATTTAGACAGAACCTCCCCTGGTACAACTTGAGGCCATTCCCTCTTGTTCTTTTGCTGTTACCTGAGAGAAGTGACTGATCCCTACCCCCCCACAACATCCCTTTGGGGAGCTGTAGAGAGTGATAAGGTCTCCCCTGAACCTCCTCTTCTCCAGATTAAACAGTCCTAGGATGTAGCAGACAAGCACAGGGTGGTGATAGAGAGAGTGCAAATCTTAGGAAGCACAGAGCTGTGAATACACACATACCAAGGCAAACAAAGCTTTTTTCAGGTGCTAGCTCACTGCAAAGCCCTTGTCAGGAGGAAGACAAGCAATCTGCCTGCCATTTCACCTCTGCAGACTGTTTTTCCTATCTGCAATATGAAGAATTAATATTTGCCTGTAGCTGGAGAACTGAATTTTTGATTGCTGAATGATGGATGCTACAGGAATGGAAGATGGGTTGCTACGAATAAAGTGTGTGCATGGAGCTTGCTGCTGACAGTTTCCCAGTGCAAGACAGAGGAATAAGAGCTGTGTGAGATATAGGACAGAGTAAAGCAGACCCATTTTCATACCATATGTCTGTGTCAGATGCCCAGGTACTTTCCTTGCTCTTCCCTGTGACTGTCAGCTTACAGTAACCCTGCACTGCTCAGGGATCTTCCACTCACCCTGGGATCTGCTAGAGGAGTCAGAGAGCTTGACAGGAGACAAAATGGGGAATTAATAAATTGGGGCAAGGAGAAGAAAAATTTCATAGAATCGTAGAATCATCTGAGGTGGAAAGGACCTTTAAAGTTCATCTGGCACAACTCCCCTGCAGTGAACAGGGACATCTACAGCTAGATCAGGTTGCTTAGAGCCCCTGACCAGACCACAGATGTCTCCAGGGATGGGGCACCCACCACCAATTTGTCTTCCTTGATAAGAAATCTTTTCACTGACTGCATAAAAATTTCCCTGAAACAATGAAATTTGAAGAGCCATAGAGAATGATCCTATCCCATGGTTCTGGACTTAAAGGTGGCATCACAGGTATTAGTGCATCAGATACTTCTTTTGGCTTATAGTAGGCCCCTCTGTGATTGATATCCAAAGGGAATAACAATATACTAACCAATAATATCAAATTTTGCACTGTGGGAGTTTCAAAGAGGCTAAAATAGATCATGGACAAACTGCACCCACAAGAAGAGCTCCTCAAAGGACCTCAAAATACTAGTATCTCCTCCCTCTGAGGGCCAAGAATCTCAACTCCTGGACTGTGTTATTTCAAGAGTTTTCCAAGCATAGTATTTTTGTTTGGAGAGATTGTATGGCTTCTTGAGTGTTTTTCCTTATCCTCCTCTGATGTGTACATGGGGTGTTCCATCACCAGACCAAGGCATTATAGGGAGCACACAGAAACTTCTGCCCAGTGCCTAGCCGCCTGGAATGCCTAGATGCTTTCTAGCACTCATTTAGATTTACACAGCATTAAGGAGAACTTTGGGAATCTTTTCCTTCTGTTAAAAACATGGATTGGATGGAGTGGAACAGCTTCTGTGGTGGGGAAGGACAAGCAACCTGGGACTCTAGGGGGGTGGAGAGAGAGGGCAAGTAAGCATGTGAACTCCCATCTTACAGAAAGGAAAAATCTGAATCAATAACCTTCTATCCCCACCCCCCAATCAATACTCCTCTGAAGACATCACCTAGCATTGTCTACCTGCCTTTTCAAGTTCTTCAGTGAATTCCCAGCTTCTGCCTGATTATTAACAGGAATCTTGGTGGCTTTCAGGTTAAAGGGGCTTCACTTCACGGCAGAGGGTTGGCTCAGGAAGATGAACTCGTTCCCAACAGTACAAGCTGAAAGAGCATGTCAGCAGCCATTATGATCTTCTTCAGCAAGCAATTGAGATGTGCTGATGCTTCTGCCGAAAGGCTACACACTCTGCTATGTGGAGATTTATAGCAGGGTTCAGATGAGTGGAAATGAATGCTTTAATTATCTATCTGAACCCATGCAAATACTCAGTGTGTGTTACGAGGTGAGAGAGAAAGACCTCACTCAGCAAGACAGAAGAACCAGTTCAGGAAGTAAATATAAAGTTGGCACTTTCCCCTGTAGATACAGTGAGGGAAGAAGACTGCTTCCACCTGCAAATTGTGTCTCCAGAACTGATGGTAAAACACACCAGGGAACTGTAATTACAGTAAGAAGTGTACTAAATGAGCAGAAGTCTCAGCAGAAAAAAGAGAGAAGTCTTTGACTAAAAGGCTATGAGAGATGGCAGGGCATATTTTTGCCCTCTGAACCCATCTGATTGCAGTTAAAAGGGTCTGCTGATATTAAGGATGAGTCTTATGTTATAACAAACAGCTGTACTCTGAGAAATAGGCATTTCTGCAAATTCCCTGCATTAAAGATCAAGAACTGGTGGTCAAGATCTATGCTTTCTGGAATATGAATTCAGTTTGCCCACGCAAGGTCTGGGACTCATGATGTTGGATAGTTGTCTGACATAAAACAAGATCCCCAGAAACTCTTGGAGGTAGAAAGCTGTCAAAATGATCAATGCTTCCTTTGAAGTTCTTCTATAGCTGTATATAGATTCCTCTATAGCTGTTTATAGTTTCCTCTACAGCTCTAGACTGGAAACCCAAGAACAGAATTACTTCCTGAAATCAGGCTTGCGTGGGGCTTTTGGAGGGAACCAAAAGCCTATTCCTATAAGCAAGTCTTTTAAAAATCACCCAGTGGTAACATAAGTCATCAGTACTAAATGGGTATAAGCCCCTGGATGTATAAAAAGCAAGTTAAATATAGCATTCATTAGAGTGAAGAAAATGAGGTTAGGTTAAATTAATTCTGTAACCAGTTAAAGGGCAAGAATACATATCTTCTGTCAATTTCCCAAAATCAGCTTCAACAACAGCATAGTAGTTTTAGAGATCTTATGATAATATCTTAGGATGTAAATAAAATGTTTAAGGATTTTAATAGAAATTAAAGCCGGGCTAGGGACATGAATGAAGACTCTTGACTCCTACTGACATCAGTGAGTTGTTAATGCTCAGCAGACAGACCTTGTTGTGTGATGGGATCAGACCCTCCGAAGGCAAAAGCCAATGAGTAAATTGCCTGCTGAGTAGACACACTAATGATTAGCTTATATTAATTCAGTTAATAGCAAAGCTATTAGCAAAAATGCTATTTGTCTGGGTCTTTTGAATGGAATTCTTGAGACCAGGCACCCAATTTATTTGTAAATTAGGAGAAAATAAAAGTCATATATAATTAATCCATTCTCCTTAAGGCAGAACTAAGTACACTTTAACTATTCTCACTAAGTATTTGTCCAGCTTGCCTTTAAAATCTTGTTAACACCCACCTCTTCCCCAGTTTTTACAATTACAAAACTTTTTTTCTGATCTGAATCTCCGTTGTTATGATTTAAATGCTGTACTTTTTGCCCTATACACCCTGGAGATTGAGAATAGTATATTCCTTTAATACCTGCAGTAAGGTGATATCTCTTCAGACTCTTACAGGTTAAGTAACCACAATTCCTTGTATCATTTCTTTGCTGCTGTCCCAAAAGGGGTAAATGTCACTTAATGAGTCTGAACACATCTCTTTATACAGTATTTCTATACACCTTTTGTTTTCCAAGTGGAGGAGCAGTAGGAATAGATTGGACAGCACTGTCACGAACTGATTCAAATCTCCATTGGCCTCTGGAGAATTTAACCACAGATTATTGTGCTGTCGTGATGTCCTTTCCTTCTCATGCACCAGTGCAAATGCGTATGTACCCTACAGACTCAGATGCCAGGAGCTTCCAGCACTGCAGAACTACTGCCTCCCATGTTTGCTGTCATTGCATCTCTCCTGGCTCAACCCCTATTGCAAATTTCAACAGTATGGTTGGAGATTTGGGTTTGGTTCAGGACTTCCCTGCTGGGCACTATCTCTTCTATTTGGTTGCTTAGTCACACAAAGCAAACAGGTATTACTGATGCATGATCAGATCGGCTTTTAGTGTTTGCAATTAATTGTTAGCAAAAGTGATTTACTGGCTAAGAATGTTCATCATTAATTGCATTTCTTATTGCCTTCAGTAATGAAGAAATATACATCATTCAAAGTTTTCCTTTATTCTGATTATTTTTCCATCCATTCCCATGTTTTGAGTAGATTTCAATCTTTGTAGGACTGAGAATCTTCAGCTGCAAAAAAGACTTAGATAAAAAGAGAATCCTTCAGATTTATGAAGAGAGACCAATGCTCTGAAATACTGCAAAGCATTAGAGCTCGTATTCTATATTTTACAAGCTAGCCATGTCTCAGTAAGGAAATTTACAACCATACTTGCCTGCCTGATTTGGCACTAAATGAAGTTAATAAAAAATCCCAACAAAGTAGAGTGGAAATTCTACCAAATTATCATACCCTCCATATTGCTCTGTGTGGGCCTACCGAAGCACAGATATTGTTAATTACTTTTGCCTAGAGTGATCTGATTCATTATCATTAGCTCAGAAAAGGATGCAAGCTCACTGGCAATTCTGTAGGAGCAAGAGAATAAAGACCTTTATTAACACATGTAATTCTTACTGTCTCTGAGGACTCAATACCAATAGTCTGTTTCAGTGTTGACTCTTCTAACCATCTCACTTATGCTTCAGCATGAGCACAAGAAACAGAGATTACTATTGTGTCAGACAGTGCTTGCAGCTATGCCATGGGACAGGCAGGTCTTCTGGCACTTCGAGCTGTCAGACAATGTCCATTCAAAGAGCTTGGGGACATGCACTCACACGTGTTGTTGGGTTCCTTCTTGGTACAGCAACATCTGAATATCCTAAATGAGAACAAAGATCACTTAAGTCAGGTATTTTATGGACATGCAGGAAGAGATGAAGTCTACCCCAGAAAGACAGGAAAAAGGAAGAATTAATGTCATTTTTCATGACAGGGAACTGATGGATTGCACAAAACAGAAGGGAGATCTAAAACAAATAAGTCATTTCAATTAATTTCTAAAGTGTCTTTCCTTTCTCTCTGTGGAACCTAAGTGATTTGTGTGTGTTTCTCCCTACTTCTCAGATCTGCTAAATTGTTTCAGACTACCTAAGAATAATAGAATTAGAGAATATCCCAAGTTAGAAGGATTCCAGGAAGATCAAAGAATCTTAGAATCATAGAATCATAGAGTGAAAGAGACCTTTAAATGTTATTTAGCCCCTGCAATGAACAGGAACATCTACAGCTAGATCAGGTCACACAGAGCCTGGAAGAGCATGAGCTTTAATGTCTACAGGGACAGAACATTCACCACATCTCTGAGCAGCCTGTTCTACTAGTTCACTACCCTTACTGTAAAACCTTTATTCTTATATCCAATCTAAATCACTGCTCTATTAATTGGAAATGGTTTTCCCTTGTCCTGTCACAGCAGACCCTACTAAAGAGTCTGTCCCCTTTGTTTCTATAGTCCCCCTCTAGATACTGAAAGGTCACTATCAGGTCTCACCAGAGCCTTCTCTTCTCCAGGCTGAAGACCCAGTTGTAAGACACAGTACTTGGATTTGCTGAACTTCATAAAGTTCTCTTGGGTGAACTGCTTGAGCCTGTCTGCATCTCTCTGAGTGGCATCTTGTCCATTAGGCATGTTGACTGCACACAGTTTAATATCATACACGAACTTGCTGAGAATGCATTTGATCCCACCATTGATGATAATGATGAAAATATTAAAGAGCATTGAACCCCTGAGGAACACCACTCATCACAGATCTCAATCTCAACATCGAGCCATTGACCACTTCTCTCTGGGTATGATCTCGCAACCACATTGTTGTCCATCAAATCAGTCCCCCATCAAAAGTGTATCCTTCCAATCTGTCAAAAACTTTAAAGTCTAGATAGATGATATCAGTGGTTCTCTTGTCCCAGTTATGCCATCAGAGAAGGCCATTAGCTTGGTCAGGAAGGAATTGCCTTTGGTAAATACATGCTTATGTATTTATGTATGTATCCATATCACCTCCCTCTCTTCCATATGTGTTAGCATAGCTTGCAGGAGGATCTGTCCCATGAACCTTCCAAGTAAGGCTAACAGGTTGGTAGTTCTCTGTATCATTTTTTTAATCCTTCCTAAAAATGTTTGTGATCTTGCTTTTTTTGCAATCACAAGGGAGGGACTTCACATGAATGTTACGTTTTTTCAAATATAATTGAAAGCAGATCAACAGATCGAGCTTCTGGCTCCACCTACCACCATCCAAAATTATCAGAGAATGTTGTTCAAATGTTCCCTGAACTTTAGCACCTTGGAGCCGTGCCCACTGCCCTGTGGAACCTGTTCCATGCTCACCACCTTCTGAGGTGAAGAACCTTTTCCTGACATTCAGCTCGACCCTCCCCTGACATAACTCCATGCCATTTCCTCCGACCCTGCCGATGTCACCAGAGAGCAGAGACAATACTACCCCTCCATTCCCTGTGCGGACCTGCAGGCCACTATGAAGCCTCCCCTCAGTCTGCTCTGCTCTGGGACCAGTAAATTAAGGGACCTCAGTCACTCTTCACACACTTTGACCTCTAGACCATTCACCCTCCTCTGGATGCTCTAGTGTTTTCATGTGATGCCCAAACCTGCTCACAGCACTAGGGGTAAGGCCACACCAGCTGCTAAGGGACTTGCTCGCCTGTAGAGAGTGCTGTAGAGCAATGTTTCATCACACTGTCATGAACTTTTCTTTGATGAGATTCTGGCAATTACAAGTGAAAGGAAGAGACCATGCAATGTCATGCCTTAGTGACTGCATCACCTCATCTCGCCACGCTCATCTACCTGCCAAGAACCCCTGATGAACTCCAAAAAGTGTCATCTAGCTCAGTGTATTGCTGTGGGGCATTGCTGTTGAAGCCAGCCTCTTCAGAAGGGCTAATGACTATGTAAATGATATGGTGACACCAAGGAATTAAATATCTCATGGGAATTTTTCTTATAAAGAGACTCCTACACTTATGAGAAGCTGAGATGAGAACCAGAAAAGCAATGACAGCTCCTCTCTTGCTCCCCAAGGGTGCCATGTCTGCATGCCCAGCACTCACACTGCTGTTTCTGCACAGAAAGCACAACCCTGGTTGTCATTTGCCAGCAGCTGTCTTATATGGATATGCTTGGCTTGATCACTTGTACAGTCAGCCTAAGAATAGCTTCCTCTTTAACATCTGATTTCTCTTAAAGGATAAAAATAAAACAATCAGAGCCTGGATATAAAAGAGCAAACTGCTGAACACTGCACCGCATGCATCTTTGTTTAATGAGGGAAAATTTTACTTTATGAGGGGTGCAAGTTATTTGTATCTACTGTATTTGGCCTCAAGATGAGAATCTAGGCTGCCACTTTTTGGTCTTACAGCTATAAATGACTTTTCACTTTACAGAGATGATGATCTTAGATGATTCAGCTTTTATCATCACCCCGGTGGGCTTTCAGCCTATGACTACATTAATTCTGCAAGTCAGTGCTCAGGGACTATCACAGCTGGGACAGTGCCTGGATGGATCTATAGAGACTCTGGGTATGCACTGAGCCATTCATTTTACTTCAAGGGCCAATTATAGTCGTTGGTTGCTGTTAGACGTACCTTGAGAGTTCTGGGGCCTTATCAGGCAGCCCAAGGAAGATGCTTTGATTGGGCATGCAAAAGTCATGATATTTCTGTTCAAGAGCAGTGTGGCCAGCCTGGTTTAGGCTTCCAAATCTGACCCTCTTCACTGCCAATAGAGGAGAAGTTACAATAGAGAACAGAGAGTTACAACAGAGTAGAGAAAGGCAGATTAAATACTTAGTCTAGGTGTCTAAAATATGGACTATAACCAGTGTTTGGTCCCTTTCTTTCTCCCCTCTCTGTTTGTGTTCTGAGTTCAAAAAGCATTTCTCTCATGTTGACTCCTCATAGGATATCTGCAATATATGGTGCCATTTATGAAACAGGTTTTTGTATTTTTCCTGTTTATAAACAAACATTCAAGAAATACTAAGCACTCTAACTAATGGGAAATCAAATGTGATCAACATTTTGCCTGTGATAATCGAAGTGAAGGAGTCACTAACTGAGAAAGAAATGATGAAATTGAGATAATGCCTTTTTTTCTTTTTTCTATCATTTTTTCACTACACACAACAGGCCTGCCAGACCACCTGAATTACATCCTTACTGATTCAAAAATAGCATAGATTGTGCTAGAGTGAGACGTGAATCAGCATGTATGCTGAACAACACAGCTAAAGCCAAACCTCTAACTATTTGCTGGGGGCTGCAATACAAAAATCTGAGTGTTTGGGGGATATTGGTGCCAGACTCCTGACAAAACACAGCCCTGCAATGTTCTTTGTGGCAGGAATGGTGTCACAAATCAGTGAGAGCACTGAAAAACCATCAGCAGTGTAAATCTGTGACATAAAGCAGTCCAATATCAGTTCAAGTCATAATGCTATGAGACAGATGCATAGATATACTCAAAAGTTGGGAGTGGAAAATGATGCTTTGGGGTCTGATGCTCAAAACTATGTACTTGGTGCCAACAGGAGGAGGTCCTAACACCCTCAATACCTTGCAATCTACCCATGTCTTGCTCTATCACACCACAAGAAAGGTACAACTAATCTTACTATCACCACGGTCTTAATTTACACATTCACCACAAACTCTCAAACAATATTAACAAGACTGTCCAACAGTAGGAGAAGGGAGTTGTCATAATCTTTACTGCATGCCCAAGGCACCAAGCCATGGATGAGTCCTTTGCCAGATGTCACACAAAGTATTTGATACAACACTGGGACCTGAGTGCAGTCCTTCTGAGTCCCAGTTTGATGCCCTCTACAAGGGTCTGACTGTTCCCCTTGAAATGAATTATTTGGCAGCTTAGTTGAAGTTAGCTTGATTTGGTCTGGTAATTCTTCCCCCGTTCTTTCTCTCTCTCTCTCTTCTTAATTACATTTGATTTTTCTTCAGAAGAGAATTCTTTTCTATGGTCATATTTTTATGGAAATTTTAATGAGTCGCTTGGCATGACATTAATCACTGAAGATTTAAAGTGTCTTTAAATTGTATTTTCCTTCCTCTTGAATGCCAGCCACACATTTTTGTTTACAGTGAAATTGTAGGGAAAAAAATCCTTCAGCCTATTTTCCTCAGTGCTAATTGGGGATTTATTACTGCTTCATTTGCTTACAATTGAATCAAACAAAAACCTCCATCCCTTTTTCATGGTGCTGCTAATTGGATTGAGTGGTTTATAATGATATTACTGTATATACATAAATGAACATTTTAAAAATAAATAAATGAACTTTAAAAATATGCCTCTAAGGACAGAGACTAAGTAGTTTACTGCATATTTTCCTGAAGCAGATTTTGTAACTATTCTTACATAAATGTGCTCCACTCATTTCTGCATTCTGATTAACACAGGAACCAGCAGCCAAAAGACAGTATTGCTGGAAAGATCCAAGGAAAGGATTTGCCAGAGAATCAAGAAGTCTAAAGTGTCTATTCACAAGAGGATTATCTTGGAAATTTGGCATAAAATTTCCATAAATCCCAGGGAATAGTGCAGGCCTGGGTGCCTGCTGGATGCGGCACTGCAGCTGGCATTACAACTCATTGTTTTGAGTGCCTACAGAAGGGAGAACAGTCTTCAGCTTACCAGACCAATGCTTCTCATTAGTTATAAACTCAGTATTTGTTCTGCGAAAATTGCTGTTTTTTAAAAACAGCTAAGAGATGCCAAAGAACCATTTATTGAACTGGGAAACTACAGGTCAGCCAGACGCACCTCCATCCCTGGAAAGGTGCTAGAACAGCTTGTTCTGAATGCCATCTCCAGGCAATTGGATGAGAAGAAGGTTATCAGGAGTAGTCAGCATGGGTTCTTCAGGGAGATGTCATGCTCCACCAAGTTGGTAGCCTTCTATGACATCATCACTGGCTGGGTAGATGGGGGGAGAGCAGTAAATGTAGTCTTTCTTGATTTCAGTAATGTATTTGACACTGTCTCCCACAGCATCCTTATAATAAAGCTGAGGAAGCGTGTAGTAGATGTGTGGACAGTAAGGTGAGTTGAGAACTGGCTGACTGGCAGAGCTCAGTGCGTTGTGTTTGATGGCACGGAGTCCAGTTGGAGTCCACAGGAGTATTTTGTTTTGTTCCTTGGGGGTCAGTCCTGGGTCTGGTCTTGTTTAACATCTTCATCAATGACCTTGATGAGGGGATAGAGTGCACCCTCAGCAAGTTTGCTGATAAAACAAAACTAGGAGGAATGGCTGACACACCAGAAGGCTGTGCTGCCATTCAGCAAGACAGCAAACGTGTTGAGAATGCACTTGATTCCACCATCTCGGTCACTGATAAAATGTTGAAGGGCCTCAGCTCCAAGACAGACCCCTGAGTCCAGTCATCGTCATCCTCCACCTGGACATAGAACCATTGACCACAACCCTTTGGCTGTAGCCATCCAGACAATTCCTTATCCACCACAGAATTTACCTTTCAAATTTATAGATCTTCAATACAGAAATAAGGATGTGATATGGGACTATGTCAAAGACCTTACAGAAGTCTAAGTAAATTACACTGGTTGGTCTTCCTTTGTCAACTGATGCCACCAGTACATTGTAGAAAGCTACCATATTGGTCAGGCACTATTTGCCCATGGTGAAGCCATGCTGGCTGTCTTGGATTATATCCTTGTCTATGGCATGTACCTTGTCATTTCTTCCAGAAGAACCTGTTCCATAATCTTCCCAAGCACTGAAGTGAGGCTTTCTGGCCTGTAAATCCCTGAATCTTCCTTTCATACTGGTGGGAAAAGAACTGGACACACTACTCCAGATGTAGCCTTACCAGTGCTGAGCAGAGGGAAGGGATCACCTTTCATGATTTGTTAGTAATTCTTTGCCCAATGTAGCCCAAGATAACATTAGCTTTCCTGGCAGCAAGGGCTCACTTCTAGCTCATTTTCAGCTTGACATCTGCCAGGATCCCCCCTGTTCTTTCCTACAGAGCTACTTTACAACTAACTGAGTGGCATTCATCATGTACTGGTGCAAGGGACTGTTTCTCTTTAGGAGAAGACCTTTACATTCCTCTGTATTGAACTTCATGATATTCTTACTGGCCCATTTCTCCAGCTTCAAAATTCACTCTGGACAGAGCATGACCTTTTGGTATATCATCCATTTCCCAGGTTTGTGTTATCTGCAGGCTTTTTGAGAGTAGATCCTACCCCGTTGTCTAGATAATTAATTGTTTGAAGAAGATTGAACACAATATTGTCCCTTGAAGTACATCGCTATATAGCTGAACACCAGCTAGACTTTGTACCACTGAGCATCACTGTCTGGGACCAGACATTCAGCCACTTTTCAGTTCATTTCACAGCCTGCCAATACAGTCCATGCATTAACAGCTTGTCTATTATGATCATGTGGGATAACGTCAAAGGCCTTACTGAAGGGCTTCTTCTAAATCCAGGGCACTCTGGGGATGGAAAGAAGGGTACTTGGTCTTTATACAGATTTAATAGAAGAAGAATCTAACATGTGAAGAAGAAAGAAGTCAAAGGAGAAAGAAAATGATGACTGAGGAGGATAAAATAAATAGGAAATTGTAATTAATTTACCATCAACTTAAATGTTCAAACATTTGATTTAATGCAAACAAGTGAAACTATTTTTTCAGAAAGATCATAACCAAACTTCCAGCTTACTGCCACAGGACATAACTGTACATAACAGTGGAAAATTGTCCAAGTGAGATTTCCACACAGTTACTGAAGATACAGGAATCTGATAAAAACAATGATCTTGATGAAGACTTTGTCTGAGACAGTCAGATTATTGCCTGCTCAACACTAGGAGGAAAATACTCCCTTGGCGCGCTCAGTGCATGAAATAACCTTTCTCTACAATTGTCCTGTGTCAGAGACAGAGTAGTAACCAGGCAGGTCTTTGTAATCACTGTTCTTATGTGTGGTCTCAGGTAGCTGTTATAATTTTTATCCTTAAACACAGTAGATGAAGGCCACTCTATTGAAGTTTGTTTAAATGTAGAGTAGCTATTCAATTCTGATCTCATGAGACGAGTGCTTTTTTCACTGTTTGATCTAATTTTTTTTTTTTTTTGAATGATGTAGTATATTTGTCAAAATGAACCTTGAATATAAATGGAAAAATCATGTTGAATAAATTACAAGAGGATTAGCTTCATTGACTTTGTTTGTAATTTACTATGGAATTGCTAGTAGAGGAAATCTATTAGTGACACTATATTTCACTGGAACAGTGATCTAAATAAGATGTAATACAGTACATTGAACTTTTATGTACTTACCTGTTGTTGCATAATAAAACATGAGTTATGACAACTATGTGTACAGTAGTTAATAGTCACTCATGTCAGTTTTAATAACATGCTGTGTAGAAAGATGCTGCCTGACTGTTTTTAAAAATAAAATGTGTTTAACACGATGTTCACAAATGAATCCCCAGTCTTGACACTAACTTATTACTAGTCCCTTTTGCCTTGGATACTTACACAAATTGTTGTTTTGTTATCGTAGGACTGCTTACCACAAATGCATTTAATTTTTTTTCCACCCATGCTGAATCATATATATGAAAGCAATTGTAGACCATATTTTAGAGCAGTTCTGAGAAGAAAAGCAGTTTTACCATATAATGAAGACTAGTGTGTCCCTTGGCCCTGGTTTCATCCTCTCTGATTGTAGGTGTCTAAATGTTTTTGTATAGGGAGCAACTCTGCAGAGAAACTTCTCTTGTCAGTGAGTGACAAGAGCTGAAGGCAACTACTGTTCACACTTCAGCCAGACTAAATTGCCCGTAAAAACTGTCTTGTTGGCTTCACAAACTCAGAACTGCAGACAGAAAATGGGGAGGAGTAAATCTGGGATCACTACATTTTCAAGATTTTGCTTCTGAATGTATGCACTATCTTGAACCGAATGCTAGAAGAGATTGGTGAAGATCAGTCCATACATGGAACAGCAAGCTTGTGTGGACATCAGCTCTATTTCAGAGTTCACTTGTGGTGGTGAGTAGTTATCAGCGTAAAGTGTCATGCTCAACAGCACCACTAACTGGACATGCAATTAATATGTGTTAATCTAATGAGATAGAGGTTGTCTACATGAGCTTCCACTGGACCATACCTTTAGTTGCTAATCTGGATAGTTAAGGACAGCTAGGACAGATTCCTCTTTTTTCCACAGTCTACATCAGTTCTGCAGTGCAAAGCAATAGGATCTTCTGCATGAGCAGGTATTACTGAAAAAGAAATGGGCAGCAGCCTTGTTCAGCACAATGACTTTCTCAAAAGGTTCTCTTTCGAAGTGGAATCATATCACTTAAATCCTTCAAAAGAAATAAACTTTGTATAGATGAAGAAAACAATATGAGAAGACCATAAAAATGTCCATTGTGGTTCAGCTGACTGGGATTCAAATCAGTGAAGTTCAAGCTGGAAATATAATGCAAGATCCAATGGTTCTGTTAAATATTTCAAGTAGTTAACTAGCACACTCAAAATAAAAGAGCAGTATGCATTTTGACATCATATATTGAGTTCAGTCATGTGTTAGGAGGATGAGATGAGGGAACCACTGAGTAAGGGTCTGCAGGATCATAATGTTTCATCTTCTTGCCTTGAGTGCAATTCATTCAGTGTAATGACGACATTCCTAGTGACTTCGGCAGGGCTAAGATTTGATGCTATAAATTTATTTCTTTGACCAGACACAAGGCTTGACTAAAGAATGATTTGATTCCTGAGCCAATCCAAACTGAGCATAGCTGTGAGTAAGTGTTCAAGGGCAAAAATTTCATGTTATCGAACAACTAACACAGCCAGAATGAATCCAGTCTAGCTGCTGAGATCACTACTGTTGTGTGTTTCTGTTCACCATTCTGTTAGTTCCTAACCCTGATGGATGAATTATACTGATGATATATGTATGACGTGACACATACGTGGTGATGCATTTATATTGCTCCTGCCTGCTCTCATGGTAATAGTTTCATCTAGCATACACACTGTTTGCACAAAAAGCTTCTTTTGCACTTCTCATTAAATTATGTTAAATTGGATTTGAACAAAGCCATGGCACAGAGATGGTGGCACAGGTGCTGCTGGCAGGAGGTCTCCAACACCAGCTGAGAAACACTTGTGGTATTGTTTTCAAGAAAAGATGCTCCCTCCTTTATTTTCACTTTTCTTTACTGAAGCTAAGTGGATCAATTTTAAAAGGTGCTGAGCCTTCCTGGTTCCCACTGACTTCGTCTGGAAGGACAATTGTGTTGACAAGCCACAAAACTGATTTCAGACACCTGATTACATACTCTCTACTTCATCTTTCTCCTGCTGAAAGTAGCAGGCCATTACTCCTTAGTGAGCTGATGCAGAAATATCCTGGGTATTAATAAACCCAACATCACCATTAGAGGGACCATCATAAGCCCTCTCTGAATATTAGTTCCTTACAGTCTGCAGCTCTAAGACAGCAAGCTGGCCTTGTGCTAAAAACTCTGGCCAGGCCAGAGGACCTGAGCACATCTTCTGGCCTTGTTTGTTGTGACCTGTAGTAAATCATGGTGACTAGACATGTCTTGCCAGCTAACTTTATTTTTACTTGAAAACGACAGTGTAAAAATGTACTGTTTTTTTTTGCACATCAGGATCTGCTCAGAGCTGTCACACGTGGTTGGCTGTATGGGCTGCCAGAACCTTGTTTTTTATATATCTCTTCGCAAAAATCCACAGCCTTGCATGTTCCTAGGTATCATGCACCTGCACACCTCCCATAGTGCACAGTGAACACCTTATCAGGATCAGTGTGATCTCACCAGGTCCCTTTACTAAATGCTACTTGCAGAAAAAACATTCTTCCCCCAGGAGCAAACTGAAGACACTGTTAATGTAATCAAAACTGTAACCACAGGCTCAGTGCGTCCCATAGCCTTATCACATTAAGCAACACAAATGCAGATAGATTAGGTGCTATGTTTAAATACAAGCAGCTATATATGAATACAAGAAAGTCATTAGTAACCAAGGCAACTAATTGTGATGGAACTTTTCTTTTTCATAACAAATACCAAAATAAGCTAAGGAAGGGCCAGACAAAAAAAGATAGACAACGTGCAAAAGCCAACTCTTTTAGCAGTACTTGGAGCATCACATTTCAAAGTATACACAGGAACACAACCAAATCAATATTAAACTTAAGATTGCATGGACACACAACTTGTTCATGCCAAGGGTCAAACAGTGGTGGTAAAGCTCCCCTCCCCTCCCCTCTTTTTTTTTTAACCTGTCTTTAAATGCTCGATTTCAGACTCAGATACATCCATAACTAGGAGCACAAAACTTCAATGAAAGTAAAACTAACAGAGATAAATTCACCCCTATGTTTTCAACTACAAGGTGTTCAATTGTTCTGTGGGAAAAGGAAGACTCAGATAGTGAACTCATATTGCATACTCCACACAACTTAAAAGAAAGATAAAATTGCTCTATCAGTTACTATTGTCCAGAGACTCATCTGATCCTTTCAGACTCCTACCTCAGATTTCACTTCTATGCTCCTTTAATCATTTAATTTTATTCTTCCCCAAACCTCGCTGCTTATGGCTTCAGAGCTTTCTCCTTCACTGCTCTCAGCATCACTCTCTCTGAAAAGTGTCCCTCAGAGCTTCCTGCCCCTGCAGCACTGCCTTCTGAACCCACCCCCTCCACATCACGTAGGAAAGGTGAGCAGCAGCAGGAGGACCTGCAGGGAAAGGCAGGTGTTGAGTAACCCATTGAGGGGTTGGAAACATCTCTATGGAGGTTGGACTTGCTTAGGTTAGAAGGAACCTTAAAGATCATTTAGTTTTAACTCCCCTGCCATGGGCAACATTGTCATCAGGCTGCCCAGGGCCCCATGCAACCTGGCCTTGAGCATCTGTAGGAATGGGACATTCATCCACAGCTTCTCTAGGCAGCCTGTTCCAGTGCCTCCTCACCACTGTAAAAAATTCTTCCTGACATCTAAAATTTCCCTCTTTTAGTTGAAAGCTATTCCCCACTGTCCTTTCATTATTAAACTATGTAAAAAGTCAGTTCTTCTATTTATAATCTCCCTTTGGGTACTGAAAGGCCACAATAACATCTCCCCAGAGCCTTCTCTTCTCCAAATTAACAAGCCCAACTCCCTCAGCCTTTCTTCAAAAGAGGAGTGCTCCAGCACTTTGATCATTTTTGAGACCCTTCTCTGGATCTGCTCCAACAGCTCCATATCCTTACTGCACTGGGAGCCCCAGAACTGGACACAGTATTCCAGATGGGGCCTCACAAGGGCAGAGTAAAGGAGGATAATCACCTCTTTTTCCCTGCTGGCCGCTCTTTTGTTGCATCCCAGGATACTGTTGGCATCCCATGGCCCTTGCAAACTGCTGGCCAGTGCCCAGCCTCGCTAGCCCAAGCTTTTCTTTCATCTGCTAAGAACACCCACTCTTACTGACCCCTTTTTCCATTTCTTGCTTGTGCCTCTCACTTTTTCTCCTTAAAATCTCTACACGCTCTATAAAATGCAGCTCCAAAGGTGAATGTGTAGAAAACAATCCTCACTCAAAGCAATTGCATTTCTATATTTAGCAGCAAACGCTTCAGTTGTTCTGCCACAGAGTCTTTTTTAAGAGCTGCACCTTCACAGAGGTCTTTATGGAGCTACTGAACTAGAAAGCACTGAAGGGGGGTTGCCTACAATTCAGTGTTGTTAAGCTTATAACTTGAGCTTCTAGCTGGAGGCAGAACAGAGGGACATTTTCGTGGTTAGCTCCATTTCTTTTCTTCCTAGAAACTGAAAAGAGAGAACACAGGGTGAAAAATTAATGTCAGAGCTAAAAAAATTCATTGCCTGCTTGTAATAACACTCCCTGTATTTCTCATATAATCTGAGCAGTGAGGTGCATTTCATGTCCATTGCAATGACTGAGAGAGCCTAGCAAACCTGAAGTTTTTTCCTAGAATAGACATGAATATCTAGGTCCAACCTACTTTTATCAGCATGTCTGTGTTCAATTGCATTCTGTTTACTTTAAATTGCCTATGACCAATTTGCTTGTGTACAACTAGGAGTCTTAATCCTGTCCTTCGTATTTCTTATCATGAAATCATGGAGTTGACTGCGTTGGAAGACACCCTTAAAGGCCAGCTAGTCCAACTCCCCTGCAATGAATATGTTCATCTACAGCCAGATCAGCTTGCTCAGAGCCTGGTCCAGCCTGGCTTGATTTATTAATTTCAATATAATTTATCCATTTTATATTTGTCTGTGGCTGGGCTCTGTAAAGATATCTCATCTGGGTGCAAGTAAATGCAGTTCCTCTGTTTTGCAGAATTTTTACTAGACCCTTATGAAACAATATTAAAAATATATGACCACTACAGTGCATTGCTCGTTGTATAAGACAGAGGAAGAAAGTGAGAATTATGAATATTGCTAGTTAGTTCTAGAGAAAAGCATTATGTAGATGTTTTCATTCCTCAAGGTGATTTTGACAAGGATAAATATGCATAAGCTCTCAGGTTTTTGCACAAAGAGCATAATCCCACCACCTTGATGCTTCTCAACTCAAATCATTTTATAGTTACTGGTGAGCAGTTAGTTGAATAAGACAAAAAGACTAACACAGGTTGCCAAGCAAACATTCCTTGAGGTTTCTCGAGTACACAGACATTTGTTTTTCAAGTATCAGCTAGATTTTCTTTTATTTTAAAATTTATTCTACCATTTTATACCTGCATAGTTTTTATTCAGTCCCTTGTCACCCCCAAAGAGGGCTGTATTTGAACAGACTAAAGGCATTTATACATTTCTTACAACCCAGTGAAACACTGTCTTTGACTAAGTGGCCATTGATGTCAGTGAAACATTTGCCTTGTCATGGATTTTACCAGGATCCCAGGATTTGGTTAATAGCTGGCAAGTCACACAAGGCTTTGCAGAAAAGCAGTACTACAGCTACAAAGCCAGAGTTACAACTTAGATTCTCTGTAACTAAGGAAAATAAAGTTTCCTTGAGTGCAGGAGCTTATGGGAGATTTCAGGATTCTCCGTCTCCATTTCTGTCAAGTTAAGGAACTTCCCACTGATGACTGTAGAGAGATCAGCACTGTCATAACTGCACCTTGGAGCTTGAGGGGAATAGTGGGAATTATGCTGTCAGGAGCTGACTTCTCTCAGTAAGAAAGCAGAATATTTGAGGGGCAGATGCCAGCAAACCAGCTCTGCTACATCAGTACTCCATCCTCTTTTCCAGTTGCTTGTCAGTGGTGATGGATTGTCCTTTGGTGATGACCATGTGTCCTTTAAGTAAGTCCTATTATAACCCAGATATTCTTCATTTTTGTCTCCCATTTGAGGTGCAAGCCAATGGGAGGGGACAGCAGGAAGGAGTTTCTCTTTTGTGATGTGAATTTGTGGCTTTTTTCCTCTTAAAATATAGACTTAGCTATGGAGAAAGAGAATATTTGGGCAAACTCTACAAGTTATCGTGTCATGTTCAAAGATGGGGATTTGTTAGCACTCTAAGCACAGAAACATCTGCAGAAGTGGGTGGAAGGGAAGTGCTTTGGGAGCACAGATAATTATTGGGATTGTTACATGATAGATGGGGCTATTTTCTGTTATGTGCAGGCAGTTCATAATGACTGTATCTTCACAAAGGAATCCAACATGCAGTTAGTGCACGTAAAAGGAAAGACCATTGCCATCCAATTGTCAGCCAGAAAGTTCAATGGCCTTTTCACTCCAGACAGAAATACGAAGTAAATCTTTATTCAAGATTAATTCTTTTCTCCATGGCCTGTAAAAGATGATGATGAAGACCTACAATTCCAATTATAAGATAATGTTAATGGTGGATAGAACTGAGGAGCTTACACATCCATGTGAATGCGTTGTCAATGGCCCTAAAAACATCTGTCCACACACAATATAACTAGCAGGAGGATTTTTCAAGACATTTTTTTACTTGTATATTTAATCCCAAGTATACAGAAGAAGTGTTGTCACAGGAATGTAAACTATTTGAAATGACTTGTTGCTGAATAGAAGCATTCACATCTACAGTGTTGCCCAAATCTGTATCAAGGGAGAGAAAAACTGGGACAATGTTTTCTCCATTATATATCAACATTTTGAGTTCATTGTCCTTGACTTCATTAAAACAGTTTTTATCTTTTGTTACTTTACTTTTATGCTTGAAAGGAGGTCATGTTTCTGAAATTCATGCAGATAAATTTGTTGAGTATACTCAGTGTGAGTGGAGAGCATAATAGCAAACTATAAAAGTAGAAAGTCTATATGAGTTACGTCTGTGTATCTTTTCTGAAAGATAGTACCAGATCTAGAATATATTACACTGCTGAATGTGCTTGGGCCCACTCAAGGTTATAGAGTTCTTTTTCTCCTCCATACTGCATTATTATTCTGTTCTGTTGTGTAATGGCTGTTCTGATCTAAGAGAAAGGGTTTAATGCAGAAATACATGCCAGCATACAAGCATTTCAAAAAAAAAGCATATTGCTGAGTACGGAGTTAACAGGATAGAGTCTAGCATGTCAGTAACAACAGAAACTTTCATCAGTTTGAGGGGAAAAAATAATTAATTTAGCATACACTGAATTAAGTTTCATAATACGTTTCAGCTCTTCTACAGTTGATTTCAACTCTAGATCACTAAAGCTGTTAGAAACTGCTTGAGAACACATGGGAGCCAGTCCAAACAATTCTTGTCTGCAGTAGGACTCCCATATGTTCTTGACTAAGAATCAATGCCATCACTTGCCTTTTTCCCACTGAAGTTACATCATTTTGAGTAGGATATAATATTTAAGGATATGTTGTTGCCAAGAAATCAGGCTGTTGGCAATGCAATCAAAAGAATCATAGATTTCTTGTGGGACTTTCCCCCTATTTTTCTACTAAGTACAACATCTTGATTATCTGTAGTGATGTAGCATCCAGTTCTACCTTCAATGATAGTTTCTAGATGCTTTTGTAACACAAGATTTTGTACCACGATATCACTTGAGCACCTTTCAAGTAATCCAAACAATTCTGAATACTTTCCCTCAAGTTTGCACAAATCTTCTCTTGCCTTTATGCAGTGAAGAATTTATTCAGTATCTAGCAGAGGGCATTCACTCATTCAGCACGATGAGGTTGCCTTGGCAAAATCAGGGGTGTAATAAGTGCTGATATGAGCATTATCTTTATTCTATTTAAGGCATATTGTTGGTTGGTGGTCACTGATGTCTAATGTGAATGGAAAAGATTATTGACATATTCCACATGAATATTACTTCAGATCTTCATGGAACTATTTATTAATGGCAATCTACAGCTGTACCAGCTTACAGTTTCTGGGAAGCAATTTTTTTGCATACCTCACAAATTATAAGCATTTTCCACTTATTCCTGGAGATTATCCATTTATATTTGAAAAGCTTCTTCTGTTTCTTTCTATAAAAGGACATAAGTTATTGCAGTTTGCACAATCCCCAGAGTGATTTTGGCATAGCCAGGGTGTCATTGTTGCTGGATCTTGCTTGCTGCCATGCCTTTGAACACACAACAAAAACAAAAGAAAGCTAATCTACTATCCATGCTGTTCTAATCTGTCTTTACACAAAGTGGGAAAAAAAAAGTTGGCTCTTAATTAAAGAAGAAACATATTTTTATGTTTGTTTTTTTTCTAATTTTAACATGTCAAGAACATCTCCATGAAGTTCAGTGGGTTTAGACTGCACTATTTTAAAGGTTAAAATCACTACACACTCAGTTCAGATGTCTTTGAATGGATGGCTCTCAACCTATTTCATGTTAAGTCCCCACTGGGGTATCCATACATTCAAGATTGCCTTCTTTGCCTTGGAAATTGAGTGCTTGGAATTTTCTAATGGCCAAATGTAAGGAATTTAGCTAAGAATACTCATATAATTTAAATCCATGTCCTGTTTGTATTCAGATACAAACAAATCATAAGTTTCTTTGCAAAATAAGTCCTAAACAGAAGTACAGTCTGCCACTTCAAATCCAGGGGCACACTCACAGATCAGAGGAAAATCTGCCTGCAGTAAATTTTGCTTGAAAACTGCATGGCTCAAAAGCTCTTACTTGCTATGCACCTCATGCACAGAAATGCCTTCTGCTGAGGAGTACAAGCACAGGCTGTAAGTGTTTTAAGATCGTTTGATATCACTTGCATAGTTCAAATAGATTTTATGACATATCCTTTTGCTCTAGTAATGATTTGTTGTTCTATTGTGTTTCATTAAGCTATTATTTGTAAAGTGTTTTGTGCTGCATTGCACGAAAGCTGCTATATAAGCAATTTTATGGGCAGGAATGACAATTCATGTATCTTCAGGCAAGGATAAATGATGCTAAATATTCAGCACAATTGTTCCTTTCCTTAAATCTTTTGTTTTGAGGAGGGGTAAAGTAAAATGGGTAAGTAGATGTTATATATAATAGGTGTAAGCATTTCTGCTGATAGAAGACTTAAGAGGAAATCAAAGAACACAAAAAATATCTCCAAATAATATCTATTAGAATGTGGCCACTGTTTAAATTACTCAATAAGGCAGGACCATGCAAACCACAGAGCAAACTAGTAACATCAAATAATTCATTTAGCAAATATGCAAAATGAAAAGGTAAAAGAAATTAATACTGCATCATCTTCAGCACTAACTCTAAACTACAGCAGTTCACTGAAGTGGTCTGAACTATTCTAAAATTTTCAGTAGGAAACATATATCTGTTGCAAGTAGTTCTGTTCAGAGCAATCTGCTATAAGAGCTGTTCCCCAGGTGAAGGAAATCTGACTGTTGGATTGAAAATATTCAGTAGCTTCCTGTCTCTGGGACAAGGACCATCTCTCCAGGACTATTTAATGAATAATCCTGTACAGTCATTGTAGTTCATGCTTCTCTGACTTGATCATCTTTACTTGGCTTCAGCTACATCTCCAAACTAGTACTGGTTTAATTCCTTTTTCTAGGAGCTTCTGTTAACCCTGAGCAAATGATCATTTAATGGCTTCTTCGCAGTGTGGAACTTCCATGACAGTTAGCTTCTACTGCAATTGCAAGTATCACGCACTACTCAAATGTATTTTGTGAAGTATATTTTTAGAATTCTGCTTTATTTTGGGGTAAAGGTTGCTCCATCCCTAATGTGATGTTATTCACCATTGATGGAAGAGGATTAAACTTCTATCAAATCAGCTCTTCTTAGAGATGAATATTTAATGTTTATTAATAACAGATGTAGTCTTTTGTTTAGTTGGCTTTCTCTGTGTAAGTCAGATCATTCTTCACTATTCAGCTCCCTTACTTCTTGTTCTGTACAAGGAGTGCCCTTTTAGCTACAGGCACCCAACAGAGCATATGACCTCCTCTTATCACATAAGAAACAATTTATAAGATTAGTACCAAAATAAGCAGCCTTCCAGCACTGTTGGAATATCCTTTTACTGATCTTCATGCTTTTTGCTCTGTGACTTGCTCTAACAAAGTCAGTCTTCACCAACCTCAAGTCAGAGGATTTCATACACATTTCAGTGCAGAAAAAAGCAAACGAGGGAAATGTTAATTTTGTTTGTCTGTTTGTTCTGTTTTTCTGTAAGGACAATCAAACATTTGAGAAGTTTGCTCATACAGTAAGTGGAGTCTTCATCTGTGAATTTGCACAAAACCGAGTCAAGTACTAGACGTCCCTGCTTGAACAAGGAGATTGGAATAGAAGACCTTAAGAGGTCTCTTCCATCCTCAAATATTCTGCAATTCTATGAAATACTGCTTGAAGAATTGACGCCTTCAGTAACCTGGGCTAAAAAGCCTCACAAGGAGGAAGTAATTTTTTTCCCTCTTTTTCGTCCTGGAATAATTTTGATATGCATTGTTTCCTTAGATGAGAAGTTAACATGGTTCCCATGCTGAATCTAATACGCCATTTACGTAGCCATTTTCCTAGAGTGAGTTTTTCTCCATGGCGGTCTTTTCTAGGGAAGATGAAGCCATACTACCATAAAGGGCAAAAATATTTCAGAAACCAGTGGGAGTCTGCAGTGCTTTACTTCACTTCATTGAGGTCATCTGTAGAAGGAAAACATTTGCATATATGAGCCTAGTTACAGACTACAGTACCATGTCCCGAACTGCCACTAGGATTAAGCAGGTGGAGGAAAGCATGGAATAACTCTCTCTTAAAATATGGGCTGAGGTCAACGCCTGTGTTATTTAACAAGATTTTCCTTATTACTGGTCATCTACGTCACCTAGATCTGGGGAGACAAATCAGAGAGGTAAGGAAGAACATTTTCCACAGCAAATTTTTTCATCCACTGTTCTCTCTCCTGTTAGGATTTCTGTCCATCATCCCACAGGAAATGTCAGTTTTCCCTATGAAAGAAAAGGTTTTCAACAGAGTCACGTGTTTCCATACAGCTCAACTTCCAGTTTTCTGTGTTGTTTACTTCATGGAATGAATACAAGTGTGCATATTTCAGTGTTGCAGAGGTGATTTATTCACATTACTGTGCTGACTAAATCCTAGATAAAACAGAACGACATCTAGAGCTGACAAATAGACAAAGAATACAGAGGGAAACTTTTTCTTCCTTTTTGTAGAATTCAGATGCAACAAATCAGAAGAGGCTGGTTCATAAGGTAAGCAGTCATAGCAAAACAGAAGCATAGATTCGCAGCCTCATAGGTTCATAAATTCATAGAGTAGCTTGAGTTAGAAGGGACTGCAAAGATCATCAGTCAAGTCATGATCCCAGCATGTGTGAAGTTTTGAATGTTTCTTCTCTCCTACTGAACAAGAGACAACAAAACCTGAGCCAAGGGACACATACAGGTCTGACACTAATGGTTAATGGTCAGCTCTGTTCTCCCTAGCAGCTGTGTGCTTGACTTGACTTGGACATCTCTGAAGCATCACTGCTTTTTGGAGACCAAGGCAATTCATATGTTTTGGCAGTAGGGCCCTGGACCAAAGCATGACCTGGTTACTAAAACAACCAGAAAATTATTCCCTCATGGTTAAGGTGTGCTCATTATAATGTGAATCTAATGCAAATTATTCATTTTAATTTTGTTCTCTCCTCCCTGCACACACTTAACTTCCATTGACAGGATCTCAGAACACACTCCTTCTGCTTTTACTTATTAGCAAGTGTTGCAAGGATTATTCTGGTCGGGGACAGTTTTGGGTGTGCTGCAGTGATGTGTCTGACTCATCCCCTATTGTAGCAAGTAGGGAGGGTTAATTTCACAGTGTTAATATGAAAAAGCATGTGGAAAATGTAATGCTTCAAAGAGCTGCCTTCTGTGGAAAGTCATTGCTAATTAGGTAGTACGTGGGTGTCATCTGGGTCTCTGTAAACTATAGGTCATGCCAATATTTGAATCCTCTGAAGATTTTAACGTAATGAGGGGGAAATAATTAGCATTTCACCTTTCATGGAGAAATTGTGATTAACTACAGTCTAAATCCTTTTAACGATTCTAAGGTTTTCTGGAATTGTAAAGTTCCTTGCTGTTTTCAAAGCTGTGTGCTTAATGACAACCAGAGGGCACAAGGGAGCCTTACTGACTATCACAAAGGGTCTCCATCTCTCTGATACAGACAATTACTGTCATCACCTCTTTATGCTGAAACACTCCCTTTATCCATCTGAGTTTTGGATGGTATTGTGCTAAGTTCTGCCTCTCAGTGCAGAAAGATAGAGTCTCCCATTGGACTTAAAAATTGAGAAAGAAATCAGAAGAGTTAACTATTTTATAATAAGTCAGCCCACATAATAAATCAAACTCAGGACTACAGAACTGAAGCTCGGCTCACATCCCACTTCTCCTAGCCAGGAGTGTTGAGAGTATGTTATCTTCTTCACAGTGGATTTTAGAAGGTTGAACGCCAGGATGTCTCACCTTTTTTTTTTTCTAGTGGAAATATCCAGTCCATGAAGAAATGTTGAGTACAGCAGGAGAGAGGTATATAAGTAAACTATAAGCTAGATAACTTAAGTAATAAGTACAATACTGACAGAACCTAAACCCCCCTATGGCTCCAATGACTCTTCGTGTTAAGCTCCTTGTTAACTAAAAACTGTTTCAGGCATGAGTGTAACAGCTGCAGTCACAATTCTGTTTGACATAAAGTCCTAACCATACTATGAAATATTTCTGGTCTTGCCATTAGTTTCCTGAAATATGATCCCACCTCAGCAGAGATGCTCTCCAGGTTTGCTACTACCTTACATGAGTATTTATCCTTATGATCATGCCAAAGCTCTTGTTGCCTTGTGATCAACAGTGGAACTCTTGTCTGGAAATTCCCTACATTTGTCAGGTTCCCTCTGCCTGCAGGAAGTAGGGAGTCATATCATTTTGCCAGAGGAACAAAGTCTTCAGTTCTCTCCTGCATCCAAATGGATAGAACTTTAACCTGCAAGAACACCCATCAAGACTTGCAAGAAGGTCCATCCAAGGTCCAGCCGCAAAGCCAGTTTTAGGACTCTCTTCTCTTTCTTATATAACCTTGAATAGCAATCCCATTGGAGTCACATGGCCAAATCATAATACATGATAAATATAATTCCCATAACATAAATCATATAATCATAGAGTAGCTTGGGTTGGAAGGGAACTTGATCATCCAGTTGCAAAGCCCTGCTATAGGCAGGGCTGCCATCCAAGCAGACCGCACTGCTCAGGGCCCCGTCCAATCTGGCTTTGAATGCCTCCAGGGATGGAGCATCCATAACTTCACTGGGCAACTTGTTCCTGTGCCTCACCACACTGAGTAAAGAATTCTTCCTAGCATCTAATCTAAATTTCCCCTCTTTTAGTTTAAAGACATTCCCACTTGCCTGCCCTTGTGCTTCCTCTGCATATCTTAATACATCCCAGAGTAAGGATCTCCACCTGGAGCTACAAAGCTTTTCTGAGAGATATGTATTAGATCCATGAACTGTTCTCTTGCATCTTAAGAAGATACTGATTTTTGTGTTCTGATTCTGCGTGCAAAGTCAGCAAAACCCAAAGAGGCTTGCTCATGCCAAAAAAAAAGGATGCAAACTGTTAGTTTAGATCATTCTGTGAGCAAATGACACTGCCCTATTCATGCTGTATCACAGCTTCACCCTTTTCATGTAAAGATAGAGCAAGTATATAGTTTTCAAGTGTCATTTTCATTAAAAACACACTAAACCTGTTTTTCAATAAGCCTTTAACTGTGTGATGTTACATAGAACAGAGCACAGCCTCAGCATTTTCAGTTCCCTGGTACTTTCAGCAATTTTCTGACTATGGGGTGCCCTCTCAGGAGTACTCCCAGATACTTTGCCCTGTGGCATTTCAGCTGGCATGAGCCAGCAGAATCAGGCATGCCCTGAAACACAGTGGGGGACCCACAGTTATCTACCATCCAACTCTCTCTGTAGGTAGTTGGACCATATGTGTTCCCTGGCAGGTTGCAGCTACCAGTGCTGAACATAGGAGCTGGCAGTGCTTTGCCCATTCTCCCTGAAAAACCCCAGATATCAGAGTTGCCAGCTACTGACAAGTAGGAGGTTCGGCCAAGAGCCATCTGTTCATGCTTAACTTTCTGCCACTGCTGTTGCTGATGTCCAGCAAGCTCCCACAAGCCTGCACAATGAACTGCTTTTGGCCTCACATAAAAACTAGCACTGAGAGGAAACCATCACAGGGAGCCAGCAACTTTTACCTTTAAAAGATAAGTATGCACGTGAGAGGAAATCAGTGAGAAGAGGAAGAACAACATGACCACCTACCTTGCTGGAACAAAGTGGTGCATCACCATATGTGCATGCTTCAGAGCCTCTAGGGATGCCATGCTTGGAAGAGAGGCAACATCTTCATCCAACAAATTAATAATAGAGTTGTAAATTAAGGCTGTAGTTTAATTACTGCAGAGTGAGTTAGAGAAGGGCTGTGTAGCTGATCAGAGGTGTGGAGAACCTCTCCTACAAAGATGGGCTGAGAGACTGGGAACCTGGGAAACCTTGACTTTTGTAGCTTAATGAAAGAATCCTGAAGAGTAGAGTTAAGGCAAAAATTCACTTAATGGATGTGAACATCATTCAAAAAGAAGTGGAAAAGCTACCTCCTCTCTGGTGGTAGGACAAGAGGATTACTCTCAAACATCAGAGAAACAGCTGGTGACCAGAGGTGGTTGCAGATCCACGAAACATCCTTCCAGAAATCCCCTTATTTTATTCTTAAATTTTTTGTAGGTTCAAGTAGAAACCTTTGACCCTTCTGGGAGAAAAAGTGGGATGTTAGGACTAACCTGGCTGCAATTATTGCCTAGGGACACTAGATGGAGATGCCGTTAGGGACAGAGAACAGGTGAGGGGCTGTGTCAGCAGCCCTACAGGAAAAACCAAGGGGGGTAAGTGCCTTCATCTCAGTGTTATTGACTCTGTTGGCTTTAAGTTTGCCTTAAAAGCTTTCTGTTTTCAGATCCCATTACAGCTCTATACAGGCCATTAGTTAATTAAGTTATGTCACCAGAGTCTGTTTAAGCTTGGAGATGCTGTTATTCACTGCCAGTTCTCTCAGGCTTCCCCCTCGCTTCTCTCCACTTCACCCCTTGCCACTGACAAATTTGGAAAATACAGTACAAATCCAGCCTTGAGTGGATCAAAGAAGTTATTATATCATTGATGAGGCTAAGCCAACACAGCATCCCTGCACTAAGCGTATCAAATCACAATTTCTACATTACTATGATACCTACATCCTTCAAATACCAAAGCCATCACTAGAAGCTATTAATTTCTTTTTCACCCTTCAAGAATGCCTCTGTCTCCCCCACAGTACACTGCCTATAATCTGGAGTTTGCCTGTAAATTGTGGAAACATCCATTCAATAAGCACTAGACCAAGTGCTTCACAGAGGAAGACATAACCTAACCCTAGCCCTAACCCTAATCCTCCACAACACAGAGAGGAGAAAGCAAATTGGCAAAGCAAAAAAAATGGCTGTCCCCAACTCTAGTTGCCCCAGCTCATTTACCAGCACCAACTTGAAAACAGCTTCTCAAGATATCTGTACCACCTTTTCTTGGTTGAAATCTGGGCCATCTCATGGCATAAGAACCACCAGAGCAGTAAGTCCAAAAATTGAATCAATGACCCTGTACTGGCAATCTCTGCACCTGATGGGCAGAGCATTTTAGCATACTGCCATAATAATACGACTCCCAAGACGTTGCACATACCTGAGCTCATCACTGTACTGTGTGACTGCACCAACTCGTCTCTATATTTGATTTCTGTACATCACACCATGCAGTCCAGTATCAATCTTATGACCCTAACTGGCTTATTGCTCATGCTATAGTCCATATTATCTTAACAGTTCTTCCAGTGAGAGTTGTTAATTTTAATTAAAATGTGAAAAAGAATCTGTAATAACAAGTATATGGAACACTTGCAGGTGGTAGTGGGGACATTCTGAAATTCTCTGAATCCTTGAAAGAAAGGATTCAAAGTGCAGTGCTGCACTTGTGGGGAAAAGTCTGATGCATTGGAGGCTCAGGACTCAGACAACTTAGGACTGATTATCACCATGATCCACCAATATTGGTTATTTGTCTAGGAAGTCATATGCTGAGGACTGCGAAGATTAAATCAAACAAAGAATAAGACTCGAATATCAATTATTACTACAGAGAAAAGTGGAAACTATATGAACGATGAAGCATGCATTTGGCCACGTGATATAGACAGCATTTGACTTCTATCTTAAGGGCTTGAGATGACTACAACATCCTTCTAAATCTTAAAAACGTTGAGTTGGACGCAATGAGCTTCATGGATTCTTTGTAACAGGATATCCTGTGATTCTATGATTCCCCTTCACCAAGAGCTCTACCTAATGATGCATACAGTTAAGTAATGCTAAAGTATGGAGGCTTATGCAAAGCAAAGAGCAAATTCATCCAGGCCCTGCACAAGCACAGTGAGCAGACCTGGTACAATTTCTTCTTCTTTTGGAAGATGAGCTTTGTAATGAAAAAAAAAAAAATGAATTCAGAATAAATTAATAAATTCCATTGATTGAGATTGATCTTTTGGAAGATGAGCTTTGTAATGAAAAGAAAAAAAAAAAAAAGAATTCAGAACAAATTAATAAATTCCATTGATTGAGAGAGAAGTACAGAATGAAGCCATACAAATATTTACCTTGCTTTCAATGGCTGGGAATTTTACAAGCCTGGAGTGCAACAGACAAAATTGGTAGAGCCGAAGCTGCAGTATTTTTCTTTTACCAGGGAGATGTTTCATTCTTCAAAAGAAGGGAAGTGATACAGTCATCAGCAGATGATCTGGGCTGCATTTTAGTCTGTGCAGAAACCAAACCCAAAGGCTACTCAAGCAAAGGAAAGAAGAAAACTGCTTCTGACAAGTGACAACATGTTGTACTCAGAATGCTTCTTATCAGAACATGTAACAATTTAGGAATTCGCTTCGTACATTTTCTAAGAGCATATTTTTAGACTCACTGACTGAATTAACTACCTTTTCTCCTTTCTCAGTGTTTTTATTGAATGTCACTGTCAGTAAGAGAGCAGAAAAAAGCAGGGCACTTTCGTTGTGGGACACAGCCCAGGGTCATCATTGTCAAACATGATGCAAAGTCAGTAGTCTTTGTCAGGCAACTGACCTTAAGAAGTCATGAGGTCACAGCAATCATATGATGGGTCTGAAATGAGGGGGAGAAGGTGTAAATACTCCACCATTGGTTCAGGAGGGTGAGTTCGGGTTAATAGACTTCACCAAATAACAAGGACTAGCAAAATAGAGTATCTTTAATCCAACCTTAAATTAATTTGCAGAAAGTACTGGATCCGACTGAAAGCTGTACGTGATAATGCAAAGTGGATTGAGTGCTTATCTCAAGACACATCTCAGTCCTCAATCAATAAGCAGCATCAGTAATTCCAGACTGTCAAATCGTTATGGCCAGATCCACAAGGAGATGTCAGCTCAACTTCCATCACAATGATGAAATTTCAAATCTAAACACTCTTGTGAATGCTGGACCAGGTGCCGGCTGATTTCTCAAAGTGAGTTCAGGATCCTACAGGACCATGAAATTCCTTAAGAGATAACCATGAAGCTGAGATCAGCTATTGCTGAAGTCATAAATAGTTCACTGTGACTGGTGCCACCCTCTGTTTAAAGACTAAGGTAAAAGTAAAAAGGTATGTCAGTGACTCTTAAATTAAGAACTAGTACTTGCAGAGCTTCAGACAGATTATTGTTGTATAAAACTACTGAGCCTTACCATACTCTTCCTAGTTAGAGTCAAAATGCAGAAGGCTATGTAGTCTACCTCCCTGCCTTAATAAAATATAAGCCAAAAACTGAAACCCAAAGACTTAAAAGTTAGGCACTACAATCACTGCTCTATCACTCAGCTGTCACTGAGTTCAGTGATATACAACAACTAGCTGAAGACACCTGTGCTTCCACTTATGAACCTTAGCACTGTTTGTGTGGACATGAAATGTTTGAATGAAATAGCCCCTGGTGTGGACTCCATTCTCAGTTCCTCAATAGTTGAAAGAGTACGTTCTTCATCCTTGAGGACAGGGGTTACCAGCTGAAATGGCAAAAGGAAAAGATTAAAGACTAGGAAGGAGTGCTTTGTCAAGACACTATCTGACAGTATTCAGTGAAAACATGCCCAGAAAGGTTCAAATAGGTGAATTAAAACTAAGGGTCTTGTAGAAAGAGAATGCCAGTCCCAGCACCATGAAGGGAAAGTAGTAGAGTAGCTTTCTCCTGACAGATTTAGATTAGACATCGGGGGTAAAAATTCACTCAGAGTATGGTGGAGCAGTGGAGCAGGTTACCCAGAGATGCTGTGGACTTGCATGTCTGAAAGTGGTCAAGGCCAGGTTGATCTGATCTGGTGGATGGCAACCCTGTCCATGGGAGGGTGTTGGAATCTTGAAGATTCCTTCCTTTGTAAGCTATTCAATGATTCTATGATTCAAAGAGTTTGGGAGCTCTTCTGGAAAAGTGGATATGCACCCTGAGCATTTCAAGTGCAATGCTAGAGCGATCAGATTTGTGGCACCAGCACATAAACAGGTGAGACCCATCCATGATGGCCACAGCAGGATGAATGATGCTGTGATCAGAACTTACAAGATATTGTTCACTGCTGTCTCTGTGGGTCAGTGTGAGGTTGTTTTGGTTGTTTTTCTTTTGCCCCTTCACAGGTAAGAGAATTGTATTTCTGACCTCACGAGCTGCCTGCCTATGTAATGCTCACCAGTTTCCAGTATGTCCCCTTCCTCCACATCTATCCCTTAACACTTTACAATCTTCACCCAAATGCCACCCTTCAGCTATGCCAGAACAGCAAAGCAGGGATGAGGGAGCTGAGCTCCATCAGAACAATTCCTCCCATTTCCATTTTGTGGTTGCATAAGTTTTGACACCCTAGAAATGTGCAACCCCAGAAGCAGCTGTAGGAACGGGGCATTGGTGGCTCAGACATGCAGACCCAGGATGGGCAGAAGGAAGAAAGCTGGGAGGCTTTGCTGCTTGACACTCATCATGTTCATAGTGCCTGGCTCCAGAGCCAGACTGCAGTCTGATCTGGGACTTCAGTTAATTACTACCTTGAAGAGATGGGCTATGACAGATAATATCAAGCCCACAAGCACCTTGATGCTCAGCATGCAAAACCTCTCATGAGCTGGGTTTTCTCAGGCCACTGTGCAAAGACTGATCTCAGAGTGAGTGCTTTGCTGTCTCCGCAGCCAATCTGACCCCAAATGCTCGCTAAACCCAGAACCAAGTGCCCTATTTTGCATTGCCCATAACATCCCAAAACAGTGTCTGACTTCTCAATTAGTCTGAGAGAGGACTGTAAACTTGAAATCCAAACTGATGGACTGTGAAATCCATATCACGTTGTCACCCACAGCACACTCTCCCTGCTCTGCACTGATCTATAAATAGACTTTCATTATTAGCAAGCAGACAAAAGCAGCTTGGAAGATGTTCCACTCTGACACTACTCCTGGCTTACTGATTTCTTGTTTTCACCTTGATAGAGGAGTGAAGATGGGGGCAAGCAGGGAAGGGCTGCTTAGCAGAAACAGAGCTGAAATCACTTTTTCCCCTAACCAGGATTATGTCTGTGGTTTGGGTTTTATGGTTTTGGTTTTGGCTTTTTTTCTTTTTTCTTTTTTTCTTTTCTATTCTCTCCCCTGGAGCCAAGAGGCTCAGAATACATTACCTCATGCAGCAGAATACATTACACCCACCTCCTGTGGTAGGTCATCTGTTTAAGCTCCTGGAGTTTGATTACTAGCTCCCCACAATGTAGGAAGGTGGTCTTTGTTGTAGAAATTTAAATTGCTCAAGAAAGAAAACAGCTTGGGAAATATACAAGGACTTGAATTTTAAGACAGGAGTCAAATCCCAACCTGACAGCCTCCATTCCAATTTCTAGTCTTTGCAATGACTGAGACAGTGTATGCTTTTCTGAAAATCCCGAATCCACAACAGAGTAGTTGATGCTTCCCAATAGCAAAGAGCACTTTGGTGAGAAGAGATACAGATGCTGTGACTCTGAGGCACAAACCAGGGAAGTTCAGAACATTTGTGTTCATCAGCCACAAGGTACATAACAAATCCTTGGTGCATCTTTTCTTTTCAACAGTCCAGTCAGCCTTTAACAGAAAACAAACTCACACTAGGACCTGAAAGAAGAATAGTTAACTTTTCTTGTTCATTCATACTTCAGGGCTAAATGCCAGCTCTGTTCAACCTACTGATCCCTTATGGCATGCAGCAATATTTCTGCCTGTGGCTTTTATATCAAGGTCAATTAAACAAGGCACTGTCTGACCACTATTTGTACAGTACAAATTTTCTCAACTAACAGAAGTGAAATAGCTGGACGTAAAATCCAGGAGGATTTAGATCTGGATCAAATAGGATCATGTGAAGTTCTGAAATAGCTGGTAGTGTTCTTTTGTTCAGACTGCTCTTTTTAATCTCAGCTTTCCTTGAAAAATGAAGCAAACCTCTAAATGCTCATAATTCATAGAATCATAGATGATAGAATAATTACGGTTGGAAAAGACCTCTAAGATCATGTACTCCAATTATCAACCCATCATTTTGTGTATTGTCTGTGAAGAAAATCTTATCTACAAAGCTGTTTTTGAGGGCGTTGTCCATTGATATGTCTTTGCCACCACATATAAATACACAACTTTCCACCCTGTATTGAGCCCTGTCAGTCATTTCTTTCTCATGACAGTTTTCAGTTTCACAGCTTCTCCTAAATATGACTAAAATAGTCTGTGAGGCTTTTCTGAAAATTACATCTATGGGCAAGAGAAAGACTGGAGTATATTGAACACAAGCCACTGTAAGCTATATCTATTAAATGTTTCAGATTTTCAAAGCTTTGGTTTTACTTCTTCAGTATAATATATGCTCCATAAATGGTACCATATGTAAATCAAGAAGATGGTACATTTCAGCTTAGCAGCACAGAATATTTGGGGCACGGAAAGTATTGGAAATAACATGTTAAGTGTTGTTACATCACCAGTCTTGCACAGGCTTGGGACAGCAGTTTTGAGAAAGGAAACCTGTCAATCAATCTTTCTGAGGTGGTACATGAGTAGTTAGTGATCACAGAGTCAAGCTGACTCTGATTTTGCCTGACAGAAATGAGATTAGAGGTGTGTCTCACTAAATAATGGTGGGAAATAGTTCCATGAAGTAATACGCTTATTCAAATGTTTCTCCCAACAGTCTAAGTTCAATGACTGCAACAAAACCCAAATGTATGTAGCCTAAATTTGCACTGAAAGCATGTCGCTCCAAAAGTAATGCCTTCCATTTATTTTCACATAAATAATAACAGATACAAAGAGTACAATAACACTCTCTGCAAATTCTCAACTACAAAACATCATTTTTCAACATAGTCACCACTATTAGGTATGCAAAATGATTGCCATGCTCATAAAAATTTGAAACAACAGAGATGACATTATTTTACCACTGTTATAATGGTGTGGTTGCAAGGAAAATGTTGCCCATGCAGTCCATCTTTAATAGGCCCAAAATCATGGAAGTCAGAAGGTGCCAATTCCAGACAGTACAGTGGGTGTGGTAGAACAGTCCAGATAACACTGACAATGTGCTCCACGGTCTTCAAACTGGTATGGAGACTGAAGTTGTTGTGTTGTAAGAAAAAGTTGTTTTCTTCTCTGTCCTGACTTTGTAAGTTCCAGGAAATCCAGAAGGATCATCCAATTCCTAACCCAAAAGACAGTGCACATCACTTTACCCTCTAAGAGTTGCATTTTAATATTTTTGTTCAGTGGAGAATTCAAATTGCCACTCCACAGACTGCCATTTTGACTCCAGGTTGTAGTGGTGACACCATATCTTGCCACTGGTAACGAAGCAATTCAGGAAACTGCAACCTTCACCCTTGTATTGATTTCATAGGTCCTGAAAAATTTGCATATAATGTTCTTTCTGTTCCCAAGTGAATATTCATGATGCAGACATTGCAGCTTTCCAACACTTCCACCATCTTTTCCAGAGAGGTCAATATTCAGCTCTGTACACAATTCTCTGGTTATAATCTGACAGTTTACACAGATGACCTGATCAAGTTGCTCTTCATTTCATGGTGATACAGCTGTGCATAACTATGCAGAGCATGGCTTGTCTTTCGCATTGCTGTCACCACTGCTGAAACCCACCACCTGTGCAAGCATCCACTGTTTGGTCTCCACAATCATTCAGCAAGTATCAATGAAAGTCAATGGATACCAATTTTTTCATGTGGAGAAATTCAGTTCTGCACCTTTGCTTCATACACACTTCCATGTCAGTCATTATTTGGTTGGACTGCCCCTCTGTTGCTACCTGTCATACGGCTGAAAAACGTAGTGGAATATTGGCAAGAAGATTCAAGCTCTATTGCCACACCACAAACATCTGTCTTTGCCGTCATGAGCCAACACAATGAAATAGGAGGCATTACTTTTGGAGCAGATCAGAGAATTTTAACAAATTTTGTGGTTGGAATGGGAGTTGTAGATGGAGTTTTACTATGTTCCTAAGCCTACTTTCCCATAGATGCTGAAAACAATTTTCTGAAGTTGGAAGGCATACAAAGCTACAATAACCTATGATAGTTTTCATTCACCTCTCATTTTTAGAAAACCACAAGACTAATTCAAGTTCATGTGATGTAAAGACACTTTGGAAATCTAGGATGCAAATTCACTGATTAATGAAATTAATATTAGGACAATAAGAATAACAAATGCTCAAGAGTCTTAATAACAAGTGGGGAAAAAAAAGGGAGATACTAGATATTTCAAACCTATTAAGCACTTCTGCTTTGTGTATTGACACAGGTAATGAGTTCTACGGAAGGAATGCTACACTTGAAAGCCTTTAACACTAAAAGCTTAATTTAGTGTACAATGAATAATACAGGGAGCCCATTCATGGGTCGATCAGAATAGAACAAGAGAGCATCAAAGGAGCAGACAGATCATGTTAATAGGAAGCTTGAGGCTTATTTAAAAATCTATACTGTAGTTAAAATTAGAACACAAATTGGAACTTGGCATTCTGTTGATCAGGAAATTGGTAATGGGATACTAAAACCTTGCACTTCTCTCTGTCTGGTCCTAGTTAGAAGAGGACAAAGGCGATGACAGTCACAGTGTCATATACCACAGGGGGCCATTAAAGAAAGTGATAAAATAAAGAAATCAGCATTTTTCAGCCATTCACGCAGCATGGTGTCTCCTGTATTCCTTTATTATTCCACGTATAGCAAAATATGGGTCAAAGTACAGAAGCAAGCACTGTTATTGTTATCTTCTCCATTAATGTTCCAAGAATAGACAATCATTTTCATTTTTGTTCTGTAAGTATGAGTTCATATATATCAGTTTTCTGTGGCCAGTGGTATCATCTGGATGAGAGAAACTGTTGAGTTTTCTGGATTAAGCAGTCTTTGCTTGGATGTGATGCAGATGTTGTCTCTCCATCCAGTGGTTCTACTGATGACAAAAAAAAAGATCATAAAATCATAGAAACATTAAGGTTGGAAAAGACCACTAAAATAATCTAGTCCAGTCATCATGCCTGCTAAGTCCCTCAGCACCACACCTACACGTTTCTTGAAAGCCCCCAGGGATGGTGACTCAACCATCTCCCCAGGCAATTTATTCCAATGCCTCACAACTCTTTTGGAGAAAAATATTTTCACAGAATCACAGAGTTTCAGGGGTTGGAAGGAACCTCATGAGACCATTGACCCCAGCTTCCCTGCTAAAGCAGATACCTTGTAATAAACCATACAAGTAGACATCCAGACAGGTCTTGAATATCTCCATAGAAGAGGACTGCACAACCTGTCTTGGCGAACTGTTCCAGTGCTCTGTACCTCTTACCATAAAGAAATCATTCTGAATTTTTGTATAGAACTTCCTGTGTTCAGGGTTTAGGCCATTACTCCTTGTCCTATTGCTATTCAGCACTGAAAAGAGCCTTTTCCATTTCCCATCTACCTTCAGAGATCTATAAGCATTAACCAGATCCCCCTTAGTCTTCTTTTCCACAGGCTCAGCCTTTCCTCAGATGGGAGGCCCTTTATTGTCATTGTGGCTCTACAATGGACTCTTTCTAGGAGATCTCTGTCTTTTTTGTATCGGGGAGTCCAGAACTGGACACAGTATTCTAAATGTGGCCTCATGTGGGCAGAGTACAGGGAGAGAATTTCCTCCATTGACCCATTGGTCTCAGTCTTTTTGATGCATCCCAGGATACCATAGGCCTTCTTGGCCTACAGAGCACTTAGTTGTCTCATGGACAACCTGTTGTTCACCAGATCACTCAGGACCTTCTACACAGAGCTACTCCCCAGCAGATCATCCCCTAACCTGTACTGATGTATGTGGTTATTCCTCCCCAGATGCAAGACTCTACACACGCTCTTGTGAAACCTCATCAAATTCCTTTCTGCCCAGCTCTCCAGTCCAACCAGGTCTTGTTAAATGGCAGCACAGCCTCCTGGTGTGTCAGACACTCCTCTCAGCTTTGTATCAACAGCAATCTTGCTGTAGGTGGATTCTTTCCATTCCTACAGATCATTGATGTAGATGTTGAATGAGACCAGATGTTTTCCTAATATCCAACCTGATTCATAGATTCATAGATTCATTAGGTTGGAAAGGACCTACAAGATCATCTAGTCCAACCTGAAAAATTCTCAGTGGGTTTTGAGTCTTTCCCAGGAAAAAAAACTGCACCTGTCTCCAAACTCAGTTAGCAATCATTTAGAATGACTGATCCTAACAGTAAAGGCAGAAGAGCACTGATTTTTTGAGGGACAATACCTCTGTGTCAAAACAGAGTCACTTGCTCTTAGACAAAGACATCACTTCAATGTTAATTTTTCATGGTCTTCCAATCAGTCTCTGTGGCCCTAATTCAGCATCACCCATTTCACAACAGAGTAGTAAGTCACTATCTGAACCACAGGCTGGGAAACAGAAAATATGAAAAACATCGTGGAAAATCCGAGTTTAGAACAAAAGTTAAGGGCCAACCATCCATGTTCCACCCAAGGGAGAAGAGAGCTTCTGGATGCCTTCTCCTTTAAGTGATAAGACACCGAGGAAAAGGAGTTAATAGGAAAAGTTCAGAAGAAGCAGACTGTCAGGTGTGTTTACATCTTCTAGGAAAAGGTGCCTGAAGATTTTAGAAGCACCCCTGGAGCTCATTTTAGAAATAAACTTCTTAAAAAAGATTACCTATGATTCCTTAGGATAATTGTTTCCTGGAGTCAAAGGAACAATAGTGAGTGGTTAAATAATTTCTTGTTATTTTAAAACATGCAAAAAGTATTAAAAAACATTCTAAAATGAATGCTCTAAGTAATACTTCATGCAAACATAATGATTAAGATAAAAAAAATTATAGGCTTAACTGGAGGAAGAGTCAGATTTTTTTTTTACCACTTTTTGATTCCAATGTGTTATTTTTTTTCTTATTAAAGCCTGACATCCCTGGCTGACAATTTAATTATTAGGGTAATGTGGTGGATAAAGGGACTTGCTCTGTAGTGCCTCCCACAATTGCTTGGAACAGCAGCTGCAAAAAATGCCACAGTTCCTCAAAGCAAAGATAATAATTTCTGTGTTGTCAGTGCCCTTAACACTTTTATTATATGAACTCTTAAAGGAAAACCACCTTTTTCATAACTAACTTAGTGAAGTTAGAACCAGAGGAGGCTCCAGATCACTTAACAACTGTAAATTGCCAGTCAGTAGGATTATGTGAGGGCATCCAAAAAGGCGCTTTAAGAATTTCCAGTGTAAATCTAGAGAGACTACAAAAATGCTCTGATCTCCATCAGTTTTTTAGACTGTGTGATTTTAAATGAATAGATAGATGGTAGGTAGATAGATAGAAAGGTAGATCAATAGATGTGAGAGCCAAGAATAACCGCATAATCAATAGACACAATACTCGAGTAGCGGCAGACGAACTTGAATGATAAGACAAAAAATGTGTGCGGCAAAATGTTACACACTGCAAAATTTACAGAATGGTATTCTGATGCTAGAATTGAAAGCAGTAATGTGGTCTGATATTAGGAAGAAAAAACATTCATATCAGAAAGAGTGCTATTGCATTGAAACAGGCTGCCCAGGAAGGTGGTAGAGTCACCATCCCTGAAGGTGTTCAAGAAAAGAGAAGATGTGTCACTGAGGGACATGGTGTGTTGGTCAAATTGGTATTGGGTTATAGCTGGACTAGGTGATCTTAGAGGTCTTTTCAAACATTAACAATTCTATGATTCTATGAAATGAAACTGCTTCAATAAATACAAAGCAAATAAAGGGAAAATAAAAACAAGAAACATCAAACTATTAAAAAAACTCTGTCTGTACCTACATAGTAATGGACAGTAAAATTCTAAGTATATTTACAAAAAGAGAAGCTGAAAATGTCTGCACAATGTCAGCAAAAGGTCAGTAATCAAATAACATGTTAGGAAATATTAGGAAAAAAGTAAAGAACAAATCAGAACATTTTGTTCCAGTCAAGTGTACATTCTGTTGTTCCAATGCTGTTTGTGTATTTTTGGTTATCCCAGCTCAGGAAGGTGCAGAACAACTTGAAAGGCTACTGAGAAGGACAAGAAAGGGGTTCAAAGGTAAAGATGAGCTCTGAAAAAAGTGAATCTTTAGATGAAAAGGAGATATGGAGAGCCTATAGCAGAATATTACGCAGCATGGAGTCACAAAGCAAGAACTCGTGAGTATCAGATGAAATTATCAGCCAGAAGGTTTACACAAAGAACTGCTTTTTCACACAGTGCATAATTAAATCATGGAATTAATTGTAATAAGATGCTGTGGAAGTTATAAATAGGCTCAAAAAGTAATTAGGCACTGCATGGTAGAAAAGACTATCAGAGCCTCTTAAATTCCAAGCAGAGATACAACCCGCAGCTGAGGAAATCCCCAGGCTAGAGGCTGCTAAAGGTAGGATTGTATATCACGGAAGTGGAGAAGTAATGCTATATGAATGCTCTGTTTTGATATCCTTTCCTTGGGTGTCTGCTATGACCATAGAGTGATATGGGCTGTTGAACAAGAAAAAATGTCATCAGATCTAGTATGACTCTAGTATAACTCCAAAGTCGGAGTCTCAAGTGCATATGCAGATAAAATGTTTTCTCTAGAAACACCTCTTTCTTATCTCCTGAAATGATTAAGTCAACCATGTCTGAAGGATGTGACAAAGAATCAAGTTGGAGACTGGTCTTGTAGATTGATTGTATAGGCACTCAGCTTGGTGTTGGCCTTTTTTTCCAGATCTTCCCAGATTTTTTAAACTAGAGCAAAGTTAAAATAAAGGATTTTGGAGGAACAAGGATGTTAAAGTGGGATAAGTAGGAAAACTTGCGCATCTGATTGAGTGCTCTGATATAGTGGTTGGCAACTCTGCTCATGGCAGGGGAGTTAGAGCCTGCTGATCTTTAAAGTCCTTTCCAGCTTAAGCCATTCAATGATTGATTCTATGATTCTATGATTCTACGATTCTATGATTCTATGATTCCATGAGTGAGGCAGCTTGATCTGTAAGGTTGGAAAGGAAAGAGTTTGTTGCGCTGTACATCAAGAACATGTGCATTTCCCATAGAAGTTCAGAAGTGATGCAGGATTTCTGCTGTCTGTACATAAATACAAGGAGGAATAACAGGAGGAGATGGGTTTTCTGTAGTCTGTGGGCATCCAAAGGGCAAGATGTGGTGACAATAAGGAAAATCAGTTATCAAAATATTTGTTAGGAAAACTTGGTAGGATTCAATCTGTGTATAAAATCCTTGACACGAATCAGGGACACTGCAGGAAATTATAAGGAGACAGTGTTCTGGAACTGGTTCTGCATAGTGGAGAGGAACTGGCAGAGAATCTAAAAGGAGGAGGAGACTTAGGTGTGAATAGCAATTCTAAGAAAAAGTAGGGAGTCAGAAAAAAAAGTGAGGATAATGAACTTCCAAAAAAAAAAAAAAGAATAGTAGACTTCAAGAAAACCAAGAAACTCATCTACAGGGTCTCTTCGGAAGATAATTTAAGGGATAAAGGAGTGCAGAAGAGCTGGCAGTTGCAACAAGAGAGAATATTAAGGCACAGTTACAGCATATCTTGATACAGTAAGAGGACAAAGAGCACAGTGAGAAGCCATTACAGCTGCATCAGGAGATCTTTAAGTTCCCAAAAATAAACTAAGCAAAAACTAAGGTTGAGCAAAAAAGACAAAGTATACACTCATCAAATGCTTCACAAAAGCAGCCTTATGCTGTCCTTTTCCAATTGATAAATGTAAGACAGCCTTTACAAAGGAAGAATAACTTATTTTGCTTTGGATGAGAGCCTATGACTTGATTATTCCCAATGGAATGGGAATGCAAAAAAACCAACAACCTTCTATGTCTGCCTCTCTGTATACATGTGGTCAATACTCTGGTCAAGTTTATGAAGAGTATCCATGCCTTAAAACCCTTCTCTTTAATGGACTCTGTAAGTATAGACATGACTTCAGATAAATGCAGCATTTCAACAGTTAATTGAAGCTTGCTATCAAACTGAGAGGGCATTAGAAGGGGTCCTGTGAGGGTCTTTCATGGATGTGGTTCATTCAATATTTTTATTATTTTGGATGATGGGGGAGAAAAGGATCATAAGATTTGCTGATGAAATCAGACTGAAAGGTGTTGTAGGCACCCTAGAGGACAGGATCACAAACCAAAACAATCCTGATATATTAAGGAGTTGTTCTGATAAAATCAAAATCAGTACAGGCTCTGCTTAGAAAGAATTTGGATTCAAAATGGGAAATATCTGGCTAAGCAGTTATGCTGCAGAGAAGTTTGTGGTAAGAGCTGACCAATATGCTGTTGTTGCAGAAGAAAAGTGCATCTAATTCCTGACTGAATTAGCATATGGAACACACAGGAGGTAACTAGAATGACTCTATTTTGGTGGTGAAACTTCAGCTGCAGCACTGTGCCCAGTATTGGGCATCCCACTAGGAAGCAGAACAATTGGGAGGAGTGTCAAGGATAAAAGTGAGGATAGCAGATTTTAAAATAGCTTATAGTGAACTGGCTGTATTTTGTTCAGGAAAGGATAACACGAGGGGGGAAATATTGATGGCCTTCCAGCCTACTAAACGTCTGTTATGTAAAAGACCTGTGGGGAAGAGAAAGTAAATTAAAAATTGAAGAATAAGCAGTTTACATTAGAGTGTTGAAGGTCGTTCATGAAGAAGGGCAGCAGAATGCTCAGATGATTTGGGGGCCTCCTACTATAGCCTTTTTAAAGAACAGGTGAGACAGATACCTGTCACTGATGAGATCAAGGCACATTTAATCTTAATTAGTAGTGAAATAATTTTTCACGTCCTCCATCCTGAGTAAAGAAAAGTTCTTTCCTTTCCTCCTTTTCCATGTCTGAAAACTGTATTTCTACAGTCAGAAGGGAGTTTTGTGAAAACAAATACCACAGAGATTTGGAGAAAAATGTGGAGTTGAGAAGGAACTCACACATTCTAGGTAGGGCCAAAGGCTGGATTCATAGAAAACAGAGCACTTCTCTGCAGCTGTTAATCAATTAGCAGACAGTCAAGATTTAATCATCCCTGACATCAGCATCTTCTGATGGCTCACTCTGGTCAGCTGTATATTGAGCACAGGGATGATGGGACCCTCTTCACTCTGCATGCTGCATGTTTGAAACTTCTGGGTCATATATGGCCTTGAGAATCTTGCTGGAGGGTGTCAATTGCAAGGGCAGAATGGGTAATTTCTGCATCACATTCATCCTTTATTCCTTGAGTTCAAGTCTTGACACTCTTTTCCTACCCTGTTGCTAAAAAGATTAGAAGAACAGGTAAGAATATAAGGAAGCTTTCAATCATGAAATTCTCAGAAAAGTAAAATAAAATAAAATAAAATAAAATAAGCATTCCGTGGATACCATCCAGAAATGTTATTTTTACTCAGGATATAAAGAATTGCTTATTTTTGCATGTCTAGTGAACCTATTTTTGGATGAAGTTTTTCTGTTTTTGTCACCATCACAACTGCTACTCCTGTCAGATTCCCTCTTCTCACTGTCAAGTCTCCAGAATTATCCAGTTAAGGAGCAAATAAAATCCATTTCCCAATTTGTTTCAGATTGAATTTCAGATTTAGCACGATTGAAATCTTGTGCATGAATGGTTCTGTCCCGGTTTTTCACCCGGGAAAAAAGAGCCAGCTTCCTTCTTCACATGCCTGCATTCATACCTTATCCCAAACAAAAGCCATTACATAAGGTAAAACATAACTTTTAATGCATTTATTCCCTAAAATTACAACTTTCAAGTTTGAGGGTATTTGGAAAATCAAATGTAACCAAAGAGACACCCTGAAATGATCACTCCAAACAAGCATGGTTTACCAAAGGCAAATTCCCTCACATGTCTCAGGCAGCAGGATCTGTTTACTCATGCATTTAGAGAATCAAATTTTAGGAAGAGGTGGAAACTATTGTATTATCTAAGGAGTGTCATGATCATTAAGGCCCCTCCTTCTCAGCCTCCAAATCCATCTGGTACAAAATAATGCAAAACACATGGCTTCTCTGATGCACTCCAAAGGGAAAATCCTGGGGATGTCAGAGGGAGCAACAGGGTTTGGATGTCAGATGGAGGCTGGTTCCTTGCACACTGCTCTGTGATCATTCGGGTTTTGCCCTGGTATGACTGAATCTTCATGATCAGCTCATGGTGGTGAAGAACATCAGTTGATCACAAGTTAACAGAAAAAGCAAGAGATGAAATAACAGATGCACACAGTATGCATAAGAACTGCTCTTGAGCAAAGCAGGATGCTTGGCCAGGGTGATGAACTCTTCAGAAAACAATACACAGTTCAAAACCATGGCTGGCAAGAGTCACAGTCAACATGGAAAAAAATAGATGCATTTCCCAGTCAACAAATAAATCCCTTTGGTAAACAATGGAAAGCATTTTGTTTACTCAGAAGGAGCAACCAGACTCCCAAGAAGATCTTACTGAAGTAGAATCAGACCTGTGGGCACACAGCACACAGGATGCACAAATAAATCAGAGAGCAGCTGCTTTACTCCTTATACACCACACTAGTGCCACAACAATGTAAAAATTTTGTCAGTGTATAGGAATGGGGAAATGGGCACATAAATCACTTGAGGAACAATAGTCATAGAACAGTTGAATCATAGAATACCCTGAGCTGGAAGGGACCCATAAGAATCATTGAGTCCAGCTTCTGGCTCCACACAGGACCACTCAAAATCTGATCCTGTGTCTGAGAGTGTTGTGCAAATGCCCTCGTTTCTTTCTTATGATAATCTACTCCATAAAATTCCCTGGCATTGAGGTCAGGCTAACAAGCCTGGAGTTCCCCAGATCCTCCTTATGACCCTGCTTGCAGAAGGAGGTCACTTTGGCAAGCCTCCCATTTCCTGAGACTTCTCCAGATGACCAGGAATGCTGATAAATGGTGGAAAATAGCTTGACAGTCATCTCCACTGGCTGTCTCAGTATCTTCAAATGGATCCCAACTTAAACTTAAAGGACAGCATCACATGTTTTATTGAAGACCAGAGCATACAAGGAGAGAAACGGTGACAGGCACCTGCTGAAGCCAGAAAAAATCTCTTGCTAGTGGTGCTAGTGGGGTACTTAGTTGAACTAAGGTAGCAGATGGATCTTCAGAGCATCTCCAATTTGCTTTCATTCAAATGTTCTGCATGGGAAATAACCGGTGTGTTAAGCAATGCTGCATGCTGCTTGGATGAATGCACCGGATTATGCTGGAGATAAATATGCATATATTTCTAACACGACTCAACAACTTTCACAGCATATGAAGCAGTGATGAAGAAATTTCAATTAACATTTAATATGGAATAATCAGATCAATATCTGTGTGAAGTTTTGTTGGTGCATTTACTATTCACTAGATTAAATTTACATGGAAACCATATTATGGTACTTATCCTATACCAAATGAATTATACAAAGACTTACATCCCCTGGTGTGATATTTTGAACTGCTTGAGTAACACTAATGAATTTACTGAGTAGAGAGGAAGGCCAAAATGTTCCAGAGATGACCAGTATTTTCTGGTATACCAATTCTGATACCAAGTTATATATGTCTTAAAAAGGGCATGAGCCTGTCTGAGAACAGACCAGGATCCCTCAGTTGAGATACAGTCTCACCTCATAAACCAAGGCACCCAGATTCATCAGCAATTCTGGAAATCATCTGGACCTAAAATAAATAGGCTTTAAAATAAGAAGATGAGAGTGAAACAAAAGCCACTATAAAAAGCCTGGCAAAGAATTTTGCACTCAAGTATTGTCTTCCCTCCAAGTGTGTGTCTGCATGGATGTTTTTCTTTGGAGATGGGATTTTTTTTTCTCTCTGATCTGATTCTCAGCACTTAGGGAAGCTGCCAGCAGCCAAGGAGCATCCTCGTTTCACATGCTTACCTTGAACTTTATTTGATAGTGCCTAAACTATTACATAATTCGATTGGATTAGGAGGAGTGCACTGCAGCATTGCATCATTACCTGAATTTAGTTGACCTCTGGGGAAAATGCATTTCTGACATCTCGATCAATTCAGCCTTGTGATTTTAGCTCTGGCATAAAAGATGCCAAGGAAAGCTCCAATACCTCAGCGCGGGCTGATCTCTCGTGCAGGATCTGTCCCCTGAGAGAAGATGGATGGATGCTGACCCGTTTGTGTGACTTCTTCAGCAGCCTTGTTTTCCACAAGGTGACTAGTCCTGGCACAGGAGAGAGATGCAACTGCAGCAGTCAAACAGCATGGGGAGAGGCACAGGAAGAGAGTGAAGGAGGAAGAGGAGACTTGGTACGTGAAGCCATTTTTAAACAGGTGAGAAGTCTATGTATATATATTTATATATATGTATTTCGCTTCAGACTCCAAAACAGTTTTCATTTATCAATATATAAATGAGATATATTAGATGGGAAATATTTATTCCATATGATAATGAGCCTGGAACAGGCTTTTAATACATGCAAGAACAGCTTGTTTTTCCACAGCTTACAGCCACAATGTCATGGTTAAGGCCTCCAGAGATATGCATTGATCCTGACCCTTTCCCACAGCCATACTAGCCAGGGGTCTCAGCATAAGGGAAACGCCTTATGGTCTGTGGATGGGGAGAGATAAAGGAATCACTAGCAAAAAATAATTGTCCTTTTGCCATGTATGTGCCCATGTTGAAATCCATCTCTGAATTTGAGGGGTGGGCTTAGCATTGGTACTTAAGTCTTGTCAACAAAAGCTGCTTTCACAAACTGCTGTGACAGACCTGTGCTGGATTTGCTTTGGGTGATGGACTTTTCATTTTTTCATTTGCTTTGGGTGATGGACATTTTTATTCATGATGGACTTTTTTCTCTCCTACAGTGTAATTCTTTACACTTGTTTTCTTGTAACATGATGTTTATTTATTTAGGACAAGACCTTACATTTATTAGGACATGACTTCACAGAGAAGTGTGATTCAGAGGAACAGGCTGAAATGAGTGGAGCACAGAGAAGGGTAGAGAATCATTTCAGTTTCTCATTTTATGAGTGTGGAGATCCTTTGGGAACATCACAGCCATTCATGTCTTCTCAGACCAAGACTTCCACTGTGTCACCTCCAGAGCCTCCATGGGATGCAAGACTCCAGAGAGATGCACCATGAAGTTTCATTGCACCCTGAATCCACTATGGGTCAGAGCTCATGTAACAAGCTTTGCTCTGCTATTGGCTCCAAATCAACCCTTGTTGGAATGGGTTGGATGGAGAAAGAACTTAGAGGAATTGTTCAAGAACTCTGCAGTGATCGTTTTGAAAATAAGTGTGGCAAAAGGTTTCTTGAAAATTGCCTGATGAAGGGTTAATTTCTAACTGGTCATATAAAAATATTTTGAAATTAGCTTTCACAAAGCCCAGTAGTCCAATGGCTCACACCATAGTGTTTCATAATTAAAAATGCTACTTGTCCAGGTGCTTGTGTCTGTAAGATGCTTCTAGAAGCAATTAATTATTTACTAAACCTTTAGCTGTATACAATGAAAAATTCATAGAAAGCGTGACCGTAAACAGACTGAGCTAGGAAGCACTTCAGGAGATGAATTCAAAAGAAAACTGAAAGCACTTCATTTCAGTCCATGTAAGCACCTTTTCACCTACCAGCTCATGCTGCAGAATGGAAAAGATCTTTTATTCTATCAGTTAGGCTAAAACTTTACAGTTTGACATTGAACAGAAAATCACCCCATCTTTTTTGGGAGCATTTTCTTGCTTGCGTTAGATAACTTTGCCAAGAGTAGTCAACTTAGGGAACCTTCAAAAATATGTACAAATATTTTGCATAGCCAGTAACATCTCAGTACTGTGTTATGAAGTAACTTTCTCTAGTAAAGTGTCTTGTTTTCACACAGCACTCTCAGGTATCCCACTTTGTGATATGTAAAGTTACTTCACTTGTGCTCTATGGCACTATCAAACCATCTGAGTTCCCCATGTAATGGTTTAAAGGGATTGTTCTGTTGTGTATAATATAATTCCATGTCAAGAGCAGGTATAATGCATAAAGCTCTGGATTTATTTCCAAAATTAGATGAAAACTCTGGGTTGGAATTAGATGAACTTTATTATTTCTTCCAACCAACCCAATCCATTCTATAATTTTAAAGAAAAATGCTCCCTTTTTTTTCTTAAGAAATGTCATGCAGACAATTCCTCTTTACAATTACCCATAAGTAACAATCTACTGCTAAAGACTTGCTTGACTGTCTTCACCATCAAATCCCAATCTGTGACTGGCACTGTTTGAAAAAAAAATCTACACCATGTGGAGCAGGCTTAGATGAAGAAAGCAATGAAAGGCTGGTGAAAGCATTGTAAGGTTGTCATGAGAAGCAGAAAGAGTATAGACGTATTTGTGACAGCAAATACATTTCAAAGGCAAAGGTCACTTCCTTAAAAAAATAAATATTTTTTACATCAGGTGAAAGGGATCCAGGTTCCAATAGGACTGTGTTCAATGGCTTTGATCGGAAACACAGATGATACTCTGACTCAAGTTCCTCAAGGCTAGGAAAATATGTAAGCTCTCTTGACCACAAAAATTTAGTGTCTCCTTATTTCACCCAGATGAGTGTGGAAGAGAAAGGAGATGCATAGGATCTGTGGCCAGTATTTTCCATTACTCCTGCTCATGCTCAGAGATGTGGTGGATGCCACATCCTTAGTGAAATTCAAGGTCAGACTGGATGGGACTCTGAACACACTGATCAAGCTGTAGATGACCCTGTTCATTGCATGGGAGTTGATCTTTTAAGTCTCCCTTCCAACTATTCTATGGTTCTATGATTCTAAGTGGTTCATGCTCTGAAGGAGTTGGTTTTCACAGCAACACTAACATTAGCAGGCTTATGCCCAATTTTTCTCAAAGTAGCTGCACACTGGTACATGTTTATATGTCTGTATTTCAGTGATTACCACTCATACAAAAATTACCCGATTTCTACCCATTGGTATCTTCTAACACAGTCTTTTAAGTAGTATACTAAGACACTAGGAGGAATGTGAAATACCCATATTTAAGACAGTATCACTCTGACTCACTCATGCCCCATTATTTTGCTTCTCTTCTCAACCTGCAATAGTCACTTCTAAAAAAAATCAATAAGCAGAGGTCAGTGATATCTCTGGAGGCAGGAGCAAGTCTGTGTGTATTATATTTTCACTCTCACTTTCTTTGAAATCCCTCCGTAATAAATAAAGATTTCAGTTCTGTGATAAAAGACAGCCCTTCACACAGACATTTTTATTTTCCCTAGCTCAGTAAATCTGTAATTTAAACTATTTATTCCCCAGGAGTAAATAAGAGACCTCCACACGAGGAAACTCTATACTCCTGTACTCATGTATCTATATCTTCTTGAGTGTTCAAAGCTCAGTTTTAAATGAAAATACTGCAAGCTTGAAACCAGGCTTTTTACATTCTTTGGAGGTGTCTTCCTCAGTGCACTGTATACTTATTTGGGCTACAGCCATTTCATTTACTTCTGTTGACACCGCTCTGCTTTGTGGAGCTGAAATAAGATCTAGAGATCAAGAGAAAGGGAGAATTTCTTCATAATACAGTAGTTCAGCAATGCACCTGGGATGCAGGACATTTTCTCCTAGTTCCTTCTCTTACAAATAATTAATTATTTATCCAACGTGGAACAGCTTCAATAGGTGTAAATGAGTGAGACACATCTTCATTACAGGAGAGGCCGAAGTAGCTGCTACCAAGCACTGTTATAAAATACAAGTGAGGCACATTCACAGCAGTGTGCCAGGAAACTGCTACCTTTTGCCAGCCACAGTTTGGCTGGATCTTCTAATTTTGCTTTTGTTTTGGACTTCAGTCCAAGAACTGTAGTAAGTAGAGGCAAGAGGACAACATCCTATCTCTAGTGGTGCCAGATTTTTTTTTTTTCTTTTTTTAAAAGCCATTTTCTCCGCACTTAATTCTTTTTCATTTTTAGTGCTTTAAAGGGAGTTTGTTTTACTGTGTTTCTTGTGAGATTATTGTACAATGACAATATTAAAGTCAGCTTATGTCAACATCAACAGCCACTTCTGGTTTTCTTTTTTTTTAAATTACTATTCTCCCTTTGAAGAATCCTCTTACCTGTTTCAGAATCCCATCACCACCACCAGTGATTTCTCTTCCATAGCCCTTGGTTGGTGTCCTATGAGGCTTTATTCTCCTTTTTCTTGGTGACGTAATGGAAGCCCTGACTCACAACTCACACAGTCTTACTTCTTGTGCACATCTTCTGTAAAAATATTAAACCACTCTGTTTGTAATTGGTTACCAGATCAGTGTAACATTAAAATTCTCCTTAGGAATTTCTTTGTTTTCCTAGCTCTCTTTAAAGATGGATTCTGGAAAATATTGTTCTTTCTATCTTTTCTGCCTTAACTCCTCCCACACTGTGAAGAGATAGCACTATTCTTCCAAACTGTTGGTACATATTTTCACTAGAACAAGTTTTGTATGCTTCCCTCCACAAAATTCCTGTCCATTGACAAGATATAGTTCAAGATTTCTTTTCAGAATCCTTTTTCATCCAACTCCAAAGTCCTCAAAGCTGTCCAAATACTCAAATATTTCTACTTCTCTTGAAAACTTTCTGTACCATTCTCCTTCACTACTTTGCTGTTTTCTCTCCACCTATTCCTTCAGAGTGATGGTAAAACCAAACTAGAACTCACAGCTCAGTTGGTTTTTGACAGCCAAATCTTTGCAGAAGACTAGATGAGGCCCCATTCAGATTCAGGATTATCTCTCCTTCCATGGTACTGAGTTAGATAGCTGATGCTGAGTTATATTCCTTATTCCTTTCTTGATTTTAGCACTTAAATCTCATGTTCTAATAGTCTGGTAACCCTTATTCATGCATCACTCTAAGATCTAAGACTGATATTTATTCTGCATGCCCAAACATTTCTTGCTTTCTTTCCTCTCTTCCTCAGTTAAAAAAAGAAATCACGCTAAACACCTCCTAAAATGCATATTCAGCCAGCAAGGCTCACTAAGGAAGACAGTATTTTAAGTATAAAGTAATAAAAATATGAAGAAATTTCAAAAAGAGAAACAGTGACAATACTAGCCATAATCTGTCTATCTGAGATAGGAACATAAATCAGGAAAAGCCAGCAAGAAATAAGAGGGCATGAAACCTCTTTTCCTTTGGGGGTGGGATTAAATGATCTTTAAAAGTCCCTTCCAAATGAATTCTTTCTCTTTCTGGATGTTGATTCCATTTGAGTACTTCTGGGAGAATTGTTCTCACCCCTTTGTCTTCTAATATCATACTGGACTGCAACCCTGCAGCCCATGCTGTGCACAGTGATATTCTGTCATCATGTAAGGAAGATTGGTAGGAATGACAGACAGGTGAGAGCAATTTATGTCTGGAGATACATAGATTCCATTAAAACAAAACTGATCACCCATTCATTTTCTCTTGAAGTGAAGACAGTTTGGTCAATGTTGATGCAGTCTAGATTCAAGAAAGTATTCTAGGAGATAAAATGTTCTGGTGTTTATGAGCTGTACCCTCAGCCATCCATCTTTGAAACTGAAAATGATTAGTTTGTTCCCTTTTGAGCTTGCTGGCTTCTTAATACCATGGTTGCAATTTTTGAGGACGGTACACGCAATGACAAACTAGAACAATGCAAGCACTTTATGCAAAAGCATTTGGAGCTCTGCTTACCTCCTTGCCTCATCTCTTCCCTCATGACATTTGTTAAAAACCCACTATTCCTCAGGCACATCCTGACATAGAGAATGGACAAACCTGAGTTTTGTTTAGAGAGTGGACCTTTGTTTATCACAGACCAAAAGTGCATTTCTCATCTGAGTCAATGTCAGGCACCTGTCTCCTCCCAGTATGATGTTACTTCTAATGAGATCTTACTCCATATATACTTTTACACTCTGCAGCTAACTTATGATCTTTACCAATAGACACTGTGAACTCAGAAGTTATTTGCACAGTTGGGCTGCAAGTCCAACAGAAAGCAGAACTGGTGTCCTTTGTTCTTAAGCAGTGCTTGCCTCGTAGCCTGTCTTGAGGGAAACAATTAGCCTTTGCAGGGCTGCCAATCAAGCACGAAAAGCAATTTGTATGTCATGTTTTATATATGTGCAGCTAATAATCCTTTATTGCATATGTGTGTTCATGTCTACTGCCCCCATTTCTACACACATACCTATACTTTAAAGAAATTTTGTTAACCCTCAGAGTGTTACAAAATCAAGTGCTGCTTAAAAATGAAAAAAAAAAAAAAAAAAGATCTGAAATGAGAGTTTCTGTGCAGCCATCATAACAGACAATCACACAGAATAATTGAAGTTGGAAGGTGGGAATTCTCTGAGGATCATATGATCTGAGGATCATCTTCCCCTGCTCATATCATAGTCAGCTAGTGCAGGTTGTTCAGACATGTTCAGTAAGGGTTTGATCTCCAGGGACTAAGACTCCACAACCTCTCTGGGCAATCTGCTCCACTTTTCAACCTCTCTCACAGAAAAAAAAAAAAAAAAAAAAAAAAAAAAAAAGCTTAATTCGCCTCTTCTTTCAGATTCCATTGTTTCTCTTCTCATTCTTATCTAGTTGCTTTGAAATAGTTTCACTCTGGTTATCTTATGAACTTATACTGTACCAGGCTATTTAGCTCCACTTACTCTTCCAAGTTTCACAACATATATGCAGATATTTCACCATTATCACTAATGACACCAGCAGTCTTGCCTGAAACATATGCAGACCATGGAGAAGATTAATACTGCTATCAAAACATTTTTGCTATACCTATGAACTGTGTGAATAAAAAAAATAATTAATTTACCTTAATTCGCTGAAACTTAATTAAAACTTGGGTGCTCATTGCCCAGTGCAAGTTAGCATAAAATTCAATTTGTACTCATCTGCTGAATACTGGTAGAGCGTAAAAGACAATCCCTGAAACTTCCCATTCTTCTAAAGTCTACTGGTGGATGCCATCACTGTTATGTAGTTTGCTCCATAATAATGCCTCTTATTTATTTCCAGGGAAACTGCAACAGATACAAAGAGCACAATAACACTACTTGATAGATCAAATTCTCAGCTACAAAACACTATTCTTCAGCACAGTCACAACCATTAGCTATCCATTTTTACCAGCAATTAATGAGAGCCTGTACTCTACACTCGTAATGATCTGCATCAGCAGAGATGACCCACTGTCACTGTTGACGCTGCTGAAACACATAACCAACTGCCTCTCTGTGCTCACAGCCATTTTGTGTCTCCATATTCACAGGTTTCCTCCAGAAGGAAATGCATATCATGTAATATATTCTGTGTATGTGTGAAACTTTCTTTTGGAACCATATAGATCTCTTTTTTGCACAATCCACACTGAACCACAGTTTAGCTCTAGGCACATTTTAAGATGCTTCAATTACCAGTATTTCTGGCATCACTGAAGAAGTTTCACACTACATCAATTTAATTCATCAATTGGGTATTCAAGAAGTGAGTAAACGTGGCACTTAGGGCCATGGTTTAGTGAGCAATATTGGTCGTAGGTGGATAGCTGGACTAGAAGATCTTAAAGATCTTCTCCAAACTTAATGATTCTATGATTCCATGAATTCAGTATCAAGCAGATGGAAATAAAATGCATTTCTCCTACCAAAAAAGTAACTGAACAGACCTAGAATGATCTAGGAGCTGGTAAAACCACTTGGCAATCATATTTTTCACTGATATCCTTGCCTAATTCTTTATTTTTTTCCTTTGAATTTTAAGTATGATCGATCAGGTAAATAATTATTCTTCCACTAGCACTTTAGTGTTTCGTTCGCTATGAAGTACAAGCATACATAATGTTGAAAAGTGACAGGAATATAAGAAAACAGATTTGAACATCAAGAAGCAGATGCTTAGTGATGCTGGGAACAGAAATGAATGAATGAAAAAACTAAATGAATGAGTAAACTACTTCAGAAGATGTTTACGTAAAGTGGTAAGAGGAATGACAACTTTAAATTCATTAATTCTCTTCCTAATCAGCTGCTGCTATACATGCCGACCAATTACATTTACCCTGCTCTTAATAGATGATTAATTACATTTTAGCCTGCCCGTGAAGCTATTATACCATTATAGATTCCTCTGGTATATCACAGTCATGCTCTTGAGCTGTCAAACACTGCTTCAGGCTACAGACTCTCGTTATGTTAAGATTGTTATGTCTAAAATGTTATTCAGAAATAAAATCATAGAGCAAATAACAGTCTGAGTTGTACAGAACACCGTAATACTTTCTGTTGTTTCCATTTTTACAGCTCTATTCCAGCAGTTCTCAAGCATGGTAAATGATTTGTATAGGCGTGTCAAATTCTTCCATCGAGACTTACACGTTACCCTTTTAACTTTCATTATTCAAAATGATTCTTTTTATGAAACTTTTCAGACCTTATGTGGCAAAGAGTCCCATCAAGCATCACTGGGGCCACCTGGGACCTGCTGCAGTTAGTCATTCACAAAACGTGTTAAGAACAAAAACATGACAGCTCTAATTATTATAAATGGGTCATTAAATCTCTTTCGATTGCATTGTAAAATACAATCACTGAATAGCAAGCACCTCCTGGAAAAATAAAAAATAAAAAATCTTCTCCAAAGTTAAAAAAAGATCACTTCTGATCTGAATGTGATAGAAGGTGAAATGCATTTTTCTAATGGATGCTAGTGTTATTAAGACAGTAATAGCTGTTAATGGGGTGAGGTCTGAGATGAGAGAAGTAATACAGAAAAGGTAATCTGCAAAAAGGAAAGACAGCCTTGGACTGTCACGTTTCAGGCGTAAGTTTCACAGCATTAAAGCTCTTGAGGGGAAGGATGAATGAGGTGACCTTAGAGAAATCTCCAGTAACTTTCTCAAAGTCACTCCTTGGAGAGAAGGAGCTCTCTTATACATTGCCAAGGGAGCTGGTGGAAGTCCCTTTCCTGGGAACACTTGAAGGGATATGACATTGCATGTACACATCAGCCCTTTCAAAACAACTATGGAAAAACAGTGCAAGATGAAAACAGCCCAAACGGAAGAGATGAAGATATACCAAGCAGTACTAACTCCCAAATTGCAAGAATAGACCTTTTCTGTCAATTATTCAATTCCAAACTTCAAGCATTAGACTAAGAAAAGACAGTGAGAATGTATACTAGGGGTGAGATCGCAGGCCAGAGCTCCTGTTTCAGTGCACAGCTTACACAACATACCCTGGGCAACATAATGTGGACTAAGGAATCCGTTATGTGTTGGTTCACATGAGCCAATGATACACAACACCACTAAATAAGTATTTTTATTCTGTGATGGGGAGTATCTGAGGATCATGGTCTGTAACAGCTAGGTAAAAGAAGTTTCCAAATTTAAGTGTAAATATCTGATAGATAACGATCAGAAGCTTGTATGCAAACTGTTCTGACTACAGTAGTGTGAGCAAGCCATTTTCATATGCAACATAAATTCATATTAAATAACTTCCTTGGATTTACATAGTCCCAAATATAAAGGGGCTTATTTTTCTTCCATGAATATCCTTCTGTAAAGTTTGCCTTGCTTGATAGAAACATAACAGAAACAGAAGAGCCACAGATAGTTATTTCAGAATAAAAACATGGTGAAATGTTCCCTATGTCTGTAAAGTGAAGTCCAAATTCAGCAATAACCACGAAATCTTAGTTCCATCAGTACGTATGCCCTGTAGTTACTGTATGTATGTCCATGCCTGTGGTGAGTGGTGCTCAAAGAAAGCAGAAGCCTTGCAACATACATGTCAGTTAAAGGGTGACATGTGTGACATTCAGACCCACACTCAGCTCTCACTTCCTGAGAAAAAATCAAAGGCTTTCATCATCATCCTTGTGCTGAACTCCGTCAGCATCAGAAGAAAGATTACGCGAATTTGTGCACCTGACCAAATCATGAGGCAAAAACAGTGGTTGAATGATCTGTAGCTTATCTTCTATAAGAGATAATCATAAGAAATGAACCCACAAGCATATATTCAGAGCTACAGCGTACCACGCATTCATTAAACAAATCTGACTGATCTTTCCCCATAAGTCCTTCTGAAAAGCTCTCATACCTCTAAAAGTAACTTGTGATTTCCAACGTAAGCGCATTTCTGATTACTTTCTAGCTATTTGCTCTCCCTCTAACGTTGTTGCCTATGAATAATCTAGGGTAATAAACACCTGGGTTTTAAGAGAGGTATTTAAGATAAAAGATAATCTCACCACCATCTAGGCTGTGTTTTGCATATCTGAGCAAGCCAAACTCTTCCAGTCTCTGCACTCCCATGAATCTTCAAATAATACCCCTCTGCAAGTTCCTGTTTGATTTCAGCATGAAGACAGCATCATCTCAGTGCTTTCAAATAATTCCCTGTGTCTTACTAGACCGTCTCAGCAGATATATCTTGGGACGTAAGTACCCTTCTCACAGTTTCACCTTCACATTTCATTATTAACCTCCAAACAATCATGTTGTCCTCCTTTGTCATTTCCAGCTGAGGAACTCTAAGTTGCCCCACATAATATTCTTCTGATACTGTAATATTCTTTGTTACATTTTTATTTGGCACATCTCTAAGTCAGCTAACACCCACTTTATTGATGATAGACCCAGATTTCTCTGCACATAGAGTGAATCTTTTCTTGTCACTACCTTGATGTTATTCTCGTATTCTCGATTTTGTCCCAAGCTAATAGTGAAAATATAAATTAAAGCTCATATTTGAGAAACTGTTAGTTGCACCTATTTGTGCTGGGATTTCATTGTCATCACAACCAGTTAGTCACTTCCCTATACGCCTTTCAAGTACTGCACCAATCTCCGTTTATCCAGACACATTACTATTTTCCATTGTAGGGCAAAAAAATAGCATTGACAACATCTAGTGCTTCCCAAAATAAAGATACCCAGTAAACTAATACAACCCTAACCTCACGTCCAGCTTACCTTCTACCCTATTTCTCACTCGAATCATCAGATTTTCAAATTTACCTTAGATTTTTATATTCTTTGAGAATATTTGTTCTTCATTACTGACATTCAGATACATGAAGCTTCAGTTAAAAAAGTATCTTGTGAAGAAATAGAAGTTTAACAATTATGAGTGAAGAAAATTGAAGTCTGTGCTTCTCACTGTAAAAGAACTTAAACTACAGAATTTGTCATTCAAATGACTAACAGGTACAATGTACAAAAGATGAATTTAATTGTGGGGTCTGGAATGAATAAATAATTTCTCATTGTTTGTTTTTGCTTGGTTTTGTCATTTTCATTGTTTTCTCAAGAAATTAAGGCAGGTGAAGGACATAAGAAAAAAAGTCAGGCTGGCAAAATTTTACGTGAATACTTTGTTTAACAAATCTGGATACTTCCCCTTTGTCAACTGTGCACTGTGAGCACAGAAGAATACTGTTTTCTTTATTCTGCTATGCTAAAATTCACTTGAGTATTTTCTGCAAATAATTTCTGAGTTGAAAAATCAGAAAATTATTTCAACAGTCCACTGATCACAGTAGCAACAATTATCTCATGATCAGCAGGTAACATTCCTCCTTTCTTTGTTATATCCTTTGCTTGTTTTATTCCAAGCCTACAAAGAGCAGAGATCTTCTCTTGTTTTATCTTCATGCACGGTTTAACACAATGGAGCTAAACCCTCTACATCTCACCATAATATGAATAATAATTCAGGCTATGATCAGTGTTGTCAACACACATCAATCTTAGCTATTATAGAGTTCCTCTAAGACAGGCAGCAATGCACCTTACCACATCCTAATAACACCTCCATCAGATGCAATTCTAAAATCCCCAATTACAGAAAAAAGGGCCATATATAGAGTGCTTACGTGGTACATCTGTTGTAGTGCTCAGTGAGAAATGCATTCTTCCTGCCATCTAACATAGGTAACCCAATCAGTGTGTGTTGACCAGAACTATGTGGAAATCTTAATCTAGAGATGCATCAAAGCAAGAGTCAGGAAAAAAATCAGCTGGAAATCATGAAATTTCACTTTGAAGGGTGAATGTTCCACGTGGAGCAGATCTCCACATTCAGCAACGGTGCAGCTGTTGATGAGGCCCAGAGGAGCCCCAGCCCAAGGAGAGATCTCACAGGAGCAGCCCCCGGCCAGAGCTACAACCACAGAGAGGAGCCCACAGTGGGGCCAGAGGGCTCAGGGAGGTGCTACTTATGGGAATCCATGCTGGAGCAGTTCCTGAAGAGTGGACCCCATGGCATGGAGCTCTGCTGGAGCAGTACTTGGAGAGATGCAGCTTGTGGGAAGCTCACACCACATCAGTTCAGGAAGAACAGCATCCCATGGAAGAGAATAGTGTGGAACAGAGGCAGAGAGTGACCACAGAGGAGTGGCTGAGACAAAGTGTTATGGACTGAACATAGTCCTCATTCCCATTCCCCTGCACTACTCAGGGAGAGAAGGTAAAATAAGGTGGATGGAGGGAAGGTGTCATTTGCTGACAGTTCTCACTGCTCCAAGCTGTTAGTAGTTGGCAACAAATTATGTTAATCTCTGTATGCTGAGTCTGTTTTGCCCATGATGGTAACTTGTGAATGCCCCCCCTGTCCTTTACCTCAATCCACAACTTTCTTTTTAAATTGCACTTTCCACTTCTGTCCTTTCAAGGAAGAGGACTGAGAGAGTAGTGTGGCAGTGCTGAACTGCCCATCGGTATTGAATCACCACAGCTCAATGAATACAGAGTCACAGAATCATAGAATTCTTTGAATTGGAAGGGACCTTTACAGCTCATCTAGTTCAACTCCCTGCAATGATCAGGTTGCTCAGAGCCCCGTCCAGCCTGACCTTGGGTGTCTCCAATGATATGGTATCCACTACATCTCTGGAATATAAATACCTTTATGCATCAGGAATACATGTTGACAGACAGATCTGGGGTTAAACACACACATGTTTTTGTGTAAATGCTATAATCTGAACAGTTCAATAGAACTACACTGCCTCATTTACATGCAGATTTTGAATTAAACTTGGGGGATAAATGTCATCCATGTACCAATGTGCCAGTATGCTCATCTACTAGAAAGTCTGTGAAAGCAAATACAAAAGTGGAATCACTGCTGTGGAAGATAATACAGGATTTTTATCCAGCAAATTTGTTGAACTCAGCTCCTGCAAATAGTTAGTGATATTAATCCTTCTGAAGCTCCAGCAGTGCATCTGCTAATGAAACACTCTCCCTGGTTTTAGTGCTGCAAAAGCAGTGGGTCCAAAGCCTGGCTGTTTTCTCCAGGTATTCCCAAGTCTGGTCCTCTCTCCAGTACTTGTGAACAGTAGAGTGATAAAACAATATTACTTCTTGTTAACCAGAGCATGTATAATTCTGCTTTCATCAAAATATACCAAATGAAGGCTCCAAAAGGTACAAGTTGGAAACCTTTCATTATTTTCAGTGCAGAATAAAACACTCTTTCTTTCCTACAGAAACAGTCATTATACTAGTTGGTCCTGGCAGCTCCAGTCAGAGCCACCTACGTAGCTCTGTTCTATCCCACATAATTTCATGAGCCATCAACAAAGCATTCCTTTTCATTTTGTATCAGTGAAATGGCAACGCTAATTGCAGCCAGGCAGACCAAACATTCTGCCACCTGGTGTGGAGAAGAATACATGGAGATTTGAGGACTGACTCACAGGAGTGGTAACAGCAGCACTTCCACGTTCTCCACAGGCGTACTGTTGCTGCAATCATTTCCAGCTGATAAGGATATCTTACCCCATTACTACTTCTCACAAGTCAAAAGCAAGCTTTGGCTCTGCAAAACGTTGCATATACTGCTAACGACTATGTGGATTACATCAGAGAGCCTAAAGACATCGTTGCTCCTATAGCTGTCCAAAGAGCCACCATGCCTATCACCTCCTCACACAATGAAAAGCAAATCTGCAGCAGTTTTGGCACCCTCAGCTCTCTCCCTTCCAAGCTTCCCATCCATTCTTCGGATTTTGGTTCAGTACCCATACTCCCCCTGAGCTGTGCACACCAGCTTGGGAATTCACCCACAGACAGATTGACTGAGTATAAAACCAAAATCCCATTTATCTAGAGTTATTTTCTTTGTGAACAAGAGGCTGGTAAAAGAAAATACACAAGTTCTACCTCTAGATATCACTGTACCAGGAGTGAACTCTACATGAGACGTCTTCATCCTTCTGTATGCAATAAATATTCAGGCCACATGTCTTCAAGGCACTTGGTTAAGGTGCTTAATATTTGAGCACACACACTGAAAAATCAGGTTGATACTTCAGTACTAACTCACTTCTATTTTTAGCCTGAACACAGCTATATAACATCCCCAGAAGCCTGACCACCCTGCTGTGATTAAATATCATACTTCTACAGTCAACTGCCGCCTAGATTTTACAGCAGGTACATTTATTTCAAATCTCTGATCACCATAGTAAATTCTTATTTTCAGTCTAGCCTATTAAAACAGAAGAGCCATTCTTCTCCTTTTTTCTTGTTTAACCATGAAAAGAAATTGTTAATGGTGATTTACATTTTTATTGGAATTAGTGGAAGGACTTATATAAAGTTAATTGCGAGTTTTTATGCCTGTCACATCAATGAAAGTTGCTGGGACAGTGAGGAAAAGTAATTCTGAGGTGCTAAAATATTGTGAGCTGTCAATGAGAAATCTTGCAAAAATCTAAGATCTGAAATAGCCAGGTACAGTGGGCAGGTGATGAATGCTGACGTGGAAAAGAGACCACAAAAGCATACTCATGGCACATATAACAGTTTTATTTCTGAATATCTATAGAAATATTTGAAGTATTAAAATATTTATTATAGTAATTCACAGAATGCTCTGCACAGTGGGAGATGGGTAACTCAGAAAGAGCAGAGTCCAAATAGGCAGAACAGAACGTTCTCTAGACCTCTTCTAGACCCACTGTTATATCTGATAGCCACACATAGATTCATAGATACATTAGTTTGGAAAGGGCCTACAAGATCATCTAGTCCAACCATCCTCCCACCACCATCCCTACCCACTAAGCTACTAAATCAAATCCCTTAGCACCTCATCTAAATTCTTCTTGAACAGCGCTAGGGGACCACACAGGGGTCTGAGATATACCTCAGGGATGTTTCTATTCCATTGAGTAAACTGAGTAGGTAATCAAGTAGACAACTGATTTGACAAGAAAATTCTACTCCTCCAGTAAATGTCATGGAGGTTTCAACAGATATCTTGTCTGTGTACAGACATCTTAATTTAGAACAGAATTCTATTATTAAGGTTCTATTTGTGGTTTTATATTTTGAAATTTAATGCTTCTCACATTAGATATCAGAACGACCTACAAAACATCTCCAGATTCACATGCCCCACCACATTCTGGTTGTCCTGTAGCAATCACAAGTCATCTATTGATCCTCTGCCATGTCAAATAGCCCTGCACAAAAGTCTTGATGCTGTCAGCTGCCTCAAACAGGCAAGCAAATCATGCCCTAAGTGGCTAATTTATTTTGTGAATAAGGTTCAGCTGCCAAAGCACAGCCTCTGGGGTACATTCGGTGCTGTGGGTTATCCTGCTGTTACTCAGAACAGTGGAGGTTGCAAGGCAGGATTGGGCCATTACATGTTCCTTGTCTGTAGTAACAGCCTACCCAAGCTCTTACTCCACCAAACCAAACCTGCTGTGGAGGAATTTACTTGGGCAAAACATAACAAATTAAGAGGATTTTCACAGCCAGCAACTGTGGCCCAATGACTTGTAGCATTTTCTTATGCAGGGCTAAGTTTCAGTCCTGCATTTCACTTCCCATCTCTGAAACTATGAAATTGCCTAGTCCAAAAGGCTTTTCAGCCTCTACAGCAAGTCTAGTCCCATCAGATCACCAGTTTGGCAGAAATTTGACCAAATGACTAAAAGCTGTATATGGGGGGAAATTCATAACACAGCCCACAACATCAGAGACTAACTGCTCAGTAAGCTAGGACTGGTGTGCTTTTTGCTACTGATGGACTGAAAACCAAGCACACAGCTGGTGTGTGTTATTATAGCTTATTATAGCCAAAAGCCTTTCCTCTTCTCTTCCATCTAGTCCTCTTGTTTGTGTCATCCACCTTTTATGTTTCATCCATCTCGAAAAAGGCATCTCGTGGTAGGCACTGCCATTTACTCCATATTTGTACAATTGCCATGAGCGCAGCTGAGATGTCTGAACACTAACTCTCTTTATATATCAGTTATTACTGGTGGTTCCTCCAGGCACTGTCCAACCACAAGCATCTATATATTAATGCATTCTGAGCAAAGTTTTAGGGCAGGGAAAAGAAATTTAATCACCACTTTTTCTGTTTTGTAATTACTCTGCCTAATCTGCTTTCCTCTGCTCCAAAGCTTATAAAATATAAGGTAGCTCCAATGCTGGAAGGATTGTGATCTACGCAGTGAACCCCCTGTATTTCTGACTCTAACTGCAGATGTTCAGGTCAAGTGTACGATCCAGAAATTCCTAACATTTGTTAGGCATTTGGAGTTGGAAAGAAGAAATAAGTAATAATATCTTTTGTTGGGTTTTTTTGGTTTTTTTTTTTTTGGTTTTTTTTCAGTTGGAAGGTTGGAATCTGAAAAATACTGTCCCAGACATTTGCTTTGCAGGCTTTTCCCCCTAGTGTGTCTGCATGACAGGCAGATAGTTGGTAATGATTTGTGTTCATGCAACACTTTTAAGTAATTAAAACAAACCTCTGTCTGCTGCAGAATGTGAATGTACCAATAAACTAACCCAACCAGGCCAACATTGCCTAGACTCAGTAAATTCACTGCAGATTGATATTCCCTTAGACTGTCCAATTGAAAGGCAAGAGTTCTGGGAAGCCAGCTGGCCAGCCACTTGAGGATGGAAGAGTAACTCTCCTGATACAGCAGTGTGTGTAGCCTAACCCAGCCTGAGTGCCTGAAGCATGTGGCATACTATCAAGTTTCATATGAATCTTATACATCGATTATTGTTTACAGGGGAAATGGGAATAGTGGCATGAGTTGATGTCGTACTGCAGCTTCGTACGTTGCTATTCAACCTATTGTCTCTAAAAGGAGAAAATCTCAGAATCTTCCTCACTGAAATAAACACTGACGTAGCTGAGAGATCACACAAATTGGTCGCATCACAAAATTTAGGATTTCCTTCTTGGTGAAAGGTGATCGCTTCTACCCAAGAGATTGTATCACTTCATCTGGAACTATATACAGCTCATGACAGGATGATGGCAACACTGGAAGGCAATGGCAGATATTCTCGTTGTTGGATTCTGCCACTTGACACAAAAGATAAACCACTACTATTAACATGTGCACTGGGAAAGGGTAATAGCTGATCCTATAGCAGATGCTTTCAGTGTTTTGGCCATAGGCTGGAGGTGTCAGGAGGAATACTGATATTTGAGTAGTTTGGATAAAGTCATTGTTGAAGATAGGAAGATGCAATATTTCCTAGGTAAAGTGTATGAGCGCTGGAAGAATTGAAAGGACAAAGAGTTTGAACGTGTGTGCTTGTGTGACAGGTGTTTTCCAAATAACACTGAACTGGCTTTTTGGTCACTGTTATGAATAGAACCCTCACAGACAAACAGCTCTCTACAGAAATTAAATTGAATGCTTTCATCTGCATGACATAGCAGGAACAATGCAATGTTTAATGATCTTCGCTAAGTATTATGGTTTCTTTACATAGGAAAGAAAGGTTTCGTTCTCCCTGGGTATTTGCTATTGATCTTGCCCCTTGTCTTTTTGCCCAATTTAGCATGCATTTGAAATTGCTCATTCATGTGTCTCACAAGCTTTGATGTCTGTATGGTTTTGAGGAAATTGCAAATTGCTGTTGTAAGTGCATTTTCTGTATTATGGTAATTGCCTATATTATACCAAAGGACAATATTAAAGGAAAATATCCTGTGCACAGTTATGGGATTGCACAGAATGCAGTGCTCAGATTAGCATAAGAAAAATAGTGTTCATTTTTTAATAGCAAATGTGATAAGGGACAGTAACAGTCCAAAAAATAATTACTTAAAATATGTGTATAAACTTTTAAGGTCAAATGCAATGAAAAATTAGGGAGCAACAACTTTTTAACTTCAAGAGACTGACAGAAAATTTGAAGAGATTGATCTTCTTAACCTCAGAAGAAATACTCACCTTTTCAGCTCTTTCAGCATGCATCAGGCATCTCTGATGAACATGCTGTCATTGTCAACTTACATCTATTGCCTAGGAAATCACTTGCAGAAGTTATTTAAATGACAAATAATGGTTATCAAGGTTATTATAAAACTACCAGGAACTAAGTTAAAATGCTGTCCCTATTTTCTTCTCTGCAGTAGAATTTCTCACTTCTCTCTCCATAGTTCCCTATTTATTCACACTTCTCTCTTAGATGTTGTAAGATTTATTTCAACTAATTAGAGCCACTAAAATTTAGGCATAGCTACCTATGCAAGCTATTTAAGCTCCTGCTGTTTTCAGCAGAGGACTTATAGAAAGATAACTGGCCTCCAGAAGATAATTTGCCCACTGATTTAAAATCCTGCTATTTTGATGGGATGAATTTCCAGATTCTCTGTATTGTCTACAGGATGAACAGAGAAGACACTCCTATGTCTAGCTTATATGTGGTTAAACAAATTCTAATCTCTGATTTTCTCTCTCTTCAAGTCCCAAACTACATACCGCTTGGTTTATTCCCTTATCTCTCCCCAAATTATCTATCCACTCGGGAATGGATCTCCTGGTTACCCTGTCCCAGTCCCCAGTCATGACAGGAAATCATTCCATGTCACCCTAGTCATGCATTTTTCAAGCTCCCTTCTAAAAGCAGTTAGGTCATCTTTGCCTTCTATTCCAAGTAAACAGCTGATCTGCATGAATCTTCTTCCTGTAAGGTTTCTTCTAATTCTATGTCTAACAGTATTTATGGTCAATTTATACTACATGTATCCTTTAGCTTGGATAGTTCTTATCTCTTCCTGGAATTTACACACTAGTAGATATTAATAAACAATAATTACATCTTCTACTAGCTTTTATTTTGTTAGTTTAAACAAAGCAAGCTTTTAATTATTTTTAATGTAGTTTCTCTATTCTTCTATTCATAGAACTATATATTAGTTCTAACTTCAATGCCTCTCTCCTGAATATTACTGATGAGAGAGGTACATTGCATTCTAAGTCTGTCAAAATAACATTAAAATTTCATTCTCAATGAGAAATGTCACCTAAAATACCCTACTGTACTTTCTGCTGAGGGACTTGCTCTAGTGGGTTACAGCCATTGTGAGCTTGCTAATAGGTCTGGGTCTTTCTTTGTTTTCTGCTAAGAGAGCTGCATGTTGTAATAGACCTCCAAAACTTCTAAACCTTTCTCCAAATTTCATCTTACATCCATTTCTCTAGTCTTGGTGGCCATTAATTCCTTTTGCATGCTAATTCAATGCTTCCATCTCTTGCCTATAGCTATAGGGTTGGAACTAGATGATCTTAAATTTCCATTCCTACCCAAACTATTCTAGAAATCAATGATTCTGTGGTCCTGTGTGGAGCCAGGAGTTTGACTCCATGATACTTACGGGCCCTTTCCAACTCAGAATAGATTATTCTGCGAATATAAGAAAACATTATTCTATGTTTTAAGATTCTATAAGTAATCACAACACAAACTTAATCCATATAGATACATATCAAAGTAAGAAAAGGAAAATATTCAGTGATAAACATGAGATGCAGAAATTGAATCAGTGCTCTTTTGCATCTAAAATATACTTTGCAAGCTGAACTGAGTCAAGTAGAGAGCGCAGAAATTTGTTCCTAACTGGGTATGCACCAGAAACATGAATCTCACTCCCTTGTGCTGCATTAAGTACAGGCTTTTTATTCCCTCACATTTTTTATGTCTTCATTTTACCTTTCATTAAACATTACAAAATGTGTCTCATCAAAAAGTATTGTTTATTATGGCAACATTTCAAGCCCAGGAATCGAGGAGACTTTATTCTGTATGTGAATAAGGTTTCCATTTTTCTTTTAATTAACTGTTTTATAGTGCAATTGCATAAACAAATAGGAAACTGAGTGGGCAAAGATGCTTAAGGTGCTTTCATATAAACAAGCTTAATTAATATCCAACTTCCAAGAGGAGCAATTTGGAATGTGCGTAACTGATTTATTTGCAGACATTTAAATGAATCTATAGGGCAATTAGCAAGACCTTCATTCTGGATAGCTGGTTTTAAAACTTTTCCATCAATCTGAAATTAAGTCCTTCCATAAAAAAACCTGTTAAAGGCAAGTTCAACAAAGTCTTTGCAAGAAGAGAAACCTTCCTATGAAACTCAACTCAGAAAATGCTTAAGTGACCAAACAGTTTCTGCAGAACCTTGGGAGTTACGGAACTATTGTTCTGCTGAGTATTGCACCTAGGACTTGAGTCTTACCCTTACTTAGGTCTACCATAAAATTGCCCAGTTTTGCAAAATCAAGAACAGTGAGATAAAAGAAAATTAAGAAAAAAAAAACAACAGCTACAAGATCTGTTTATCTTTAAGCTCAACGTTCCACATATACGCACTGTGTTTAGGTGTAATGGCTTTTTATACAAGTGTTTCACCTTCGTTATGTTATAAGACAGGATGAGAAGGAGACAGTTTTCAGATTCTATCATCATTATTATCTTTACTGAAATTATCTGAGCCCTGCTGTGGTTAACAAAACCTGCTGTGGCTTTCTCCTGCAGATTCCAACTTGACTGTATGATATCAATCCTACTGTATACATTTATCAGCCATATAACTTCCAAGGAAAGTAATTATGTAATTGTAATTAATAAATAAATCATAGAATAGTAGAATCACTCAGGTTGGAAAAGACCACTAAGATCATCTAGTCCAATCATCAACCCATCATCACTAAACCTCTTTCCTCAGTGCTATATCTACCCTTTTCATAAACACCTTCAGGAATAGTGACTCCAGCATATCCCTGGGCAACTTATTCCAATCCATCACTATTCTTTCCAAAGATAATTTTTTCCTAATATCCAGCCTGAACTTCTCCTGTCACAACTTCAGGCCGTTACCTATCAACCTATAGCTGTTACCTGGAAAAACACACACCTCCCCCTTCAGGCAGTTGTGCAAAGCGATGTCTCACCTGAGCTTCCTCTTCTCCAGACTAAACAATTCCAATTTCCCCAGCTGTTCTTTATAAGATATTCTTGATTTAGGAGTTGGAAATCCTGCCCTCGAGAAAGGGGTGGGAACCAGATGATCTTTGAATTCCCTTCCAACTTAAACCATTCTGTGTGATTCTGTGATCACTAAGAACAGTCTTACACTGAATTGTGAATTTGTTGATGTTGTACATAAACTACTCCTATTTGGCATCAGAATGTCCGAAAAATTAACTGAACAGATGAAAATGCTCATATTTCAGTTCTTTGAAAAGAATAGTCAAACATTCCTATGACATCCGATGGCACCGATCAGATCATAGTGTGTGATGATTTCAAAGATAGGACCACATTAGCTTTCAGAAGAAGTAAGTATTTTCAACCTTAATTACTGACACTTTTTAAGAAACTTGGCAGTCAATCCCATTTTAACAATAACTAACTGCACAGTCATTAATCTTGGAACTTAAGCCAAATGTAGTCTTCCATACTGAGGACATCTGTGATTGTCTCCTTTGGAATTTGTTCTCTGTTCATCCTATATAAATGCAGCAGAAGTCTTCCAAGTCTTTTGTCTTATTTACAGCACATGAGAAAGCATGCTTGGAAAGCTGTCAACAAATATTTAGAGGGAAAAGAGGAGGAGAAAATGAATTCTAAATATGTAGATATGTTTTTCTTTTTACTGGAAGAAAGCAAAGGAAAAGAAATAGAAGAATCACTGTAATCTTAATTCATGCATGTATAAAAGAGAAGACAGAAACATGCAAAAGGTAGCCAGAGTAAAAAGCATCTAACAAAGATTTGGTTATACTTAGATGATGAGGTTTGCTCAGTGCAGTGAAAATCACCATTCTCTTCTCCTTACAGCTAAACTCCAAAAATTCTGCCCCTTTGCAAAACTTTCCCACTTCCCAGGAAACTATCACCAGCTCATGGCTCCCTTGAACACAATGTGGGACCTTGGTTAGATATGTCAGCACAAACTGATCTTTATGGATATTTTCATTCTGAAAAGGAAGTGCATCTTCTGATTTCATGCTGGCTCACTCTGCCCTCATTGCACTTGGCTTAACAATCAAGTAAAGGGGTATTTTTAGGTACTGAGGAAATGAATAGTGAAAGAATATGCAAGATTTCCGTGCCATTCTTTCCTGAGTTAATGCCTAACTGCTTCTCAGGAGCCTTCATAGATCAAGATTTCCCACTTACACTTTGTCTTTTTATATCTTCTATTTACTACAGTAAGTATACTTACTGCCACTGAAAAAAGTGCAAGGCATCTAACTTCAAACAGTGCCCGTAAATGGTGCTGACAGTGTACTTTACTTGCAAAAACCACAAAGCGGAACAAATAAAAAGAGCTGTTGTAAGACTAGCTAAAAAGATTCGGGTACTTGCCACAATCATTTTGCAGCTGAATATAAGTCTGCAAGAACATTAAAATTTCACAAGAGACGTGATGTGTAGTTCATCGTGTCAGAAAGTTAAAAACATTGTTTGGCTTATGCTTCTGTGGAGTAGATGGTACGATATGTATAAATCACATACATACCATCAAAATAGAGCTCTGATTCTCTTTGTGAGAGAATTTCAGCATGCCAAAGTATACTTTCTTTATGGCTTCCATTATCCAGTTATCCATCCTTTTTCCTCTGCTTCATCCTCTTCAATATGATGTCTACATTATTCTTGAAAGCTCAGTACTTTGTCATTCTAATTTTCTGGCCCTATCATTTCTTTCCTCTTTTCATGTTAGAAATTTAATAATTCTCAGAATGTATAGACCCTTTTAAGAAATTCACAGTGTGATGCTGGAAAATAAGGAACCTGGTCCCAGTTATAATACTGTGAGAAGCAGTTCTTGGGAAAAGCTGTCTCTGGTCAGGCCCATCCTAATGTTATGTTAAGCCTAACTTAAGTCAACTTAGTAAAGATGTCCAGATATTTTATTACTGTTGAGCCTTTGCTCTCCAACTACATTCACTTGTGAAGATGACACATTTCTGTGGTGTCAAGTATTACAGTAATGAATAATGTTAGTATTGTACATGGTCATAATATGAATGCAGAGAGAAACTTTATTGCATAAAGTGTCTGTCATTATTCATACAGAACATTGAAGTTATTTCTAGCACAGGTCAGACCTACCTTTTTAAATATTTTACTGCATAAGTTTGACTAAGTAAAATATTCATGAATATATTTGAGAATAGTTGAATCTAATTTAGGTTCCAATTTACAGCTCTTCTGTTCAACAGGTCTTACTCCTCATATTATGCATACTTGTCAATAGGAGAATTATTTCCTGTTCCAGAAAACCGTTCCAAATGTTAAACAGATTGCACTGAAGAATTACTACTCACTATTTTCCTGTGAATGTATCTCAGGCATCCAAGTAGGATGCAAAAGCCAGGCCATGTGAGCTAACACATACTATGAATAGTGTTGATTTGAAGTGAACAGTTTGCAAACAGTGCACAGATTGAAAAGTTTTCATCAGTGATACTTAGCAAAATCTCATAAATAATAGATATTCATGAAAGTCAGGAAACATTTATGAATCAAAACGAGACTTAAACACATCAAGGTTTGGGGTTGGTGTTTCCTCTTTAATCAGTTGTATATCTCACTGTTGAATCTCTTTTTCTCAAGATGGTGATCAGAGTGGAAACTACATATAAAAAACTCATGAAAAAGGTTGGATTTTTTTCTGTGCATAATATGTGACAGCAATTGTGCAGTGCAGATGGTCTGGAATCCAATATTACTTTTCTCATAATGGCAGGAACATGGGTAAGAGTCTTTCTAGATCCAAGCATATAGAAACAAATTGAAGGAACAAGTATGCACTGTAGGATTGCCAGTTCTCAGACTACCTGCGCTTAGAGGCAATGTCAGGTGCCAATCACATTATGTACTGTTACAGACAACAATTCTGAGTATATACAGAGCTCTTCTAATGTAGATCTTATGGCAAAAGCCACAGAAATCTGGGATTGGATAGAATATATTCAGGTCTTTCTGGAACACATTTAGCCCATGAATAAGTCATTTGCATATTTTAAAGCTTATTTTTATGGTTTGCCATTGATTGTCACAGACCTCCGAGACTGAAAAGAAAAATAAATGAAAGAATGCAATTAGCATACTGAAAGATCACCAGACCACTCATGTTTAATTCTGCTCCATCCCCATCCAGACTCAGAGCTGAGGAGGCAGTATCAGGACAACTGTTGACTCTATCTTCATGGACATGTAAGGAAGCAATGCAGCACCATCTGGAAGTTGCAGCCAGCAACTCATTTCAGCAGCCTTGCTAGCTTGACTTACATTTCAAGGTGAAAGCTGTGTCAGAACAGACTTCACTGTCTTGTGGTAATGTAGGTACTAATGTTGTGATGGGAATGCTAGCAGCAGGACCGGATGAGTGTTCACAGACTTCAAATGTCATTGAAGTTTGTATCCAGGACATTTATTAATTCTGACTCTAAAGCTGATTGGAAAATCTGCCAATTTTTATACACATCTGTATGATATCATGAACTGCAAATGTGTAGTCATGGATTCATGAAGGGGGTATTCATGCTCAGCCGTCTTGGTGGCTTTCTATGATGTTATCACTAGCTAGGTAGATGGAGGAAGAGCAGTAGATGACTTCAGCAATGTGTTTGACCCTGTCCCCCACAACATCCTTGTTATGAAACTTAGAAAGCGTGGGACAGGGAAGTGGATGGTGAGGTGGATTGAGAACAGGCTGACAGACCTAAGAGTCTGGCTGGAGGCCTGTAACTAGCAGTGTTCCCAAGGAGTTGGTGCTGGGTCCTGTCTTGTTCAACATCTACATCAGTAACCTGGATGAAGGATTAGAGACTACCTACTGCAAGTTTGCTGATGATACAAAACTGGAAGGAGTGGCTGATACATCAGAAGGCTGTACTTCCTTTAACAAGACCTTGATGGACTGTAGAGTTAGACAGAAAGGAACCTGATGAGGTTCAACGAGAGCAGTTGTAGAGTGTTGCATCTGGGGAGGAATAACCACGTTAGGGGATAACGTGCCGAAGAAGAGCTCTGTGGATAATGACCTGAGTGTTCTGTTGAAAGCCAGGTTGACCATGAGCCAGCTGTGTGCCCTGTTGGCGAAGAAGGCCAATGGTAACCTGGGGTGCATTAAAAAGACAGTGACCCACAGGTCGATGGAGGAAATTTTTTCCCTGTACTCTACCCATGTGAGGCCACATTTAGAATACTGTGTCCAGTTCAGGGCTCCCTGTTTCAAAAAAGACAGGGATTTCCTAGAAAGAGTCCAGCAGAGAGCCACAAAGTGATTAAGGCCCTGGAGCATCTCCCATATGAGGAAAGGCTGAGAGATCTGGGTCTGCTCAGCCTGTGGAAAAGAAGACTGAGGTGGGATCTGATTAATGATTATAAATATCTGAAGGGAGGTGGGAGGCAAATGGGTGAGGCCAGGAAGTTCTAGGTGGTTCTAGGAGTAATGGCCTAAAACTGAGCATAGGAAGTTCCATACAAACATGCGAAGGAATTTATTCATTGTAAGAAGTACAGAGCACTGGAACAGGTTGCCCAGAGAGGCTGTGGAATTTCCTTCAGAGGAGATATTCAAGGCCCATCTGGATGCCTACCTGTGTGATCTATTGTAGGGAACAAACTTCAGCAGGGGGTTGGAGCTGATGATGTCTTGAGTTATCTTTCAAGCCCTGCTATTCTGTGATATTGTGATTCAGTAATAGTGCATACCTAAGCATTATTTCTGGATTTATTAATTTAATTTCTTTCATTCTCATTCGTCTTAGAGGCTAACACAGAATTTGAGTTGGTTGAAACGAAGGAGTTTCCAAGGAAGATATGAATGACTCTACTGTTTTCTCTTTTATACGAGATCAGCAATTATTTCAGCTGCTTTTCAGTCAAGATGATGCCGAGGAATGACAATTCAATCATCTCTCCTCTATTGTAAAAATAGAAAAAGAGGCTCTAACCCAATGTTAGAGAAAAATAAATTGCATTCAGTACATATATATAACCTAGGAAAACATAGACAGGCCCACTGAAACAGAAACATTCAATGTGTTATCCATCCTAATCTATCTCTCTAAATTTCTGATATATTTCCATCTGCGTAAAGTATTTGCTTGTAACTACCATATTAGAAGGAGACTGAAGAGCAAAGTTCCATCTCCAGATTGTTTCTCATATCCAACCAGCAGGAAAAATTTTGACCTTCTACTTGATTAACTCATGAATTTCTTCACAAAGGCAACCAACTAACTCTAGAAAAGATCAAAGTTTTAATCAATGTACATGATTTGCCTGAGGCAGAAGCAAGAGTCAGAGGGGATAAGAACAAGGAAATGCATCTGTGAAGAACTGACTACATTTCTTGGAACACAAAGTTGCCATAAAAATTAACCCAGCATTCAAAAGAAACTGAATGGATTAATTTCTCTGCAGTCTGTGGTACACAGAGTACAAGTTTGCCGTAGAATTTTCTTAAGGCTTTTTATATACTTTGTTGTGCTCCTTTCTATCTGGACGTGTTTGTTTGCCTCAGGGCTTTTTTCCTACTGCTGTTCACTTAATACTCTTGAGGCTCCAAATCAAATCATTATTTATGAGACATTCCTCAATTTAAAGTGAAAATCTACAGAGCAGATCATTTACATACATGCATACCTCCCGCTTTCATAAACACCTTCATATTATATATAACATATACAAAAATTTCCAGGCACTGAGAATTAACCTGGCCTCCGATAAACTTGTTGATTTAAAATGCATAAAACATCACAGGAGAGAGCAAGCTAATGAAAGTGTTGTTGTGTGCTTAGTTTCATTCTTCATCAATATTTATTTACTTTTTCTATCCCACCTTCTATGACAAAGACTTTTAAAAGTCTTCATTTCAAAGAAGGAAGAACAAAACTCCCACTCCAAATGGAAGTCTGTGCCTCTGTTCCTTTCATCTACCCCCAAAGTTCAAAAGCTCTGTGCACCACTGCCCTCCATGGCACTGAAACAACTCTGTGAAATGTCTGTTGGAGACCTTCTAGTAGTCCCAATTTATCTCATTCAAAGTGGCTGGGACAAATCAGATCTTCATTTATCGTGTCAAAGGATCCATTAGGAACAGTTTCTTTAATTTTGTTGCTAATTTAACTTCTGCCCCTAAACAAGCAGACTTCATACTGCAGTCATTTGTTGTGTACATGGAGGCTACAGATCTTCAACAGTCATCTACATGGACCTCTTCCTCTACTTGCCTTGCAGAGGCACAGCTGTTTCTTTCTCTGTGATCTTTTTTTTCAAAATGAGGCATCCTTCAGCCTAAGAAAGAAGAATGATAGGACTGCTATCAGATATTGAGATTGCTGTAGCTGTTTCAGGCATGCTTAAACTTAATTATCAGAAGCAGCTGAGGGAACTGGGATTATTTAGTCTAGAGAAGTGAATGTTCAAGGGAGATTTTCTTATTCTCTGAAAGGAACTCTCTGACCTCCCTGAAAGGAGGTTGCAGCAAGGTGGGGATTGGCATCTTTTCCCTGGTAACATGATAGCATAAGAAGTAATGATTTCAAGTTATACCAAGGGAGGATCAGGTTGGATATTAGGAAAAAATTCTTCTCAAAAAGAGTGGTGAGATGTTGGAACAGGCTGCCTAGGGAAGTGGTGGATTCACCATCCCTGGAGTTTTTCAAGAAATGTGTAGGTGTAGCACAGAGGGGTATGGTTTAGTGGGCAAGGTGATGGTTTAGTGGCTGATGGTTGGACTAGATGATCTTAGTGATCTTTCCCAACCTTACTGATTCTATGATTCTAATTTTCCACTTGTGCCGCTACAAGTGCTGTAGTGCCTTACATGAGAAGTTATCCATGCCTTTGATGATGATCAGTTTCCTGGAGCCTGAATGGCAACCTGTGGTTCAATGACTGGCATATTTTTATGTTAATGCCACAGCTTTTTGGGGCCCTGGATGAGAGGCCTTCTGTGAGAGTTTCAAGACCACACAGTTTAAGAAAGTTCCTGTATGTTTGTCCTATCTGAACTGTGGCATTTGCTGGACTGAAGCTTCAGTTTCTTTCCCCACAGAGTTGGATTCATATGTGTAATCCTACTTCTGTTCTTGGGCTTAATACTTCCCAGGCTTTCAGATATGTCAAGCTGGTAGAAAACACTAAGCACAAGGGACTAGATGGAACTGAGACCTTCTGAATCAGACTGGTGCCTTTCCAGACAGATGTTAAAGGGCCATTCTCTCATGATTTCCAAATCAGGGCCCAGGGGAGAACCTCCAGACCCAGAGTCTCCTTTTTCTTCTGGGTACACACCAGAAACTTCCTGAGCTGGGAAACGTGCAGTGTAAGTTGTGCTCCATGCAGGGTACCTGCTCAAAAAGATAGGGGCTCTGCCAAGAAGTAATTAAATTACCACTTCAATCCATAAAAAGTCATTTCCCTTCTATTTTGCTCATATTACATTGCAGTTATCTGGTGCTTGCAGTTTCTGAATAGCAAAAACAGTACTGTCTTGGAAGAAACTTTTCCTGCAGAGTGAAAGCTTAAACTCTGAAAACAATTTGCAGATCTTTCCCCACATTAATGTGGAATATTAAAGTTTGTCACCACTATCAGAGGACCCGTTAATTGACTTTTCTGACAAGGTTACCTAGTGGTTACAGCCACCTTGTAATTAAGGTGTCAGTTCTTACACCACAGAGAGTAATGATAGACCCTTTTGAATGCCTGTTTCTAAATGGAGAAGGACAGTTTGACAGGTCTTCACTCCAAGCAACTTCGGCTCTATGAAAGGGGAGGTCATCCAGAATCTGTCAAGGAACCAGCTGAACTTAGAGTCCTGGGATGCTGTCACTGTAAGTTAACCAAGTTGTTTCAAGCAAAATCACACCATTTGCAGTGATATCTATAATGGAGAAGAAAACAGAGACATTCCAGCCCTGAAATAAACTACAAAACTTTCTGTTGTTCTGTCTATCCAACAGTAGAAGCTACTTAACCAAAAATGTTGCTTATCACTAGAATATATGTTCTTTCCATTATTAAAATATTAAATATGAAATATTTAACGGTTTACTGAAAGAAGACTATTTGCTGCATGGCAATTCTTTTAAACCATTTGAAATACATCAAGAAAAAAAAAAAAAAGAGGAAGTTTAAAATACTTAGAGTGAAAAAGTCACTTTACTCCTTTTCTTGGAAAATTGCATTATTGCCTTTACATTTGCCAAGATACTTCAGAGGGAAGACTTTTAAAGAGTCACTCTCTAGCACCAGCAGTTTCTCAAGACAGGAAAAAAAATCAGTTCACTCTGGGATTTTGGGTCAAGAGACATTTATTATTTAAGAAAATATGTATTCTTAGGAGTTTGAAGAGAAAGGATTTGGAGGGGAAAATGTAGAAGAGATGCTATGCAAACTTCTGTTTTGTCCTTAGTTGTGTATCTGTGCTTCAACTTCGCCCAGCACCTGGGAGCCATGCCTTGATGGCATGTTACTGGTACCAGTTTGTTTGGGTCTGAGGTGCCACACAAGCAAAATCTAATGGATTTGTCCTTGATTTAAGTTACTTGAAAACCCAGATAAGGTAGAGTCTGGAGACTGTAAGACAACTGTGAAATGGAGCTTTTTTTCATGGATTCTTTCTAGATCATAGAATCATAGAAAGACTTGAGTTGGAAGGAACCAAGAGACCATCTAGTTCCAAACCCCCACCATGGGAAGAGTTGCCACCCAGCAGATCAGGCTGCCCAGAGCCCCATCCAATCTGACCTTGAACTCCTCCAGAGATGGGGATCACGAGGCAGATGGCAGCTGCATTAACTCCCTGTCTAGATTGTTTCCTGACTAGATACAGCACAACTATATGATGCTTTCTATCTCAAGGAGAAGGAAAAGACTTCTTTTATCTCATCTAGGGCTCTCAGGACTTCAGGCAATATTTAAAAGCAGAAGAATAAGCACTTGGGTTGAATTTGTCACAAGCCTTTTGAAAGTCAAATAGCACTTCGCTGTTTCCACGATGTTTCCAAGATTTCCACAAAATACAGCTGTGTGGTTATTCTCACAGGTGGGATTTTACAGGAGTAGAAGTCCTCAGGAGGGACTAAAATATCTGCTGCTGCTGTCAGTGTAATGATTTAGCTACAGGAAGAGCTCACAAAAACCCTTCCCAATTTAAGCTGTTATTGTAGATTGGTGTCATGGTGACCTGAGAGACATGGTTTAGTGGGCATGGTGGTGATGGGTTGATGATTGGACTAGATTATCTTAGTGGTCCCTTTCAGCCTCAATGATTCTATGATTCTGTGATTCATCTCTCATCAGAGGGCTTTCCAGTCTACAACATATTTGTCTCACCAAGGTCCCTAGTGTGTACGTGGGGGCTCTCACAGTTGCTTCACATGTGGAGAGAAGAGACCAATCAAACTGAATGAAATGTGGAACAAGAGGCACCTTTCTTCCATTGTGTCAGCTGCACCAAGTGCACGCTACTCTTTACATTTTAAACTCAAAATTGAATCTCTGCACCCTGCTTTGTAGCACTTTTTTCTAGGAAAATATCATTGCTCATATTCCTAGACAAGGCACTGGTGCTTGAACTAGCCCAAGATGTCATTTTTTATGGTACAGAAGTGGTGTGATGGAGGAAGAACAATTTTCTTCAAGAGTTGTGAGCATTTCCACAGTAACCAGCTGGAGAACTTTTCCTCCAGTTTTCTGAAGCAGAGATCAACAGTGGAGACTGCAGTTTCCTTTACTCCGCTTTATATTTGCCTTCCAGCCCTGTAAAATGAGCCATTTATTCTCCAAGAGCATCAAATATTATTTCTTTAATAATCAAATTACCAGCAAAATTAAATGTGACAGGTCCATTTCTAGCCCTCTTAAGAATCCTCCCATCATACCATACACAGTTGCCTTCCTTTATCACTTTCTCCCTTGTGCCTTGGCTCTGATACCTATGAGCCCCAAGGGTTATATTTATGTTAATTAGCCAGGAAGTTTCCTTCTAAGTGAACAGCCAGATAATCTGACTCTTGATTTAATGGAAGAATCAGCTTTATATGCTGTCATTTACTATTCATAAATATGAACCAACAGAAACCTGGCTTTCTGAAGTGCTCAGGCATACAGCAGAACCACTCTGGGTGGAGGTATTTCAGCTCTGGCTGATATCCTAAACCTGAAGCAAAAACTGCAGCTTTTTTGCTGCCCTTTTACTTTTTTCCATTCATTTACAGATTTATTCTGCAGCCCCAGCTTCCTACGCATGTCTGGAATTATGATTTCTCTCTTTGTGACATTATTCACTCTTTATCTCCGGGCAGAAATGTGAGGATGCAGCTAGCCCTAGAGACCATATGCAAATTGAAATTGTGCTGTAGGTGGTGCAGTGTGTTTGGAACAAAGTCAGAATGGGAAGGGAACTTGACAAAGATACTTACACTGGATTTTATAGAAGCAGATTTTACAGATTAAGCAGAGCTTACCTCTCCTGTGGCCCAGGGTATTTGAAGGAGAATTGTGCTACCTACATTCAAGCTCCAGAGGACTACAGATGGGGAAAGGATCTAAACAGTCAAATGGGAGTCTCAGAAGTAAGTTGAAAGCTGAGAATAGAAATTTAAAGTCTCAATGAAAGCTCAGTGTACACAGACCTGTGGACTGCATTTCAGTATCATCCACTAGTTACTTCCTGGCTTCTCCAAATACATCATGATTGGAAGTCCCTCCATTTTCCATACTCAGGAAATTGAGGTATGATTGCCTGTGGTTTATTTTTATGCTGCCTTCTCTGGTTCAGCCACATTAAGCAACACCACTGGCACCCTATTCATTAGGTGGGCCAATTAAGGTAAAGGTCTTTATTTGGTTGGACCCATTTTTAGGACATAAACTACTTTTTATTTATTCTCTGACATATTTATGTCTCTGACATTTCCTTCCAAACCCTCCATGTCCCCAGCATAGCCTCTTGCTGGCCCTGTACAACAACTCATTGAATCATTTCTAGAAACTGCATCAATTGATATCAACAATTGGAAGATCTGGAATATTCACAACTGCTTTTCATGATACTATCACATACATGCTATGCCACTACTCCATTGTCCCTGTGCTCTCTTTACATTATCTCATACATATGTGGGAAATTCTATGAGGAATAAGTTTTTTGCTCTACAAAAGCTATCATTAGTGATAAGGAACAGAGACCACAGTAAGTACACAGTGGAGAAGGAAGGCTGCAAGAACAGATTATGTGCCGAGGAAGTTCCAGAATACACATCTGCAGTGTATATCTCAAATGCCTGGAAAGGATAAAATAACAGGGATATGGTGGTCCTGAACTTTGCTTTTTAACTACCAGCTAACATCTTCATCCACAGCATCTGCCTAGTAACAATAGGGCTTCCAGCTTCTCCTAGTGGCATACCAGTGTAAGCTGAGCATCTGTGGGTATCTCACAGGAAGATTATTGCCAGTGGACACATAACGAGTATGAGAGATTCTGAGCATTTTACCAACCTCTCTTAGAAGTGCTGCATAAGTCAAACAATGACCTGTTTTGCTGTGCTGTTCCCCTAAATGAGAGGAGCATCAACATGCTGGAGCATCAGTGCCTGGAATAACAGCATACTTATTTAATGATTTATGATTCCAGCTAAAAAAATTGCTAGCCATATGGAAATGCAACTGGACAAACCACGGCTGACCTGAGGCTACAGAATCTATGTCAGCACACTGCAGAGGTTTTACTTGAGATGAATTGTGTTATTTCATCACCATGTCATCCACTAGTTAACTTCAGGAGTTTTTATTTTTAAAAAAATCATTGTCATTTAATTTGAACACTGCTCACTTTCTCACCTGGCTCTGATAGATCAGTTTTCAGGGTTCAAACCTTATAATACCTTGCAGCAAGATGTTAAACTTTACTATGCATTTTGTCTTCTGAGAAGAGGGGGTAAGCTTTGGAAACTCATGAGAACGCATATAGAAAGCTGAAAGGACAAGGGAGGGACCATCTCCCTCTAACCACTCACAACCAAATCTACAGTTTAGAAGTTGCTGTTGCTGTACCAAAAGCTAATGGGGGAAGATCAATTTATCTTTATTTCTTCAGTATAGTTATATTGTAATAGAACATTAATTGGACTCTTTCTCACATATCTGGACCCTGCCTGGACGCCTGCCTGTGCAACCTGGTCTAGGGAGTCTCTGTTGGCAGGGGGATGGACTAGATTATCTCTAGAGGTCCCTTTCAACCCCTACAGTTCTTTGATTCTGTGATCTGCATATCTGCATAATTTTTGTCTAGGGATAAAAAATCAAGTCTTTATTTTAATGTCTGAAGCTTGATTTGAAGACAAACCCTTATAAAAGATTTTTTCTACATGAAGTTGCATATGTGTACTAAAGGGCACATATCTTTCTTCGTCTGCATGTTACCTGAAAAAGACAGTGTTTTTCTGCTCACTATATCCTTAAAGAAACGGTTTTATTTCAGCATTATCACATTTACTGTTATTCTGTTTAAAATGATACACTATGATGTCTGCATAATGAAAATCTCAAAAAAAGCAGGAAACAAATGATGGATTTGTCTGACTTCCTGGGCAAACAGCCTGCTTTATTCACAAATTCTATTTTTATTTAACAAATACGGTCATCAAAATGGAGACATTCTTAGTCATTACTCTCAAGTAATTTGTATTATTAGACTGCTTTCAGTTACAGTGAGATTATATGGAAAATTTACAGTAAGGTCTGCTGTACATTTCAGGATGCATAATCATAGATAGTCCTTCTGTTATAATCACTGGACCACAAGATATCACACCCTCTTGACAAAACGAAGGCTAAGTTGTTTTCCTCATGGTGAATTGTGTCACATTACAGTGTTTTCATCAAATTAAGGACTTTCTGACTTCAGACATGCAATTTTCATTTACTAAAACCCTTTCTAACTCAGAAATCCTCACAAAGGATTTTATCCTACTTGATTTTTGTTTCATAGTACCTGTCTAAGCTGTACTTACCAAAGTCTGATTTAATTGGTGAACCAAAGATTGAACACTTTCATTAACAATGTAGTAGAGGAAGAAAACATCATATTAATGCAATGATAATAGAATGGAAGGGGAAACACCCAAGGGAAAATGAGAATTCAATGTCTACAAAAACAAAGACATTTTTCTTCACCAAATTATCCTTTTTTTCCCCTTCCTTACCCCGTTGCTATGTTGTCTATCTCTGAGTTTGATTTTCTAATTTAGTAGCTCCTACTATCTATTCTGGTATTATAAAATATACTTCCACTTAATGTTTTATCATAAAATTCAGTATTTACAATCCTAAACTTTAAATTTGAATTAAACAAAAGTTTTGTTGAGGACAGCAAAGACAAAGGAGTTGTATTCCATGTAACCAATAAACTCCAAGAGGAATGTTGAAAGTGCGTATTGCCACAATATGCTAAGTCCTCTTGTCTTATTTACCCAGTCTTTTATCCAAGGACAAGGAGAATATGACATTTGTAATAAAAATGGTGCCATCTCAACTTGCAAGAAAAGTTGAAATCAAAGGTTTTTGTACTAATCTTTGTATTCCATATCATTAATTCATTCATACCAGTTTGAACCAGATAGAATATCATGTTTGCTCTTCATATGGACTCTGAATGAGGATTATTGTGATCCAATTTGAAGAACAAGGAAGAATGAAATCCAGTCTATTTTATGTATCACATAAACATACAACCAAACTTTCTAATCCTCACAGGCTTAGAATAAAAAATAAATACACATGAAAAGCTGTTGCTCCTATACAAATTTGTGTTTGTATTGCTGTTACAACACAAAGATCTCTACCACAATTTATTATTTTCTATTAAGTCAAAGATAATAAAATAATTCGACTCCTTGCTCCACAAGAGAAGGCAACTTTGAAGACCTTCTACACAACTGAGCAAAGGAAAGAAGGATGAAAGGAGTATTTGAAATACAAATGAATGTATAAGAACTGGTCAAGATTTTCCTAATGATAGCTTTGCACTGTTAATATTCAATAGGGTTTCCAAGTCCCAGCAGTGAGTCAGCTGAGTAAACACAGATACATCATATTGGAGTACAAGTGAGACAAAAGTGAAATACTGACAGATAACTGTTTGCTAGGTGGGTAGGAAATTCACTGTAAATGTGTATGAAGCTGGAATCAACTGTTCTATACAAGCTGGTATTAGAAGATACACTTCTCTTTCCTTTGCCCCTTTGAGAAAAATGTATAACAGACTAATTTGCAAAAGACTGGTGGAAATAAAGCCAAGAGATCTTTGACATGTTATAAAGCATGATTTTTATTTTACTTTCTGTCACATTTTCCACTTCCCCTCCCCTCATCAGAATGCACAAGTTTCAAACAAGTCTTTGAGACAAGTTATCTACAAAGCTGCATCAAGAGAGGAACAAGAGGTTTGCCATTGATCTCTTGGAAAAGTCTCTTTTCACATCAAAAGCCAAGCATCTGAGTTCTACACTGCTATTTCACAAATCCAACAAACAACCACAACAACCTTATCACTGATGAGTGATGCAGTGCCATTTCTTCTCCCTGTCTCTCCCTCCTTAGCTATCTGGAGTTGTTATCTGGTATCATCTGAATATCCCAGAGGAGCCCCAGCAGTTTCTCAAGATCTCCAGAGATCTTACCTTTCATGATCAGCTTGTACTCCCCAGCAGCTCCTCATGGTAATATTCCTATGTTTCTTTCTTCATTAGAAGTTGTTGTCTAACTTGATAGACTGAAAGATCCTCTCACTGTTCTCAGATGCTCCTTGTTTATCCTTGCTCATCCTTGCTCAACACTATGACAGTAGTGTGCGTGCTCTATTAGACTGAGGCACAACAACTTTACATGAAGGTAAGTTTGACTGAAAGACGATTAACAATGAGAATTCCACAGAGCTTGGCCACAGATGATTGGATAAGGAAAACAAAATCCCTCTGAAAACGTTTTTTCAATCCTAGTGTGTTCCTAACTTTTGTTTTATTGATTCATCACCTTTAGCTTATGAAGGGGAGGTAGATTCTCATTTATCTGTGCAGGCAGTAACTGACAACACCACAGCCACCATTGGAATGGCTTGGATGCTGCCTGAGAGCAACTGAATAAACAGAACCTGTCTCACCATAAGATTCAAAACTAGTATAAAAGAAATCCTTGAGAAGCATTTCTCTGAAAAATGTTCAAAAATCTATTAAGACGAGTTGGCTTTAATGCACGCACCCTATATCAATACAATCCTTGCTACCACATTCTTCTCAGCTGTGAGAAGTTCGTTGGTTGCATTTTGGTTTTGTTTTAATTTCATGTTGGTTTTGGTTCTGTGGGAAGAAATTTCTGTAATGTTCCTCCCATCTCTGTAATATCAACAGGGAAGTACATGTACTATTCATCTTCCTTTTGATGTACACAAAAGTAGGAGAATGATGCTTGTCTAATTCTTGTTTCCACTGCCTTCTACCTCTTGTCCCTCGGAAACAGTGTGGTGGTCCTCTGATTGAAGAAAACTACTGAGAGGTAAGATGCCAAAAATATAAAGAGAAGCAAAGACAGGATCAAAACTTTATCATTTATTTTTCATTAGGATGTAAATTGCTTTAATAGTTAATTAGAGTTTTTAGAAGGGGTAGCAATACTTACCTTACCGACAACAGTCTCAGTCCTGCAGGTGTTACATTTGGAGAATTTTACAGATTTTTTTTCTTTTTTTTCTTTTTTTTCCTGTTCTCACAACATCTTTTTCATGCTACTGCTAGAGGACTTGTGAGTTCTGATATACGTCTACCTTTTTCCAGGGTCCACATAGTTTTTTTGTTCTACAGTCTTTCATCATTCAACTATGGAAGTCTTCAGCAGAACTGTTATTACATACATGGATGCATAACTTATTTTAATTGCCATTCACAGTATTTATGGAAACAGTTAAAGCAGGCAATCATAATTGTCCTTTCTAGAATTAAAAACTATGAATGAAGATGTTTGCTGCTACTCAGTAAAATTCATATTTGTAGCTGCTTTTGGGAATCACAACATTTTACATGCAATATTGGAATATATAAATAAATATTGGATACCTAATATTTCAAGTATTTATTTTCTATACCTCAATGCTAAACTTTCACATTTGTAGAGATGGGTAGAAAATGAACAAATTCCTGGATAATGATCTCTTCAATTATATAGACAAAAATTATAGGCAAATTTCCATAATTAGACAACCACACTAGACTTAGACTCACAATTTTAGCACAATATGACTGGAATAGTAATTATAGAGAATTCTGCAGCCAAATGACAGTGAGATAGAAGAGGTAGGGGGCATGGAACTAGATGGTGCTTGAGGTCTCTTCCAACCCAAGCCATTCTATGGTTCTGTGACTCTCTATCCTCCTGTTCTACCACAAATAAAACTAGAGAAGTCCCAAAGGTTGATCCTTATGATAATTTACTCCTGGAGCCCGTGTTCCTATAATTGATATTTTATCTCCAAGACTATTTTTAGCTCTTTGCACAACTACAGTGCACAATTAAATCAGAAATTCCAGTTATACTGCATGCAGTTGTGGAATTGTAAAGGAAGAAACCTCAGCCTAAGATTAGGAGCACTGTACAAGAAAGATTAGATGTTCTCATCTACCAGGAATAACAATAACTGGAATTTACTCTGAATCTCCTTTGTCAATTATTTTGCAACTTGAATCACTTTTTCCAAGAATACAAATGTGAATGGGAAAAAAATTAAGTTAGGACTCCTCTAGAAGAAGCTTGTTGTCCTGTTCTATTTCCTTCATGAAATGATCAGACTCCAATTTGCAGTTGCAATTTGATGTCCCTTTTTGGCCTAAAAGATAAAGCCAGTCTGAATTATTGTTTTATAAAACTGCTACAACAGTGGTGTGAATCTGTATTCCACTGAGTATGAGGGGAAAAAAGTGAGCTGCCTTTTACAGGAAGGATGTTCCTGGATCTTAAATACAAGCAATTAAAATTGGCTACACTACAACTTTCTTAGTTCAATGATTACCCTCTGAAGTGTTAGAATTTCTTTTTTTCATCCACTGTTCTTAATCTTCTGGAAGAGAAATCTGTAGGGCGCACACTCACAGAAACAATAATGTTGATGTTTAGAGGAACTTTTTTTTTTAGTTTTGCTTTTTAGAAATCATCTCTTGACACTGCTTGCCAATATAGTTCCATGAAGGAAATGTTACTTCAAATTGTATGAAACCTCATCTGCATCCTGGGTACTCAATCTCTCCATATAAAAATAATTTCATGAAGTAATTATCAAAGTAGCCTCCACAATTAGATAAAAAATCCCTTCAGACAGGAGAAATAAATCGCTCCTCTAAAAAATAGTTCAAAACTGTCACAGATGACATATCTCAAAACAGTGTACACTCACGTATTTGCTGACAGTGATGACAGGCTGATCATCAAAAAACATCTAGACACACTGTACACTTTGCCTGGCAGTTTTTGAGGTCCTGAAAATCCAGTGGATCATTAAAAACTCTTCTTATTGGTTCTCTTAAGCTCTGATTTTCATTCAATTTGAAGTGCTTTTAACAGAGGAAGAATTTTCTGACAAATTTTTGACAGGATAACCAAGCAAAGCAGGGCAAGTGCCCTTTGACTTTCAGCCTTCTTATAAGTGTAAATACTCCAACGAAATTCCAACCACTTTCAAAATACTTCTAAACAAGCAACTACTTGAGTCTATCTCTGCAGTCTTTGACTCCAAAGTTATCTTTATTTCAGTATTATTGTAGTAGAAACTACAGGAATATTATGAGATGAAGAATGTTGTCAGTTTTGGAAAGTTTCCAGATGACAATCTCTAGCGAGTAGGGGGTATCAAAAGCTCTTCTCCAAATGACACATTTTATATTATTTGTTGTCTGAGTAGTTATGAAACAGGAAGGAATTTTGTATAATGAGATATCTCTATAAAATTTTACTGGGTAGCTGACGTGCAAATCGTTAATATAAAAGATTACAGTTATAGCAATGTAAAGCCTTTCAGCAAGGATATGAATAATTGAGTGGTGCAGCTGACACAATAGAAGAGAGTGATGTCATCCAGAGGGACCAGGAAATGCTTGAAAAGTGGGGGCCTGAGAATCTAGTAAGATTCAGCAAGACCAAGAGCAAGGCGTTGCACTTGGATCACTGAAATCCTAGACTTGAGTACAGACTGGAAGAAGAACTCACCGTGAGCAGCCATGCAGACCCAGGGGTCCTGATGGACAAAAAGCTGTACACAAGCCAGCGGTATGCTTTTGCAGCCAAGAAAGCCAACAGTATCCTGGGTTGCATCAGCAAAGGGTGGCAGCAAAGAGAGGGGAGGAATTGTCCCTTCTACTCCTCCCTTCTGAGGCCTCATCTGGAGTTCTGAGTCCAGGCATGGGATCTCAGCACAGGAAGGATGTGGAGCTGTTGGAGTGGGTCTGGAGGAGGGCCAGAGATGATCAGAGGTCCTTCGCCCTGCTGTAATGGATATATTTAATATAGGCTTATAGTGATAGGACAAGGAAGGATGTCTTTATACTAAAAGACAGGAAAACTAGGCTAGGTGTTAGGAAGAATTTTTTAACTCAGAGTGGTGATACATGGCACAGGCTGCCCAGAGAAGCTGTGGATACCTCATTTCTGGAGGTGATCAAGTCCAGGTTGGATGGAGCCCTGGGCAATCCAATCTGGTGAGTGGCAACTCTGTCCACAATATGAGGGTTGGAACCAGATGATCTTCAAAGCTTTTCCAACCATTCTCTTCAAAGTCTCTTCAAATCATTCTATGATTCTACAATTCTATGATTCTATGATAATTGTCAGAGAGTAGGATTGAGTTACAGAAAATTTGCATCATCAAAGAGAGGCTATTATAGGTGAAATGATATAGAATATAGGCTGGAATTACATTAAATTATCCTTAAACCTTTAAATTACTTTTCTTGTACAATCACCTTATCTATTCTGCTTTCAAATACGTAGTTTTTGAAAGTACAGCTATTTGTAAGAATAGACTGCAAACTGAGAAAGACTCAATTTTAAAAAGCAAGATATGTGCAAATATTTCATTTTAACCGGTGGCTGCTGTTTAAGGAACTGGAAGGCTGATCAGCTCTGTAATGGAAATAAAGCAGTCATTGAATGCACTTCAGCAACGTGGCAGGAGGAGGAACAAAGTGAAGTATCTAAGGCCAAGGAGCTTGAGGTTGAATCTTCTGGAAAAACTGAGGTAACCAAGTTGTAGAAAGCGGACAGTTACCTTCTAACATAATAGGAAGGCTTAAGGAGGCCATATTTGTATGAATGTTTACAGAACTTCACTCCTCCTGCAGGAATGACTTTTTGGGTGTCATGCTGAGAGGTCCTGCATCTGACAACTCTTTTTAATTAGGACATTAACCTGCTGTTTCCACCGTATGTGTATGCAACCTGCTTCAGGGATACTTGTATGGGTAAATACTGGGAGTCCTTGTCTTCACACCAAGAAGGAATTCCTGAACACATAACCTCTTTTATCACAGATACACAGAGCAGAGGTAGTAAACCTCCATGCTAGACTCCACTGGGGAGCTTTCCTGCACAGTAATTATTTTATAGAAAACCTAAATACTAAGGTATGGACCAGAACTGAACACACTTGTAGCTTTTGAGTGGACCTCAGCCGATTTTAGGTTAGGTTCTAATTGAAATATGTGATATGTAATCACAGTTCATTAAATGGCCTTAAACTGATATGTGTGAGGAATTTTTCACTTGTCATAGCTTAAAAATCCTCATTTCTTTTTTGCCTAGTTGCCAAAAAGAAAGATAATAAATTACTATCCCCGAAGCAGGATCCCATAGTCCATCACACACTAAGACTTTCACTATGACTTTCTGCTCCGGGGATCATGACAGACACACTGAGCTGCAGATCTTATTGATGACATGTCACTACCTTCCCTTACATATTCCCTGTACAGAGCTAGCAATAAGCGTTTTACACTCTCTGCATTTCCACCTCCACAATTACTCTTTGCTAATAAATGGGGCTTTCCATCTTCTCAAAGATGTTTGCTATGCTTGGAACCTTCTCCATACAGCCATGCATCAACCTCATTTACTCATTTTGAGATCTAATTAATTTCCTTCTCACCTTATTGGATGAATCGTTTGAAAAATCACTTGAACTGATAGGAAGGCTCAATCTGCTTTTTCATGGTTTTGTATTGGTCCTAATTGTAACATGGATAGGTTAGATGAATATCAACCATGAGGAAAAGCCCAAAGATCTGAGTATCATAGAATCATAGAAGGCCTTTGTTGGAAGAAAACTTAAGGATCATCTAGTCCCATACTCGCTGCTGAAGACAAGGTTGCCAACAACTAAATCAGGCACTAGATCAGGTTGCCCATGGGCTCATCCAATCTGGGCTTAAATATCTCCAGGGATGAGGAATCCACTGTAAGGGTGGGAAGCAGTTCCAGTATGACTTTCAATGAAGACTTTCAATGAAGTCCTGGATCACTTGTGCTCTGAGAGAAGATGGCTTCTCCTCGGAACTGCCATCTAGATGATATTTTGGCAATGGTCAATTTTGCTAACTTGTTTTGAATCAGGTGCACAAAGACTCCGTAGAAAGACAAATCTTGTATCTCTCATGTACTATGGTGTTTGTAGTGTTCACTCACATCCTGTAATCATAAAATCATACAATGGTTTGGATTGGAAGGGACTTTTAAGATGTTCTATTTCCAACCCCCCTGTATAGGCAGGGACATCCCCCACTAGACCAGGTTGCTCAAAGCTCCATCCAGCCCAGCCTTGAATGCCTCCATGGAGGGGTCACCCACAACCTCTGAGCATGACATGATAGGGAATGTGTTTGCTGAAGAGACAATAAATAGGCACTGTTAGACAAGTTCCTCTGACTGATTTAGACCAACTGAGCATTTGTGCTTGATTGCATCTTTAAAACCAGTTCCTGAGCAGACTGAGACAGAGCAGTCTGTTCCAGTTTCGAACCATTTTCCAGACTGTATTTGTGTTTGGGATTGTCCTGACCGAGGTGTGGGACTCTGCACTTGACCTTGTTGAACTTCATGGAATTGGCATCTACCGATGCTGTAATGTTAAATCCTGCTCCTGTTCCAGTTTTCAGATCTAGAAGTCTATCACCAACTTATATGCATTTTTCTCAATATACACAAATTTTTGAACTTCCTTTCTTGGTTTCAGTTTTGCTGTATCTCTCCATATTTTATTATAAAGATCATCACTGGCTGTTTCTTTAGTAAGAAAGTTTCTTTAGTGCATTCCTAACCACCTCGCAGTAGCTTTTCCTGTAATTGTGAGTTTCCATATCAATCACTTCTTTATGGATCTTAAAATCATTCATCCACTTTCCCTAGCAACTCTTTCACTCAGAGTATTTCCTCCTCACTGCCTTTCACTACTTCTGGAATACAATAGCTCTTTTTATTACAGCAACCTGTGTTTCCATTCCATATATACCTCCTCCATGTGTCCCACATGAGCACTCCTTTCAAAACTCAGCTTTCAACAGTCTCCACCAACATACTAAATCACATTAACTTTTCCTCTCATTAATACTAGTTGCTTTCCCTTAAACCACCAGAATGTTATGCTTCTTTAAGTCATGAACAGTTTCTGTTAAATTCAGGATGGGGAAATATTATGCACAAGAGCTGATGATCTGAAGATGGGTGTAGCATAAAGAAGAGAAAGAAATTCAGGCATACAGTCAGTTTTAACTTACTTTTGAGACTTGCCAGGTGCACTTTCTGACAAGATTTTGGGCTATCACCTTATCAAATATGTATTGGATTGGACTTTTCACTCTCACAAATTTTAATGAGGAATGTATGCTACCAAATAATAAATCCTTACTGTATCTAATAGCTAAAAAATAATCTTTCTTCAGCCTCTGAAGCTTCTGCCTGGGCAGAGTATATCTAATGCAGTTCATTGCAAGTAATACAACACAAAGGAGTTTGAAGATCTAGGAAGATGCTGACCATCTATACAGAGAGTCACGTGTGATGGGGCTCATGGGCAACAGCAGCAGTTGGTGACTAACCACCTAACAAAAATGAGAGCTTTGTCAACAAACAGTCAAGGGAGAGAGGAGGACTCTGAATGAAGAAAAGGGAGAAGCAGGGAAGAAAAGAGTTATACAGAGCCCTGAGGACAGTAATAAGAAGTTATAATCTTATGCATTGTTGAATGGGGAGCCAACAGTCATCTTCTACTGAACAGGATCATATTGAACTTTCTCTCTATTTTCAGCAATGTTTGTCACAGTTTATCCCTGCCACTGCAGTACTATAAATAGTTAAATATTGTGATCTAAACACAGAGAGAATGAGGCAAGTTAGACATGCTTGGAAGTCTACTGTTGTAAAAGCAGGAGAAATCCTGCTGTTCTGAAAGCCTAAAGGAGTGTTTGCTCCCAGCCCTTGAAATCCTCCACCTGTCCCATTTTGCAACCTCATCACAGGTTAAATAGATCTATTAAAGGGTTGTATATCATCCCAGTACATGTTCCAAAGGGTTCATTTTGCTAGCATTGCATCATCATCACCATCAATCTCATGTCAGCTCTCCGGCAGTGTAGTGTATCAGTCAGATACCACATTAGAAGGGAGAAAATTTGAGGATAATGTATGTAACAGATAATACAATTGTAAAACTGTTGGGGCATAATTATGGAATGCAAGCAATCACTACATTTGCATCATGACCACCTGGGAACACCGAGAAATGAATTATTTTCATGTGCATGTCATACTGGTGACTCTTTTCTATTGACAGTCTTGATACTGACAGTAAATTAGATTAGACAAAAGGGAAATTTTCCCATTTCAGTCCATGCAATCAGGGAGCTACTCTTAAGTCTGTGCATATTTACTGAGTAAACTTCAATCTAGCAGCTTTGAACAAAAGAGTGATAAAAGAACAAAGGTAGTTTTTTTTGTTGTTGTTGTTGTTTTTAAATGCCACTGGCTTCCATGTGCAACAGACTGTTAAATCCTATTAGCAAAGTTTCCCCAGGAGTATCTACAGTAAGTGAGGGATGTGGCACTTTCCAGGGCTGTCATGCTTAAATATCCACACATTTTGTTAGAGGGCAATGTTTTAACTTTTTTGAATAATATCAGTGGGAAGACAAACTGTACTGTCCTTGAGCCTCATAATCCATCAGGTCAGCTGCAACCCTTCAGGAGTGTTTGGATGCTCTTGTGGCCTCAGAGCCTGGTCCAAACATCATAGATGTCAATGAGAAGTGTCACTTGAGCAAACTTTCAACAAGGCTCTTCATGCCTGAGTCGTCTCTTTATATAACTTGCAGAGAAGTGGTAAGTTGCTGACACAGGAACACCTGGTAAAGTGAGACTCTCTTCTCAAAGTACTCATGCTTCTAGTGATGGTACAAGAGCAAAGAACATCTCGTCTCAATTCTGACTGCTTCTGCAGAGCTGGTATACACCTTCATTTTTCAGAACTTAGAATTTTAGAGGCCTTTTTACATGTAAAACAAGTAATCACATGAGGAAACATTTTTACTCAACTCCTATCTTGTTTCATGTGTGCCTTGAGCTGTTACGATTTTGTATATATTTAAATCCAACGTTTTTTCAAGGAAACAGTTTGGCTTTAATTCCAACTCAAGGAAAAAGAAAAAGAAAAAGTAACAAGAAATTCACTTTCAAAAGAGATTTCACCCCTGCTCATCCCTTCCTTTCACTTTTGGGAGGGACATGACATATACTGACCAACTCAATTTAGCTTTAACTCAAGAAAAAAGTAAATCTTAAGCCAGATTTTGGATTCCATTCAAGCTGAAGTCTAGATTCAGCTTAAAAATTCCATTTATCTTAGGAGGGATGCATTCATAAGCAGTAAATAAGGAATGATGCACTACAGTAACTCAACAGATAAAACTCCACTTCAGTATCATAGGGATGGTAACATCTAACACTCTTGCCAAATTGAAAGTAATGAAGCAGTTCTTAACTCCCCTGAAACCAAAACTGAACTCAAGAAAGACAACCAGGACTTGAGCATGATTACTTTCCAATAGCTGTTCACTCAAAAACAATATGACATTTAATGACACTGTTTTGGAAGAACTGTACTAAATTACTTGAAAGGATGAAGTGCTGCTTATGGAGCTGTGTTTTCCTTGCTGATCCCTCACTACTCGACCTCACTTGGTTTAGAAGAGCTGCCAAAGCCCACAACCTTTCTGCAAGTGTTTGACGAGTTCCACTTCTTTTACCTAAGACCTTCTGAGTTCCCATAACTGATTGATCATTTCTACCAACGTGGCTAGATTAAGCCACAAGATTAAGCATTTTCCAATAATGGAAATGAAGAGAAAAAAAAGATAAAATAAAGATTACCTGCAAATACAAAAATATCAGTAGTCAGGGAAAGACCTGAGGGAAAACACAATTGCTCTGCTGTACTAGAAGAAACCTGCATAATTTACCCAAATTGTATCTTAGTTCTACTTGTTTGGTTTCCCACATCAGCAGTTCTTCAACTCATATTTGATTTCTGGCTCTCAGGCTTCCAAATGGCATAAAACAGCTGTGTTCTCCCCAAACTGTTTACATGTATTCTCACTGCCTACTCCTTTCAGTTTCCATGTTTAATGCAACAGGTATCAACATACGTTTTGATGTTGTAATTTCCTTGTGTTTTTACCTCTCAGTGACTTGTCATGGCTGGAAACTCCAGAGTGTATCAGGCCAGCAAAGATAAAACTGGTGATATTTCAGTATTCTGGTTGTTCTGAGAAATCATAAGTTAAGATTCAGCTTTTATCCTAACTTACCCACTGAGACTATGCACCACACCCACCTTCAAAGACAAATTTTTGTGCTATTTGTCTCAAATCTGCCATGAATTAAATGACACTTAGCACCTTGAGTATCTAGCCATGAATACAGACATTTGCAGATATTCTCCTCCTATGTGTGCTTTTTTAAGTGTAGTTCTCAGCTGATGCTTCCATACACTTTTCAATAATTTACAGAACTAGTACGGTGTTTAAAACCCCCTACTCATTCAGAGGAAAGGTTTCCTTCACTGACAACATTACTATTAACTTTGATTAGCAAATTTTGTTTATTGCCTGCCAAGTTGCAAGCACCTGGCCATTAATGCTCAAATGCATCAAACCTCTGAAGATAGATATGCCAAAGAAAAATCCTTTGGAATAAAAGTGAATGTGTTGTATCTTGGTTATGTATCAATTTTACCAGTGACAGAACATGCTCAAGGAACAAGATTTGAACTTGAGCAGAATCCCAAGCACAAAATGAGTCTTTGGGGAAATGTTTCTCTCATTACTGAGATCCCAGTCAATGACTGCAATTCCAAATATGAGAGCCATGGTGAAGGATAGCATCACAGTTGAGAGAGCTGAGCAAGTGGGCTCAAACAGAGAAAATCTCCTCGAAGTAAGTATACACATGTCATAGATGGGCATCTTTGTTTCTTACATCAGTTCATACATTCTCTTCTTCTACCATAATTACCATTCGGTTTTGATTGCTTGCAAGAACAAAGATAGCCAGAGCATTTCCAAGGGAGCTCCAAAAATAGAAGAGAAGTAAATCATTCATTGCCTGCAAGACTAGAAAATCCAAAAGTCATGCCCTCCATCAGACAAGGTAGAGCGGGTCCTAATTTGTCTGAAGTACTGGAACAGGCTGCCCAGAGAAGCTTCTTCCATCCCTGGCTTCAAGGCCAGGTTGGATGGGGCCCTTGACAACCTGATCTGGTGGGTGGCAACTGTGTCTGCAGCAGCGGGTTGGAACTGGATGATCTTTGAGGTCCTTTCCATCCCAAGCCATTCTATGATTCTATGTTTCTATGATACTATGATTCTATGATCTTTGGGCTTTTCTTCATGGTTGATCTTCATCTATTCTTTCCATGCTCTTTCAGACAAACCCAAAACCATGAAAAATTAGGCTGAGCCTTCCTACTAAACAACATTATCCAGGGCATGGGACAAGCACTGTCAGAACTTTTATGAATGTTGTGACAGCTCCTGTGTCTTTGTAATATCCTCAGTGCAGTATGGTGATGTTGCTTATTTTATTATGTATGTCTCAGCTGAATTATCATCCTAGAGGAAAGCAATAGTGAGAAAGGAAAATGTCTTTACTGTAAGCTGGCTGGCAGCCCTCTGCCTTGTTACAGCCCTCAGGAGTTTCTGAGCAGTAGCAAATCGTCTTCTGATGACTTTGTTACACTGGTAAATGCCCATCAAAAACATGCTTCAGAGAGTGAAGGCCTAGTGAAACCTGCTCTATAAAGATTATAGGCTCGAGGTTTTTTATTTAAAAAGTATGAAATCCCTCAATACAGTCCTTCAATAACACAGAAAAATAATTCAGGCAAATCAATACCTAATGTGCTGGAATCTTGCCAATAATTAATCTGCTTAACTACTGGGACAGAAAGAACAGATGGGAAAATGCATCCCTTTCACCTGAAATAGCAATGTCGTAGCTTCAGTTCACAAGGCTCTGATGAATCTAATATTATTTTACAGTTTAATCATGACAGCTGTAATTCCAGTCACTGTAACCTACCACTTCCAGAACTTGTGATGATTCATTGTGTTTTAGTCCTTCTGATTTCTGCTGGGACAGTTTAGCTTACAGAAGATGTAGTTCAGGGAGATCTCATAAATGCTATTAAGTACCTGAACAAAGAGAGAAATGAGAGAAAGGAGAGGAAGGAGAAGAAGGAGAGGAAGGAAGATGGGGAAGGAGAGGAAGGAGAGGAAGGAAGGAGAGGAAGGAGAGGAAGGAGAGGAAGGAGAGGAAGGAGAGGAAGGAAGGAAGGAAGGAAGGAAGGAAGGAAGGAAGGAAGGAAGGAAGGAAGGAAGGAAGGAAGGAAGGAAGGAAGGAAGGAAGGAAGGAAGGAAGGAAGGAAGGAAGGAAGGAAGGAAGGAAGGAAGGAAGGAAGGAAGGAAGGAAGGAAGGAAGGAAGGAAGGAAGGAAGGAAGGAAGGAAGGAAGGAAGGAAGGAAGGAAGGAAGGAAGGAAGGAAGGAAGGAAGGAAGGAAGGAAGGAAGGAAGGAAGGAAGGAAGGAAGGAAGGAAGGAAGGAAGGAAGGAAGGAGAGGAAGGAAGGAGAGGAAGGAGAGGAAGGAGAGGAAGGAGAGGAAGGAAGGAGAGGAAGGAAGGAGAGGAAGGAAGGAGAGGAAGGAAGGAGAGGAAGGAAGGAGAGGAAGGAGAGGAAGGAGAGGAAGGAGAGGAAGGAAGGAAGGAAGGAAGGAAGGAAGGAAGGAAGGAAGGAAGGAAGGAAGGAAGGAAGGAAGGAAGGAAGGAAGGAAGGAAGGAAGGAAGGAAGGAAGGAAGGAAGGAAGGAAGGAAGGAAGGAAGGAAGGAAGGAAGGAAGGAAGGAAGGAAGGAAGGAAGGAAGGAAGGAAGGAAGGAAGGAAGGAAGGAAGGAAGGAAGGAAGGAAGGAAGGAAGGAAGGAAGGAAGGAAGGAAGGAAGGAAGGAAGGAAGGAAGGAAGGAAGGAAGGAAGGAAGGAAGGAAGGAAGGAAGGAAGGAAGGAAGGAAGGAAGGAAGGAAGGAAGGAAGGAGAGGAAGGAAGGAGAGGAAGGAGAGGAAGGAGAGGAAGGAGAGGAAGGAGAGGAAGGAAGGAAGGAAGGAGAGGAAGGAGAGGAAGGAAGGAAGGAAGGAAGGAAGGAAGGAAGGAAGGAAGGAAGGAAGGAAGGAAGGAAGGAAGGAAGGAAGGAAGGAAGGAAGGAAGGAAGGAAGGAAGGAAGGAAGGAAGGAAGGAAGGAAGGAAGGAAGGAAGGAAGGAAGGAAGGAAGGAAGGAAGGAAGGAAGGAAGGAAGGAAGGAAGGAAGGAAGGAAGGAAGGAAGGAAGGAAGGAAGGAAGGAAGGAAGGAAGGAAGGAAGGAAGGAAGGAAGGAAGGAAGGAAGGAAGGAAGGAAGGAAGGAAGGAAGGAAGGAAGGGAGGGAGGGAGGGAGGGAGGGAGGGAGGGAGGGAGGGAGGAAGGAAGGGAGGGAGGAAGGAAGGGAGGGAGGGAAAGGAAGGGGAACTAGTTTATAAAGATGTAATCAAGGACAAATACTCTGCTGGTCTAACTCATTCAGAGGAACTTGTCTAACAGCGCCTATTTATTGTCTCTTCAGCAAACACATTCCCTATCATGTCATGCAGAAACTCCCATGCAATTTTGCATTCTGATCAAAGATGTCTGAGCTTATTCCACATGATGACTGTCCTCAAGGACAATAACTGAAATAATAAATAAATAAATAAAATAAGGAATAATAAATAAAAAAATAAATAACTTAAAAGATAATAAATGATTGAATGCAAACCAAAACCCAAATATTACAGTTTGAAGCCTCTAACCCATGCCTTACATCAGGAAATACATATGAACTGGTAAAAATGTGCACCAGGGCCTAGACAAGCTGACTTCTGTTTCCCTTGTTCACTCAGGAGTAAAAGTGTAGAATATGCAAGCTGGACATTAGTCATCTACCGTTTAAAACCTTATTACTTTATTCTGATTCATACTTGATCAATAAAAATACTACATCCACAATGAAACAAAATACCCTAGGTATCAATTAAATTCCTATTAAACTCCAATCCTTTTTACTATCGTCACTGTATGAATTCAGACTGAGATGCAGCCTCCTCCTGAAGAACAAAATGTTAGAAACACTGGAGAAATATAACAGAGAACTTGATCATTAAACCATGATCATTAAGAAATATTAATGCCACAATGAACCATAATTCTTGGCATTAAAGTCTAACACTTGTTAATCCAGCTATCCAAAGTTATTATGCTAAAAAAGCTATGCATGGTTGAGTTCTTATATAAGTAATAGGAAAGAACACTATTGGATTTGGTGGATTTTGGAATAGTAACTACTCAAGGCATTCTTAATCCATTGGTTCACATTGTTTTGCATTCAAGCTTTGCAAAAGAGAAGGCATTTAATCAAGTGGCCTTCCGTTTATTTTCAAAGAAAAAGAAATAGTTCAGTTAAAGCACATCTAGCATTTCAAACTGGGTAGTTACTGTAGTTCCTTCTGGCTTTCAAATTTTAAAGTTTAAAAGTTGAAGGTTATAAGGGAGAACAGCAATATATGACACATTTGAGAGCCAAGTATGAAGCAACTCCCTGCTTAAAACTAAGCAGGCGACTTCTGTGTCTTCCTTGTGGTCACAAGCAAACAGATTAAGTGCAGGGAGATTAATATAATTCAATTAATTAATTGAATTAATTAAGCAACACAGGGGAAAGAGGAATGGGGGCTGCAGTCTGTTCATAACTTTTTGCTGTATGTTCACTAAAATCATATTTTTGGTCACATGAAGCAGCATGAGTGATGGAAATCTGTCCATAATGCATGTTAATGGCTTTCCAAATGCACTGAAAATTCAACCTCTTTCCACAAGTTTATGATCCCATCACACTTAGGTCTTTATAGAATTGTCCTTCCCACAGGCAGTTTCTCGACGATCAGTCAGGCTTACTCATACTTTAATGTACATTTTCCCTACAGTGCTTACAATATTCTAAAAAGCCAGGAATATAACAAACAAGAATTATTGAACACCAGCCCAGGTGCAAAAATAGCTATATACAGATTAATAAAACTACAAGGGTAATAAAGCAAGACCTTTTATAATCCCTTTTATAAGGTTTCTGATATTTAGGGTTATTGATTTCCAATTCTACAGGATTATTGCTCTTTAAACATTGCAGCATCATATTATGCTTTGCTGCAGACTCAAAACCAACAAACAGAGATTGCTCAGAGATGTGGTGGATGCCCTATCCCTGAAGACTTTCAAGGCCAGGCTGGACCAGGCCCTGGGCAATCTGATGTACCTGTGGATGTTGTTATTCATTGTGGAGGAGTTGGACTAGATGACCTTTAAAGGTCCCTTCCAACTCCAAAGATTCTATGATTCTAAGCAGAAGAAAGGCCACTTGAGTCCCAAAGACAAGAAATGCTAAGTGAGGTGCTCTTTTCATTTCTGACAAATCAAACTTCTGCTTAGACCTCTTCCTTTGGCCAAAGTAAAATTACCTCTGATCTACCTACCGTCCTTCTTCCAGCTTGTTAATCAGTGATTAGCAGCAGTCTTTGTTGACAATTATTTCTTCCTTTGTATTAATCAGTAGGAGCACAGTGACTCATTCCAGCACAGAATATTAAAGTTCTGCTAGGTCATCTGTCCTTCCCCACATGGGATATAAGTTGATGCTTGACACATTCAGTGCTCAAATGTCTCTGCCTACTCATTTTTTCAGCCTGATATGTTATAAGGGAAACTTCTCTTTAACTAATGATCTGAAAGTTTTTAATTTCACTACAGAAGTGTGTAGATGAAAAAATAATCTTCCCAACAAGCATTTCAGGGAACTGTGATTTCCAGTAGATTAAAACTATATTGCTGAAAGACTTTTCTAAGGTACCAAACTTGTCTAAAGAAGACTTTAGTCTGTCTCCTTAATATAATGAGAGTCAGGCTCAGAAATAAAATAGAAATAAAATTGTGCCCATTATCTCTGTCTCCTTGAAGAGTCAGAGGCCTTGTGTTGTTGAAACATCCTACACACTGGGGGAAACTATCCAGAGTGAGTGACAACCACAAACTATCATGAGTCACATGTTTCTGCATAGGAGACAACAGTCTGCCACTTCCAAGACAAGGCTACATGAGTTTCCAACTGCACTGCGCTCTGCACATCAATCCCTCTCTCACCCTATACACTAGAGAAGAAAGATTTGTATTTGCTCTCCCTTTAAGAGTTACTCTCTTGCCTAAACAACCCCTCCACCCTTTCCTGACTGAGGTTGCACTTTGGCAGCCAGCAAAAAATGGTTGATTTTACAAGACTGCCTGTGGAAGAGGGATCCTTTGGCCATAGGGACATGGGAAATGTGTGATGATTATTAAACTCTCTGCAGTGGTCATTATGTAGAACCAGGGAAGAGAAGAGGCTGTGTGGGGTATCTAATGTGGTAGGAAAAGAAAAAAAAAAAAAAGCTTAAGATATTACTGATATCTTAATATCTGTGCAGTATTTAGCAGAAGAGTTTTACCATGCTTCACCCTCTCAGTTGGGAGAAATTACAATACCATATGAATAATAGATGAAGTGCTATTTTGATGATGCAAATTGGTATTAATGCAGAAGATTATTTTAATAGTGTGCATAAATGAAATTTTCAGTGCTGAAATGAACCCTAATTAAATCGGATTCTTTTAACCATTCTCTGCTATGCCATTCAGCATTTTGGCAGGGGGGGAGGCTGTTTGTTTTCTCTAACATTTATTTCTGTCTCCTCTTTAAATCATGTATTGTTATATTTAGTCACTACAATCAAAAGTAAAATAAAAACTTAATGATGAGGTCAAACAAGAAGCCTTTTAGAAATGCAGAGCATGCTGCACCAGAAGGAAAACATATCAGCACCTAGAGAGGCGTGTGATGGGGACAGGCATTCTTTAATGCTAGGTTATAGGAGAAACCACTTTCCATTCCTCTTGTTTGTTTTCCTGTAACAAGGCATCGGAATTTCATCAGCAAAGAATAACCAACACCACTGTTACTGCAGAACACGTAAGCATTTTTGCTGCCTTGACCTTAGTTTTACCTGTTGCCTACAGCAGGACTACATTTGTACAGTGATATTCAGTTGCCTTTATCATATAATTGCATCACTAAATTAGATCTGACCTAGGAAAAGAGGTAGTCATATAACATCTTTCAAGGGTCTTTGACCCACAGCACTTTTCCATTCAGCATACATCTACATGAACTCTTTTTCACTTAAAACAGACCATTCATCTAAAACCAGCCTATTTTAACTGTTGTTCCACAAGTTCGAGTGCTTCTAAATTACATATTCTAATCCATGTGCAAGAAAGGAATTGTGTTATATCAATGAAATGAGAGTGCTTAGGACTGTGATGAGCATGGCTGGCCTGTTTGTGTCACAGAAATTACAAACCCAGGATGATGCTGTGATAATTCCAGAACTCTTTGCAAGCTCCACTTCTGCTTCTTGGCCAGGGGTATGGGATTAGGATGAATCAATAAAGGGCATTTACTCACCTCAACAGTAACTGTTTGCTCACAAAATAAGTGAGTATGTGTCTAATACTCCAACAGCTTCCAGGGCAAGGCCAGGCAGACCTACCTGCCTTCCTTCCCAGCTGAAGCTGCGCCCCACTGTGAAATGGCCACATCAGTTATTGGTAATAAGAACAGAAATAATGTTGTATGTAGACTATTTTCACTGCAATTCTTTTGGGGCAGAGGCTATATTATAGTATGTTCTTTCTGAAATAGCTAATACATTTTCAAGTACTGTACAGTACTTGATTACAACAATTTCTGTTCTGTCTTCCTTGGGGAGAAAGTATTGAAACAGAAAAGTAATCTCCCAGGTAATGTGCCCAGTGCTCAGTTCTTTCCAACACCGTACACTAATAAAATATCCACCAACAGATACACATCTTCTAGGATATATCCTTCCACTACACTGTAAAAAAAATGCACTTCACAGATCCTGACCAAAAGTGGACAGCTGACTTCACTCTGCCAGAAGATCAGAATTACGGTCAATGCTCCTACTCTCCCTCCCTGAGAAGCATCACAAGAAATGTTTTACCAGAGCTAGGATTAATATTCTGGCTCCTCTGGTGAGATCCTGACATCCTTGAGGCCAAAAGTAGTTAAACCAAAATCAATGAAAGAAAAATAAATGAATAAATAAATAAATAAAAGCCAGTATCAAGAAAGAACGCCAGATTCTAAAGCAAACATGTAAACATTCAGGATAGTAAATTAAGACATCCCCTGTAAACCCAAGAACTGCGGAGTTTCTTGCAATAGAGCAATCTCTTTAGTTCTACATGCTCTGCTACTGTTCTTCATATCAGGGACCACCACAGATCCTGTTCTAATGTTGTTTAAAGCTGATTGTTTCTATATCTGCACAGAGTTAAAGAGCACTGTTACTGTACAGCCTGCCCTGTGATAGTCATTTGAGTAATATGTATGGCCATGATTTGTGCTATGAAGTATAAACAACAAATGACAAAATATTGATGTCATATTCAACTGAAGAATTACCATTTACATGTTTTATGATAGGGCTATTTTGCCACTTATTACAAAGTTGCCTTGTTCTGTAAGACACATAATCCAATAATTTCTAATGTACATTTGTAATACATTATCACAGAACTGAGCTCGGGTGCTTATTATTTGGCATTTTTTAATCTAGGACAGCTCATATAGAAGGAGCAAAGTGTGATCAGCCCAATTTTAGGAATCTGAGTTAACAAAATCCTTAAGTGAGAAAATAGACACTGCCGAACTGGACAGGCTGTTAACAGTGCTATGCGGATCTTTTGCATTCAGGAGTGAAAATGTGTTGAACTTCAAGCTTCTTTCCTTTTGTTCACAGATATATAAATATCAATATCTGTTCAGGGGAAAAACTGATTTTGGAGTCAAGTTAAACAGAGTATCAGGAGATCAGGTATTTTCTATTTTCCTAAAGCAACATTGTTTTTCAGTTACGGAATCATAGAATCATAGAATGGTTTGGATTGGAAGCGACTTTAAGATGATCTAATTCCAAATCCCCCTGTTCATCCTTCCTGAACACCACCAGGGATGGTGATTCCACCACCTCCCTGTGCAGCCTGTTCCAATACTTTACCACTCTTTCTGAGAAGAATTTTTTTCTAATATCCAACCTGAACCTCCCCTGGCACAACTTGAGCTTATTTCCTCTCATTGTATCACTAGTTACCAGGGAGAAGAAGTTTACCCCCACCTCACTACAGTCTCCTTTCAGGAGCTGTAGATCCTCAAACAAGCCAATAGTTTCATAAAAACCAGTACACCTTTATGACAATGCCAGTTCAGATCCACCAACAATAAGTATATTTCAACATGATAACCATGGTTATTTCTAAATTTCTTCTGTGGTTTGCTTTAAGACTTTAAGACTGCTGTGTACCTCCCAAGTGATCGCCTTCAGGTTCAGTGCCAGGGTTAGAATTTCTAGTAAGGCCTGCACTTGGCACAAAAAATGAGAGGTTGAAATAATATGTAGCTTATAATTAACTCATTTTTATATAATCTTAAATTTCTCCTAATCACTATATTAAAAAAAGCACCACAGTCACAGACCTAAAAGTATATTATTGTCATCACTGTCATAAAAATTGCTCTTAGAGAAGCAATAATGAGAATTTCAGCACTGCATATTCTCAGCAAATTTTCAGGACATTTAATGTGTCACTGCTACTTGTCTGCAGTCATTAAGTAGGTCATCTGACAGGACTGACATGAACTTGGACTTCAGTATTTTCAACATGGACATTTCAGCTTCACTTAAATATGTTGACCTGAGACATGCACTTAATCAAAAGAGAACTCCACTTAGACATAAGAAGCTGATTTTTTTCCAGTAATGGCTAAAAATATGGTTAGCTTTACCGTGTGCTTAATTGCACGTCTGTTTGCAAGGTTATTATTTCCATTCCAGGTCAGTTATATTTACTTTCAAGAAACTTTCAGTCTGACTTTAATTTCTGCTTATAATTCTAGCAACTAAGACACAAGCAAACAGGTGAGTATATTGCAGCCAAAGACGTACAACTGCATCTCAAAATCTTCTCTAGCATTTTCAAAATACTCTCACTACATCATCTCAGTAAATTGTATTTCTTCTTTGACTTCCTTTTGAAATACAGGAAGAAGAAGTCTGTGTTGAACTTAGTTACTTAAACTTGAATTTCACTCTAAAAGCACTTCCTGATCAAATAATTAGCATCAGTTTTTCTTGAACTTCGATATTAAAGACTTTAAGTTGGGTTGTCAGTTCAGTAGTGGAAGACAAATCAGACAGCTGTGGAGGACCACTGAGTTCTTCATACCACTTACTTCTATGATCCAAGAATTGGCACATTTTTTTCCAGTGTTTTTTACTTTTCTTTGGAACTATTGTGTGGAGAAGGTAGGTGGCTGCAATGTGAACTTCAAAAATACTGTTGAAAAATTTTAAGGAATGGAATCCATCAGGGATGAAAATTGCTGTCCTCAAAATGGGATATGCTACCACAGATCCTCTGCAAGGACTTATGGGCTTAGAAAACAGAACACTTTCCTGTGCAGTAGGTCACTGAAGCAAGGGGAAAGCACCAGCTGGTGTTATTGAAACTAACCCTGGAATAAGCATATCCTTGTCTTCCATCCATCTTCTGAATAGCCAGGAAATGTTTCTTCCCAGTATTTTCTTTTGTTAGAGATCTAAACCATTATTTGAAACCATGATCTGTGGATATCATTCAAGTGACTACTGGGCTGTGTCAAAAGCAGCTGCTGACTTTTTTGAGAGGAAGCTGGTGAGCATTCATTCTTCCAACTTTTTAAAATTTCCCCTCATATTTTTTTCTGCTACAGCTACAGTTTTTCTTGATGCCACACACCTAGATATCTGCACACCATACATAACATCCAGAATATAGAAGCATGGGATTTTTCGAGTTGGAAGGGACTCTTAAAGGCAGTCTAGTCATAATTCCTTTGCAGTGAACAGGGACACCTACAGTTCAGTCAGGTTGCTCAGAACCCTGTCCAATCTGACCTTGAATGTCTCCAGGGACAGGGTATCTACCATGTCTCTGGGCAACCTGTTCCAGTATTTCACCATCCTTCTTGTAAAAAACCTTTTCCTTATATCCAACCTAAATCTCATCACATTTGAAATCATTTCCCCTTGTCCTATCACAACAGACTGCTAAAGTTTCTACCCCTTTCTTTCTTATACAGTTGCCACATTGATACTGAAAACCTGCTCTCAGGTCTTCCTGGAGATTTTTCTTCTCCAAGCAGTGGTGAGATGAGGTGCACATGTATCTAGATTTTCACTTGGGTTGGAAGCGCCTACACTGTTTCTCCAGATCTTGACATTTGTCTTAATTATTCACCAGTTGTCAGCAAAGTGCTGAACAAGCCTTTGGAAAACCAGAATGTAGGATTCCTGAAGTAGACATATTAATGGATACTTCAGAGATTACTTGGCCTTAGCTTTCTACATTTCTAAAATTCAAATAATGATTGTTATTTACCTTGAGGGCATACTGGAAAGCTTAATTCATTAACAGTGTTCATAAAAGTGGAATACTGTCTTTTGGCTCCTAATTTAAATTCAGTAGCCAATGTTAACTTCCTAAATCAATACGTAGAGATGTGAACAAAAGGATTTGCCTCTGAAAAGAGATTGGGTCCATTCATCTCTCAGTAAAAGCTCTCCTACTCTTTACTTCTAATTGATTCAGCTGAGAATTGGGAATCAAACATTTGACCACTATGATTAAAATTTTTGTTTGTCAGAGCAAAAATCCGGACCAAATAATGGGCCTTTTATAATCTCCAGAAGAGCAGCTATCTATGATTAAAGTGTTATTCTCATTAACTTCATTGGAAGCATATGCAATCAAAAGATTCTTAATTAATGAGAAATTTCTGAGTTTGCCTCTCCTCTAAATAAATTTCTCTGGTGCATATTTGAATCATAGAGTCACAGAATGGCTTAAGTTGGAGGGAACCTTGAAGATCATTTGGTTCCAAGCTCCCTGCCATAGGCAGGGCTGCCACCCACCAAATCAGGCTGCCAGGGCTCCATGCAACCTGGCCTTGAGCACCTCCAGGGATGGAAAATCCACAAATTCACTGAGCAGACTGTTCCAGTGCCACCCTCTAAGTAAAAAAAATTTCTTCCTAACTTCTAACTTACATCTCCCCTCTTTCCCTCTTGTCCATCATTATCTAACCAAGTAAAAAGTTGGCCCCATTCCTGCTTATAATCTCCCTTCAAGTACTTGTAATCCATAATGAGGTCTCCCCAGAGCCTTCTCTTCTTCAAGCTAAACAAGCTCAACTTTCTCAACCTTTCATCACAGGAGAGGTATTCCAGCCCTCCAGCAATCTTTGTAGGCCTTCTCTGGACCTTCTCCAACAGCTCTTCATACTTCCTGTGTTGAGAGCACAGGCTTGGACACAGAACTTCAGATGGGCTCTCACAGGGGCAGAGTAGAGGAGGACAGTCAGCTCCCTCTCCCTGCTGGCGACCCCTCTGTTGATGCAGCCCAGGATAGCGTTGGCCTTCTGTGCTGCAAGCACACACTGCTGGTTCAAGTCCAACTTTTCATCCATCTTAACCCCCAAGTTATTCTCTGCAGGGCTGTTCTTAACAGGTTCTTCTCCCATTTCATGCTCACATCTGGGGTTGCCCCAATGCAAGTGCAACACCTTGCACTTGGTCTTGTTGAACCTCATTAGAGCGTCACAGTCACAGCATTCAGCTTGGTGTCATCAGAAAACTTGCTGAGAGTATACTTAATCCCACTGCCTCTGTCACTGATGAAGATATTGCCTTCCTCTGAATCACTAGAGATTTCTACAGAGAAGCATAACTAGTAAGTTGTCTCTTCACTGGTGAGTCTTACTGACACTCTCATCCTTTGAGGGCATCCACTCATCTGATCAGAGTGATGGAGACTGCCAGAACTGGATTTTTTGCCTTTATCTGTAGCATGTGCACTCTCTGCCTTCTATGAGTATTGGAAGATTTCTTAACGGATCCCTTGGTATTCTCTGCATGGCATATTATAATAGTGGCATTTAGCCTGTGATTGTTAGTCTGATCACGGGCTGGTTTATTGACCTGTGAAGGCAGGTGGAATAGATGTTCTGTGGATCTTCCTATACTACACTGTTATTACACATTTGTTTATAATTGGAAGGAATTGAACTTGTTGAACCAAGTAGTGCAGTGCAGTCCAATGTTTTCATGTTCACTTTGGTGTGACTAGTAATTTAATCAGCCAAAGTCTTTCTATTGATTTTTCAAATCCTTTATGCAATCGATTTCTAATTAATGACACATTCTTTTATGCGTAAAGACCACAATAACCTAAATCAGTCCAAGTTTTAACCACTTGGTGAAGTGATGAGCTTGCAGGACAATCCAGATTTAGACAAGCCACAGAAGCCCAATAGAAGAAAAAGTTGCATATGAGATGCATTTGAATATATCTTCCAAAACAACTGCTTGTGATGACAGGGTTATGAGGTTGGGTTTGCAAGGATTGCCAAGTCTCTGGGAAAGACACTGGATAATGCAGTAAAGGCTTCCCCATGTTTACCATCAACAGAGAATCAGGGAATCATGTAACTGGCACTGTGCTCAGATAGCTCAAAATGTAGGCAAGTGTAATTATCTAATTGAACTTACATTTATCAGCTGGGAGTGGGAAACTGCTACCTTAGATAGTCCTTACTTCTACCTGTGGTACAGTTCAAGCTGTTCATCTGCTGACTAATCTTGCAGCACAGCTGAATCTGACCTGGCCTAGTCATCACTTCCAGCTGTTTTGATACTTCAGACTTATTCTGAAATAAGATCTCTAAAATTCTGTATGTTCCCTACTGCTAACAGTCCATCACTTTAGAAAACCGCCTTACTTTTCCCTCATACATGGTACCAAGGCAAGTCTCAGTTATTAACTAATTTTTTACACCATGAAATAGCCTGGACCTCTACCCACCACCAGCCTATGTTAAACATGAACCAGACTGTAGGAGTAAAAGCCACTTTTGTTTCTAAATACTCCTGCTCTTTCGAGACTTTGAAGTACAAAGGTAATAAATATGCCAGTACTTCTCCATGTTTCAAGACTTTTAAATTTGTTTTGATCCTTTATGTGGGGATATTGGATTTACACCTGGGCAGTGCCTGAGCTCTGCACTGTGAGGTTTGACACCACAGTATTATTAAACTTTACTAGAAAGCAGAAATTATTAAGGAGTAAACCACAACCATGTTACTGTAAGAGGCAGAGCACAGGCATATATGAGCCAGCTTGACATACTGACAATTCATGACACATTATGAGGAACATAGTTCAGTTGCTATGGTTGTGACAGGTTCATGGTTCAATTGGAAGCCCTTAGTGGTCTTTTTCAACCTCAGTGATTCTATGATTCTATGACTTCTCTGATGTTCATGTAATCTGTTCTTTGGAACTTCTTTCCTGTGCTTATTTCTTGTCTTCCTCTTAGGTGGTCAACAGCAGAAGCCCAGAGTGGAAGTGAGGTGGTTTGAAGATTTCTTATGATTGGGAGTCAGTGAAGATCCAGAACTTCTAGAGCCAAAGCTGTGAAGGACTGCCAAATCTGCTCCTAGCCTAGTGCTGTTGGAGGAAATTACTGCCTATACTTCCATGCTGCTTTCCATCTTGCTATCTTTTGTTTCATCAATCAAAAAAGAAGAGAAAGGGAAAAGGGAAAGGGAAAGGGAAAGGGAAAGGGAAAAAGGGAAAGAAAGGGAAAGAAAGGTTTTCCATTGACAACTGTCAGATGTCTGTAGCATGTTAAGCATCATACTGTATTAAGAACTCCGTGCACTCTTTCACATATATGTTTAGGGAAAAGATCTGTAAAAGGCTTTGTATTAAACGAGCAAAGACAAGACGAACATAACGCATGAGAGACAGATAAACTAACTAAGACCTTATCCAAACACGTGTCTATAACCAAACTCAAATGATTAAAGGATCTCAATTTTTTCATTTTGAAGGAGTAGAGAAACAAGTGGTATTTAAATCTTAAAAAAGTAACACTTGTGGTCTCACCCTTCATTGATTCAGGTACTATTTATTTCCTTGAATATTCCCTCCAACTAAACAGAAATTGTTTCTATTATATTCTATTTCTTTTAGGAAAAAAATCAAACATACCCTGCCTGGGAGAAAAGCCAAAATGTTAAAAAGATATGATGAACGAGAGTAGACATTCACTGAAGCAGGAACACTGAACAAAAAAGCAAGGCAGGAACACGGTAATGCTTTTATTGTCACTGGCAAATCTGGAATCTGCTGCTTATTAAAGTATAATCACTTTTTTTTTTTTTTTTCAGTTTAATAGTTAACTCCACATAAACTGAATGGCAGAGATTTTTAATTAAATGTTCTCTGCTGCCACAACCTGTGACAAAACAAATAAGCTAGAAAATTCAAGAGACATTTGCGGATATATTTGGTTGGTTCCACAGTATAATGTCCTAAGGTGTCCTGGATATCTAGAAATAAGACATGGATCTACTGGAAGACTCATGATTCGAAAGATACCAGGTGGGAGGTGCCAAAAATCTAAGACAATACTTATGCTTATGTGGTGGGTACTAAGAGAATGATAAGTAAATTCATGTCACCATTCTGAGTGGTACAGCTGTCACATTAGAGGGAAGGGATGCAATCCAGTGTGACCTGGACAGGCTTGAGAGGTGGGCCCATGCCAACTTCATGAAGTTCAGCAAGGCCAAGTGCAAAATCCTGCACCTGGATCAGGGCAATCCCAAACACAAATGCAGGCTGTCTGGAGAATGGTTTGAGAGCAGCTGTGAGTAGAAGGATTTGGGAGTGTCAGTTGATGAAAGATTCAATATGAGCCAACAACGTGCACTTGCAGACCAGAAGGCCAACTTCATCCTGGGTTCAGAAGAAGCATAGCCACCAGGCCATGAAGAAATTCTTTACTCTGAGAGTGGTGAGACACTGGAACAAACTGCCCAGCGAGGGTGTGGATGACCTCTCCCTGACCAGGCTAGATGAGGCTTTGAGCAATCTTGATCTAGTGGGAGGTGTCCCTGACAATAACAGAGGGGTTGGAACTAGATGATCTTAAAGGTCCCTTCCAACCCAAACCATCCTATGATTCTATGTTTCAGTGATCCCCATATCTCCCTTGATTTGACTAGAAGATTTGCCAGTGAAACAGGCAGTCACTTTCAGCATGCACCAGTAAACAGAATTTGTTCTGTCCTTCTCAGTTAGATTGGAGTGATTTTGTTTCCATGAGAGGCTGCATAGCTGTGCAGTTATGTGCCACATCCAGCCTAGCAAACCTGGCCCCCCAAGAATCCCATTACATGGTCACGGATCCTGCATCTGGCACATGACCAGCCTCATGGACTGGTACTGGGAGTTTTTACATTAGTCTTTGATGTTAGTCATAGAATCATTAAGGTTGGAAAAGACATCTAAGATCATGGAGTCCAAATGTCAGCCCATCACCATCATGCACTCTGAAAACATGTCCATCTGTGCCACATCTACCCTTTTCTTGGAATCCTCCAAGGACAACAACTCCCTCACCTCCCTGAGCTGCCTGTTCCAATGCATTACCACTCTTTCCAAGAACAAATTTTTCCTGATATCCATCCAGAAAGGCAAACATCGTCCATTTCTTAAGGGAGATGCACATCTTGACTGGGGATTAAATTCCTTCTCATGTTCAATATCAGACCTTCAGGTCTGAGCTTGGGTAACACCTGTTATCATCAAGATTTCTGGAAGGATCCCTGTGAGGTCTGTAGATGCCCAAATCTCTCTGTAGCTCCACCTCAAGTACAGTTCTGCTGGTAGCAGCCAGGGAATTGAACCAGTGAAGGTTGTCACTCTTGCCTTCTACATTTTTCCACCCAGATGCAGCGCTTCCCAGTGCTCTGTTCAGACAGGTTTCAGCATGCAGAATGGTCCCCCTGATGCAGTCAGTGGGTGAACTCTCTGTAAGAACACAGAGAAATGGAAAAAATCATGAAAATAATTTAATGTAGTGCTGTTGTTTCTTTAAGCCTTTGCCCAGATTTAGAGCTTTATATGGATTATAGCTATACAAAAATCTCTTCCTGAGCTTTTGTACAGTTCATAGCAGCTCTGTCTCCTCCCCTCAAAAGAGAGGAATCAGATCTAGCTGCCAAAGTACCCCGCTCAGCCAGAAAGCAAGTAAATCCCAGAATCAAGTGGATAAATTAATCCTTTAAAATGCTATAGTCTGTTTTCTTGCACTGCACAATAAATAAATAAATAAATAAATAAGTACCTGCTAAAGAACTTCTCTTAGCAATCTAAACTAGCAACACGCAGAGCTCAGCACAAGCCAGCTCTTTATTCTTACAAAGATTCTTTAACTTCCCTCAGTTTTGTTGAAAGCTCAGGAGTTGTTCTTCCACATCTGTGTGGGTTTATTAATGAGGACAGCACTTGTGAGAGCTACTCTGCCTGATGTGAGAGCTGCAGAAGTCCTGCCTGTTAGATCTGTGACCAGTGTGACCTGCAACAGCAAGCTCAGCTTGCATGCACTTAGCTCACTGTCTGGGACTCATTTAAAGCTCTCTGTTTTTATTATGAGATGAGGATTTGCCAAACTTAGTACTTCTATGTACTGACAGCTTAACTGCTGATGTCAGATTTTGTTGAAAAATGAGTTAATTTACGATTGCATGAAATGTTTGTCAAAAAGATAAAACACTTGGATCTGTTGGCAGTATATAAAGCTATAAATACCGGAGAACACAGTGATAGGAGCCAACATTTATTAAAATTATGGCTTGTAATGTTTTCAATAACCTCTTTCATTTGTTTATTATTAGTTTGCATCAGGAATTTTCTAAAACCACATGATCCAGACAACCAGAGCACTCTTAGGATACAAATGGACAGCATGAAGGTCTTTGGAAGGTGTGAAAGGAGAGGTGGGAGAGAAGTCTGTCATCACATTCAGTCATTTTTAGACTTAGGTCCCCACCACTTCTTCTGATAGAGATGTTGCTCCTTGTATTGTGAATTTTTGATGTTTTCACTACTGTTGGTGGGATAGTAAACATGGAAGAATCATAGAATCATTAAGATTGAAAAGATATTAATATTATCTACTAGCCTTACATCTAAAGGTTTGCAGATGAAGCACAGAAGAGAAATTATCCAGGCAGAGAAAGGAAACTATTCACCTGAGGGTAAAACATAACTGAATCAGTGGGAGACCTTAGGTTTCTTGACACAAAAAGCTCAGCTCCATGTTCACTGATTCTTCCTCAGTGGCTTTCTCCCTGCCCATACCTGTCTCATGTTCATCCCCGTATTATTCTAATGAACATTAATCCCCTTTTACTAATATCTTTATCTCAGCCTCAGAGAAAACTCCTGGTCTCCTTTCTCTTTTACCTTATTTTCTCTTCACTAATGTTTTTTTTTTTTTTTCCTGTCAATGGCCTCCAGTGAACATCCCACTTGTGGTTTTCATTTAATAGAATCACAAAATCACTACGTTTGGAAAAGACCTCTAAGATCATCTAGTCCAACCATCCACCTACCATCACTTAACCACGTTCCAGAGTAACACATCAACATGTTTTTTGAATGCAGAATTTCCTCCCATTTCACAAAATCACAGAATAATGGGAGTTGGAAGGGACCAACCTGCCCTGCTAGAACAGGTTCCTTATGGTAAGTGTTCTTTGGTGTTTCCATGTCTCAAGCTGCTCTGCACTATACTGGTCTAGAAAGGAACCAAGGGAAGATTGACTAGCATGAAACCAGCAGAATTCCAGACTAACAGGAAGGCAGAGCCACTCCACTGTCAGTGCACAAGGCTTTTCACTGCACTTGTTCTGATTTTCCATTTATCTTGGTTTAAAGTAGTAGATTGTCTGCTCATTCCTTTAGGGGACTTCAACATCTTGCTCAGTAGATAAATACTGTCATTTATGGGCACTCCTATGCCAAAGACACAGTCACCTTTCAACAGAGCATGCAACCCTGATCAGATCCTCTTGGATCAAACACAAGTCAGTGTCATTCAGGTACTTCCACTGATTATTTGATTGGGTATAAGGAAAAAAAAAATTCAGTAAAGTTGGTGAGGAACAGGCACAAGTTGCCCAGTGAAGGTGGTGGATGCCCCATCCCTGGAGACATTCATGGTCAGGTTGCATGGGGCTCTGAGCAACCTGAGCTAGTTGTAGGTGTCCCTGTTCCTCACAGGGGAGCTGGACTGGGTGATCTTTAAGGTTCTGTTCCAGCTCAGAACAATTCTTTGATTCTATGATACTGAGATTGCTACCTGTTTAGTAAAACGCCTCTGTTAATTTGAATACAAGAAAAAGTTAAGCTATTATTTCTCTTTTGTGCATTCCATTTTAAAATATCAAGGTTAAGGTATGAGTTTTAAGAAAAGACTGAGTAGCAGATACACTCTCCTTTGCTATTTTGAGTCTTTGGGCTCGATTCAGTTTCCTAAAAAGAGGTGGGAAGTAACCTTGGAAATGCCTATGGTACTTGAGATGGCTGCTTGGATAAGACACAGGGCCTACAGAAACGGCATTTTCAGTCAAGATCTTTAGATACTCTGAAGTGGTCCTAAACACCTTTATTCAAGAAACTAGGTGGTGCCTCTTTTTCTGCTATGTCCATAACAGTAGCATAGGAGGACATGATCCCAGTTATCTCCTGATAGCTAGCAAAAACCTCTGATACTAAGCTATCCACTTGCATCTAGCTTCTGTTACTCAAGAGAGTAACTTAGTCTCTCAAAGACTTTTCCTAATCTATATAACCAGCTCAAACAGAGAGCTGAGCAAGAAAAGGAATATATTCTACATGTTTTCCAGGATTTTCAGGAGAAAGATTTGCTATCACACACACTTTTCTGGGGAACTGGAGAGAAAATCCAGCTAGATGAACTGGCAGTATAAGGATGTGGTCCATTGATCTTGAAAGTGTGAGCAGTGAGGCAAAGAAACTGTGTTAGCAGAACCTATTCCTGTTCTTGGAGGGTCACAATAACACTAAATACACTTTCTCATTGGGATTATTGCCATGAAAGTGCACTCTTAAGCTACTATATAGAGTTCATAACTTTTACCAGAGTCAGTAAACTCAAGCCCTATTTGAGGAACTAAGATGTGGTATTCACCAGTGTTGCCCTTAGAAGTCTTCAATGATATGTAATTCGCGTTTTTGAAAAACATTTGTGATCCTAAACACTTTGTGTGAAGTCTAAATATCTTTCTTAACAAGCTGCTTTACCAGCAAACTTCCAAGGTCACCGCTATATTCCTGATCCCTCTCCCATGAGCAGCGCAGGAGATGGCACAGTCACTCAATCACCAAGGAAGGGGCTTCATTGTGCTCTTAAAATCTTAAGATTTTAAAATCTGGCTCTGCATTTTTCATAGTCACATCTGCTGATGCTGCTTGTTAACTCAGGACCCTGGACGCTGGACCACAAAAGACAACCAGCTAATGTCTGTGCATCGCTATCACAGGGTTTTTACATCCTTACTAAAAGGACAGAGTTGAAGTTGAAAAACACATTCTTTTCACCATCTCAATGCAGTGAAGGGTACTGCATCCACAGTGACATCTCAGTGCTTAAATACCAGTGGTGTTCTTGTTGTGTTCCTGATAGCACCTGAGTGTGGATACATAGAAAACTCTTAAACTAGTACTACATTACTAAGTGATATCAGTTTAAGGAACATTATAAATCCATTTTAGCTTAAAATTCAATTCTAATTATATAACATCATCCAAACAAATTCGAGAAAAAATTTTTAATTAGAGTTATTTTGTATTTCATAGACCGTACAGGAGAGTCATAACTTGACATACTTCATGACATGGCTGTGGAGCATTAGAAAGATGTAGTTTCATCCCTTCAAACTGTGGGTACAGGTACAGAGATAAACTCTAGAAGTTGCTTATCAAGTTGGTAGATCAGACTCCCAGAGCTTTTACATTCTTACTAAGAAAAGTTCAGCAAACGCCTCAGGAGCCTAGAGCAAACATGAATAGCTACAAGTTTGCTTCCTAGCTTGTAAACGATCTTGCTGCCTTCCTCTACACTCCTGACACCAGCCTCATGAGTACGAGGATGGAAGAAGGAGGGCAGCAGCTGTTTGGCAAATCCTTCTTTTGTGCATGTGGACCTCAAGTACCTGAACTAAGCAGTGAGGGTAAACTGCAACAGCTTAGTTTGTTCTCAGAAGTCACTGTGAATTTGGATTACCACCGGTTCCTGCTCTGCTGAAGGGGTTCAGTTGAGTCAGATAAACATCAAGTTACTAAAGTAGTTCTCAAATGGATGAAAAGGAGGAGTAACAGATTTTTAGATCCTCCGTTTATCTGGAAACCTAATCTTAAGTAGGGTAGGAGGTTGGCAGGACGATTTATAATCACAGTTAAATAAGGTCAAAGAATCATGGAGTCATAGGGGTTGGAAGGGATCTTGGAGTTCAAGCCCAACTCCTCAGTGGACACCACCAAGAAAGATTACTGATGCTGAAATGACAAGGGAAAGAAAGGTAGCAGTGAGCTAAACAGCCCAGTAATGTTTCTTTCCTCACTCGCAGTTCTCCCAACAAGAAAATCATTTTTGATGGTTTCAATACCACAACACAGCTGAAACTCAAAGGAAACAGCTTTCTTTCTCTGAAATTCATTACAGTGTGTGCAATGCTTTGTGCAAATTCCCCATCCTGGAAAGGGCAGGCTTCGTCTGGCCTCTTTTAAACGTCTCCTGTGCAGACGTAAATGTAAATTCTGCTTATAAAAAAAAAGTTTGATATCTTGTACCTCAGCCAAGATTCGATGTACTTTTCAATGTCAGCAAATTGGAAAATCTCAGCGTAAGTTGGAAGTTGAAATAAATGAGCTCTGAGCTCTCTTCCTCAGTGGGAGGATTTATTTTGTCTTTTCTTCTTGGCTGCTTGTGATATTTTTTTTTTTTTCTGAGCTTTCTTGCCTATTTCTTCTCCCTGTCGCAAGCTGATAAAAAAAGCTTTTGACGGTGCAGGTTGTTGGGAAACATGGAGAACAGGGCAAGCTGATAGCCCAGCTGAAGGCTTCACAAGCACACACCTTCTAGTGAAAAAGGTGGGAGAGAACCAAATGCGTCTGCACGTGCCAGTGCCAAAACTCCATTTCTAAGCACGGGAGACTGGACTGCTCTCTGACTAACAGCTGCACTGTGAAGTGAAGAGCTGGCAATAAATTACATGAGACAGAGCAAAGAAAGAAGAAATGACTCCCCCTGTCATGCTTGCTGACCCCCTCTCCTAAGGCTTCAGTCAACTGCTGCAAGGCTCAGGGCAGCAAATCCTAATTTGGGTGTGTGGCTTTATAGCAGAAGCTTTACACCTGGGGTAAGTGCTCAGGGCTCCTGCAGGGAAGAAAGAGATTTAGATTTCTCTGAAAAGGATCTATCAAAGCTGCACATGAAAGCTGAGAGCACCCATGCTAGGAAATGGAAAACACTAAGCCCAGATTAATCCCCCTCTTCTTCAGCATCTAAGTGTTTTAGCACAACATTCAGTTAGGATTTCTCCTTCAAAGAGAGCTTCCTTTGACAAAGACTGCTGAAAATACAAGGCTCTGTCTTGAATAGAGAAGGTCTGGATGGGGAAAATTGTACAATTCCTCTGGGACTACAAGCCAGGTTAGAAAAGTTATTGCCCCATCCCCAGAGGAGTTCAAGGCCAGGTTGGATGGAGCCGTGGGCAACATGATCTTGTACCTGATTTAGTGGTTGGCAGCCACACCTGAGGCAGAGGGTTTGAACTAGTTGATCTTTGAGGTGCCTTCCAACTCAAGCCATTCTACGATTCTCTGCATTTCCCCATCAAATAGTTTTCCTGGGTAAGATATCCCATAACTGTTCCTGAAGGAAAAGGCAGGAGTATGGAGTTCACAACAAGCTGGGCAATGTCAAAATCAAAATCTTAACAGTTTGAGCACTAAGAGGATGTTATTTTGAAGCTATGTGAAAAAACATACATGAAAAACAAGCTATGGTAATGAATTTTAAGATGTAATTTAATGCTACTCATAACTGGGGAGCATAATCTCTCAGACTGATGAACAGTCTAATTAAGACTAATTTATGAATAATAATTTAATCTAAGTAGCATGCGTGTGTATGTGTGTTTGTGCAAATAGTGACTCTGCCTCAGCACTTGGTAATCCTGTGGGTGTTTTGGAAACGGTGTTAATGAACCATAAAGCACAGAGATCTATTTGTCTGACAGTGCTTCATAATAAGAAAAGTAAATGAAGTGTAGAAAAAGGGACTGGATATGAATGTATTAAGTTAGCATTACTGGTCCTTTACACTCATATAAAAGAGTGCACTCATATGAAAGGAGTGCAGGTACATTCCATTTGGTTTTGAAGTGGCTTTGTTTTAAAAATCACACACCAAATTCCTATTGTGGTTATTAAAAATATTTTTATTTGTCATATTGCAAAAGCTGTGAATTCCCAAGAGGGGAAACAAGAAAAAAGAAATCTTATCTATTGCTTGTTGTGAAGCAATTGTTGCAGATCCAGCATCTAGGCTTTGTATATTTTTTTCTGTGGCTCTTATCTCTTAAACAAGTGCTTCTAAGCAGGATTGGACTTATACTGATAATCTTAGAGCAATATTTCTTGGCATATTGCAGAAGAAATGAAAAGAAGAAAACAAAATGTTTTCCATTTCTTTCTTTCTTTGCAAGGAACATTCACTAACAACTATAGTTGAGAGACTATATTGGTATGATCAGGGTCTCCTTTTTCACTCAGACAAGATGTACAAGTAGAAGAACACCAATAGCAACAAAAGAATTATCACCTCTTACATAGAATATTGGAGAAGATGCTATTGCAGTGCTGCGTGCAGTTTTCATGTCTGTGCTTTAAATAAAGTAAATAAATAAAGTTGAGAAAAAGAAAGAAAGTGTAATTGACAGATACTTAGTTGAGAACTAAAATATTTTCTTGGGATCTGGCAAAACTGCCTCCCTAAAAGATGCCATTTTGATGGGGGTTGGACTAGATGGTCTCTAGAGATCCATTCCTACCCCTACAATTTTGTGATTCTGTGATGGAAAAGTGAAGAGACTGAAATTATTTTCTGTGTCTACAGTTAACCTGACCTAGGGTGTACAGACAGATCCCCAAATTCATAAAGGCTACTATTTGGAGTAGTGGCCTCCATAGTTTTTCTTTATGAACATTCAAGTGAAGAATTTCCTGCAGAGGAAGATCTGGAAAACTAATTTTATCACAGGGACAGAAGACACTGATTGTTGGTTTAATGCAGCTTTGGGCAAGACACTCCAGTGGAAATGCAAATAACAAGTAATGATGCAACATGGGGAAGCACCAGCATGATTTTTCATCTGACAGTTTAGGTGGGATCAAACCCCAGTTAAGAAAGTTGGTTTGTGGCCCAAAATCTCATTATAATCCAGTTCAAACTAGTTTGTACAGAGAATGTACTCCAAAGTGCAATTTAGCTGACCAGTCACTTCTGAATGATCTGAACTGCTCTTTTTGACTAAGCAAGCAATTCAGTTTCCTTAAAGTAGATGTGTAGAGATCCTTGAAATATCCTAGGATACTCAGTACATTCACACAAGGCTGGCAGATATGACATAGGATTTAGAAAGAATTTATGACCTCCTAGATTGGCATGAAAAGACCTGATATGTTTAACTGGTGTGTCACAAATTACACACTACACAAATGTCTAGGCAACTGAAATAAGTCCTAAATCTCTGACCATAACAGGACCTTAGCTAGTGCACATTTAGGTGTTGGGCACTGGGAAAATTCTGATTTTTTTTTCTTGTTCAGGCCAGCGGTTCATGATGGACAAGTATATTGGGTGGAGAAGTCAAGGGGCACATCAGAAAACATTAATTTAAAGTTGGAAAGAGCACTGCTAGAGGCTCTCCAGGGTAACAGTGCAAGTCAGAAGAGGCTTCTGTGCAGTTTACATCATGACTCATCATCCTTAACTTCAATATTTTTTCAGATCAAAATCATTCACATTTTTTTGGTAATAACGTGGGGCCATCCAGTCACACTTTCTTCCATACAAATAACTTTCAGTCTCCTCTCTCAAGGCCTTATGTTCTTCAACCTTCTATCTTCTCTGGCAGTGGGCAATTATCTTTTCCCTCCCTAAAGAGACTTTCAACCCACCTTCTTAAAAGTAGATAGTTCTGCCCATCACATCTGCATTCTAATCACAGGCCAGCATTCAGCAGGAATTCCCTTGACCCTTCACTACCCCAAACATGCACTCCCTCTCATCAGTTCACACCTCTGTTGTCATTGCATCACTTCTGCAAGTTGTGCTTACTCATAACTCATGTGGATAAAAGCATGTAGAAATAAAGCATTGAATGAGAGGTTTTCAGCCTATCACCCAAAAAAGGCAACACAGGTGTTCCTTTGATGGGAAAGAAACAGAGTCATAGAATAAGGTTGGAATGTACTACTATGATCATCTAGATGAACCATCAACTCATTACCACCATGCCCACTAAGCCATGTCCCTCATTGACACACCTATCATTTTCTTGAACACTCCTGGGACAGTGACTCCACCACCCCCTGGGCAGTCTGTTCCAATGCCTCACCAGAAGTTTTGAGGAAGCCAAATAATAAAAAAGGAGAGTAAATAAATACAAAAATCACATGCAGTTCTATTAGTGAGGCCTACTGCTGGAGGCCTCTACACATTTCATAGAGCATGAGAGTTAGCAGCACCTATTCCTGTAATGAACTACTATTTTTTCTTGTTGAAATTTCTGAATCTCAGGCTGCACCATAAAGACATTCAAACAAATACTCAAGCACAGTACTCTTATAAAGTGGACCTCTCTCTATTTATTCTTTTAGTTATTTTTATATGAAATCGATTAATTAACAAAAAAAGTTTAATCTTTCAAGTAATCATAAACTGAGTTTCTCAGATTCATTTCAAGCCACATTCTTCTCCACAGATGCAGAAGATGAAAATCAAGACAAAGACAACATATATCGACCTGTAGTGCATTGTTCACACAGAGTACTCATCAGTAGCATCTAAAAATAGGCCTCAAATTAGGAATATATTTGTGTATATATATATATATATATCAAAAGTTTCAGAAAAAGTCCAGCTATTTCAAGAAATGACGATAGGGAAAAAAATTGTGCTTACAACATTTCTGGAGCCGTGCATAGCAAAAGTAGGGAGCAGCTTGATGCTGAAGTGCTATTTTTTTTGAGAGAAAGGAGAAAGAAATGTGGTGTGATGGAAAAGTGTCATAGTAGAACACTTCAGTGGCAGGTGATTGAATACTGGCTGGGGATATGTTGGGTAAGTGAGAGCAAACTCATATCACACTTGCCCAAGTGCAGTACAAGTAAGGGGAATGTATCTGCACTGCCCTGGTTCTCTTCTTAAGGGGATGCTGTTATTACTGGCAGGATAAAGCAGTTTATAGAAAGGAAATTATTCTGGACAAATGCTGCGTGAAAGCATCAACTGTTCTCTTAGGGTACTGCTGCAAATAACTGCCTGCTTAACAACCAAGCAAATGAATGTGGTGAATACATGATTATATAAGGCTTATAAAGGCATATTAAGATGTGAGATAGGAACTTGATGTGATCTACAAAAGAATCAGGAAAAAAACATGGAAGACTATGCATCCACCCTTCTTGTCTCCTCTTACAAGTGCTTCAAGGCACCCTTATCCATCTCCGTATGCAGAAATCCCTTAGGAAGCTCTCCAAGGCTTTAATCATCACCCTTTAAATGAAGACTGAACCTTGACTTTCAGGTTCCAAGCAAAGAAATGAATCATGAGTGGAATTTTCCCTTCAATTTTCAGCTACTCTCTAAGACTCCCCTTCCCCCTCTCAGCATCTTCTGAGAGACACAGGCTGTACTTACAGAGCACAAAAAGGCACTTTTTTTTTGGCTCTAGGAAAGCAAGCAAAACTGAGCCATCAAGGCAGGGCTGCATGCGTTCACTGATCTGACACATTTTGACTAATCTCTCCACTTTGTCCCTTGTGTTCCTGCCTCAGCTTTCCTTCTTTGTCCTCAGCTTCCATTGAAATCTACAGAAAGTCACGTAGCATGTCCTGGATGATATTTACAAACAGCAAGCTTGGGTCTGGAAGGCTTAAATATTTTCCCTTAGATGCATGCTATGATTATGGAAAAAGCAGGAACCTTAGCAAATTGCAAGAAAAAAAACTTTTTGCTGTTTGAAGTAATGAAGCAAAGAACAGAAACATTTATACTAATTTAAGGCCAGTCTAGTGAAGTAGCTCTTCCAGTTTTTATGAGGACTGGCATGGAGGGACATGGTTTAGTGGGCATGGTGACAATGGGCTAATGTTGGACTAGATGATTTTAGTGGTCTCTTCCAAACTTAACATCTCTGTCATTCTCTGGCACCCTCATGCTCACTTCCATGCCTCACTTATCAGCAGCGTCCTCTTTTCCTTAGCCATGCCTGAGGTGCTGCAGTGTCTCTTGGATAACTTGCATAGACCCTCATGGTCCTTCTTAGTTCTCATTTAGTAAGTACACTCCATCCTAGAGTCTGGAAAGATAACTTTATTCTCTGTTCTTCTGTGCCAGTCCTCAGCCATCTCATGTTCCTATGGGTGAATCTATCTCCTCTTGTACCCTCCCCTGGAGATATTCAAGACCTGTCTGGATGCCTACTTGTGTGGCCTGTAGGAAATCTGCTTTAGCAATGGGACTAAACTTGATTATCTCCAGAGGTCTCTTCCAACTTCTACAGTTCTGTGATTCCATGAAACAGTCCTACTGCGATAAATATGGCCTGAGGGCAAGTTACAGAATAAGTTCTCAGTTTGGCAAGTTTAGCTAAGTCTGTAAGAGACCCAGACACAATCTTGTGTTGGGAAAGAATGGCAATAAAAGCAATCTTGATTTTATATTGCTGAGCAAAGGCAGTAAGCATTTAAAGAAATGCTCAGCCAGCAAAATGAAACAGCAACAGCAAAACACTATATTTCCATCAGGATTCAAACCACCTCAATGAGTAAATTAACACTAACCAGTTCTGGGCTCCTCACCCCATTAGAAATGACAGTGTAGCCATATTTATTGTTTCAGTTAGCTTCAGCTGCTGAAACAATGAGCCCTTAAAGGAAGCAAGGCAATTTCATGGTGGTTATAGGTGCATTAGTTGTGCAGATGGGTAGTGTTTTGCCTGAGCTGTTTTTAAAGACCATAAGAATTACATATCTATATTTAACACTGCTAGAAAAAATATCTGCCCAATACATTTCAGGCATTAAGCCAGTGAAGGTAACTGAGGGCTGTGGAATAAGTACTGGGAACTATTTGGTGCTCAGCTCTGTATTCCAATCTAATGTTTGGTGTCAAAAATTCAGCAACCAGTGAGAATAAATAATTCTAATAGTTAAACTTTGAAAGCAACTTTTATATTATAATCTCTTCAATATCTCAATAGAAATACGTTCTTGGATCCCTGAGCAGGAAGCAAATTGGCCTCGGTCCCATGTCCAAAATTTGTATTCCTGTGAGAATTCTTTTACATCTAGTAGGAGCTACCATATCGATGATCTTTCTTTTAGAGAAAGTATTACTTACATCTTTTATCATAAGTGCATAGAAAATTCCTCTCTCTGAGATCTCAAATTTAAAAGGGATTACGTGATACTGACAGGCAAAGAGGCAGCACGTCTACATGTCCATTCAACCTTTTGTTTCAGTAGGAAATCAGGCTAAAATTAAGGAAATGCCTCATGATTTTTATTCATTTTCCTCATACCAATTTAGAAAAAAATATAAACTCTTTCTGTAAGGACACAGTTAAGAGCTATTGTTATTAATTTCAATTATCACAAGGGAATCACTTCAAGAAAAGTGATTGCAAACATCTGTATTCAGTTTCCTTGTGGACTAAGACTCCCATGAATTCAGTTCACATCTCACAACCTATATGATCACATTATTAGGAAGCAGTTAACCAAAAAAGCCAGTCCAAGAGCCTAATGAGCCACAACTACTGTGTCAGATTGTATGGAATATGTAGTGAACAGGCATGGGACAAACATCTCTATTTTTGCTTCCAAATTTTTCAAGTTTAGGTGCATTTTGACTCTGAGGGAAAAAGAAAAAAGAAGCAAATTCAATTTACTGTGGATACACAGGACAGTGGATACAGAAAACAAAAACAGCCAAAGAAATATAACCTGCTAGCAGTACTGCTCTTCCCACAAAAAAATAAGAAATCTTCTTAGAAGATTACAAGCTTAGCTTAAAATAACAGCTTTTACAAAATGCTGGCCTGTCTGCCCACGGGGGACTTCCATTCATGCAAACTTTCCTCCACGACAGCATACACTTGAATTATTTGATTTTGTCTTCTCTTTCTTTGTCTTTTCAAATGAAGGCTGAAAATATCAAGTCTTTGCAGTTGATTCTGGCAGCTGGGACTTGTTCTAAGGAAAACATCAGCTATTATGTGACTCACAACTGTGTCACAAAACTTCACAAGAATACCAGTACCACCCTCCCAGACTGCTTTGTTCAAGCACCTATACCATTTTTTATGCATTTCAGAAGACACTCTCTTTTCTACCTATGCCTTCATTAAATTAGAGAAGCTCATCATTTCCGCTTAATTGCCAGCAAAGCCCATGGCATGGTCTTGGTTCATTTTGACATGCATTTTCCTGGTCCCATTAAATGTGTGGGAAGATGATTTAACCACATGGATTTAAGTTGTTTACTATGCTGTCAAAGAGCTGTCATTGTGAACCTTTGTTTTCATAGTCTTCTTGCACTGTTTGGGTCTTGAAAGATTTCTATCACATCACAACACTGGAATTCAAAGGATCTTTTCAGCTTTTAAAAATGTATTAGTACTACTATCTCCCCTTTCCTCTAATTCTCTCCCTCTCCTCACCTGTGCAGTTAGCCAGATGGTAACTAAGGCAACCTGGATTTATAGCAGGGTGTGCAGACCATACAGTGTTTTAGAACTCTCTAACTCATAATATTTCTGTAAGAATCTGTGGCATAAACAAAGCAGGAGTATAAGAGCTACTCATGAATAACACAGCTATCCCAAACTTCATTATGAAATCTGTAATTGATTAAATTGGTCCTCTAAATCCCTCTTCTGATACAGACCTGGCACCACCTATCTCCAGAGACTGCCTATAGTGTATTTTTTGAAAATGGCACTGCTTTTTGCCCTCAAACCACAACTTTATCTCCAGGTAGATTATCAAATAATAATAATAATAATAATAATAATAATAATAATAATAATAATAAAGAAAATAAAACTTAAATTAATGAGATGATCTTAGAGGTCTTTTCCAACTTTAATGACTCTATGATTCCTTGAAAGAATAAAATCTGCTTGCCACAAAAATGAAACCCCTTATTTTGGGATTTCATCCTGCCCTTATCTAGTCAGTGGATAAACCTTAGCCCAGCAGCTTGTGTGAAGACTGATGTTTTGCTGTAATACTAGGAAATAGAAGTGAAACTCGCAGGAGGTGAGGAAACTATCTCTCCAGGGATTCATATGGTGGTGGAGAATGTGGACAAAATGGGTCTCACAAGCAGAATAGATCATTCCAGTGCCTTAAGGCAGTGGAGGATATACTCTGTTAATACTATGGGAGTAGTGCCCAAAGTAAAGGAAGACAAATTAGTTTCAGAAGTCACTTGAGGCAAAAAACTCATTTTTTTCCTCTCCTCCTCAATGCAGCTTTTTGGACACCTGTTTCAATACATCTTATGTGCCACAATCAGAGGAGCAGAAACAAAGCACGTTGTTTTCATTATGTGTCTGGACAGCATCAGCCTAGAACTAGAAACACTCATCTTCTTTTCAGATTGCAAAAGAAAAGACTTGAAAGAGCTGCTTGGGAAAGGTTATTCAAGGTTGGCCAGATTTGGAAAAGGATGTAGGAAAAATATGACAGTGTACTCAAATCTAAGCCAGTGTCTTGCCTCAGCCAAAGCATTCCCTGAGCTGAACTCAGAGGGTATCTCAGGTGTCTACACACAATGATGTCCAGGAGTTGAACTCTTTGATCCCTGTGAGTACTGTCCAAATCTGGAAGCTCTGTGATTCTGTAGGACCCACTTTGTCCCACGGAGTAGAGTCCTTGTTCAGTGCAAAGCTCCCTGGATACAACAAGGCATAGTTTTGCCTCAGATCTGCCTCAACCATTCTTTGTCTGTCTTCTCTTGTCTCATACTGCTCTTCCTCTGCTTTATACTTGCAGGATCTTCGTCACCTAATACATCCGGTTCAGCTTTTCAGTGCTAAACCTTGCTACAGTACAATTTTGTATCTCCTTGCCCTGGCCCAAATCTACAATCTGTACAGTATTAGGGCACTGCTAGGTAGAACTGATGCAGAGGATCAGATTAAAATTGTAGAATAATAGAATTGTTAAGGTTGAAAATGGCCAAGATCATGAAGTCCAGCCTTCAGCTCACCATCACCACACATCTCCACATGCCAAACCTGCACATCTTCCAAAAACCTCCAGGGCTGGCAACCCTACTACCAGCACAATGCGGTCTTCTTCTTAATGGCTTTTCCTAAACTAACAAAAGTGCATGTTTGGGAATCTGAATAGCTCTCATTCATGGATGACAATATCATTTTACAAAATAATAATAATAAATAAATGTTTAAAAAAAAAACAAACAAAATAAAACACAAAAATGCAGTAGAGAAGCCTACAGTTTCAATGAATGTGACGATATCCTTCCTACTCTTTGGCTGATGTTTTCTTGCAGAGACACTCAAGCTGGATAAGGCTTTGAACTCTGCAACATCAATGTCACCAGTGGTTTGATGATGAAAGCTGTTGTTGTGATATGTTGCGAAACAGGGAAATAAAACTGCTGCAATCAAGTGCAGAAGATGAGGCTGCTGAAAGCTAGGGGATCATGCAAGTCATGATGTCTGTACTACATACAAGGAATTGAACCCTTCTCCCAAATAAAACTCCTTGGTAGATTATAACACTACATTCTGGATGGAGTGATATTATGCATCTGATGCCTAGACTTTTATCAAAGCCCAGGATTACAAACTGTAAATCATTTAGCCCACTTCAGATAAGTATCGTTTTCAAATCGGATTATAATTTGCAAAAGCACAACATGTTCAGGGCAAAACCATGTCAGGCAGTGAGATAAGGATTCCAGGAGGCTCCACTGCATGTTTGCTTTGCAGATGATGAACCAGGGTGAGGGAAAGATTGTAGTGACATATGCACTGAAAAAAAGGCATTTTTCAATTCACCTAGAGACAAATGTGATTTATCAAATATCCAAGGCAATTGCCACAAGCAGCTGGGGAAGACTGTGCAACAAGCAGCTGTTTGTGGTGATTTGGTACACAAATGTGTTGCTAATACCTCTATTGTTCATTCTTGTCTTCCCTTGTGCTGTGGGAAAAGCTACAGCATTCACTATACTGCCAGTGACTATCCTTTGAACATATTTTCATTTCCCCATTTCCCCTGTGATGCATTTGCCCATGTCCAGTGAAACAACCAGTTCTGACTCAGAGGGATGCTGGATGCAACAAGCATCTTCCCAGAGGAAGCAAGAGCTTCTCTAATATGAGATGCAGATAGACTCAGACAGTGTTGGCCAGTTTCACAGAAAATCTGGAATATAATTGAACGAAACACAGGTCTCCCTCCTGCCCCTGCTTCTCTCAACAGTGTCGATGGAGTGAGTCAGTGCTGAGCTCCTGTTGCTGCGTCATCACTGCAGTCATCAGGGAGAAGCCCGAGTCACAAGGAGAAGCTTAAACCCTCGAGTTAGTCCTCAGCAGAGTGCTGAGGTGGGCAGGGGAGGATGACACTCAGCAGTGGGCTCAGCTTCAACTCACTCAGAAGATTAATCTGCTTTGATGAAGAGGCCTCATCCTTCCCTTGAGTCTCTTCACTGCCAAACTTTGCACTGACCTGCAAGACGTCAATGCCATCCATAACTAGATAAGAAACAAGTTTTAGCTGTTTAATTTCAGCTCCTGATGATGTTAAAACAAGGGCTGGAAGTGCACAGACACATAGCTGTAGCTCAGTTTTATTTCGAGCTCAGTGTGCAGATACGGAATGTTATGGGAAGATGTGGATCCCATTCCTGACTCTGCTACAGGCTTGAGTGAACTAGGTTAACCACTGACATAGTTTTTGTCTTGACTACAGAGGCACTTAAAGCCATTGCTTGAGTGTCAACATACTGAAAATTACTCATTGGAATTCACTTAACCTACATACTGTTTATTCCTGAGAAAAGAAGGCTCAGGGAGAACTTTATCACGACCTACAACCACCTGAAAAGAGGTTGTGGTGAGGGGAAGTCAGCCTCTTCTCCAAGGTAACAGTGACAGGACAATAGGGAATAGCCTCAAGTTGCACCAGGAGAGGCTCAGGTTGGATATTAGGAAAAACTTCACAAAAAACATGGTCAGGCACTGGAACAGGCTGCCCAAGGAGGTGGTGGAGTCAACATCCCTGAAGGTGTTCAACTAAAAGTAGATGTGGTACTTAGAAGCATGATTTAGTGGACAATATTAGCAATAGATGGATAAACGCTAGATGCTCTCAGAGGTCCTTTCCAACCTTGATGACTTCATGATTCAGTGATTTTACAATGCTTTGGGAATATAAGTTTCTACCAGACACGTGCTCAAAAAGTACCACAGTTGTAGTATTTTTCCAACACCTCAGTTGATGAAGCATTCAGAGATGCTCTACGGAGCAGATGTCTCAGATCAGGCCAGAGCAGACACGTTTGTTATGTCCGTCTTACCAGTAGATTTGAACTTTGGGTGCAGCATTTGCACACTGAAAGTCTCATAGTAAAGGAACACCTGTGAATATTTAGGGACTTGTGATGCGTGAGAGCATCATCAGCACTTCTAAATTCCACATGGGTATTTAATGCAGCAAGAGACTCCAGGTGGTCTCTTATATTCTTAAGAGATTCAACAGATTATCATTTGACTGAGACTTTTTTCATTCTGTGAACCTGGGTTTGTTCTCCTTGACTTCATTTCTGTCTTCTATTTTAACTCTGGAATCTGCACTTTACTGAACTTTTCAAGGATGCATTACTTCTCTTGATTTATGAGGTGAGAGGGAGTGACAAGCCTAACTAATCACAATGTATGTCAGACCTCAACATCAAATTTTCAGAAGGATCAAAGAGAATCTGCCACAAGAGTCACAGGCCCTTAAGAATAACTGACACCGAAGCTGGATTTATAATAGCCGACCCCACTCATGGCAGCATGAATTTCTGCCTATATTTGGGAGGTATGGGGGTCAGAAGATCAGGGCCCAGAAGGACTGATCTATTTTAGTTAGTTATTCTTCTTCCCACTATCTCTGAACAACAAATTTTCCTGTTTCAGTTTGCTATCTCAGGCTTTTCTGTATGAGGGCATCTTAGTCCTGTAGTTTCCTGGGCCAAGGTGACTACAGAAGACACAACAGGTACTCCTGTGGCTCAGACTTCTCTCACATAAGGAAAGCACTAGGTCTTGGCCTTAGGGCAGTGTAAGGATTCATTAACTCATGTTTACTTAGCACTAAGTATTAATTATTAAGCCAAGCTGTCACTGAAGGGAATGAAAGACCTTGGCTTTTGGAATGGTAGGGCAAGCAATTCTGAGAAGACTCCCACAGCCTCTTTAACAGATATGAAGAGTGATGTGGCATCAAGAAAACTGCAACTGTGTTTTTTCCTAAGTCATAAAACTAATTAAACTCATGAGTTATCTCAAGCCTCACCAAATAGTGTGGTGCTTTGAATAGCTGAAGCTCTGCAACAAGGCTAAATGATGACAACTGCAAAGGCAACATCCAATAATAAAATGGTGCATAACTTGTTAGCATTTTTTTTTATGTATAAAAGGTGAAGGAGATGCATAAAGAAAGAAATGAGTATTTCTATTTTACGATTGTAATGTCAACACAATAGCAGCAAATCCTAATAAAGGTAGGACTCTACTGAAAAAGATAGTAAAGTAGGAGTTCCTGCTTGTTGTCTTCTATTCTGCAGCTGAAGGGAGTGGGGAATGTAGGGCATGGTGGCAGGTTTCCATTTGCTCCACACGTGCTTGGTAACTTCACAGGTGGATGCAAGCCTGCCATTCAACAAGGTAGTTTATGTTCTAAAGAGCATTCTGAAAAACAGAAACAACAAGGACTGTGTCAGTCTGATAACCGCCTCTCTGTCCAGTTCTGGAGTTATCTCCTTTAGACTGGCAACTGTAAGCATCAGGGACCAGACAAGCTTTTCACCTGGATATTTTGTGTATTCAACATGCCTCAGCACAATGGTAGATACAGAACGCCATAAAGGCCGATGTTTTATAGAACGAGTGTATTTCAACTTGTAAACACGGAGAGCAAGCAGACATCTGCCTATATGGGCATCTGTTCTGCTTTGAAGATTGTCACTGAGGTTAAGAGCACATTGATGTGAATGAGGCCATGGTCAGAATTTTATCATTTTGGTCCCTAATAACACGCTTGTTATTACTTATAACTCTAGGTCAGCCTCTCCCACTGATGTACTTACCTTCCTTCACACCCTCTCCCCCTCAACTTTAAGCATGTGGCTGTGAACAAATAAAAATAGTCTAAAATACTTTTCATTTATCACACCACTGACCTCTCACATGGATAAACTGCAGCTATCCAAGGTCAGTTGGTGCTCAGGAGTCAGTATTAACCTTTTTATTCTTGCCACAGAATTTTTAGTGTCCAGAAAGAGTGAGATGAAAATATCTTCATTATTTTTCCTTATTGTTTTATAATTAGCACTACTAGGTATGCTATATAACGTATTGCTAATAGTAGCCTAGCAATAATGATAGTAACAAGGGCATTATTCTTAGGCACTGTAGTCATGAGTTCACCTTTACTCTTATCTTAAAAATAAATCTCCTACAGCACCTTAGTCACACTGGGGAAACCAGATCAGATTCGGGGGGGAAATTGCTGATGATGCATGTCTCACTTTAAACTAGTATGGTATCTCTAGCACATTTCCCCAAGGTATCAAGAAGCTATCAGATAACAATGGCACTTAGTGAGAGCCATCTTGATCAACATTAGAGACTGAAAAACAAAATACAACTAAATGATAGGGGAGGAGTACAGGGAGATCCTCATTTGTAGCATACAGGTTCTGTTCAGATTTACTGTCAGTAGTTAACTGGTTCTGTACGGCAACCACTTATGTGTAACTGATAGGTAGTAAAAAGAATTATTTGATGATTATCCCATTGCCTTTCCATTACTGGCCTGACCTGATAAGAAGCAGCTCCTCTATCCATCACAGCTTTGACCGTTCTAACTGAACTCATTTTTCAGACCACTATCAGCCAGCCTTGGCTATTTTTACTTCTAGATTTATGGGGCAAATTCATCCCCTAGACTCAATTTCTTTGATGAAAGCCTTTCAGAAATTTTTTTCCCTCCTTTCTCCACTGTCTGTGAGTTATACTTTACCTTCTCTGTCCCAGGTGTGTGTCCCAGAAGGTTATCTGCACCTGCAGGGAGATTGCATTGCCTTCCTATATTTCTTTCTAACTACTGAAGTTATTTTCAGAAATAATGTTTTTCTTTCAAATCTCACTATAAACTTCAGGAAGTCTTAAAATGAGGTAGGATCTGTATTTGTCTATGTGAGTTGCTGTCTATGTGCTATTTTCCTTCCCCCTGCAAGACCTTGGATTTGCTGGTGATACATGAGCTTCTACAGAACTGAGAATAACAGTGAATGACATGCTAGAGGATGTTCGCCAATCACTTGCACTGTTGCTTCAACTATCCATTACCACCTCCAGCAGACTCAGGTACTGCCATCTATGTTAGGCACTTTGAAACAGCTTATGCATCTGTTCAAACAAAAGACTGAGTGTGACTGATAACATAACTTCAACAGAACAGAAGAAAATGTGGTTTCTCCATCCCCAGAGGTCTTCAAGGGCAGGTTGGATGGGAATTTAAGCAACCTTGTCTGGCGGGTGGTAATCTTGCTCATGGTGAGGAGATAGGAACTGGGTGATCTTTAGGGTCCCTTCTAACCCAAATCACTCTGTGATTCTGTGATCCTACAAACCTACAAAATATCACGTCAGAGTAGAATTAGTGACCTTATAAGCTTCTTGATGTTGAGGTATAGTGCCTTCTGTTCAATTAGCAGCTAGTGTTTAGCACTTTGGCCTTAGCTGTCTTCAGATGTTATGCCAGGAATAAAATAAGGAGGAGCTATGAGATATGGTTTAGAAACTTGTGGTAGCAAAGGTAATGGGTGGACAGTTGGACTAGATGATCTTGTAGGTCCTTTCCAACCTTGTGGTTCTATGATTCTATGATTCTATGAGCAAGGAAGTACACTTTTCCTACACTATCATTACAAGGGACATGTCATCCATATCAAACTTCATATCTCTGCCACCTGCTGCTGCACTGTTTCCAGAGAGGCAGCCAGCTCAATTCTGGCAATGCCACCCTCTATAATGTACGCCCCATTTGGAGCCTGCAAAGATAAGAGAAACTAGGTGCCCATCTCACATTCCACCTGTGCTGGCACTTGGGTATATGGGAGATAGGATGCTATGGTTGGTGGCCCTTTATTTAGTTGGATTAGGTATGAAGGAAGACAAGAATTGATCATGCCTCAGGAGATCTGATTTTATCTTTAGCCTTTGGCGGAGTACAGAAATTCAAAACCAAAAGCTCAGGTTCCCAGGTGGTTTCAAGGGATGCTTGCAAGGGAGAGATTTATTCCCTCAGTTCTGAGTTTTTTAATCATTTTTTCCAGCCTTTTCCCACCTAAGCAATACTTTGCATCTTGATTTGAAATAGCATGGCTTGTTTTAAGGGAGTGATGCCCCAAAACCCAAAAAGCAATAATTCTCTGCAGTAATCAGATTGTTCCTAGTTTCCTAGCTTCTCTCAATTGCTGTTTATAAAGCTCACACTGAGGCCCTGAGTGGTGATCGCCCATCAGCAGAGAGCAGCAGTGCACTCACCCACCACTCCAAGAAATGACTCATTGCACTGTAGCACTATAACTCATCGCTGGGTTGATTCATCATAATCCCTTGCCCCCAAAAGCACCCCGATACCAAGACGAGGACACAATTTTTATTTAAGACATCTACAGTGCTTATATGTGAGATATAGATTTCTCTCCTTCATTCACCAGCAATCTGGGGAAAGCAGAGACATTGAAAGTGGCTGATGGGAGTGAGCAGAAGAGCAGGCACCATCTTGCTGCGGGGCTCAGATAAGTATGAATTGATACCAAGTGTTAAAAAAGGCTTGAGATATAAACTTCACAGTAATAAATGTTTCCTATTCCCTCACAAGGCATTCACTTCTTCTTTACACTGATCGATTTCTTATTGAATAGGATTTGATTAAGGATGTAACTGTCTACGATACTGACACTTACTTTCTTAAACTCTGCATCAAGAGAAGAACCAACGCACTCAAGGAAAGATCCAAAAATCCATCAACACTTACATTTATAATCAGACCTATTACACTCAGCTACCTTTATTTTACCGATGCCAGTACCTGCTACCAAGATGCTTCATGCTAAGAACAAGACCCTCTCTACAGCTACACTTGCTCATGCTGGTTCTCAGGCAAACTGAAATACCCCAGTGTACTCTGTGTTGCTCTAGTAACCCACACAGTTCAGCTCTCCCCCAAGGAGAGGACCATCTTCTCAGGACTCAGGGTCTCCATGTTCCTCCCGTATCAGCCTGGTGCCTATATCTCTGCAAAGTTGCCATATAGTCCTTGCAAAATCAATGATCTCAGCACAGTGCTCCCAGGTCTATGCTGCACATCAAAGACCTTTAGTTTAACAGTGGACACAAGAAACTTCTCCTTTGTCTCAAATTCCATGCTGCCTGGTGCCCTATAGGCTATGTGGGGATATATATCATAGAATCATAGAACAACCTGGGCTGGAAGTGACCTCAAAGATGATCTAGTTCCAACTCCCCTGGCATGGGGGTGGAGCTAGATGATCTTTGAGGTCCCTGATATTATCATTCTTGAAGACACCCGTGGGTCCCTTCCAACTCAGGGTATTCTATGATTCCCATGGGACTTCCTGAGAATTGAGTGCTGTTGGATCATCTCATTAACTTCATTTTCAGGACTAGAAAGCACTGGTACTAGCCAACTATCTCTATGTCACTTTCAATCTGATAAGATTGAAACACTTGGAATGTGAGATAGAGCACACTCAGTAGGAACAGATAATCCAGTTTACTGGGATGTTTCTATATACATACTACTTTCTAGTCTAGCAGGTTTTGAAGCTTCTTTCACACTCTGTGGTTCAGCTAATAAGCTGAGAGATGTTTCTCAGCCTTCCTATTCAAGGACTCATACAACTCATTCACCATCTGGCTGCCTCACAAAAGGCAACCTGTGCATACAGCCCTGTGCTCTTTCATAATTTACGTTCTTTCTTGCAGTTTTCTTCAGATCTAAATATTTCCCACCCAGTCAAGAAGTGCGTAGCAGCATCCTATCCCTACACCAAGGCATGACCCTGCAAACATTCAAAAGAGTAATGTCTTTTGAACAAAGCCTGGTGCAATTTCTGTTCGTCTAGATGATCAATAAAGATATTTAATAAATATGCCTGTGGTCAGGGGTTATCAGTAAGGACATTATTAAGAATATCATTAAAATTAATGAATATTCCTGTGGTCAGAAGATAAATTATTAAGTCACTGAAAAATATAATATTCTTTCCTGCACCATCTCTAGTCAGGTGCCAAACTGAAGCCTTGTTATTCATCTTCAGAGTACCTTTTTATCCAGCTAAATAAATGGTTCTGAAGTATGTGGCCTGCTGTTGGATTTTGATCAAGACCATAATGGCCTGTCAAGCAATTTGAGATGAAATGACCCACAAATTCTGGTGCTGAGGGAAACAGCAGCAGAACAAGTCTAGGCTTATCCTACCACTAACCAGACTGCATCCCAGTTATTGAGTTATTTTATGAAAAATATCAGAATGCCAGAAGAAAATTTGGATCTAATGAGAATCTTAACTCTAGAGTCTAATTAGACAGAGATATTTAACAATGAGCACAGAGCAGCCCATTGCCAGCTCTGTGGTTATTAGTCCGTCTTTGGAACACGATTTGCTGATAGATACTTTTTTTTATACCACACTTCTTTGTAAGACTCTTTATTTTTGGACTTTGCTTTATTTTCCCACTTTCCCATTGTTTAATATCTCAACAGGACTGTGCATCAGGGCCACATCCAGTTGGATTTTTAATATCTCCAAGAATGACTCACATACAACTTGTTGTCCTCCAGGTCTTCTGTGTCATTTTCTCTAAAGTTGTGTTTAAGTCATTCTGCAGCATGTACTGATTCCTGGAGTCATTACTCCCTAGGGGTAGGACTTCACATTTCCCTCTGTTGAACTTCATGATGTTCAGTGACATCAGCAGTGGGATAGTGCACCCCCAGCAAGTTTGCGTGTGACACCAATTGTGGGATGCAGTCAACACATCCAAGGGATGCAATGCCATCCAGAGGGACCTTGACAGGCTTGAACAGGAGGATCTCAGGAGGTTCAACGAAGACAAGTGAAAGGTTTTGCACTTGTACCCCCACTACCAATACAAGCTGGGCAATGAAAGATTGGAGCACAGCCCTGCCAAGAAAGACCTGGGGATACTGGAGGATGAGAAGGTGGACATGAGTCTGCAATGTGCCCTCACAGCCCAGAAAGCCAATTGCATACTGGGCTGCATCAGAAGAAGCTTTGCTAGCAGGGTGAGGGCGGTAAGGGAGGTGAGACACTGGAACAGGTTGCCCAAATTGATTGTGGATGCTCCCTTCCTGGAGGCATTCAAGGCCAGGCTGTGTGGGTTTTGAGCAAACTGGTCTAGGAGGAGATGCCCCTGCCTATAGCAGGGGTGTTGAAACTAGATGATCACAAAGGTCCTTTCCAACCCAAATCATTCTATGATTCTATGATTCTGCACTGGTGAGGACTCACCTGGAGTACTGCGTCCAGATGTGTTGTCCTCAGTACAGGAGAGACATGGACCTGTTGGAGCAGATCCAGAAGAGGCCACAAAAATTATCCAAGGGATGGAATGCCTCTCCTCTGCGGCCAGGCTGAGAAAACTGGGCCCAGAGTAGAGAAAGCTGCAGGGAGACCTGAGAGCAGCCTTTCAATATTTAAAGGGGGGCTATAAGAAGGAAGGGGACAGACACCTTAGCAGGGTCTGTAGTGATTGGATAAGGGGAAATGGCTTCATATGAAAAGAGGGGACATTTAAACTGTATATAAGGAAAAAAAAAAAATTACAGTAAGCATATTGAGGCATTGACACAGTTTGCCTAGAAAGCTGGTGGATGTCCCCTCCCTGGAGACATTCAAGGTCAGGATGGATGGGGCTCTGAGCACCCTGATTGAATTGTAGGTGTCTGTTCATTACAGAGGATTTGGACTAAGTGACCTTCAGGGGTACTTTCCAACTCCAATGACTCTATGATTCCATGTTTTTATGATCCTAAGATTCCAGGATTTGTCAGTCCTTTTCTCCAGCCTGCTGAAGACCCTCTGAAAAACAGCAAAGCCCTCTGAAACTGCTTCTGAAACTGTCCTCCCAGTTTTGTATTGTATAGGACACTTTACATTCTCATTCAGGACATCTCATTTCCACACTTTCAGTCAGAAAAGTAGAAAGTAGATAACACAGAAAGTAATTTTCAAGGGTCAAAGTTCCTTATTTGTTCTGGATCAGAGAACAGCTCTCCCTCTCATATTTTGCTATCCTTCCTTGCACACTGAAAAGATTATATTAAAATACCACAGCCCTTTTGCACTCACTTTGTTTTAGCCTCTCTGCATGTTAATATTATTAGTATTGATTTTCTGAGATTCTGCAGCAGAGATGACGAAGGGGTCTCTCTCTGTCTCACGCTGTTTCCACAGCACTCCACTCACACGTCATTGCTTTCGCAAATACGAAAGCTCCATCTCAATTCTCCACATGCCACAGAAATTTACTAGCAATGAACCTTGAAAACAAGCCACCTTACAGCTCAAATCTTTAAAAAAATATATTCATTTTGCATTGGCTTGGCTTTGCTGGGTGAGCTCTCTTCAAGAAGGCAGTGAGATTCTGCCCCTTCCCTGAAATCTGAGACACAGAACAGCTTCAGTGCAAATGAACACTTTTGTAAATAGAGGGCACATTTCTCTCCCTCCTCTGCCCCTTGCAGGAGCTCCACTGTAAAGACTTCATTAGGAATTCTGACTTGCGGCAGCTTCAAGCCATCTGTTGGTACAAAAGAAAGTGCTCACTGAAAACATTTTTCTTTCCTGAATAGTTACTGAACAGTTGGTGCTGTCTGGTGTTCAGGGTACTCCTGGAGGGTGGTCAGTGTTCAGACGAGACCTGCCTGGCCAAACATTTATTATCATGCTTTTTTGCTAAAACATACTCAGCCTGAGGATCCCAGTGGATGTCAGCTCAACATACTAAATGCACTTCCTTCAGTTTGAACAACATTCTTGCTTTTTCTCAATTTCTTTTCAAGAACTAAATGGTTTCAGGTTGGGTATTAGGAAAAACTTATCTAAAATAGTGGTTCAGCACTGGAACAGACTGCCCAGGGAGGTGGTAGAGTCAGCTTATTTGGAGGTGTTCAAGAAACTTGGAGATGTGGCACTGTGAGACATGATCAGTGGGCAATATTGGTGGTATGTGGGTGGTTGGTCTAGATGACCTCAGAGGTCTTTTCCAACCTTGATAAGTCTGTGATTCTATGATTCTATGCAGAGACCACAACTAAATGATCTGCAGAACTAAGACAATCCCTATGTCATGAATCTGTCCACCTCTGAAGTTGTGATTTCTCTTACACTACAAAAGACAGTGTTGTCTTGACTGTTTATTTCATGCAGAACAAGGATCTGAGTTCCATGAGTTCTAGGCTGTCCCATGGGGATCCTTTAGTCCTTCTTGTGGGTAAGAAGCCAGTGGGACCTGAGTTCAAGTAGTGCCTTGCTCTCTGGGCAGGCAGACTCAGTTGTACTTACACTATCTACTACATTTGTGCTGTCCTCTACTCCAGGGTCCATCCACAGGGAAAAGCATCCACAGCCCTTTGTGTCAATCCTATGGAAGTCAGGAAGGTGGTGAGCATCACAAGCAGTTTTCTTCCAGGATTAACTAAAAAAGCAGACAAGGTTGGTCATCAGAGTCACTTTCTAAGACACAAATCAGTGTATGTTTCATGATGTACCTGATGGGGTGACACTCCATGATAGGATCTCTGTTAATAGGAGCAGTCATGGCTGGACAGGTGGAAGGAATGGCCTCCTCTTGCTCCAGGGGAGGTACAGGGTGAATACTGGGGAAAAATTCTCAAAAGAATAATCAGGCACTGGAACAGGCTGCCCAGGGAAGTGGTAGAATCACCATTCCTGGAGGTGTTCAAGAAACCTGGAGATCTGGCACTTAGGGTCATGGTTTACTGTGTATGGTGGTAGGTGTATGATTGGCCTTGATGATCTTAATGGTCTTTTACAGCCTTAATGATTATATGATTCAGTAATAGGGAGCAAAGAGGAAGAGGAAGAGAAGCACAGTACGACCTTGAGAGAGACCAGGAGAGATCTGGTTTTGCAAGTTAAGAACCACAAAAGAGATACCGTGTTTGGAGAAGTGGCATATTGTACATTCATTATAATGTGTTAGAGAGGACCACTTAGTCCATAATTAAACAGTAATAAATATATTAAGTCATTTTAATTCATTCAATTGCCTTCACATTAATAACTGAGACAAAGTTACTAAATTTTGACCACTGATGGAAATAGAAAAAATCATATTCATGGGTATGTCCCATTTAAAGGGTAAGCTTCAGGTTTACATGCAGAGAAAGGTAAAAGAGATCTCAGTTTCTTCCCCAGATTTCAGGTAAAATCCTCTTCTTATCCTGTCCTTTGGTGAAGGAGTCTAAGATCTTGTTAGTGCTGCTGGGGCAAGCACGCACCTCAGAGAACAAAAATTATCATCTGTAACAACTGTCCTAGGACCAGGGAATCCAATTGTTTTTTCTGTCTGCGTAATCAGCATAGAATAGTAGAATTACTAAGTCTAGAAAATACCATTAAGATTATCTAGCCCAACTGTCAACTCATCCCCACCATACCCATTAAACCATGTCCCTCAGAGATGCATGTACATAGTTCTTGAACACCTACAGCGATGGTGACTCCACCACCTCCCTGGGCAGCCTGTTCCATTGTCTCACCACTCTCTCAGAGAAGAAACTTTTCCTCATATCCAATCTGAACCCCCCCCCAACACAAGGCCATCACCTCTCATCCTATCACTGCTATCTGGGAAAAGAGGACAACCTCCACCTCACCACAACCTCCTTTCAGGGAATTGTAGAGAGTGATAAGGACTCTCCTGAGTCTCCTCCAGACTAAACAACCCTAGCCACTCTCCATAGGACTTGTTCTCCAGACCCTTCATAGCTTCATTGCCATTCTCTGGACACTCTCCAGGGTCTCAATGTCTTTCTTATAGTGAGGGCTCCAAAGCTGAACACAGTTCTCGAGGTGCAGCCTCACCAGTGTCAAGTACAGTGTTCAGAAATGTCATTTAATGTCAGTTTGTAAAGTAATGAATCTAATATGCTTATTTTCTTAAACATTTTATCTTTCTTTCCCACACAGATTTTCATAGGGAAATACATTTTTGTTTCAAGAGCTGTGACTTTAGTTCATAATAATGATAAAAACAATTAGTAATAATAATAATAATAATAATAATAATAATAACTACAACAATACATTACTAAGAATGTTTTCATTGTTATTAGAGAAAACAAATAAATGCCTGTTAACTTCGATAGAATCATAGAATGGCTTGGATTGGAAGGGAGCTTAAAGATAATCTATTTCCCACTCCCTGCCATGGGCAGGGTTGCTAACCACCAGCTCTAACCAGAATCTAACATCTCCCTTCTTTTAGGTTAAATCCACTCCCCCTTGTCCTATCACTGTCAGATTTCAGGTCCCCTGACCCTTTTGAGGTAATTTCACACTGTTTCATGAATCACTGTACAAATCAGTTTCCCTTGTATTCTGCTTCAACTAGATGATCTCCTGTGGATCATTTCCAAACTGCATTATCCTCTGACTGTGGTACATTAATGCAATTGGCTAATGATGCTCAGGTTGCACATTTTATCTCAAAAGGTGTCTCCTTGGCTGGCTGTCACAGTATCAAAGGTCTCCAATTACTGAAGTAAATATGAAACACAGAGCTCAGTTTAGTGTATTGTAATGTCTCAGCCAAGGTCAGTACTGAAACTGAAGAAAAAGGAATAGCGGGAGATCTGGCTTATACAGCCATCCAAGCAAAATCTATGAGATTGCTGAATGATCTGCAAAAGGAGGCAACAGACGGGGTATCGTCCCTTTTAGCTTAAATACAGATTAGGTGAATATACCATCAGTCACTCCCAAAGTAATCCCTCCTATTTATTTCCATGAAAATTAGAAACACACCACCCACCACCTCAGTGTGCTCACACCCACTATTCAGTCTCCAGAAGCATTCAACAAGTGTCAATGAATGTCAATGACTGCGTTGTTTTTTTTTTCTGCATGGAGGAATTCAATTCCATACTCTTTCTTCATACACATTTCCATGTCAGACAGCATTTTGTCAGACTACTCCTCTGCTGTCAACCAAAGGTAATGGAATACTTGTAGGAAGGTTCTGACTCTACTGTCAGATCTGTCTCTGATGCTGTGAGTCAACATAGTAAAATAGGAGACATTACTTTCAGTGCAGTCCTTGTATAATGTGTGTGACATCAACTGTGGGGTGCAGTTGACATGCTAAAGGGACAGGATGCCATCCAGAGGGGCAAAAACAGGCTTGAACAGTAAGACCAGGAGAATCTCGGGAGATTCAACAAAGATGAGTGAAAGATCTTGCACTTGGGTCAAGGCAACTCCCTTGTAAGAGGTTGGAATGACTTCTGACTTTGTTCAGCAGCACCAATCCGAGACTTAACCTGCTCAACAAGCTTTTGAAATTAATGGTTACCATGAGTCCAGTGGTAAGAGAAACATATGCAGCTGGGAGACCAGGAGAAACCTTTTGGATTTTGCTTCTTTTGAGCATTTGAACTGAATTGTGGTGGTCATCTAGGAGGAGGCATCTTTTACAGAAGAGTAGGGGTAGGCACTGGCACAGGTTGCCCAGAGACGTGGTGGATGCCCCATCCCTGGAGACATTCAAGGTAAGGCTGGGCCAGGCTCTGGGCAACCTTATGTATCTGTGGATGTCCCTGTTCATTACAGAGAAGTTGAATTACATGACATTTAGAAGTCCCTTCCAAGGACATATGGAAGTCTCTTCCAGCTCTAAGGATTCTATGATTCTGCAGTTCTATACACAGTGGAGAAAAGGAGCCTCTTGATCTGCGTGTGACAGGGAATCACAGAATAACAAAATAATTCAGGTTGAAAGGGGAACTGATCATGTGGGAATCATCCCATCCTTCCAATACTAAGACAACTCTACTGAAACTCAATTGAGCTGCACTGGTCTAAAACGAAGGGATGAATTTATCACATCCTTCAGTGGATTCATAGGACGTTGATTTTTCTCAGCAATAATCCTTAGTGTAATAAGTCTTCAACATCCCTGTGTCATTTCCTGACTTGCTTTTCTTTACATGTGTACGTCAGCAATGCCTTACATGAGGCAGAGAAAAAATAACCCACATCCCAGAGTCTACTCTTGATACCTCACTGGTATATTGCCATGGAAACAAGGAAAGTTTGAAATAAAGGCAAATGTGCTCACTTTTCTTATTTTTCAGTAGGGACTTCAAAATTTACGGCGATATTAAACAAGCTGTGTACCATCTGCTTATTGAAAATTGAATGCAAATGTTTCTTTTCTGTCTTCTGCAGCTGTAAATCACAGCCGTGGCATATACCCTCAGGAGCATCCTTAGAGGTAGTGCATGAGTTCGTGCAGCTTTTTGTCCAGAAGTTTCATATATGAAAAATAGCGTCATCCTTCAGCAGTGGATGGCATTGTTAAAGGACAGACTGAACCGAAATGGAAGGAGATGTGTACTGAAGAAAAGCAGAGCCAAGAAATCAGTTGCTGGGAAAGAATCTAGGATGTGTAAGTCACACAGCCTCCCAGTTATATTTCAGAAAAGGTCATTTTTTTCAGATGGCTGAAGTGTGTAGAAGAGTCTTCACAAACATACAGGCGTCATTTTTCTCATCTGAGGTCACTGTCTCTGTGAATAGGTTAAGCTCTTCTGAACTAGAGAGTTGAGTCCTCTTATTCCAGAGAGAGTAGCATGAGTTTCCTGGCTGATGTGGATTATTTATTCAGATTTCTTTCTAATAAGGGGCACCAGAGCGTGGTTGTTGATGAAGTCAATGAGGATTAGTCAGTTAATTGGAGGATGTACATGTACAGCAACATTTCTTCCAACTTCCACTGAAGTCTAGAAGGGATCTTGGTCTCTCTTGAAGTCATATACCACAGCTGTAAGCCCGTCTTAGAAAGAATCCCGTTACTTTTCAGATCCCTAATCTCTCTCACTGTATTGAGGATTCCACTAATGGAAACTTTTGTCATCACTTTGAATAGTGCCTTTACGACCCAGACAGTTTTCTGTCTCTCCAGGGTGGAGTATCACTCTCTGCACTAGAACCTCTGTTATGGAACACAAAGAAATTCCTGAGGTGAGATAGCTCAGATTCACCACTGAGCCTCCAGTAGCTTCCCAGGGAACTGGCAAGATGTGGCAACAATGATGATTGCAGTTGCTTCTCTGCCTCAGATTTCCCAAGCCCCTTCCCAAGCTGTTGAGCAAAGAGTATATGGCTCTCCAAATTCCCATACAGTCAGGAGTGGGGGTGGCATGAAGAGGTTGACTTTCAGCTGTCCTTATGTACGGAGTCACCTCTTCCCCTAGAAGCAGAGGGCACAGCCCAGCTCCTTGTGCTTTGCTCCCTGCTCAGCATGCAGCACTGCTTTGCAGGCATCAACCATTGCAGGGCCATTTGTCTCCTGCTAGTCTTAGCCTTTCCCCGGTGAGAGGTGTTCAGGAAGCAATTGCAAACAGATTGTGTTTTGTTGCTGTTTCTCTGGTAATCAGACAGTTACACTAATAATCATGTCCTTAACAACCCTGGCTCCTGCTTATCACAGTCTTCTTTGAGAATGAGAGCACACCGTGCCCTGTTCACTCAGCCATCCATCACTTCATTGCCCTGAATGATTAATGTTTGCCTACACAGCCTTCACATGGCTCTCCCAGAGCGGCCATGAAGCCGCATGCTCAAGGCCTCTTGGGTCCAGCAGAAAATAGGCATAAATATGTGAAAATTACCAGTGTCCTTGCAGCCCAGAAAGGCAACCATATCCTGAGCTGCATTAAAAGAAGGATGGCCAGCAGGGCAAGGATGGTGATTCTGTCTTTCTACTCTGTGTTGGAGAGGCCTCACCTGGAGTACTGCGCCCAGATGTGGAGTTCTCAGTACATGAGAGACACATGGACCTGTTGGGATGTGTCCAGAGAAGGACCGCAACAATGAACCAAGGGATGGAACATCTCTCCTACAAGGACAAAACAAAAGAGCTGGGGCTGTTCAGCCTAGAGAAGAGAGGTCCTTTCTAACTCAAGCCATTCAATGATTTTATGATTATATCTATGGGACAAGCCTTGATTCCAGGTGACTATTTTCTGTTTTGCGCTGAGGTGGGTTAGCCTGGCCAAGGGCCAAACTCCTATTCATCTGCTCTCTCTGTACCCCTCCTCAACAGGACATGAGGAGGAATTAAGGTCAGAAATGTTGTGGGTCTCCAGGCTGAGCATTTCCTGGTCTCTCAGACTTTCCTCATAAGATGCTCCAGGCCACTCATCATCTTTGTGATCCTCTTCTGAACTCACTCTAGAACCTCTCTGTCTTTCTTGAACTCGGGAGTTCAGAACTGGACACAGTATTCCAGACATAACTTCACCTGGGCAGAGTAGAGAGGGGGGCAAACTTCCCTCAACCTGCTGACCATGCTCTTTGCAATGCACCCCACAGTTGCATTGGCCCTTTTGATCACAAGGGCACACTGCTAGCTCTGGACCTGTTGTCCAGATAGATTTAGATTAGGAGAACAAAAACAAAATTTAAAACAACACCTTCTCCCCCATCCCAGGCCTACTCCTCCATCCCAAGCAGTGCAGGGGACAAGATGGGGGTTGCACTCAGCCCATCCCCCCCACTCTGGGCTTCTTTTTCCTCCTCATTCACTGTCCTGCTTGAGTGGGACACCGCAGACAACAGCCCTTCAAGAGCACCCTCCTCCCGTGGGGCTCCCCACAGCCACAGCTCCTTCAGGAAATGTTCCCCTGCGGTGGTGTGGGCAAGAGAAATGTAACTTGCTTATGACTACTTGATGCACTGGAGCAGCAGGATATAGGTGGCTTTGTTGTGTTTGGTTGGTTTTTCTCCCATTAATTCATAGGAAGACTCTCAGGAGAGTGGTACATATTAACATATTAGATTATAAACACTTCAAGGGAGCAATTTGCCTCAGTGTTGTCCGCCAAGCTGAATGGTCCCATTTTTGCTTGGCATTAAGTACAGCTGCAGTCAAAATTACATGGAATTATGAATAGAAGACTGAAATAAGAGCAGGGGGCATTTTTTGCAGTTGTTTTTTCTCTGCCTTGAAACAACCTCAATTCTGCTGGTGTATTTGAAACAACCTCAATTCTGCTAACTCCCAGATGGGTCCATTAACTGTCTCAGTTCAAATGCACTTTGTTAGTAGCAGCTGAAATGTAAAGAGTACTTCTGCTCCTGCCCTTTGAAAAAGCAATGGATGTGAGCTGGTTCCCCCACATTGCAATTTTTGACTGGATATAGGAGGACACCAGTTTTCTACAGGGACTTGAGTGGAATGACACCAAGTTCAGTGTTGCAGTTGACACAACAGAAGGTAGGGATGCCATCCAGAGGGACATAGACAGGCTCAAAAAGCAGGCACATGAGAACCTAATGAGGTTCAACACAGCCAAGTGTAAGGTGTTGCACTTGGGTCGGGGCAATCCCAGACATGAGTACAGACTGAGAGCAGAACTCACTGAGATAAGCTCTGTGGAGAAGAACTTGGGTTAAAAATTCAGGTGGATGAAAAGTTGGACATGAATCAGCAGCGTGTTCTTGTAGCCCAGAGGGCCAACAGTATCCTGGGCTGCATCAACAGAGGGGTGGCCAGCAGGGAGGAGAGGGGATTGTCCCCCTCTACTCTGCCCTTGTGAGACCGTAGCAGGAGTACTGGGGCCCCCACCACAGGAAGGATGTAGAGTTGTACGAGTGAGACAAGAGAAGGGCCATAAAGATGATCCAAGGGCTGGAACCCCTCCCCTATGGAGTAAAGTTGAGTAAGATGGGTTTGTTTAGCTTGTAGAAGAGAAGGCTCCAAGGAGACCTTATTGTGGCCATCCAGTACTTGAATGGAGCTCACAATCAGGAGGAGGACCAACTTATTACATTACTACTGACAGAGATAGAACAAAGGGAAATGGCCTTAACCTGAAATATTTAGGTTAGAAGTTAGGAAGACATTTTTTACTCAGAGGGTGGTGAGACACTGGAACATGTTGCCCAGAGAGGATGTGGACAACTCTGGAGTCTTTCAAGGCCAGGTTGGATAGGGCCCTGGGCAGCCTGATGTGATGGGTGACAATCCTGCCCATGGAAGAAGGGTTGGAAATAATTCAGCTTTAAAGTCCCTTCTAACCCAAGTCATTTTATGAATCTATGGAAAAAGATCTTCAGTTCATCTGGATTATCGTGAACATGAACGTGTAGGATCTCAGAGTTCTGCCTTTCATTCGGTCTCTGGTTGTCTGGCTGTACTTCTTGTTAATGGATCTGTCAGACTTAACTGACATGACTGCTTTTGGGAAGCCTCATAAAGGCATCTTGTGAAGCTACATTGGCCTACATGCCACTGCAGGAAGAAACTGAGCTAGGGAACATCCACAGGACAACAAACACAGCATGTTTTCTGCTCTAGATTTCTCTTTCTGTCCGTCTCCCTCTGAAGAGCAGACAGTAAGCATTGCCTGTAACAGCTCTGGGTGATTAATATAGGTGATTTAGCACCTGGAGATTCACCTTCACACAGAGATCGATGGTTTGGATGTTTTCTACATTATTACCCTTACAGCAATTACCTCCCACAGAAACTTGCTCTCATGTTAATGAGCCAGAAGTTATTAGCATCCCTACCCAACATCTATATGTTTCACAGCTAACAGGAGGGCTCTTCCTTCGTGACCACATCTTACAGGAAGGCAAATTTATAATATGAATGGAAAAGTCTTTTCTGGAGGCATTTTGGAAAGGAAAAAAAATGTAGGTGAATTTTGTTAGTTCTAGGATGAGAATGAAATCAGAACCAAGGACAGTTCAGGCCTTTGGTGTTGCAGTGATGGGATTTACCCAGTTCTAAATGTTATGGTTTCTGTTTAATTGGGTACTGCTTTGTCCTGGAAGAGTGAGAAGAAAACAACAGGGAAGACCGTGAATAGCTCAGGCAGGAACACCATACAAATAGAACCAGCAGGGTGGTATAATTTGAACCAGTTTGCTAGATTGACTCAAATGAGATAAGTTCAGAACCAGACTAGGATGTGCAAAGATTAAACTGATTTACATAGTGCTAGAAAATGACCTGCTGAAAGGATCTCTGCAGAGCTCCTGGGTGTCCTGGTGAACAGCAGGTTGGCCTTCAGCCAGCACTGTGCAATTATGGCCAAGAAGGACAATGGTACCCTGGGTTACATTAAAAAGAGCATGGCCAGAGGGTCGAGGGTGATGATTCTCACTCTCTACTCTGCCTTGGTGAGGACACATTTGCAATTCCATGTCCAGTCCTGGGCTCCCCAGTTCAAGAAAGACAGTAAACTACTGGAGAGGGTTTGGTGTAGGACTACAAAATGATGGGGAGTCTGGAGCATCTCCCTTATGAGGAAAGGATGAGAGATCTGGGACTGCTCAGCATGGAGGAGACTGGGAGTGAATCTTATTCATACTTGTAAACAGCTAAAAGATAGGAGTTAAGCGGATGGGGCCAGGCTCTTTTTGGTGGTGCCCAATGACAGGGTAAGGGAAAACAGGCTGGAACAGAATCAACAGGAACATGTCAGTTTGGCTCGTACCATCCCAACACTCACATTGAACAGATAGCATTTTACAATGACAAAAACAGTATAGGATGGAAGGAATTTTTTGCACTATCTTGAGAAGAAGCTTTCCACTAATGTCTTCAAAGACAGAGAAAAGTAGATTCCCAAAGAAATCTTTGAGAAGCAGGGTGACTGCATGTTTTAGCAACCTTTTAATTATACAAGGAATTTTTTTATGATGTAGAAATTATGATAGGAAAGCATAGCAATAGAAAAATTTGAGCACCACAGAATTAAGTTTTTTACAATAAGGGTGGTGAAGCACTGGCAGAATGTGGTGCATGACCCAACTATGGAGACATTCAAGGTCAGGCTGGATGGGGCTCTGAGCAACCTCATGCAGCTGTAGGTGTCCCTTTTAATTGCACAGGATTTGGACTAGATGACCTCTAAACATCCCCTCCAACTATATTTTGTGATTCTATGATCATCAGGAGGCAAAACTCATAGTCTGAGATCAAGGTAAATCATAAGTTAGCCTCTTCTCAATTCTGTGTACAGCACAGCAAAACTCTGACCTATATTTCCAGAGATGTGTCAGCACCTTTCATTTTGTCTTTGCATCCTACCTTTCAAAAGGCAGCTGGCAACACTCACCAGACACTACAAAAACAAAATGCAAGATAAAAGCTGTTTCTTATGCACTCTGCTGCACAGGACACCAGAGCATGGATGGTGTTTCCTTGCCTGAAAAGTCATGTGCTGATTTACATCTAGAGAAGAACACCAAATTAAACTGATCCAGGGGTATGATATCCTTGGAGAAGACACTGCTTCTGTCCTCTGGCACCAGTAATCTAGTGCCCCCCTTTTCATGAGTCCTCTAGAGCAGAAGAGTGCAAAGTGGGAGCAGAGGATGGGCAAGCTCTGAAATTCCATGTGATCGAGTTGTATTGGATGCCCTCCTTTTATTCACTCCCAGCTCAGCCAGAGCTGTAACACATAACCATAATGCAAAGAAATGGCAGCTTGTCTGAATCTGTATCAAGTGTTAAAGCCAAGAGTTTCCATTAATAGTCACTATGTAAGTGGCATAGTACATCGACTTCATCTATGGGAACATTTTCTTCCCTTCCTCCAAGTCAAAATTTCCCAGCAGTAAACTGCTAGAGCCAAAGGTAGGCAGAACGTAAGCAGCAACAAGTCCTTTGTACCTCCTTCAGTGGCTGAACTTCAATTGAAACCTCAGCTAAAGGTTTTTCAGAACATTGGTTCTCTGCCTTTTAATATTTTTTTTTCCTGGCTCAGAAAATCCTAAAAATGTAACTTTCTTTTTCCTAAAAAACTTTTAATATACATATAGCTGAACTAAATGTTTCCTTCTCTTAGTTCTAAATGACTTGGTTTCTGTTTAATTGGGTATTGCTTTGACTTGAAAGTGTGAGAAAGCACAACATGGAAGAGCTCATTTACCTTTTCTGTACTGCTCATTATTTTGTATGCTTCCAAAACTGTTCCTTCATTTTTTCCCTCTCAAATGTCACTGCTTTTACAATGGGTGAACTGAACTGAAGACATCCCCTTAGTTGAGAAGGATACAACGATCTGGTCACAGCTTATTACAGCCAGAAATCCATTTTTAGCAAGTGAAATAATTTGTTTGCTGTCAGCCAGTTGACACATACTGAGCAGGCTCTCACTTTTTGCTGTAGGATGCTTAATATCTTTCCACTTCTTAGACAGGAACCAGGCACATTGCAGTCGAGAAACTTGGGGTAGTCAAGCATCTGTGACTTTGATCCAGATTTATAGAGCTCATAAAATGATAAAATCATGAAGGTTGGAAAAGATATTAAGGCAGGAAAAGACCATTAGATAATGTAGTCCAACCACCAACCCATCACCACCATGCCCACTAAACCATGTCCTTCAGTGACACATCTGCATGTTTCTTGACCACCACCAGGATTGGTGACTACACTGGACAGCCTGTTCCAGTACCTCACCAAGATAAATATCTGCCTTTGGGCAAAATAGTGGATTTCTTTTCTATCAGTTTTGCTTTTATTCTTCTGTTTTCCTGACGTCTAACTTTCCTGTAGCTGTTAAGAAAAGTTCAGTACATATACTGTTTTTAGATTCTTCTGTGCATGTCTCCACTACCTGGGTCCCTTTTAAAATGTGGTTTTCAAGTCTTCATTATTGATTGCTCAATTAATTACTCTAAAAGCTTTTTTTGCTTGCAAAAGGAGTGGATGAGGTTCAATGACTCTTTGGCTTGTCTTTCCATGCTGGACAAATTGAGATGATAAAATATGCTTGGAAATATCACTTCCAAACCAAAGAAATTTTTGATCTAAATGCTGACAGAGATGCTATCTGATGCAGCACAGAAAATGTGAGATTGCTTGGTTATATTTATCTCTGTGCTTAAAGTGGTTGGTTGTTCTTTCTGTGCCTTAAGAGCTTCTGTCTTCCCCATCACATAATGATGTCTTTATGAGTTTTTTCATTGTTGTTTTAATGTAGGCCGGGTTGTACATAGAATTGTGTCCCACTATATAGGATATACTGCCCCTGCTCATTCATTTGTAAGTGAGCCTCATAATCAGCAGGAACAGATGAACACAGTGATGACCATCTAGTCCAAAACTAAGGCTATGACAACCAGTGAGTTGGAGTGGGCAGAAATCCATCATAAGGAGAATGTGATGTCCTGTACCTGACATCAGTTGAGTTTTACCTGGATGGGAACAACAGTAAAGGTTGCCCAAAGCTCTGTCCCAAAAGAGAAATCATGCCTGTGCCTTACAGTATCAGGGAGCCAAAACCAGCATGGAGATGCACTTCCCATCCTCTGCTAGGAAGCATAGGATAATTTTGTGAGTGAAACTTGCAGAAGTTACACTGTTGACTTCGGTGTCCTAAGATCTTGCTCCACAAAGGCGAGCTGGGGGGAGTTCCAACAGTTCACCACACACTGACTGTCCTTACAAGCACTTCCCTAAACACGTTCCTTTTCCTTATTCTGTGCAGTAATCTTTTGGGAACAGCACGGATGGATATTCGATGAAGGTTCATACTTCACTCTGCACGTACTTTTGTCAAAAAAGCTTTTATTGCAATGCAAAATATCTTCTGTATATGACATCTTTCTTCCCCCCCAGGCCCCTTAAATTTAATGAGTAATCCTTTCTGGGTTTTTACATTGTGTTTCTTGAGTGTATGTATGAATATATATACATATCTATATATCTATCAATCTATAGATATTATATTAATACAATCATATATAAATCTGGACCTATATCATTTTATATATATACACATAGCACTAGATATGTGTGTGTGTGCATATACCTATATATATACATCATATATACACTGTATGCACATATATGCACACACATACATACTGTATTATCATAAACATCTGTTGGTTGTCAAGGGACTTTTCTTTAACAAAATAGGTTCCATCAGTGGATTTTACTTCTGTAGTGCAATTTTACAGGAAGTTAACATTTCCACATTCAATATAAAAGAAACAATATACATTTGAAAACGTGCCATAGGATTTTTAATGAAAAAATTAGAAAAGTGCATTATTTTACAACACTACAGTAAATGATTCTTTTTTTTTTTCTCTGTAAAGACATTGTAAAATATATACAGGGTTGCTTAGTGCATTCATTACAAAAGAAAGATGCAATCCCTTGCATAAATTACATATTGTACAGGGGTTCGCTGTCTACTTGGACTTGTAAACATTTGTGTGATACAGTTTTCATTCTTTATGTAAGCTGCAATACATCTTAGTTTCATTTCACTGTTGTTGCATTCTAACTCCAGTACGGCATTCTAAGGCCATGTGTGAAGGCATCCTCTCCCGTGACGAAGAAGGCCAGAAAAAGAAAGGAAAACACGAAAGAGTTTTTAATTTGGTTCTCAGTAATCAAGTTATCACTGATTTCACAAATTGCATCTTGACGCTTATGACCTTCTCCTTTGCTAGGACCAGCTCAACAACTATGTTGAAGTTGGAGGTCTGACGTGAGCAGAGAAAACTGCTTACAGAAGGTAAATTCTCAGTGCAGTCCACAGCCAAGCATCCATAGCATTCCACTTTTAGGAAGCTTCTAATGCTCTGTGTGCTGCACAGAAAACGTATCAGCCAGGGCAGAAATACAGAGACTTTTGCTCTGTCTCAGGCTGTCGAGGGCCTTTAGAATGCCGTCAGTATACCATCGCTAAGTACGCATATGCACATTCAAAGAAGTACAAAAATGCACCAAAAAGTGTCAAGAGATCCAAAAGAGACATAGCATCAACACACACTCACAAACACACACATACACACGCACTTCTGTCTGAGCAGGAAGGCTCAGTCTCCAAAGTAGGAATCACAATTTAATTTCAACATGTATGTGTGTTTGGAAGAAATCCAAGAATTTCCATACAAACTCCTTAGGTCCCAAATTGAACACTTTTATCCCTGTTTCTCTTAGATGAACAGTTTGTTGAAGTTAAGAAATTGCACCTTGAAGAGACAGTATCCACATTCTTTTGGCCTACTGGAAACAGAATTTAACCCCCCCCCCCCCTTCCCATTCTCCATTGACCTATCCAGCTCCAAATAATTTCCTTTGCTGTCAGATCAAAAGTTTTAGTCAAAACTCCTCAATAGCAACAAACAGCCACACAAATTTTAACAAGTCAAGGGAAGAGGAAAAAGAAAACTCTTTTTTTTCTTCCACAGATCACTCCTGACCTGGCAAAAAAGCAGCAGCTGGATTATTGGCTGTATAGCACATTATAGGAACCTTCCTGCTTTTACCTTCTATAAAAGAAACACAGATTGGGGTTGCATTCTAAAGAATGAGCCAGTCTCTAACAATTTCTCTTGATTAGCTACTTGTTAGAAAGGTTTGTAGTAGACAGAAGTCCTTCTGGAACATTTATGAGTTTGTTTTTTTCATGCCGAGTTCAATCCAATGGTGCTTACACCCAAACTATATTTGGGTGGACTGAGCAAATCTGTTAAAGACTAGAGGTGCCCAGAGTGATACCTAGGATACATCTTGACCTCATCATACCCTACCACTCCTGAAGGGAGGCTGTGGTGAGGAGGGGGTCAGCCTCTTCTCCCAGATAACTAATGACAGGACGAGAGGGAATGGCCACAAGTTGCGCTGGGGAAGATTTAGATTGGATTTGAGGAAAAAATTTTTCTCTGAAAGAGTGGTCCGGCACTGGAATGGCCTGCCTAGGGAGGTGGTTGAGGCACCGTCCCTAGCACTGTTCGAGAAGCGTTTAGATGAGGTGCTAAGGGATTTGATTTAGTATCTGGGTGGGTAGGGATGGTGGTGGGAGGATGGTTGGACTAGATGATCTTGTAGGTCCTTTCCAACCTTATGAATCTATGAATTTATGAATCTTAATTGCTAGTGTAATGGCGTCTCAACCTTCTAGTAACCTGGACATTTGGATCTCGATCTTGTTACACATTTAGTGTGCATATTCTGCAGTAACTGCATAATATTCCTGCACTAACAACTTATACAGAAATTAGATGGCACAATGTAAATGCAGCTGAGCAGTCAAAAAGGAGGTAAATCAGCATGAGATCAGGATCACTAAGCTGGGCTGAGTTCTCAGTGGTGACCACATCAGATTCTGTTGCACTGGTCTCTATAAAGGAATGGAAACACCTCAGTATCAACAAAGAGAAGTTTCCTACTTTTGCCTCTGACTGCAGTATCACTCCATGCTGGGAACTGAAAATATACACCAAGAATGAGCAGCGTGATATCCATCTTTGCTGGAAAATGTACGTGACGTGAATTCCACAAAGAGCAGTAGACACGTGGAAAGAGCTGTCACTGAAAAGAAACTGGAGCCAAGACACAGAACTGCTTCAAATCAGCGATCAGAGAAGCACACAAAGCTCTTCAAAAGAAACACCAGAAAAAAAATAAAAGGTGACTATGGATCTGTCTGAAGGCTCTGTCACTAACACAATAGAAACTCTGGCTTCCTTGTGACGTTGGGAAGATTTTTTTCCTCTAAGAGAAGTAACAAATGAGGAAAAAAAAAAAAAGATAAACATTAATCTGCCTCCCTTTCCAAAGTACAAATTGCTTGAGTGTTGCCTTTCCCCCTCTCCTAAATAATATTGCAATTCTTTTCTAAGCCAAATACTGAGCAGTGAGACCCACCATGCACTAGTTTCAGAGTCCTAGACAGACGTTTGCTTGTAAATCTTTGCCTTCACCTGCGAAGAGGATAAGCAGTGTTGTTCACATTTTACAAAAGAAATGCAGATGTCCCTACTCTTGGATTCCAAGGCATTTGTTGCTCTGAGCTCTTGCCCACTGTGCTAGAAATGCATGCTAGAAACAAGCCCCAACCTCCATCACCTTCACTCAGAGGTCAGGAAGAAATCCACTCTGTTGCTCTGTAACCTTACTCAGAGAGGGCTTGGGAGAAGGATGCACTACAACATCTGCTTTCTCACCAATCCAGATTGTGATAGAGAAACTCAGCTGTACCGTCTCCATTCACCATACCTGTTTGCAAACCATCCCTATGCTCACCCCTACCAGGCTGACAGACTTGGGTTATCCAGTAGAAGCACAAGCTATTCCAGACAGCACAGCTGAGAACCTTCAGGGATGCTCTAAAACAGTACCAGTCCCATGCTCCATCCTGAAATACAGCCCCGAGCTCTCCCCTCTGGATCAGGTTATCTCTTTCTAAGACATACCACTGGTTCTTTTCTCTCAGACAACACCAGGCTCAAAACTGAAACCAGTATTTAGTTCAGTGGGAATTAAAGACCTCACTCCATGTATCAGATCTGAGCAAAAATCCTTTCCTATCCTTTCCTCAGATGCTCCCATGAGCAGCTCCAATGTGTCAAGATGACATTGTCAAAAGGACACCTGCATCATGACCTCCATGTCAGCAGTGACACTACCAAGCAAGCCTTTTGGAAACTATTTCATAGACCTCAGATTTCAGACTCCGGGAGGCCAAATCATTTACATGTTCTAATTCAGCTAATCTAATTAAATAATGTTATCAAATTAATTAGCCTTTTAACAATAATTATGAATTACAGTGATGAATAATTACGTGGATGTGATATTGAAGATGAGCAAGGACACCGCAACCCAAGTCTTTCTGAGCCACAGTACAGATATTAGTCAGGCAACTGGATGGACGTTGCTGTTGATCTCTTCCAAGGACAGTGGAAGGAAGAGGCTCCAGGAGACACCACTTTTCCTGCTCCTAGTTTAACATCAACATCATAGTGTGGTCTCACCAATGACAATTTGCTTCACCAAGGAACTGCTGTGCTCCATCCTTCCAACATCTCCTGCCACTCCTGCCTGCGAGGTCTGATGGCAGATGGCAAGCAAAAAGGCTAAACACTAGACACATGGTTCTTCCTTAATTTGGAACCACATCACAGACCTTATCTACAGACAGTGAGTAAATCACCATGTCTCTTTGCAGGCTCATATCATTTGCACTGTCTACTGATGCCCAAGCCTTCCCCCAGACAAACACAATCCCAAAATGTCCTCACAGGATAATGCGTGGCAACCCAGTCAGGGCAAAAGTGAATTTCACCCATGCAGGTTTTTGAACTTCCCATTTTGTATTTGACTCCCCACATATTGTTTTTAATCAATCTGTAGATTTCTTTTGTCAGGAGTAATTAGAGTGGAACATTTCCTTCCCCAGGGTGCAGTTCTGTAACATAATGCTTTTCATTAATACATGACGGGGGAAAGTACAGAATGTGGTGATCCTGAGTTTGAACATACGTCTATGAAATGGCAAGCTAATGAGTTAATGTCTGGGTAGGGAAGGGGGGAAATATAGAGAAAGCCAGAGGGGCCACTGCCTGAGCAATGGATCTTTCTTTTAGCCTCAAGTATAGTGCTTTGGATAGAGCAATTACCGCAAGCTGTTCCACAGACTAGATAAACGATGAATCAAAGCCAGGCTAGCAGTATCAGAATCATGCACAAGGAAGATGCATTATAGTGCATAGTTTCAATTATTTTATTTGCTTGTTCCACTTGTGAATTAGCCAGCTATGATAAATGTTATCATGCTGCTGTTTGCTCTGCATTTCTCAAAGTGAACTAAAAGACGAAAGAGTTTTGAACTGTGAATATTAATTACTAATAAAAACGCAGCATTAATTTTTCTTTTCTCTCTCTCTTTTTTTTTTTTTTTTTTTTTGTCTTTCCAATCTCTTTTGAGTATTAATGTATGGCAGCAGTCCTTACGCGGTCAGAAAGTTAGGTGAAGGAGAGCTCTGGGCTATTTGCTAATTACAGTGTTCACAAAGGGAGAGTCAACTGAATGCTGAAGGCTCTGGGGATAATATTTCATGCCTAAAATTAGCAGGCAGATTTGGTTGTCTGGATTCCAAAAGTAAACTATAACTGCATAAGTTATACATGTTAACTGCCATCTTCAGTTCTTTCTACTCCCATCATTAGGTTTAGGAAAATTTGTTCATAGCAAGCACTACTTGGAGACACAGATACAGCTCAGAGTATATAGAAGGAGGCTCTGATTGCAGCTCCAGTAAGAGATGTATAAATTGAAACTCACCCCAGTTTTGGGTGTTGCACCTAAATCAACTAGGTTACCATACTACAAAAAACTCAACAAAAAAAATGTCCTCGACACTTTGATTTCTCTTTAGCTTACCAGTTCACAGCAACATAAAGCCACCAACTTCAGAGGATAGTCCAGCTAGGGTCAGCTCTGCAGCCGCAACATTCATCCACGGTATGCAAAATATATCAGCATTACTCAAGATGGGCAGGCCAATTTCAGTCTTGCTTTCACTCCAGAAAGCAGCAAAAACCTGACTGATGAATCAGGAGAGTCATGAATCTGAACTCAGGTTCAGGAACTCAGGTTAGGAAACAGGAGTGGTGAGCAAAAATCATCCACAAGACAATTTATGTTCAAGCTAATAAAGCTAAGCACAGACTATGAGCAGATAACATCTCCCAGTCTGACTGTACCCAGACCAAAGCATGAGAGACTTCAGTATCTCCACAGTGGTGTTTTTGACTAGAAACTATCCCTCCTCTTGAGAGCAATGTCTTTTTTCATTTTTTTAATTTTTCTTTGTTTTCTTTTTTGCGTTGTTACTACTTATTCTAGTGAAAGTTCTTCTGACATGTAGATGTTATCTACATCTTAAATAATTGCAAACTGCTTTCTGGCAAAGGCTGCCAACAGTTTTCATGGCTCTAATTCAGTCTTTGAGCTTAAACTAACTAGCGTAAGCATCCTGAAGTGCCTTGCATCTGTAATCAATTTCTCTGTGTCCAATGTCGTTATTCTATTTATTTTTTATTGTGGTGCACCATTATGTTGGCTAATCCTTTTCATACGGTTTGTCTTAGTGAAGTTCCCAAAATAAAGTTTGATATTGAAGACAGATGACAGGCAGGCTGCTCAGAAATACACTATTTGTTTTTCAGCTCTGTGAGTATTACGCACTTCTAGCTGTTGACAGTAGTGGTGGCATGATTCTCATAGTAATTTGTGCAAATTCCAGTCAATAACAGTGTCTTGTTGAAATATGCATTAAGAAGTCCATAACATTAGTGTAGTGGACACAGTCCAACACTCCCTCTGGTCTGGCTTCCTCATAAAGTTTTTAAATGACTGTCTTAATTGGATCCTAATATTAACAGGAATATTATATAAAGCTAAATGAGGAAATAAACTTCAACTGAAAGCTACTTCCACCCAAGCCCTCTCCCTCTGGTTTGCAGAGGAGCAAATCATTATGGAACATTTCCCTTCTCCATCCTGATTATATTGGCTGCTCTTTTTTAAGCTTTTTACAACAAGTGATGCCTTTTTTTTTCCCATAACAAAAGCCTTCAAACCTGTCACAGAAAACAAGAAATTACCTTGCTCAAGATGAATGCACAAAAATCACGATTACTGCTCTGGCATTTCTTCGATCGAAGCACTAGGAAACTAATGAGACAACCTATAATACAGTAGATTAATGTAGTCACTCTTTTTTTCTTTTTATAAGCTGATCATTTTGTCCTAATGAGCTGCTACAGAGGAGTCCAAACAGAAGTCTATTGCTGAATATCACTGTACATCTCGGTACATTAACAACCAAGAACCTATTCTGAATCCTTTAACTAACATACAGACACCCCTTTGAGAGATGGCCTATTACAATTTTCTTTGTAAAGCACACATGTATATACAAAGTTCTGGCAAAGAAGCCCTAGTTAGATCAGAATCAGTTGGGATCTTCCTTGTGTAGTGATGCAGACCAAGCAGAGTTGTGCCTGTACGGTTCTATTGTTTCCCCTTTCGTTTCCATATCACAGCGTGCTCAGACAAAGCTATTTTGGTGCTTCACTGATCAAGCTGATTTTTTTCCCTTTGATGATAACATGAAATGTGATAGGATAATAGGGTTGTTATGTAATCAAAGTTGACAGCAGGGAGCTAAATTTGTGTTGTTTTGACGAACAGCACATTAGTGTGACATAAATAGATTAATCTGATTTATTATTATTATTTCTAATGCTTAATAATAGGGGAAATGAGACTCTGGGGAATGACACTGCATTACAAAGTGATATCAAAAGTCTATGCGCTATGGAAACATAGGTTAGGTACTGTGGATATTAGAATGTCTTCTCATAAGTGGACCTGCTTCTAAAGAGTGAGAAGAGTGCAAGAAAGGCTGTCCTGAAAGAAATAATACCTTAACTGGAATAAAACTAACAGTGTACCAGAGAAAATACGCTGTGAAAAGAAGAAAGCTGGTATACACATAGGTCAGTAAGTAGTCAGAAATGAAAGAAAAATCACCTTTCAATGACTGATTCTGCATGTTTTACTGAAAAGCTGGTATCAACCCCGGACAAAACAACTTTTTTTCATGCTGCCTGTTCCAGTTCCAGACAGCCCAAGTCATTCTTCACACATCAGTCAAGTACCACAAAAACAACAAGAGGGAGTGAAGCATTTTCAGCATATTTTGCCTGCTTTTTACTGAAGTGACACACACACATGAGTTCTTGTGTTTGTGGCTGCTCACAAAGAAAAGTCCCGTAGGACTTAAGCTCAAGTGAATGTCTGAATGCAAGGAGGCTTGCAAAGGAAATATTTCACCCCTTTAAAATCTTATGTGCACCAGAAATATAGACGGGACAGAATCACATGCCCTTCAGACAGAAAGTAGAAATAAATAAAAATATTTCTAAATCCTGAAGGAATGCACTTTTCCAGAATGCCTTCCCACAGACTCACTGACTGAAAAGTATCACTATGAACACCTACTCTGTCTCCTTCGTATCAACACACATATATTTCGTCATCCACATCCATAAACTATGACTGTGCTATACAAGAGCATCTAGAAAGCCATTGTGTTTTAACACAAAGACTCTAATTGGCAGAAAACCCATGAGCCCCTAGATAAGTTGCTCCCCTGGATAAATACCACCTGTACTGGAATGTACCCTTCATTTAACTTCATTTATGGTTTCAGAGAGGAGAATGAGTAATAACTCAGCTGGAATATGTAACAGCTTTGAAATTCTGGAGCTCAACACAATCCACAGGACATTTCAAATTATTTTTATATGAAGCAGGAATAGAATTTCCTTTTTCTTAAAGGAAAAAATGAAAAGCTAAGCAATGCTTTTTAAAACGTAACCGTTTTTTGACAAAACTGTTCAAAGTTTTGGCTACAGGTCCTGTTACAAAGGTTCTTCTTTGATAGGCAGATAGCATTTCACCCTCCTGAAATCTGTAATGCCCCAAAGTTTTCCTGCATTTACCCAGTGTCACGTATACACCAGCACTTCTACATGATATGGACATCTACAACCCTTTCTTATCTCCTTAGCAGGAAAAGAAAGCTAAAGAGTTCAGGGATGTTGTCATCAAATCTATGAAAAGGAATTTGACAGCTCCATGAATCCATGGGCCGCTCTTCAGAAACTAGCTTCTAGGTGGTTTTCACTGAAGTGCTTTAAAACATCCTGAAGCTGCTTTTCTAGGTATGCTCACTTCAACACTTTTGCCATCAGCATTTGCCTCGTGACGTGGAGCAAGCAGCACATCATTAATGCACCTAGCACGCTCTCCTACTATGCTGACAAAAGTTATTCCCATATGTTAGGCTGGAAAAGTTTACTCTCATCCACCCTCATTAAGAATTCAAAGGTATTTTTTTCACTAATCTTATCGGAGCTTTTCATGCCACAGAGGTTTAAAATCCCAGAGGAAGCTACATGTTGGACTCAAAGGTATGGATTCTTGCTTTTTGTTCACTTTGAAGCACAAATATCAAACTTAGGAGAATACAATCATATTTAATATAGTTAATAATTTAAAGTCAAGGAGAACAGAGAAAGAAGGGCATTCCTTATTTCTCCCTTTTAATGCTCTTTATTGATGCCCTTTTGAAAAGACATCAACATCCATAAGCACACAGAGCTTAGAGATGGGGTTTCTGTGAAAACACACCATCTAGCAAAAAAAAAAAGCAAAACAATAAAATATGGAGGATTATTGCTTTTACACTGAAAGCACAAAATGGTAGAATCAGCAGGAGGTGCCTAGTGCCAAGAAAAGATGTGTTTTGTATGGCAAATTAACACAGAAGGAGATTTAAAAGATAGGATTAAATCAAAGACAATGTTGCAGGTTTATAAAATTCCCAATCCTACCCCCGACAAATCAAAGATAAATCTCCCAAAGCACTAAATCTTATGTAATCACTGCAAATTCATATTGTCTTAAAAGGGAGCTGGATTAGGCCTCTAATTCGGTTTTGTAAAGTCTGTTTCATTCAGATGAATAACCAAGCAATGGACAGTCTCCAAGGAACAACTCCATGACGTGGTCTCAACATTGTCTACTACGGTTTGCCAATGCAATCACTCCCAGTGTTAACCTCTAAACACTGGAGTAAAGCTGATTTTGCCCATGAGTGCTAAATGCATTTTGCCTTTCCGTATAGCAAAGAAGCAATATCACGTCTAATCTCACAAGTTCCCAGTGAGCCAAACACAAGATACTGTCCCTTGAATTCTTCCTGAGACCAACAAAGGCTTTCCATTATTTACAAATCAAAAGCATTTAGAGACAATCATCTTTATTTTTTTTATTTAAAATGAGGAATGCCCTGTCACTATTTTATAAGAAAAAATATACATCCACCTATTTATACCCATCCTAATCCAAGCATTCCAAAAAATAGAATTACTATTCATGCAGGTAATTGCTGCACAATAAAATAATAATAAAATAAAAACAATATTAATAATAATAATTTTCATAAATAAAATAAAAACAACAGAATACACTCTTCAATTCCAACAACTCTTCCAATTTATCTTAAAAAATTCGACCTGAGAATTGTTGGAACAGTTTCAAATGATGAAAGTAAATGTAGTTAAATCAATAGGATTACTTGCTTTTGATTATTAACTCCATTGCTAGTTTTTCTTGTGTTTTTATTATGCATACCAGTTTTACAAAGTGCATGCTTTATTTTACTTTTTAAATTTTGAACTGGCAAGTTAAAATGATCCATCATTTCCTGCCTTTTTGTAATGATAATACAATCTAAAATCTAGCATTAAAAAATTTATCATGATACACCTGGTATATTGACTGCTTATGGCGCATGCTTCTGTTGGCAAATAAAAAAAAAAACAACAAATTGTCTCCCCTCCCCACCTCCCCGTTCTGTTTGGAAGCAATCTAAAAGATAAAAGCAGGCTGGAACACAATTGCCTCAAGGGAAAAAAAAATAATACCTGATGCTTCAATTTTTGTCGCATGGCACTAGTTGTGGAATTGCACGCGCACACACCCACACATACCCAACACACACACAAGCACGCACGCACGCTGCAACCTGCCCATGAGGAAAATAGTTTTTTAGGTCAGGAGTGCCAGTGGCACATGAAGGCTCCCAGCTGTGTGTGCAACTTTGGATTTGGTACCCACTTCACGTCACCTTGAATCCTCTGACATCCACCGAGGGGGTAATGTAAGGCATACTTTGCTGGAACGGTAATAATCCATGCTTCATGCTCAAGAGCTGAGTCTCAGAGGAGGACTGGCTTTCTCTACTCCCTTTGGCCTCACTCCGTCTCACTCAAGGAACAAAAAACCCAAAACAACAGAGAAGAACTGGAGATAACAAGGAAAGCAAAAGAAGACAAATCACTTTAAATGGACTTTCGCCTTCTCATCAGCCTGTGGTTATCTGTAAAGCTGTGCAACCCAGGTGAGATGGAGCTGATAGGAGATGGGAAAAGGCTGTTTTTTAATGTGCTTGGCGAGATCTCCTCTATCTTGTAAGAGATGGAGTGAAAGTACTGGGGGTTCAGCTTTGAGCTGAACGAATTTTGGTGGGACACCACCCGGCTGGTGTACTCATGGGACCTGTAACACATGCAGGAACAAACTGACTGAAGGTCTGTTACTTCGGCCTTGTACCGCGGCCGACCATGCTGGGAGTCCTCTTGGATGTGGATAATCATGCTGTTGCGGTTCCCTGCCAGGGACGCCCGTTCCTCAGCATCCCTCCTCTCGTCCTCACTGTTCATGGTTAAGAACCTGAGAACAACCAGATTTAGAAATGCCCCAATGACTGTCAACCCCACTAGAATGTACATAAAGCTAAAAGCCACGTAGAGAGGCTTCTTTTGAAGGGCCCCTTTGGTCTGCAGGGCCACATAGTCTCCAAAACCTATCGTAGTCAATGTTATAAAGCAGTAATAGTATGCATGGAAAAAGCTCCATTCCTCGTACTGGGAAAAGGCTGCTGCTCCAATGCAGAGCGTTCCCATGCAGGAGAAGAAACCCACAGTGACCATGTTTTCCATGGAGACCTCGGTGCTCCTCATCCCACAGCACTTTTTGATGCGTTTCAAGAGGTACTTGACGAAGGTGTTCATGCGCTCGCCCAAGCTCTGGAACATGACGAGTGTCAGTGGGATCCCCAGGACTGCGTAGAACATGCAGAAGGCCTTTCCTGCGTCTGTTCCTGGGGCAGCATGTCCATAACCTGTGAAGGGGAATGAAATAACAGGAGAGTCAGCAATTAGTTGATTACCACAGATCCCTTTTCACACAGGCTGCATGAATCACAGTGGCTCCAATGCTGCAGGCAGGTCCAAAGCAACAGCAGCTGTGAGGGCATCACAGTCACAGGATTTTCCCATTTCCTTCCTGTATCCAAAGCAAACATTACACATTAAAAGAAATTAAAGAAATTTAATGTCCACCCTGTATCACGTGCAGTATTGGAAATTCCGAAAACAGGTGGCCACAACAATATTTTTGAAAGGAGTTGGTGTCACCCTGCCCCAAAATCAAAGTACATCAATAGCATCTGAATTCTGAGTCTGCTGGCAACAGCGAGTCAACAACATCATTGTTGCCAGCAGACACAGATCAATGGAAGTCTTTTTAAAATTGTCTTCCATAAAGAATAAACTTTTCTCACAGGCACCATTCTGAAAGCCATTCACTTCTGAAAACTGGAATGCCTTAGGATTTTAGGGTTTTAATACCTGCTCTAGCTTCAGTTACTGAAGAATAAAGTACTTACTTACTTTTTCAAATAATCTGGGAAAAATCATTTTGCAACGGTGCTAAACTAATCCAGGACAGAGATCGTAGTATGTTTCATAGCATACTTTATAAAAGTTAAAATAAGCCTTCATCCCAAACCCAAAAAGTGTAGGGGTTTCTATTTCAAGATTATTTCAATTTTTTCATATCACTCTTTTTTAGCACTTCTTAAGATTGCAAGTGATAGTACCAAAGCTTCCAAAATAGGATGGCTGGGAGTCACTTGGGCATGGTATGCAATGACCATGTGGGTAATACTATCCAGATTTCCCTTAAAGACGATGAATAGGAATCTATACTTCTTGAGTGCAGTACCTCTCATCTACATCTAGATGCCTAAAGCAAGTCACATTACATCACAGAGTAGGGGTTGGAAGGGACCTCTACTGATCATCAAGTCCAACCCCTCTGCCCAAGCAGCTCCCTAGACCAGGTTGCACAGGTAGGCCTCACTAACTTAATCTCAGGATATACCTGTTTCTCTATAGTGATTATAACTGAAGTCACATGACAAACTTCACCTGAAGATTGAAATACATAAATCTAAATCTAGGTATCTACAAGTGTGCTAAGAGTCCAAGACACTTTTAGAGTCAACAAAGATTTACTGAAATAGGCAGTGCCATTAACAGCCGTTCTAACACTCGTTTACTTTACGTTGAGCTGTAGTGACAGCACTTACTGTTCCATTGACTATATTCCCTAGGTCTCCATCAGAATGGCTAGATATCTAATGACTTCAGAAGATTCTAGATATCTACTGCACAAGTTCATAACCACATGGAAACATGCAAACATCGCCACATTCATCAAAAGCAGAGCTCTGCCTTCAGTGACTATCAGTCACAAATATAGGCGCCTGCATTGTAGATACTGCAGATTTAAACCCAAACAGAGGCATCTAGCATAATTTGAAACCACTCAGTTACCATGATATCCCTACAGGGATGGTTAAGGAAACACATGGTATACAGCTGACAACCTTCAAAACGAAAAGCAACAACAGGACGTAGAAAATAAAATGAAAGAACTAGCAAGAATGTCCTCCAAAAAGTTACATGTATTTCCTTAGCTCAGTTGCTAGTTATTGGGAAATGCATGGGATGTAAGAACTAATCCACAAAGGAAATATATAAATTAAAAATAGGAAGCACTTTTCAGGTTACAAAACAAATAGATTCACCAGTTATAATGGGATAGGTAGACTGTACTTAGTAAAAAGCAATTTCCAAATTACCTGCAAGGGGAAGTGTCTTCAGTAGATGGATGCTGAATTTGTTCCACCTGACTGTCCCTCAATAAAGGCTATAATTGCCTCTCATTACTAAGACCAGCTTTTGAACTACAGGGGTGTTAATTAAAGCAGGGACATCTTCTCATTTTATAGGTTTAGTTACAGCTGATAAAGAGAAGGAAAGCTTCAGAAAATGTTATTTTCCAGATGGTTACAGAGATGGCAGTTGGTGGAAACAGCTTTTACTTTGGGCTCTAAAGAAAAGGGTTGGGGTGAAAAAGACTTCTTTTGATATTGCTATATTCCTCTTACTAAAGATATCCACAGAGACAGCTTAGAGATTTTATAAAACATTAATATTACATACATACACACTATGTCACTGTTAAGCTTCTAAGATCTATCACAGACATTGTAATTAAATTTAGTAGTCTTAAGAAAGGAATGTACTATATCCTTGTTTTACAGATAGCAAAGCACTGACCCAAGCAGGCAAAAATTTCTCTCTAATTCACATAAGTAGACAAAAAAATCCAGAAATTTGGATTTCTATTCGGTCCCACGTCATACTCAATTCTACAATATCAGATACCCTCCCTTTACCGTACTTTGATCATGACGCTGGAGGAAAGAAAGGACTTTAGTCATGAAGCTGGAATTAGATTTTGCAAATAGGTTCATTCGTAGGGGATCAGAGAAATGCATTTCTCTAGTGCAATATGGAATAGTCACCTTAGTCACTGCCTTAAGCAATCTAAAAAGAGAGAATTCCAAACACACAGAAAAAAAGATTAAACTCTCCTTTAAGAATCTGTCCAATACACACAGTAATACTTGAAAAGTGAGTTCCATCAGTGCATAGTATCTGAAATCCAGTAGAGTCCAAATCTAAAACAAAACACTGTCTTCTTAACATCGGAGAGTGCCCCTGGCACTTCATCAAGAAGCTGGAGGAAGAGGGGTGCAGAGAAGCACCAAACATTCACCCACCATGCATAAGGTCAGTCTTGGAGCTTACTTGTGTCAAGGAATGGCAGAAGCAGAAGAAACTGCTTTGTTAGCAGATTTCAGCCTCTAAGTTCAGCATAAGTTCCTCCACACAAGTGCTACTGCCCTTTGCAGAGTGTAAAGAGATGGCTCCATGTGAACCACAACAAACACAAGGCCTCAGGAGAAATACAGAGGTGAAACACAACACTGGTATTTCTCACTCTTCTGTGACTAAGGAGGAAGACCAAACAGAAGTCCTTGAAAAGGAGGTGTAGCAAATGCATCACATAATAAGTCAAGAAACTGGGATAACAGTGAGAAATATAGAGAGCTTCATATTGCGTCACTGCTAGGTTAATACTAGCTATACTCCTAGAGGACTATCAAGTTCTAAGAAGTACATAATCAAGTTTGCTGAGGTCCTACAGTACAGTAATATGACCTCAGCAGTCAGATTTGTCTAATACTCAATGAGATATCATTTGAATGGTCAACAACAACCATTAGTAGTCTCTCTTTTGTAATCTCAGATGGTTTGGTTTTCTAGACAGAAATCATTTGGTTTGTCATGAAGAATAGTTAAGCGTGAAGAAATATAGTGCCTCAGTGTTATTCCAGTTCTGGTGGATGGAGCACCAATCCATCACAAAAATGATCTTCTCTCAGTTATGGAAGAGCTGTGCTACCAGCATCAAGCAGAACTGCAGGAAGGTGTAGGCAAGGACAGTAAAAGAGTCAGAGCACAGAGGCTGACATCAAATTAGTGTCTTTTCTGCCATTAATTTTTTCCAGTCCTTGTTCATTCTCTGACCACGCCTACTAAATGCCAAGTACATCAATATATAATTATATAAATACTGTTTTCTTTCTTTCAAGACTGTAGCTATGAAAGCCTGTGGAAAATTCACCCATCCTTGTTCAAACATATTTTCCATGGTAGCTTTCAAACAAGACACAGAGTGAAACACTTCATTACAATTTATGTGCGAGGAGGACAACCCCAATTACTTCCTTTCACGTCCTAAGGGGCACTGTGCTGAAGTACCAGTCCACAGTGTGCAGAATTCAGTGCATAGCCCCCCTGAATCCAGAAGAGTATAATAATGGTGTCTATATGCAACATTTTCCATCCAAGTATTCAAGCACCCAGATTTATCTTCAGGTGCTGAGTGACTTCTTAAGCCAGACACAGTTTCATTGATTTTAGTAATGAATAATGGATTTCTCTCCCATGAGCCTGGGCATTCCCCCTTGAACCTACATAAACTTACAGCACCTGCAGCATCCTGTGGCAAGAAGGTCCGTACATCAACCAACTGTTCTTTAAAAAGAAATTACCATCACTTCTTTGAAAAATCTCTCCCACTGTTACTTGAACCCCCACCATCTCTATAGAAGAGACCAGGGACAGTCATTTTTAACTTTCTTTGTGCCACTCATGATTTTATATATATTCTCAAGACAAATGTCATGCCTTGGTAGCCTGCACTCAAGCCCTAAGCAAATATCTCTGGTACTGACAGTCTCACATGGACATAGCAGCTTGCTTAGATCTACATCAGTGATCTTTGCACCATGCTCAGCTGCAGGGTATAGACAGGCCCAGAAAATCTGTCATGTCTTCCAACATAACTTCTCCTGATTAATACTTTACTTCTAGAGCAAAAGTTATCTGAACAATGTCATGTTTTTGCAGAGATGCAGACTACCCAGAACAAGTGAATACATAACGAAAATAACTAGTGGGAAGAATCCTGAATACTTGTAATGTGTCACAACCAACTCTAAGATCCCTGTGCTAGCAAACTAAACTGGGACAAGGAATGGATTCCAGCATCAACCTGTGGCTATCCACACTATTAAATCAGCACAGATCCCATCATGCCACTATGGTTTTAACCTAGGCCAATCACCACTGTCCAGATGTGTCTCTAGATGAGCAATGGTACCAGACCAAAATCTTGGTCACTGTTGAAAAATAAAAATGAAATGTGGCAGTGATAAGTTACTTACAGCTCAAGTTCAGGAGAGTGTGTAGCTGCAGAGTGGTTAAGTTTCAACTTCACATTCAGTGTACAACAGGTTTTAGATGTACTGAATCTTGAAGCAACACTGTGTAATTCATGATGGACATTTCTTTCTCTCAGGAGTAGGTTTCTCCATTCATTCGTCTACACATTATTCACTCCCATGACAGACATTTTGGCCTGGTCACCTTTGACAACAGCCTCCAGAAAGAAATGAACTACTCCACCCCCATGAGTCAAACCTTTCTTACTCATGCTGGCAGCAACCCTGGACATGACATAACAAAAAGAGGATAACAGCACCTGTTGCTCCAGTGGGCAAGCATAATTCAAATTAAAACATCTTCCTGATGTCACATATTCACTTCAGAGGTTCAGCTCTGCCAGGGAAACTGCCGCAGAAAACAGCCTGGCTCCTGTTGAATTTGCTGCTTGTGCTTTCATTGCAGAGAAGAAACAACACTGTCTCCACAGTACAATGTGGACTGGGGAGATAAATTGTCTGGATAACTAGTATTTACCAGTAACTTATTTCGTAGGACAAAAGCATTCTCTTGCAAGGAAATCAAGAGCAAATCACTGATTCTGCTGTATCTGGATAAAAGTTGCTGTGTTAAAAATGCCATCTTCCTAGCATATATGCAACTGCTCCCTCTTCTTTCTCCCCATGTCTGGGCTATCCCAAATGCTGCTGCATCTCTCCCTGAACATCTCCAGGATCCCCTTTCACTTTCATTCCCTTTTCAGTCAATATCATGGCAGAACGTCTCCTTCAGAATCCCTCCTAGTGTTGCCAGGGTTTCCCCTTCCATCCAACCCAAAAAACTGTTGTGTCAGGTCAAAGCATTGTACACGGCTCTCTACAGGCACACAGCAGTTTGGGAGGATATCATTCTGTGCTGAAAAGAAATGGACACTGTGTAGGAGGAGACAGGATGTGCTAACTCAAAGTTCAACATAAGATCTGAAATCCCTTTCGACTCTGTTCTGTATGACATCTTAACTATAAAGGTAAGGCCACACCATGAAATCATACACACTGCCTTACAATGCATCAAGCCCTACAGAGGATCTGTTCTGGGTGTCCAAGGACCCAGTTGGGTTCCCTTGTTTTGTTCTCCTCACCTTTCTTTTTGATGTTGGAATCAAACAGTCACCATTCATAGAGAACAGGTTCCAAGGCAGCTTTTAATGAATAAACATAGGCAGTGCCCACCAAGGAAATGAGAAGATTAAGGAGTTCTGCTGTGTGATCTAATGACTCGTAGGTCAGGTGAAAGCTGAAGCCATTCTTATAATGGGTGAGAGGCCAGCTCTGACCCTTGTTCTGACCCATCAGCCAAGGACAGATAGAGGTCTCAGCCTCAAAAACTGCCCCAGAGCAATAACTTCTGTAATGTCACCAAGCACACTGAATTTACTTCCAGTCATCAAGCTCAAAAAATGATAGCCCACAGGAAAGCTGAAGGGCTCATGCGAAAAAAAAAAACACTGATATGACCCATAACTACTGAGTCACCCAATGGCAGTTTCCATGCCATCCATCCTCACTACTTCCAGTCATCACAGATCATCTCCTGACTGACAGAACTCTTATAGAACTTGAGCTTCCTGCTCTGGATCATGGCTGATAGTAATTGTTGTCCACAGTTATTCTTCCACGCCTATTTGCAGTAAATATTAACATGATAAATATTTTGTATTGCCCAAATTACTGGTATAATTAACAGGTATTGACTATGTCCCATTAAATGTCACAGCCATAGGAAAATTAATATGTAAACCATACTTAGGCAACTGCCTAAGAACACAATACCGAACTCTTATAGCCACAATGAAGCAAGAACCAAAACCATGTAATGGGCAATCTTCTGGGTAATGCTTCTATGGCACAGCTTAGAAGACAAAATATTTCTTAGACAACCTTAAATTACAGTTCAAAGGTAGCAATTTAGCTGTGTGAAACACAATCATATACTGCTACACACATTTTGGAATCAGAGTAGGACTTAGAACTTCAGATTCGGAAGGGTTATGCTGGGGATCTTACACAATGCAGGCATTACCTGCTGATTTCTCTTGGATTGTTAGAGGATCGAGGCAAATAATGTTTCCTACTCCCAGTAAGGCTCTCAGTAAGGTCACCTACATGGGACGTGTTGGAGAACAGTGTCAGACTGATTAAACTGGGGTTTCCTCCTCCTTCCCTGACTGAAGTCCACCATCAATGTGTACCTCGGATAGTCTCTCCTCTGCCCTGTTGGATGCCTAACTGGGACAGCAAGGATAAAAATCTGTTCAATTTTTTGGGGTAGAATAGTTGGAAGTGCAGATCATTCAGCTGTGTGCCTATGAGAGCTGTGTAACCTGGCCATTGCCACCCTCCTCTAAGCAGGAGAGTCCTTCTTTGTTGACTCTAGGAAAGATATTCTTCCTTAACCTCAAACAACAACAGAACATAGCTCCACCCTTTTCAGAGCTCCTTCAAAATAGGAAGCACAAATTTGGCCACTTTTGGCCCCTCTCAGACATGCAGGATGGGCACTCTCACACGTTTAAACTAAGACATGAGCAACTTCTTTTTTCCTAAATCATTCTGCTTCTATTCTCTTTTTTTTAAATTATTTTCTCTATTTTTCTTCCCAATAACTTTGAAGCTACTTATACATTTCTGCCATTTACAAGAAACTGTAATGTGAACCTGACAGTAATCTGTCCTGTTGGGTGTGCCATCTGGCTGATCTCTGAGTACACTAAACAGGACCAAAAAAACAACACATACAGTTCAGACTCAGCTGCAATGTGATAAACTCCTTTTCTATTCATGTACATGAAAGAATCAGGAGCTGGAGGTCCTAGATAATTTGATGAGAAGTAGGGGCACGGGAGAGAACTGGAGGAATAGGATGTTTCTGCCATCTTATAAGACATCCTGTGATGTGATATCTATCTGCCTGTAAGAATGAAGATGTAGAGAAGGGTTCAAGAAAACTGTGGAATTATAGTAGAGTTCACATGAAACCAGGCTTCACTGGTTGTGGTGTTTGTGTGGACTTCATGTGGTTCTGTTTCTTCTGCATATGAAACTTTTTTGTGTGTGTTTATATTATAAATGGATTCACTAAAATAAGTTCTGTAAATGAAGGAAAATGGATGTTTTCAACCAGTCAGAATCAATCTTCCTTCTCATCTATGTGCTATAGACACAGAAGATCTTGCCATCCGAAGCCTCCTCTTGTAGAACTTGGACAATGCAATCCTGTAAGAAGATAAGAAGTCAGAGCATCCAAAGTAACTGCGAGCTGCTGAACCACACAGGAAATAGTAAATACCAACACTTGCCAGTCCATTTTGTCCAGACATGACAACATTAGCTCTACTCTACTGCAATCTCTTTTGCCTCAAAAAAGAGTGCGAGGAGAACTGATGTTCTTCTCCAGCTCTGTGAGTACACTGGCACTGATTTGGCAGTGATTTGAGCGTGTTTCTCATATACCTTTCTCCAACAGACACTCTGTTCTGGATTTCTGGTTGGTCAGCAGTGGACAGTTCTTTGGTCTGCAGCTGAGCCTTGCCAGTTTTCTGAAGAAATCAACAGCAGTACGTAATCTGCACTAAACAGTCCAGGAGGAGAACAAGTATGCATCACAGAGACTCAGAAAGACAGATCAGACAGGAAACTGGATTCTCACAATGACAAGCCAAACAAACCTCCAACATCCAATAACAGGATGGTTGACAGTGACTATTTGGATTTACAGGTCAGGAGCTTTGTGGTAAGTACCAAATGAACAGGTTTTCTGCAGCTTGCGTGTCACCAGCTCAGCATAAAACTTCTGTATCCGGACCAGTGTGTTCTATATCTCTTTGGCACAGAGATACGTGAGTGCACAAAGCCCTGTAGCATTTCTGAGTCAACATTTTTCCCAGTCAACTCGTGCTCCCTATTTCTGTCTGCCCCTGCGTGCCTTTTCTCCACGTCTTCATCTCCATTTTGTTCTCTGAAACAGTCTGAGGATTGACCTGCGGCTCACATCACATCTAGTCCCAAGACAAATCATGCCCAGAACAAGATCTCAAGCTGAAGAGAATGGTAGCAACAACTAGGAAAAGACTTACCAGGTCATGTTATGCATTCCCAAGGGCCAGCATATGACTGTTCCCTACAATACGTTCTCGAGGGCTTTGTCCAATTTTGTTTAAATGATTGAAGTAACAGGGTTTCTGCTCTCTCCCTTAGGAAGCTATTTCCTCATCTAAGAGATCCAGCTATTACAAATTCTTTTATACACAGCCTGTATATTGCTACATTGTTTTTTTTTATCACAGTGTTCTTTTATTACCCTCATTCCAACACACCCCATTTCTTCCCATCATTATTCGCTTGGAAACAGTCACAACTTCATCTCTTAGTCAATATTAGTTATAACAGAGTTGTTTGGGTCCTGAAGTAGGGAAGAGAATAGATGAGATTCAGATTTTGAACGTTGCTTTAGAAGCAACTCCTTATACGGTCATTTTTACTCTATAACTTTGAGATCCCTTTTGTTCTCTATAAACTTTCAGGATCTTTATGCTGGAGTTATGAGCAGTCTTCATACCCAAAGGGACAAGGTAGCACGATTATCAGTTCCTCAAATTGTTAAATATCCTCTTTGGGCTTGTAAGTCTGTCTGGTCATTGCTATCATATAATCAGGAAAAAAATGCATAAGGAAGAAGCATAGGGGCCTGTGCTTTAACAAGGGGCTAAACACTGGCTAAGTTTCTTCTTCCTTGATTTTATTCTGATGACAGAAAACAGGATATAAGAAATTTCTGATTACTCTTTGCTTAGAGGGTTAGTTCTTTTCAAACTGAAAGCACACCATCTCTGAGCCTTCAAAGCATTAAGACTCCTTTCAGGCTTGTCTGAGACCTCTCTCAACTTGACATTGCCAGGGCTTTGGAAGCTGGATCTCAGCATAAGACCCTGCTAAATAAATGTTAGCAGAGGCCAGCACACAGCAGAGTGGCTCAAAACAAAAAAAGCACAGATCATTCCTGCTGTAGCGATCACCTCCCCAGTATCAGTGATGTCATTATCCATAGCAGTCCACGCAGCTCTGTTTGCAAATTAGTGACATCCATAGCTGTCAGAGCTGCTGAGAGATGCAGGGTGGCTTTCAGTGAAGCTGTTCAGCTGTGATTTCACTCAAGCAACTGCATTTTGCCTCTATGACTCCCTCTGCACAATGAAGAGAATTAGAAGAGCGCAGACAACTTGCCATGAATTTGCCTGCCTATCTGTTTTTACTCTATGACATGTCTATTGCAGATTGCTCCCATGCCAGAGAAAAAGAAAATTAGAAAAATACAAATAGGCACATGATATTTCAAGCAGTCTGTCTGCTTGCACCATATAAAAGGGCAACTAAAGATTCCCACTGTGCCCAGCTTTGGTCTCCGCTAGATAAACATGCCAATAAATTATTTATGATAACTACTATTGGTAATACAGATAATAATACACGAACCCTGATCTGGACATAATTATGCTGATGAAAAAGCACTTTTTCCAGGGCAATGTGTGTTTTGGCAATTGAGCTTGGAGGAACCATCAGTTTTTCCTCCTTCTTTGTTTTTCATTCACTGTCCTTTGTTCATGACCACAGTAAGGAACTGGTCAAATGGACACAAGCTTCCCTGCTTGTGCCCTTTGCCACTAACTATTTCATATCAGTTATAGCATTTATTGTACCTATCTCTGAACAAGGAGCAATCTAGCATGTATTCTGAATCTGGCTGGCTGCATTTTTGGCCAAGGCTATTTTCCCCACAGATGCTCTAATTTCCTAGCAGCTTTATTAGCTGAAACTTTACTTCAGTGATCTGACAACCAAAGCAAGTGAAGTTGATCATAAATTCCCCCATTACATCACATCACATACAGATCGAGCAGTGATTCAACTGAATTTATAGACAGATTTCATCAAAGAGATACATGTTTGGGTTATTTTGATGAGAAAAAAATATATTTTGCTCAGATGCTTTGGATTAAGCTTACTCTTACCAGTGTAAGATTTTGGATTTTTTGTTCTTATTCCCAAAATGAATTTATATTCGGGAATACAAGTAAAAAGAGACACCTAAAATTTCTTTTACAAATTTTAAGTGCATTCTCTCAATGGACTTTGAAAAACTGAAATAATTCAACTGAAACATTTCCGTGAAAGAAGAAATTAGATTATTTTTGACAAGGCATTTTTTTAATATCATACAAAAAAAAAAAAACTTATAGAAATATATCTCCCAACTCTACCATCCTATTCAGCTCTCCATTGAGTCAGCACTACTCCAGAGCTGAATTTATCCTTGTATTCTGAAGACAGAATAGCCGAGCTCAAACACGAAATTCAAAGTTTTGAGATATTTTGGGGGTTTGTCTACGTGAAGATTTTCTAGAATATGGTAACACTGCTGCAGTTATATCTGTCTAACTCACCAGGCTGGCACTTTCATAAGAAGTCACCTCATCTCTCTCTCTCTCTTTTTTTTTTTGACTAATAGCAACATTTATCTCAACTAAGCTAGCACACACCAGCAGTGTATGCTGCCAATACCTTTCTGTATCATTGAAACCAGAGCCTTTTCCCATGGCATTTTGTCCTAGCCAGAAGAAAATATCGAAGAGCACTCAGGTGTACCAGAAACTTGAGACAGAGACAGTAAATCCAGAACTTGAAAATCTCCTTCTTCAACAGATGGAGCTCTAACTCAGCAAGGACTTCTGACTTCACAAACCAAGCTGTAAGGCTGTCCCTAATTTCATTTCTCTTACAGCTAAAAATCTATTTTAAGATGAGATTTGTTCATGGATTGTTCATATAAAAATAAAGCCCTTAACTTCTCCTCCCAGTGTGTCTTCTCTATTTCCATAGACAAAAGCAGATACATCTCAATGGCCATTTTTTCCCTCTAGGATGAGTAAACCAGCCTCTGCTAATCTCCGCATTAGACATTTTCATAGCATTTTGTCTTTTCAGCTTTAATACAATTTTTTTTTTTGTACATCAACAACCCAAATTTAGATACAGAAGCACATAAATTCAATGCTTCATTTGTGCAGACTTTGAATAGTATTTCATACAATTTTAGAATAGTATTTCAAACCATTTTAGACAGATCTTGGAAATAAAACTGGCATGAAATTTGAAATAAAGTGCTGAATCTTGAGCCTATTAGTCTTTCGATCTCAGTAATAAAAGTCCATGAGATCTCACTGTGCCTCACCCTTATGAAAACTGAGTAATTATTCTCTGTGACCACAAACTCATATCACCATAACGATGATTGCACATGAGATCATGATTTAACTAAAAACAAGTGTTTGAACTGAACTCCATGTTTGCATTAAGTAGATGGATGTCAAGAAGAATTTTGCATTTGCTGCAAGTATGTCTCCAACAACAAAAAAAAAAGAACATGAAAAGTAGGATGGTCTTGAAGCTGACAGGCATGTCCCAATTAGTTATTCTAAAAGTGGCTCAGTTTAACCTCTTCAACTATTTCTAGTTCCCAGCAAATCCTTTTGTGAGACCAGTCTAAGATCTTTCACCTCCCCTTTTATTTCTTTATTGTTTATAGACATCTACCTTTTCCATGTCAGCCTTGATAAGCACACTGAGCAGCAAGATTGCAGGAGGCAGCAGACTGAGACACCATTTAATGCACCTGACTAAGCATAATCAGAGCAATCCATCACTTCAGTTTTCTACTCCTAGCCAAGAGGAACAGTCAAAATGTGTGGGAAGAAATGCAAAGCCACTTCCATATACTTCTACAAACCTCTATCCTTCACCACTTCTTTGTTGCCGGGTTGCAAAGAGTATTTCACTGCATTATTCTAGTACCATAACTGGATTGCTTGGGTTGTTGTGTTTTTTTATTTAATCCCTCCATATAATGTATCCCAATAAACTGGATTGACAAAATACACCATGTGACTTTTCTGAGCAGTCAGAGCCATCATTTGAACAACTTTTATACCTGAGAACCAGAGTGTTAGTGACAATAAACAACAAAGATTAACACAAGATGGTCCCTGACTCTTCACAATTCTTCTTTTATATTGCAAACAACCATCTGCACTTCTCAAATGGGGATACCAGAGAGGTAGAGGGCCAGATCATGAAGAATACAGATCAGACTCCCAGTAAGGATCTGAGTTTTGTGGATGTCAAGTGATTTGGATCGTTCACCACTGAGTCTGTGCCTCAGATGCTGCAGAGGATCAGCTCTCAGTCTGAAAGAACCTTTCTCTGGAGGAAGACTCCAGTAAGCATCAGCACATCTAATAGGTAACAGTTGATTCTCTTACTAGGAAGATAGGTGGCCTAAAGACAATTAATCTTTCTTCAAATGAAAAAAAGTCTTCTTTGGCTGCACTGCATCACAGATACTTCGGTAATTGCTGCTCTATCTCTCCCATTATTTTCATTCTCCCACTTCTCCATACTCTCTCCCTCCTTGTTGGCTATATCCATTCCTCCTCTCCTGCTCCACTTGAATCTGTTTCATGCTGTTCCCCTGCTTTTCCTTTTCCGGTTTTCATTTTTCATACTCTTCTCCTGTTTCCCTCTCCTCTCTTGTCCATGTTCCTCTCTTTCATTCCCATCTGCCCCTTCTTTATCCTCTTTCTTGTCTACACCTGCCACCTTAGGCAATTCACAATAGTTAAGAGAACTTCATAGCTCATAACCAATCTATACAGCAATTGTTCTATGACCATAATTGCCAACTATAAACCATTAGCCTTATCTTTGCAGACAGGATTAATTCTGGCAGGCATTATAAAATTAGCCATCCTTGGCATAGCTTCTGGCCTTTAGTTTTCACAAGAACACAATTAAATGCCATTTGCACAGTCAAGCTAGAGCAAAGCTAAGAGGAGACAGATATCAAGAAGTTATTAGATTAGGACGTAAAACAACCACATCTCAATTCAAGTGTTTGAACACGTTATATAACATTTCAGAGGTAATACAGGCAAAACGACGCTGCTCTCAGGCATATTCCTCCTCTCTTGCCTCCCTAGCAAGCTATGGGGAAGCTCACGTAGTAAAATAAATGAAATGCAAAGGAAAGTCACTTTCACATCCCCAGACTTTGGGTTTGCTTAGAAGGCAACTTCTACCACGCCAGCAGAAAGGTTAGCTCCATGGGAACTCTAGAGCATGCACACAGCTTGCAGTCTCTCCTAATTAAACACATACACACGCATCATAATATGAGCTGCTCTCTCACCTCAGGGTTGGACCCCCAGCTCAGATAAGTCAGCAGACTGCCCTGGGGGAGTTACTTTGATTTATGTCAGCTAAAAATCCAATTCCCAATCCTCCGTGCATACAGCAGAATGGTAGCATAACCAGGAGAATCTGAGTTTAATGAAGCCTTGCTCACTTAGTTTTCACTGTTTGAACAGGCATTTGTATATACACGGATAGCAACCCAAGCTTCACCTCTCCTCCAAATTAGCTTTTGATTCTCAGTGGATAGTGCTCTGGAGTTGGCATCCACAAGCTCAATCCTGTTACAATGATTTCCCCCCTCTACCTTGCATATGAATCAATGAAAAATGAAGCAAATTTGCTAAGCACGTCCTACTTTGTCATCACAGAGGCCCCCCAAATCACCGAGCTTGACATGATTTTGAAATAAGGTTTCAAGACATAAAACAATCTAACCCACCAGTTTTTACACAACCTGCAACATGCTTTGTTCACGTAAATTGGAAAAATATAACCTTTGTCTGGTCCCCATACCTATACCATGTAAAAAGCACTAATATCACTACTAGGAAACCGAGGATCCTACAGTGGTTGGCCTTTAGAGGAAAGGAGACAAGATGCTGGTTTTAGAGTAAGATCTGTAGTCTCCTGAAGTTTGTCAAGGCCAAATGTCCTGGCATTCAAATAATTATAGAGTGCTAACACATCCTTTGGGAACTGGGTTCAAGCTCTGATGACCTACACAAGTTTTACGTGAGATCCCTGTTCAGCACAGCTCTCTACCCATCCTCAGTCAAAGGAACAAAACTCAAGAGCAAATCAGTTTAATTTACGGCTGTTTAAAAACAGATGCCGGCCCTCTATTTATCTCCATCAGGAGAAAAAATACCCAACCTCCTCAAATGAAAAGCCCTCCAGGACTTTGCCTGCTTGAATGTGGAATGGAGATTTGACAATAAAAAAGACATTTCATTTGTCTTATTAGTGGCTGACTACTGTGGAAGGTGTTCAATCAATTAGACTGATCTCAGACTCCTGAATTATTGATAGAGAGAGCTGGATTACACTCTCAAATGCTTTTAGCTTAATTGCCCAACCCATCATTGCTACATTTTCCGTTCTTTATGCATATGATTTTTTGTTTTTGTTTCAGTTTTTAGCTGTAGCAGGTCACCAGCTCTGATCCTGTAGTTTTGCTGTTGCCAGCATTTCCAGCACAGGGAGAGAGCACTAAGGGCTTGCCTGGACACTACTGGCATCCCTCAAGAACTGAATGGGACCAAAGAGGAGAACAGCATCTTCTCGCCATAAAGAAGTGTGAGGAGTTCAGAGATGTACCACTCTCCCTTCTTACCCTCTGCATTTTACAGCTCTCAGTCCCTTTCCAGGCCCTTCCCTTCATGTTCATGATTCTCTTCGCTTTGTACCCCCCTTTCTCCCCTTTCCTGATACCAAGAAATGCAGTACAGTGCTCAGAAACATGGCAGCAGCTGACAGATGCCCAAATGTGCATTCTCACCCTATCTTTGGTCATACTAGCTGCCACAAACCCTGCTGATTTTCCCCTCCCCACCCACCACACCTTCCACCCTCTTCTTGTTTCCTCATCACCACTTCTCCCCTTTTACACATTTTCCTCCATTTATCAGACTGGACACATCTCCTCGCTCCTATTCTTGTAGCAGTGATAATTTGGTGTCAGAATCAGCAAGATTAAGGAACATGAGCAAAACTAACAAACAAGGCTGACAGAAGTTGCAGTGACCTCGATTGTTTAACTCCCTCTGACGTGCCAGGACATTAGCAAAGACAGATTCACTGTATTTGAGTGTGCTCCATAATTTATAGACTAAGAACATCTTAAATGCCTTTTAAGTTGGTTCCCTGCAAGTCTTTTGGAGGCAAACTTAAAGCAGAGAGACGAGTGCAAATGGATTTATAAGGACATGGGAATTATTTCACAGCGAGGGAAGAAAGAGAGAAAAGAGCAAAATGAGATGAAAAGATAGGAAAAAATGTTGAAATGGACAGAGAGAAGAGGTGAAAATAGAAGATACGCAGAAACAGATAGACAAGAGAAAATGAGAAGGAAAAGATGAAAAAAATGTTGTGAATGGATACACACTGTTTGGAAGGACTTAGAACTGCTGGGGCTGCATGTGAAGTAAGTCATTTCTGTGTTAACAGCAACATGATATGATGACCATTCCAACAAGAAAAAAAAATATGGTTATAATAGGATCCATCTGAATACAATTTATTTTCTGAGAAGCTGTCACAGATCTCTGCTGCTGGATCTGAACAAGATAAGAGATCTCTGGGAAATTATTAGAAGATACATAATACTGGGAAATGTGTCATTTTGCAATTTTCTAGACTACAAGTGGAGAATTATTGCAGTCAGCCATACTTAGGTTCTGTCCTGCCTGAATGAAAAGGAAACAGATTTTTCCCCCCTGAAATAGTATCAGTTTGCAAGAGGCAATTCTATTTCAGACTCAAGTGAGATGAACAGTGGAGGACACTATCGAAAAGTGCTTGATCAAGTATTGACTAGTTCTGTTTAAATTACAGAGGAGGAAAAGTAAGAGCAGATACCCTTAATGAAAACGTAAAGGGACTGGGGAATGAGTCACTTGGTACAAACAAATCAAGGATGATGAAAAAGAGAAATTAAATTTCTCCATGACAAGTGCACGGAGAATACCAGGACTGGATTACAATAATGCTTACTGCAATAGATACTGCCATGTATTGCAATATTGCAATGCTTGCTGCAAGAGAATAATTGACAGAGGCATTTAAAAGGAATGGTAAAATGACAAATCAACAAGCTCATGTCTGCTATACTGCTGTATGGAGAAATGAGGGCTGCCTAAAAAACACTGAAAGAAATAGATAAAAGTTTTGGGATGTGTAAGAAAGTAAAACACCTAGAGTAAAAGGAAAGAGCTTTGGTTTTCAGCAAAAAGTAGGTTACTTGGTTCCCAGACAAAACAGACTGGTAACTGGGGTGGAGAACAGGTAACAGCTCCTGAACAGCTCCCCAAATCCTCTAATGTAGGAACTGAATAACTTTATATCAGAATTCTCATAAATAAATAAATAAAAATTGCAGGCATTTTCTTATTGCATTCCAGCAAGACAATTAGTATGCTCCACATGCAGAATCCCTAGTGAAAATGAGCAATGCTAATGGATTGAATAAGAAACACCAACATTTTCTGTGGAAAGGAAGATAACTGGCCCAGAAAGTGCTAATGGATGTGTTTTGTGGTTAAAGAGATGCCTCTGTGTGGAAGCTTATGAGCAAGACAAGACTTAAGTATGACAACGGGTAAGCAAATGGACGTCAGAGGAAGGAGCAGATGACGCAGGGGCAGCTATCCATGGATCACAGCAGACTGCAGGCACAAGGCTGGATTTTGGTGGATTCTGAATCACGGAATTGTAGGGGTTGGAAGGGACCTCTAGAGATCATCAAGTCCAAACCCCTGTCAAAGCAGCTCCCTAGCTCAGGTTGCACAGGCAGGCATCCAGGTGGGTCTTGAATGTCTCCAGAGAAGGAGACTCTACCACCTCTCTGAGCAGCCTGTTCCTGGTCACCTTCACTGTGAAGAAGTTCCCACACGCGTTTGTGCAGAACTTCCTATGCATCAGTCTGTGAAAGCTTCATTTTCTGCTCTGGGATGAGCAAAACCCAGGCACCTCAGCTGCTCCTTATGTCTTGCCCTTAACCAGATCTGCTAGATCCCTTCATTCAAGGCTTCTCTCCAGTCTCTCATCCTCCAGTCTGTAAACAATACACTATAAATGTTTTAATCTCCTCTAACTCAGAGCACGGACCTTGACCACTCAGCCATGCCGCCCCAGTCCCTTTCTGCTCCTGTGCACTCCAAGTGAATGGGCAGGAACAGCAGCATGTCCCAGCCCTGACCTGTATCAGAGGAGATCCAGAGCTGCCCTTGAACATCTCAGAGCCAGCAGAGATGAAAATGAGACTTTCTGCTTACTCAAAAGCATCCCAGAGAATGATTTCCTTTCAGTGATCTGCTTCCATAACAGCAGCCATAACAAGGAGCTAGGCTGCTTTTCTTGCTTGCATTTAATTCTACTGATTGCATTTATTCCCAGATTAAGGTGTTTAAGTGAGGAACTGGGTCCAAATTTACTACTTCACTGTTAAATTTTTCACTGCCTGTGTTTGCCATGGTGCAAAGAAACATTCTGAGAGATTCAGTCTTGGACATTCCTTGTCCGTTGGCATTGTCCAGCTGATGAGATACTGTCCCACTCTCAAGAAAGAGATATCACATAGAACTGGAGCTGCTGAAGACATGGGACCTGGATGGTCCCAGTCCAAGGTTCTTCCTTGATAAAGCCACAGATTCACCACAAAATCTGGACTGGCCTCAGTCCTTCATGGCTCCCTTCCAGCTCAAGGCTTGGTGACATGATGATGCATGCCCAGATCTCAGATCTCAGGGTATTCCCAAGCCTATACGCAGGATTTAGCTGGAGAAGCCAATTGCCAGGTCAAACTGCAAGTCTCAGGGCACAGAACAATATCTGTGGTCCATGAGCCAGGTGCTCAGACACCAGGTCCGTGGGGACACCGCTGTCTGTTAAATCAAAACTACTGAAAATGACTTTGGGATAGTATATTAAAATAGTGACAAAAGGAGAACATGAGTAAATACTTGCAAGTTTGGGTAAAAAAATGAAGTTTTTCTTTCTTTTTTTTTTTTTTTTTTAACTCATCTTTAAAGAAAACTGACCACTTTTCACACAGCATTTTTCAGAATTCCCTTTTCACTAGTTTGGGGTTGAAGCATTTTGCATAACATATAAACCTATGCAAAACATACACCTTTTTCACCTTTAATGGACAAACCGAGACCCTGTTTGTTTGTTTTTTTCTCACATCACCAGTAATGGATTTGCCAGCAACTAACAAAATCAGTTGTAATGCAGCCCTTTGCACCACCATACCTCCTAATGGATGGAGTACAAGCAGCCCAAACCCTCCCACAGCCTCCAAGTTTGTGAAGAAGGCATCAGGACTCTGGAAGAAATTTCCTTTCAAAAGCTGTCATATCCCCTCCCCTCTCACACATTGCACTTCTGAGTTTCCACTGGAAGAGAGTTTGGGCCATGAGACTGCAGAGAAGCAGAAATCTCCTGGGTCTGCTACGTGCTGTGCTCCTCCAGCTCGATAGTCCCTGTTGCTGCAGCTCTTGAACAAGAAAGCCAAATCTGACGAAGTCCCAAGGGCTGAAATGCAATTCTGTACCGTTAGTTCTGGATTTTACAGCCAGAGTAGTGGAAATATTAGGTAAGGGAATCTATTACCTGCACTGCTCAATGAGGCTTTTTTGAAATCCTCTGTCCCCCAAAGAGAGATGCTTAGTATACACTGGGGTGTTGAGATACACTTATTTCCAATTCCAATTCCCTTCTAACGTTTCCACAGACAAAGAGCCTTCCTCCCCAGATCCTTCTTCACAAAATTATCTCCCACTGACCCCCACCCAGCTTTTCTGACCTTCGTTTGCACACCTTGGGTAGGAGCACAGTTTTTCAGATTAGCTCTCCAGTTCCTCCATCACCTCAAACAACCTTGCCCCTCCTTGTGCTGGAGCACCTAGTGTCTTCAGTAAACACTGCTTTCAGCCCCCTTTTCAACAGAGACATGGTTTATTGTCCCCTAAGTAGCCCTTCACAGTTCCCCTTCTCAATCAGCACTGGGTAATGGTTTCCTAGGGACCATAATACTTAGCAGCACAGTAATTGAATGATATTATTAACAGCAGCAGCATCTGTGTTGTCTGTTTAATTAACTGGAGAGCAAATGAGGCCCTAAGAGTCATTAGTCTGATCCTTTATTGTTTTCCTAATGATCTGCAGCTTCTCTTATTTGATTATTGGCTAAGAATCCCCTTTACCAAAAAATGCACTTTTAATAAAATAATAACAAAACAAGTCTCTATATTCCTGAATGACATATATTAGTTCTCTCAAGCTGCAGATTAGATAACTGTAAACTTCTACTCTAAATACTCCAAAAATACCATCTCTGCTACTCCTAGAGCAGCATAATGGAAATAAAGGGCACTAGCTTACATTTCAAGGAAAGAAAACAAAGCTGCGGTAAATGTTGTACTGGTGCACAACTGGTAAGTGATGAAAACCAGGCTCATCCAGCTATCACTGGGAGTTCTGCAGGTGCTAGAGGAGGCAAGACCACTTTTGCACACTGCTGCCCACCAAGAAAGACTACTAACCCAACACTGCTAATCACAGCATTTCATTCTACTTCTCTAGTTTAAAAAAGATGGGAACCAAATGACAAAGGGATCTTCTCTCTCCTCAGATGGGCTGAATCTATGAGCAGTCCAGCAGCAGTCCCTTCATCTCCATCTGGGAACTTCTCACACCATTGCGACATCCACCCCACAGCATCATTGTACAGTCATGCAACCCCACAACTCTGCTGTCACACAGGAGTAGGAATTAGATGTGGATGTGGAGTCATTGCTCCCTTCACACCCATTTAGCAGCCATCCTGCTTGGGTGTTTGGGCTGAGGTTCATTGCCCGACAGCTGGTTATTGGCTTCTCCACAAGGGGCATATGGAAATTTCCACGAAGATGATCTGAACTGCAGTTATTTAGCTTATCAGGAAGCACAGGCAATTGGTATTAACCAATTAAGAAAAAAAATCCCATCTCAGGCAGGAAGAAGATCTTGCTGTTCGCATGCCTAGGATGTTTGCTCCTGGAAAGTCTTAAGTAAAGAGTGTCAGATACAGTCAAATTCAGGCTGAGGGACAGACTACTGCATCCTATTTCACTGACAGTCCTGAAAGCCCTACCATTATATAGCCTTTCTTCAGCCTAACCTTGTGTAGCTGGTTAAACCACTGGTGTGTTAGCAGCAACTGTCATACTGCAGCAAGCGCCCGGGCTGCCAACTTTATTTATAGCAAATCCTGCCTTTACACCACCATCACACTATTCCCCTTGTACACTTGTGAATTTGGTGGCACTGTGTTTTCCAGCTAACAATTTGAAATCACTGTGCTCAAACATGGACCTTAAGTAGGAGGGATGTCATCTCCTTCCTTGTCATCAATCAGTATCGAAGGCAGATGGAGTGGAAGGGTATGGCTCTGTTGGTCTGCAAGGGCTTAGAGATGTGGTACTTAGTAATTTTTTACTGTCACTTGTGAGCCTGATAATCAAAAGGGATCTCTGGTCCTATTTTCTGGACATTTGTTGGCAGCTTGAGGCTGATTCTTCACTAGACTAAATCCTTAGCTACTGATCACCTCCGTCCAATTACAGCTCTCTCTGTTTCTGACCATTTCAAATGGTTCAAACTTTGAACTGGACAAGGGATTTACTTCTAATCTCCGATTTCCAACCGTTACCTCCCTCTCTGAATCCTGGTGCAACAGCTGTTGGCTACCTTCTGCTCACTGTATGGATGAAAAATAAATGAATGAACACGTGAACTTTCTGACTTCCTGAAATTTAGACTACAGCAGCTCCTTCATACAGGGTATAACAAAGGGTAAAATAAGAAGTCAAAGAAAGCTGCTGTTCCCTGGATGATGTCGACAATGTGACTGCTGAAAGGACCTCAGGCATCCATTCTTTTGGGTCTGGAGTGTCATCTACAACTTCAAAAATTTTTAAAAGACATTTAAAAATGTCTCAGAAATTGTGCTGAAGTCTGACAGGTGCAATCTTTCGTATGCCTCTGTAATCTGGTATCTGTCCATCAAGAAAAGAAAAGGGTAGTGGGATCACTGAACAGCAAGCAGTAGACATAAAAAATTTTCCCAATAAACTCTGATGATTTCTGATTCTTCTTCTTGTAAGAGTCTTCCTTGGGACAGCAGCTTTGTCAAACATCCCACTGGATTCTCCCAGGCTCTTCTGTTTGTGTTATTTATAGGCAAAATATCTCACAACATAGCTTCGCATTCATTCATATGTAAAAGACACTGTTCCTTTCTCCAGATGCCCATTCACCTTTACCCCTTCTGTGCACTTACGTATTTACAAAATACCAGCCAACTACCACACATCTCCATGGGTAGTTATTCTCTAAACAAACACATCTGACTGCAAATTTCTAGTGTACTCAACCTGGATTTTAACATTCCATAATTTCTCATTATTGCTGAGTGCTATGCCCTTTGGCTAAGCCAAATCATTCCCCTCTTTCTCTGCTTTTTACACCCATTTTATTTTTGCAGCTAAGTGGCAAAACCTCTTTTACTCATCCCTTGAATAAGCTCTCCATATTTAACTTTCCACTACTATTTCACACTATCTTCCCAGTGCTTTTTCTGCATTTCCTACATATTCCTACATATTCATTTATTTCAGTGCAACGAAGTTTATTACTGGACGTATGAGAAAGGGGAGTCCCTTTTCTCAACGGGATACACTGGCCTCCTTGTTTCCTTCCCAATGCATGTGATGGTTTCTCCTTGCCATGCTTGCACTTGGAATTCTTGCACATTTTATATCATAGCATGAAACAATCTACTTATTTCCTAGCATCTACAGCATATCTGGAGGTCATGGCAAGAATCCAGTGGGATTCACAAGCTGCAATCTCCAAGCTTGCCTACTTAACAGCTTTTCAGTTGCACTGGTATGCCACAGATTTAAAGACTGAAGATCTGAGATATACACGAAGGAATAAAGAAGGAAGGCACACAGCTCTGTGGAAGGGATTATTAAGACAGGCTCCCAGGAAGGTGCATTCAAAGGAAGGCCCAGCCTTCTACCACATAATAAAGCAGGCAGCAATTTCACATGCTGCAAGAACCCAGTCACTGCCAACAGGCAGTGCAGGAAACTAGAAATCTTGGCTCCCAATTTCTATTCTCCACATGAAGCCATTGAGCAAAACTACATAATCCACTTAATCACAATGCTCATTTTCTGATCTCTGATGTAATCAGGTTGGGAGATCAGTGGCCTCTTTGCCCATACAGGAAAGGTGCATAGGGAAGGGATGCCAAATTTGGATTCAAAGGGCATTTTCTACTGCATTTGTTGAAACAAGGAGAAAGTAATGCCCAGCAAGAGAAATCCATCAGGTTATGCAAACACTGTACTGGAATCTGCAGGATTTCTTACCTAGAAAGTGGTCACATTTTAGGTGAATGATTTTTTCACGCATTAAAAAAGCATGGCCAGCAGGCAGAGGGAGATGCCCCTCCCCTCTCTACTCTGCCTCCCAACTTGCTCAGAGTTCCAAAGCAAGAAAGGACAGGGTCTGATTTAGGGTACAGTAAGATAGGATAGAAAATGTCTAATTTGTGGTACAGCATGCCTATGGCACACTGTGGCTAATGCTACTGCTCTAGAGGCTCCTGGGATGATATGAAGTCAGTTAGTTTCCTATTTTCTAGGTTGTGTCAGCATAATACCTGGCAAGGAATATTGGACATATTTTGATGAGTGGTCATGATCAGCTCTTGCTTTAACTTGCTGGAGATCTTACTGCTCTCCATGCCCGACCAAAGAAATCAGAGTAGAGAAGGCACGGGTACAGCTACACTCCTACCTCCCCACCACCTTCTAAAGAGCATGCCCAAATGACAGGCAGAAGAAAGAATGATGCCTTTACAGCTACACATACATCCATAGCTATATATATTTATATGTACATACATACATACACAAACATACCTATACAGTACTAACCAACCTTGATTCCAGCATTCCTCTCTCAACCAAGACCCAACTGTCTCTGCCATAAGCTCAAAGTCAGCAGCAAAACATTTCACTCCTCATGTGGCCACCTCTGTATTTCAGCATCTCTGAAGCAGAAACGAGGCTGTGCTGAGGGCAGCATCAATAGCAAATGAAGGAAGCTGTGAGCTTGCAGCTGAGTTAGGAGAAAAATCCCAATCCAACAGCTCTGCTGGCATTTAAAGTGCAAGGCTATCCTTCTGCTCAGACATAGTCTGTCTTCTAAGCTGGTTAGCTTGCTTTTTACCCATGTTCTGACTCAGTAAGATCGTCTCCTGCATAAAGCAGTATGTCCCGTCTATTCAGCTTGGATTTAGAACGTTTGTGATGTTGTTAAGACTGCTCTCAGAAAGGACTGCTGATCTTCTTCAGATTTATCAAATCACTTTGTAATGCTGAGTACTCTTTGCTTGGTAAACTTACAGTCATTGGTAGGAACAGACTCAAATCGTCAATACTTGTCTAGATTTAATAAATATTTTTATATGCCAAATGCAATGAACCTCATTGGCCAGCCACAGGGTTCATTATAGTACAAGAAATATCTCTAATAAAAAGCAATCAATCTGCACATAGAGCAACAAAAAATCTTAGCTGTAACCATAGGGTAGATTTGGATTTGTTGCATGTTCCTCCACTGAAAAAGCAGTGGCTGTTCTTTCCAGCTATACCTTGTTAGCTACTTGCCAGTCCTTATCTGCACCACAAAATACATCCAAATTGGCCATCGGACAGTTTGCCCAAACCTGCCAGATATTGGTATTAACATCCACAGAAGGCCATTGCATATATGCTATCACTATAATCATACATGTCTAGTGGAGCAACCAAACCAGCCACCAAGGGCACCAACTCTGTGTGCAGATCCTTCACAATAACCAGGATTAAATATCTAAAAAGGATTTGGAAAGCAGCATCAATGGCTGGATGCTAAGCATAGGACTAGAACTCCACTAGCTAACATATTCCCAGACTGGGATTTTAGGACTTTGGTAAGTTGTGACATGCCTGTTGGAAAGTAAAGACAGTATTCTGTATATACTGTATATACTGGTGCGGAATTCCATGACACAGAAGTAACGTTAAGCCCTATAGGAAAGTAAAGAGCGCAATCTCTCCTGAAGCTTAAGGCAATCTCAATTTTGCACCAAACACACACAAAAAAATGGCAGATCTTTAGCATTATGCTTCTAGCAGCACCATTATATGATGGTTCAAAGAAGAGCTCTCTTATGTAAAAACTCTTCCATAGTGTACCTGGCAGGGATATCTTCTTTCTTTATCTATGCAGAAAACATTTTTTTTACTCTGAAATTCATAAACAGATATGTTATCGCTGCCCTCAAAATTAGTCAGCTAGAACTCTTAAAAGCTGGCCTCATCCACTGAGCAACAGGTTGCTTTGCATGATGATCAAACGAGGTAAGAGGTAAATCATGCTTCAAGAGAATCATTTCAACACCTACTGAGACAGGAGAATAACATTTAATTTCCTTAGCCCTTGATGAGCCTGATTTCTTTCCCTGTCATATAACCTACAATAAATAACCTATCAGTGCTTTCACCATGTGTACTGCTACAGAACTGTTCAGTTTAGCATACTCACTTTGCTGTCCCCATTGCATCGTTTGATACCAGTTCATGTATAAACCATTTTTCCCATCAAAAATCTCGCTCAGAAAAGATATGTACCTCTCACAGTCTACATTAACCACCAACACCAGTGACTCATCCCTCTGCAGCAAACTGAAACAACTTATCCTGGATAATCCTGTTTCACCTCATTCATCAATCTGTGGTCCCTGATTGTTAACTATTTCACTGCTGCCCTCTGGGTACTGAAAATACTGAGTGTACTGAGGGACAGTATGAGTCAAAGTAAGTCCGAATTTTGGTTTCAGATGTTGAGAGGAATATCACCATCATGCATCCACCAGTCTGCTGTAGAAAGGGAGATGCTGGCCTTATTTTGAAGCACGGAAACTACATTATCACTTGCACATAGCAATCTACATTTGACAGCACTGAAGGCAAAGCAGGTCCCCAGTTAGGAAACACAATAAATTTGCCTCTAAATGCAACCTATCTTTTATATTAGAATTAAATGTGACTTGAGCACCTTTGTGCCTGCAACAGATTAAGAGAAGCCGGTAGTCAGTAAGCTCCGCCTGACGTAGACACCTTCACTGGATTTCTTTTCTCATGCTGATGAAAAATGACAAAAAATGATGAAAAATGGAGAAAACAGATCTGATCTGTGCCACACTGAGACAGAACCTTGGGTGCTCCTGTCATTCCAGTGAGTGCTTAAAATCACTGGTAGAAACAGGCTGCATGAGTCTGGGGTGAAGAACTTCAGCATGTGCTGCAAGCGCTCACGTTTTCTTGCAGATGTCTGATGCCTCTCAAGCCCTTGCAGGTCTGAAGAGAGCTCAGTAGAGGAGCTCCTCTTATTGTCAGAATGGGCATAAACTGCAAATATCCACCTGGTGGAGGAGTACTTCAGTAAAGCACAAGTTAGCAAGCAGGCGCAACAGATCTATTGCCTCTGAACTTTCTCTGAGAGTAAGAAGCTGGTACAAGTAGAAGCTATTCACACCGATGTGTTTTCCACATTTACCTCAGGTAACCCCTGGATTCTCACTAAATCTTGCTGGGGTTTTGGGAGGAGAGAGGACGTCAAGGCCAGGACCAGTACATTGTGCTCTAAATGATTGATCAGAGATTTCCAGCTTGTTTAAACTAGTAATTTGATGATAAAAATCCTAACAATATCCTGCTCCCTTCAACTTCAATGCGTTATAATCTTATTTAACACAATGGAAAAAAAAAAAAAAAAAAAGAAATCTTGTAGTGAACAGACACCAGAGGGAATGTGGGCTAGAAAAGGATATTACAGTATCACTTCAGAGAGCGCCATAAATAAATCTTCACCAGAGATAGGTAGGCAGATTGGGGCAACGCTTCACACAAAATTGCACTGCTCTGCAAGACAGTGACTCATCAAACTCCCCACCTCTGATAATCAATCCAACCAGGTTTTCATTAAGCGAGGAAGAGAAGCCAGAGAAGAGAATCGTATCTGAGCCTGGCTAGAAAACATGGACTTGATGTCAAAGCATCGAGTTGGGACACTTGAATACAGTTTCTCCCTCTCCTGCTCATTTTCTTCTCCAGCTTACCCTTGTCTGAGTGGGTGACTAGGCAAGACAACTTCCAAAAGTGCCTTCTGCAACTTGTTGATTGTGGGTCTCTCCTCAGTTCACTGGCTGCTATTATAGTATATTAATATCTAGATATTAATCTGCTTAAAAGCAGACACATATTTAAATAGCTGATGCACCTTGTTAGATTTCAAATTCAGGGTATTTACTCTTGTGCCTGTAAGCTTAGAAGCTTATGCATAGCCACGCTCCACAAAAGGCTCTAGCTGCAGAGTTTGGGCCCATTGTGTTCAGAGCTCATTTTATTCCTCTTGTACTACTCTCTGGATTACAAGTTGGCAAGGAATGCATACAAGAACTTCACACAGTGCCCATCATCAGAGTAGCTGGGCATTGCTCAGGTGTACGTCTGCAAAGCAACACCCTTGTTACGTCATGTTTTGCTCTGGTTTCCTACATTAGCTATAGGATGGCCTGTGTAGGAGTTAGCTGTTATATTCAGACAACCAGAAAGGTTTAAGAATTCCAAGACAACTTGTTTACCCTCAATTTATTGCCATCTTGGGTTTACTCCCTCCTATGCGCTCTCCAGCAGATCTTTTCAGGTGCTTAACCAGGAAGTTGTTAATTGGCTTTGATTTTATGGTGCTTCTAAACTGAGATTTGGTGAGAAGCGCAACAGGAAGAACTAAGCCTTTTATCCTCAACCTTTGCAGACATCTATCGCCATCCAACTCCCCCAAATATATTATTTGTTTAAAAAAATCCATAGACAATCCCACCTGTGTTTAGTCCAGGCCAAGTGAGCACTCCTCAGGTATAAGACCTGTTACTGTTTTGTTTCCCTTTTCTGCAACCTTTTCCTTGCTTAGAAAAAAGAGACACTGAAGCCAGGTAGAGACTTCCCATTGATTTCAAAGACCACTGGGTTAGGTTTCCTTGTCAGAATAAACTCCACACTCCAACTATTCAACTCCTCAGGCTGGCAGCAAAACCCAATCATCCTTTTCCATTTGTCTTTTTCACTTACTTCCTCCAAGAGGGAAGCTTTCTACAGCAAGCCTCCCAGTAATAAGCCAAAAGAAAATGGACACTAAGCAATAGCCCCTTCACTTAAAGCTCTTCTTCCTTGGAAGCAGTATTGATCCAGGTACTCAAAATGCTGCTGAGGAAGAGCTGCACTGTCTGATGTACATTAAGGGAAACTCAGAGCCACGACCACGTAAGCTGTATAGTTTCTAAGCATTCACAAGCTTAATACCAATACCCTGGCAGGATTCCAGCTGTGGTGAGCCTGGTTTCTATTATCTCTTCCTCCCCTAATATTTCCCTTGAATACAGCATTCTGCACTTGCCACCTTGTGTGGGGCATTTTGTTGCAATCAGAAGACAATCAGCTTGAACTTCAGCTGGGATAAGTACATGAAGCACTGCAGAAGTCATTCAGTTATGTCACCCCATGCCAGCTGATGATACAGCTTAGAAGACATTAGAGTGCCTTTAGAAATAACTGAGCTTGGGAAAATAATACCCCTGTGATGAGCTTGAGTCATTATAGTAACATTGATGATTACAAGAACATTGTGATGTTACTCCTCATCCATCTCATCTGGACTCCTCCAAATGACTAACATTGATTTTTGTTTAAAAGTTCTTCTATAAACCTTTTCCTTCCTTCTTCAAGATTACTTGTCTTCTCTCTCCCCTGCTCACTTGCACCTTCAGTAAAAATGAGAAGGGCAATTCAACCAGAGGTATGCAATACAAAATTGTCACTCTTTGCCCTGGTTCGGACTCTGCAGCAGAACAAGAGGATGTTCAATTCATGTCCAGCGAAGGAGAGCTGTGCACAGCAGTACATATCACTCGTTCTCAAATTAGGTCGTTGATTTCAAAGGAGAAGCATTTATATGTGCAGAACAGCTACTTAAGGTTTTTCATAGAAACGGTATGGTTGTTTCCAAGCTCCAGAGAGCTCAATTCACTGTAAGTAAAGCACCTGGATTTCTAGGTGGGAGGATACTAATCTAAATCTAATTTTAATACATTACAGCTGTCTATAATGTTTGCAGAACAGTTTCTCTGTTAAGAGAGCAAGTACAGAAAGAACTGAAGGACGTTACACAGTTAGAGGATGAGATACAAAGAATGTGTCCGTATCTGTTTGCCTTCTGCACTTCTAGGCCTCTATGCTTTACTTAATACACAACACCCACAAATAAGGTAATTGTCTCTTCCATTCTACGAAGCCACTTCGGGTCTTGCATGACACTCAGGTAGACAATTATTACCAATCAGATTATCCCATTACATTTGCATAGTTCCTCTTCCTCGGGATCTTCCTCAGCAGGAAGACAGCAGACCCAGGTGTAGAACCCACACGAGTCCTTTTAAGCACTCTGATACTATATTTTTACCCATATACCTCTTCTCCATGTCATATTAATCAAAGACTGTCAGATACAGTCACCCAAGCACTGGAACCAAAATCCAACCAACACTGGAGAGCCTAGGAAGGTCAGGAAGTTTCCAATCCAACCAACACTGGAGAACCTAGGAAGGTCAGGAAGTTTCCCCATTTGGCTCAAGTTTAGAGATACCCTTTCTCACCTTGCCTTTGAATGCTGTCCATCTGTATCACTAGATCTTCAGAATAGGGTCTTTTTCTTCACACCACCCTGAAACAAGCTTTACTGCAAGCAAGGACATAAAGGGAAACTCAAACTCGTATTTCTGGGCCTGTACTGAAGAAATGCCCTCCCTGTCTACATACTCTTCATGACAGAATGAACTCTACAGTGATACTAACCATGAGTATAGACCTAATGCTACATCCCCATGTATAGATCTTACTGCTGTCTGTGAAACAGCCTTGAAAAGATGTTAAAACCAAGATCAGCTGCTTATATTACATATTCAGTGCAACCATGCTGCAGGAGCAGGAAGCTCTGAATCCTTAGTAATGCACTTCTGGTAGCTGGACACTGAATGCAGCCAATAAGCGCTCAGTCCATGGTGAAGTATATTCCTGAATGAAATAAAGAATTTCTGTTGTGAATTCCATGCCTTCTTATTTCTGATTTTCCAAATATAAATTGGTAAAATAACTTCTGCACCACGTGATCGGGAGATCCTACAGGAAAAATACAAATATAAAAGTGCCAGAAACTGCTGAATATCATTTTGCTTTCCTGAAGTCTTCTTGATCTGGGACTGAGTGTTCATAACTTTGACCCATGGGCACAGCAGTGTATCACATGAACACAAAATGATGGTTCTTTATGCAGCAAGGCACCTTCGTGAGAGCAGACATTTTGAACATGCAGTTACCACGTCACCTCCAGAGCCACAAACATCTGTGTTTTTCCTTGGCAGTCACTCTGCATTTCCAGCCCTGATGATACCCATTAAACTCTCCTCTCTTCAGCTTTCCCTGTTGCAGCTCTAAGGAAACCAATTGTGCTTTTGTCATCTAGATTGGCAGGAGGAAAAAATAAAAGGGCGGTAAGAAAAGATCAAGCTTCTCAAACAGAACATCTCCAAGGGTGATTTATAATGAGGAGAAAATAAAACCTTTGATAAACATACTGTGGAGATATTAGAAAACCCTTATCACTGCTGAAGTTCAGCATTCTTTGTCATTGAATAGATTCCCCTTTGCACCTCTTCAAGAAAACAGATCTTCCACTTGGTTGTCTGAGAGCTGGGTTGAACTGAGCAGCACTGGGTTGAACTGAGCAGCACACATTTCGTCACTGGGATCCAAATGAGCTCAGAAACTGAACCTGAGCCTGAAACAGGACTGCTGGATTTTTCCCAGCTGCAGCCATAAATGGACAAAAGAAAAACCACCCATTTATTTAAGGACTGGCAGACATTACCAGCAAATGTTATTAGGTTAGACATGTAGAGTCCTCAGTAGAGGAGAGACATGGTCCTCTTGGAGTGTATCCAGAGGAGGGCCACAACAGTGATCCAAGGGATGAAACACCTTTCCTATGAGGATTGGCTGAAGAGAAGGCTGTTCAGCCTGAAGAAGAGGCTGTGAGGTAACGTGAAAGCCATTTCTAAGAAGGGGCTACAGTAAAGAAAGGGTCAGACTCTGTAGAAGGGTCTGTGGTGAAAGGGCAAGAGGAAATGGTTTCAGACTAAAAGAGGGTAGATTTAGGTTGGATACAAGGAAAAAGCCTTTTATGGTAAGGGTGGTGAGACACTGGAACAGGTTGCTTAGAGATGCGGTAGAAGCCCAATCCCTGGAGATACTCAAGTCAGGTTGGACCAAACTCTGAGCAACCTGATGTAGCTGTGCTCATCCCTGTTCATTTCAGGGGAGTTGGACTAGGTGACATTTAAAGGCCCCTTCCAACTCTTAAGGATTCTATGACTCTATGATGCACTGGGTCCAGTCAGCATCCAGGAGGCCTGTACTATAGCCCAAAGGTACCATCAAATCTCAACCATCTGCAGTTTGGAAGGAGGAAACCCACGCTGTGATGCTAGCTCTGCACAAGGGATTTTATATGTAGCAGCTCTGGTGAACAGGGTAACATTTGCACAGTGATATCCCATTCCTAGGTCTACATCAGTCCACATCTCATAGTCTATGAAACTTTATTTCCTTTAACAGTACTTACCTAAAATATTCATATGCTTGTATATTTATACTTAAATATATAAGCACACATTAAAAAATATGCATCTATATCCAAGAAATACAAACAGAAAGTTGCTGTCACACAGCCTCCAAGAGCTTCTCCCCTCTGAAGCCTTTAATTTTCTGCACATTTCTCTGTACTTACCACCTCATGAAAAGGATTAAAAGGACAAAAGCAAAACAAGGAAGTGGCAAATGAGCTCTTCCATGTGACTATTCACCCTGTTAAATACGTCACTGAACTTATTCATCTTTCCACATGGATTAAGGTCCATCGCTTTCCTTTCTCACTGTACAGACAAACCACATGCTGCTCCTCACTCTCTTTTTTTTTTTTTTTCCTATTTGCACTATCGTTCCCCTCCTCAACAAAGGACTGAATACAGCAGGTGGTAAAGATGAAACAGTAGTTCATCTGATTATTATTAGCCACATCATTACTATTAGCCACAGTTTTCTTCCATCCATTTCTCAACTCAGCTGAGCTGTCCTTCCAACGCTGAAAGCCACCACTGCATACTGAGCAAATCCCTTCTTTCAGCTGTTGACAACAATGCACAAAGGTCTGGAAGGTTAGAATGAACACAGAAATCATCTCAGTGCATGAGGCATTTAAATCAGCCCTTTTGAGAGGCACTGCCTTGTGCTTGGCTATATTGAAATTCATGCTGGCAGTTTTTCAGGTTTCAATGGCCTTTATGGAGTTTCTTTCATTCCTCAGAAGTCCAGAAGTCTTCACTAACCTGATTCAGGGTGGACCTTGTTATTAACCTCATCCCATTCTGAGAATTGAACTCTTAGCCCTCCTCTTTCCGTCTCTCCTGTTTACCACAGTTGAAGCCATGTCTGTACCTTCCTTCTCCCTCTACAGTCACCAAATTCCATTAACAGCTTCTTGTAAGGAGCTTTTTCTCAAACATCTTGAAAATCTAAATTAATTATTTTTACCAGACTTCCTTCATCTGCTGAGCTGTTAATCTTTCTAAAGAAACTGAGGGTTTTTTTTACAACAGAGACATAACTTACTATTTGTATTCAAGTACAGCAACATCCAAAGACATTAGCGAGGATTAGACAGCAACATGCAAGCTATATCTACACCAATGCCAAGTCCCCACCCATTTATTCACAACCTTAGTCAGAAAAGGCAGCAAAAGGCAACATTTTTTCACTCTACTTTAGAAAATGCAAATGAAAACATGCAGAATTTTATCCTTAAAAAACATGGAAATTTGTTACTTTTAACTTACACTTACCCTGGTGTTTTATTGCCCATTTTTAAATTAATTTCTCAGTTATCCTTTCAACAACTGAAATAAAACTGAGAAGTGTATAATTCTTTGGATGCCCCTTAGTTCCTATTAAATAGATGGATACATTGGCCTCTCTCCAGTTCTTCCTGGTCAAATTATTCATCATAAATAGTATTTATTATGAATAAAACCCTTTTTGGTTAGCAGAATGTTTGGGAACAATCTGATTTTCTTTAAATGTATTGATTGTTTATATGGACTTGGCAATAGACGTTAAGTTATTTGCAACCAATTTTCTTCGACTCTTCACTTTTAATGGTCAGTTCCAGGTTGGTACCCCAAGTCCATGATCCTTTATATCTGCTCTCATAAGTCACATACTATGCTGGAAAATCCTTAATCAGTGATAAACTGATTTATCATTGATAAAACATTCATTGTCACTGTACTTTGAAGATTGGAAGATGTTTTCACTAATTTCTTGGTATTCTCAACACACTTGCAAGGAGAACGGAGTGAACTGAACAGAGTTAAACGATCCCAGTCACAAAACATTTTAACTGTATCATTCTTCCTTTTCACCAGATGGTTATGGTGACATGCCCATAATGTGCTTCTAACAGAACTGGAGCCTTACAATCTCCATTTGTTCCACTGCCATATTGAATTTGGCTTCCTTTCAGCTTCTGTGTTCCCCTCTCCTCATTGATTCTTTTGTGGGCAAAGCATGAAAAAAGAAAGAAAAAAGATAGAAAATGGGATCCCAGATGACTCAAACCCAGTGTCAGAACAGTCTGTTAGTTGCCTTGATAAGATGCATTTACAGGAGAGATGTTATGTCAGAAATACTCTGGTTTACTGAGCTCCAGCACTGAGTTTTGCTTATAGGAATAGGTCAGCGATACTCGGAAATCAAAACTCAGGTGAGGAAAGGGATTCCCTCCCACACATCTCTTCTAACCCTGCCACCCAAACCCTTTCCAATTATAATATAAGCACAGCTTTAGAGTGAAGATTGATGCAAACAAGCAACTGAACTCCTCTGCAGCCAGTTTATTGTCCATGATCGCCTCCCTTTCACCTTGACAGTCCAGTATTTAGAGTCACTGCAACTAGCTTGTAGCTAGGCAAAGGAACATGAATCAACTGCTTATTAACCTGAGCAGGAAATGAATCTGAAGTGATGCATCACTTGGAAGCCCATAAAGCTTTATGAGAAGTCCAATAACCTCTGCATGAATGAAGCCAATAGGAGGGGTCCCCACCTCTAAGGAAAGGGGATCTATGGTTTCTGGCACCCTTGTTACTAAGCTACAAGTCAGAGGTAAGAATGCTGTATTTCACATTCATTTTAAAACATGAATTCACCAGTAAATTGGGGAACATATTACCACCATCGATTTATTGTCATAGTCAATTTTATGTGTGCAAAGTGGAAAAAAAAATAGTCTGGGGACTAAATCTTAGGAAAAGTGATGTTATGCAGCCTTCCTCAGTACTTCCTTACGAAAAGCACAAAAGCTGAAGGGAGATGGGGAGGAAAGTGATACGGAAGAAAGAGAAACATGGGCTTGTTTCCATGCTGTTCACTGACCCACTGAAACCAAGCATTTCTAGGACTCTGATTTATTACCATTTCATGTTTCCAAGTTTTCCCCTGACTTCCAGAAGTAAAATGAGGTCTTTAAGGTCTGCAGTGACATAGTTCAATGGAAGTTTTGCAATCTGTGTTCAAATATTCAGTATTCAATCAGCATGTATTAGATGTTTTTAGCTGGATCTTTTACATCTTTCTGGTTGACTTATTTTGCAAGTAGATACTTCAGCTGTCACAACACAAATAAATTCCAGATCACTACCAGGGCTGGAGATTGCTAAGAAGACCCCAGCTTGCTTGGGATGGATGCTTTGCATCTATTTACTTCTCTGCCAAGAAGCATAGCTGATGTCTCATGTGATAATGCCTTGCACACCAGCTACAGACTAACATTTAGCAGGCAGAGGTGGTCTGAGCACAAGGGATGAAAATCTAGTACTGCACAACAGCCGAGGCCATCTGTCACCATCAGGCTCAGATAGAAGATAAGTTCTGTCTTCCAGAAAGAATACAGACATCCCACAGTATTTTGTTGTTTTGTTTTTTTTTTAAATACATGTCAGCTTTTATAACCCCATCATATTTTCAGTGCTGGTGAAAGTAAGTGGTCAGCTGATGGGACTTAACACATTAGCAGGATTTGGCCTTTTTGGTCATGGTTCAATGATGTAGAGGTAAAGAAGCAGTGCATGGCCCAGTGGGTTACATCTCAAAGAGGGAAAGACAACCTACATTTCCAAGAGTATGTGAAGAAGTGAGCAGAGACGTGCGACAGGGAACTTCCATTAGTGCTTCCTTCAGATAAAGAGAAATTGGACTGGCAATTTTGTAGAGAAGAAAATGAATCAATAAAGAAATGTTAAGCAGTTACAATGCCAGAGTTATGCCAAACAAAACCACATGTAGCATAGAAAGAATGGGAGATATTTAGTACTTAGGATATTTAGGAGCTTATATATTTAAAATATTTAGGATTACATGTAGCCTTGATGTTTCCAGTGAAGGTCATGGCGGTCAAACAGCCCACGCTTTGAGGGGCTATAAGAAAGAAGGGGACAGACTCTTTAACAGGGTCTACCGTGACAGGACAAGGGGAAATGGTTTCAAACTTAAAGAGGGGAGATTCAGATTGGATATAAGGAAATAGTGTTTTACAATCAGGGCACAATGGTTGACTGGAGAGGTGGTAGATGCCCCAGCCCTGGAGACATTCATGGTCAGGCAGGACCGGGCTCTGAGCAACCTGATCTAGCTGTGGACATCTGTGTTCATTGCAGGGAGGTCTCCTCCAACTCAAACAGTTCTATGATTCTATGATTCTGTGAGGCAGCACCAAATCCAGTTAGTCCTCTTCATCCTGACTACCCTCTGTTGAGGCCTTGGCCATGCATTTTCATGAACAGATCAGACACCCTACCATACTCAGAATGACACTGAGTGAGATACCAACAGCAGCAGATCTTGGAACAATGCTGCAGGGAGAGCAGACTGGCCATCAGCTTCCCATCTCGCTCTTGTGCAAAGCATCTACCACCTGGCAATGACATCATGGGCTTGGGGGATTGAGGTCAACAATTTGCAAACTGACAGAGGCTCAGGTTGATATTCTGTGAATTTTTCGTGGCCTGTCTGCACCTTTAGCAGCAATGCTTCATTGGTCTGGCCTGTATTAACCTCGTGATCTAGAAGGGATTTTTGTCTTTACTGTTACCTTCCATCCCATCAAAACTCATTTCCTTTGATTCCAACACGCTACACAGTGCTAATAGTTCCGACCTCAGCACATGACATCAGTGGGCTTGCAGATATTATTTAACCCTACCAGGGTCACCTGCAACACTACAGAGCATTTCAGTGATATGGAAGGTGAGTCAGGCATGTTGTGCTACTATTTTGGGTATGCTGCAAAGCTCCCATCCAGCCCGCTGAGAGCTTACAGCTTTATCCTTTGTCTAAGGACACTGCTGCTACCCAAACCCCTGGTGCTGCCAGGTTCCCCCACTGCAGGGAAATCCCTGTGTCAAAGCCAATTTATGGAAGGAACAAAGCAGAGTGACTCACAAAGGCACCACCACAGCACCAGCCTATCTTTGTCTCACTGTTTGGGCTAGGTCCACACTTCTAAGTGGACCTCTAGAAATAGATATCCTCTACTAGAGATTTGTGTAACAAGGATACTGGTGTGGTCATATAGCTGTGGTTAGCAGAATGTATTTCCTTCTCTGTGACTTGCAACGTTTATCATTGCAAAGTTGTGAAATGTGCTCTGCTTCCCACACTGCAATAGCCAAGACCTTTATTTTGTCCACTTCTAACCCAGAAAATGGAGAGGAAAAGCGGAATGGTTCAAGACACCGCCTGAATTTCAGAAACAAGTCCAAGTGAAAAAGAACATTCAGTAATTTGACTCCTTATTTTTACAAAGAATCAGACTCACTAAATAGAGATTCATCTGATCCAAATCCTGCTCATGCACAAACACCCAGATCGTCAAGTCATTTTAGTGAGAGATTCTCCATCATTTTAGTGGGTTTTCCTAGACTGTCTAAAGCATGTCCATGTCCCTCCTGTACCGGGGAGTCTAGAAATGGACAGTGACCTACTAAAACCAGCTCCATCAGATTACCCAAAAACAAATGAGTAACCAACCCTTGAGAAACCACCACCATTCCCGCTGTAAACTATTCTTTTATCTTCCCAACCCCTCACCTCCCATGTAAACAGATGCATTCCATGGCTAATAAGTCTTTGCAGAACAATTTGGTATGGAGTCTGAGGATTAGTCCTATCTTTCAGAGGGAAGAGCAGCTGAAGTTTCTGAGTCAGACTCAGGCCTAATTGTGGTCTGTGCTCACTAGTTGATTAGAATCACTTTCATGTTATTGTCTGAGACCTTGGATTTGTTGTGAGTACTCTTACACAGGTGCTTCTTTTAAATAAAAGGGCACCCAATGAATTGGCAAGGCAATAATTCTGTCATCTGACATTTAAATCATAATCAGTCTTTCCATCTCTTTTCTCATTAACAGGAGAGAAAATTCTTCAGGTTCTCCAGGTGTCTAACTTAGGTGAAAAAATCATGAATGTCCTTGCCTTTATGAATATCAGCTAACATTTTTTCCCTCCAGTTCTGGCAATCTTCCATCTACCCAAGGAGTTAGAGATATGACTCTAATACTGAACCAACCCATGCCACTTCTGGAGCCACATGCAAGGCTGAACATATGGACTGGATTCTGTTCTCACGCTTGCACACATGAGAATTAATCTCATCAAGGTCACAGAGAGTCTCAGCACCAGCAGACGGCTGCTCACAGTGTTATTATGTCCAGTAACTAAATCTAAATCTAAATTACATCCCAATGGGACCCTCCATCAAATACTCTTTTAACTGTTTTAACATAAGAAGGGGTAAGGCATCTCCAAGTGTCAATCACAGGCCAGACAATTCATTTTTGCACAAGATTTGGTTGAAGTTTGGATATGGATGGGGCTATACCTATTTTAGAGTCCTTTCACACCAAAGGACCCAGGACTGTGTAATGAAATCCTACAGTCACAGGACAAAATTCTGTATAACTGCCATGATTTCCCTTTTATCTGTCCACAGGGTCAGTAAAATGCTTCTGGAACAGATTCTCTCTCTGACATATGACCACTTCCGAGGAAAATGATGGTACGAGGTGAGAACCAGGTTAGTGTGCACTGATTTAGAAAGAATTCTCCTTTGACTGCAGAAAAGATGGGAAGTTGCTCTCAAACCTTGCACTGATCAGCACCCCTCAGATTTATTAGGGTCACTAACGGGTCTCTAATTTTGGCTCAACTTTCATTTCACTTTCCTGGAATCACAAAGCCTGAAAGAATATTACCTATCACTCACCTCACATCTATTTCCCCGTAATTCATACCTAGTTCTGTGCTTTCCCGTAACCCCTGGTAGTTCAAGGTTGAATTCTGTAATAATTCTTTTCTAGTTTAAATACTTCTGGCACCTTAGTGTTTGTCTCAGGTCAGTTACATCGAAATGAAAATGTTACAAGTGACATGTTACAAGTGAGGATCTCTTAGAGCAAAAAAAGGAAGACAGAAAGCTTTTTGAAGGACTAGCAGTATGGGGGTATGCTAATGAACTGATCTGATACCAAGAGACCTATCTGAATTCTTGTTAAGCTCATGCAAAGACATTGTATGAGTGCAAAAATATCTTTCTGAGCAACCATCTGTCCGTGGAAATAATAAAAAAAAGAATAAATAAATAAATAAATGCAGTGCCTTGTAAGTTTCAAAAAAAAATTCATTCACACCAATATCCTGTCCATTTTTGGACACTTCCCTAAGAATATTACAGGAACTCTGTGCCTTGGGGATAAAACCTTCGTCCATCTCCAGAAGATCTCCAAAACTCATCTTCTAGCAGTAGATGCTGAGGATATTTTTGGCAACAACAACACAGGGTAAAGGAATTTTTCAAAGTCATTTTCAGAGGTGTTTACTGTGCAGGTGTCCAGGGCAACTGATTCAAAGTAACCAGCATTAGATTTCTCCCTCAGGCTCTCCAAACACAATCCTCATGCAGATAGACAAACCAGGTACCTTTGGTCATAAACGATGAGAAACCTGCCTGAGAGACCACATGTACTACAGTTTGAGTATTTATTTATTCAGGAATAAACTTCAGGAGTAAAACCCATGAGATTCTATGAAAAATTTCCATGGCCTATGCTGAAATTAATGTATCATATTTATATTACTATGGAACACTATCCCTCGTTATAGAATAACAGCAATTAAAACATAGTAAGTTGGTTACTCTGAGTGCTTTTTCACAAGCTGAAGAGAACTTAAAATAGTTTGCTTGTGGAAAGTAGTTCAGATCAAAGAGACCGTTCAGACTTCATTCTGCAGTGGGTCAGAGCTGGTCCTCAGTTTGCAAAGCAAGCATGTAGGGATAGCAAGCTTTGAGAGATTTTCTTTAGAGCACATCTTGCTCATCATCAGAAAAAAACCTGAAGTTAGCCTTAAGCCTTCTCTCAGAGCTCAATTCACAGCCTGAAACAGCCAAAATGCTCTGTTTGCCTGTGAGAATACATGTGACAAAATCCTTAAATTCTTTTCACTAACTATTCTTGAAAGAAAGGACAATATTTGGCCTCAGAATACCTGGGAGGATCAAAAGTGGACCTAATCTCTCTTTTGTACCAGCAGCCAGAGGGCTAACATAAAGACCCATCACATGGATCCATTCACATTGGCTTGAAAAACCTGACATTTTGCCCAATGGTGTGGATTGCTCTGCTCAGAATCCAAGCAGAAGTGAACACAGAACTAAAAGTTTGGAAAAGATGTAGGTTGAAGGGAAAGTTGTGGGGAAATTAATACAGAGCAAGCTTGTTACTTCTACCCACCCGAATGATGGAGGCTTTCAGACGCACAGCACCACTGCCAGAGAAAAAGGAGC